>CM060913.1:635839548-637039548 GCA_030737875.1 Allium sativum
GGACTTGGCCAAGCCCAATTCAAGTGAACCGATGTGTAAAACAATCTAAGAAACATGAGTATGCTATAAAAACGTATAATAAAAGAGAGTCATCAGAGAGAACGGAAGAGATAAAGTGTGACTTTTATTTCTATTGATTCAGGTGTATATAATTTCTATTACATTGGCTCCTTTGTATATAGGCTTTGGAGCAAATGTTAAACTTATCCCATGATGTGTAACTAAACAAAATATTACAAAAGTATATTACTTTTATATATTAAAACAATCCTCTTGAATATGCATCTTCAAAATATTGAATACTCTGCTAACTTAAAGTTGTCCCTTTTAAAACATATATGATGATTGCTCCTCTTATTATTATCTTGCTTGCATATATCCGTTCAGTCGATACAACTATTGTCTGTTGCCTTCAAAACTCTATCAAGAAAACATAATGGAAAAAACCTTAAACAAGAAAAAGAGTACAACGTTTAGCATTATGGATATCATATTAAAATGATATTCCTTAAAAGGCTTTGATGCTTTGGGATCAAAACAGTGCCTCATTAAAAACTTTTTTATGAAAAACCATGTCGGAAAAATCGTAAACAAGGAAAAAGTGCAAATTTATTTTAACTTTAGATAACATGTTTTACAATGTTACAGTAAGGGTTGATACTTCAGGATCAAGATAATGCCCCATTAAAAACTTTACTAACAAAAATCCAATGTGAAAATATTAGTAAAGGAAAAGAGTACATTATAGCATAATTTTATATGCTCCCTTTTATTTATTACTCATTATTCAATTAGTCTATTGATGTAGTTGACGCATGCCAATTTTGTACGTCATCTTCTGGAATTTTGATTTGGAAATTACCTTTAAGAACATATCTACCTGCTTTTCTTGAAACTGATTTTGTTTCTCCTCTTTCTTGTTATCCTTTCAGTCAGGTGTGAAGAGAAATATAGAAGAAATGTGCTCCATCTCATCACTCTTGATATAATTCACTTGAATCTGAGCCATGCAACGGTCTTGTATTCATAAATAATAGTTTACTGCATCAAAAGATGTTTGATACTTATGAATCAAAATGTTGCCTCGTCAAAACCTTACTAAGAAAAACCCAATGGGAAAAATCTTAGTGAAGGAAAAAGAGTACAATATAAAATGTCATATTTACTACGTCAAAAAGAGTATGATACTTCTAGATCAATGCAATGCCTCATTAAAACCATAATAAGAAAAACCCAGTGGAAAAAACTTAAATAAGAAAAGGAGTACATTATAACTTATTTTTGTATGTTGCTTTTGGGTTGATACTTCTGGATGAAGATTATACCTCATTAAAATATTAGTAAGAAAACCCAGTGGGAAAAAACTTAGTTAAGGAAAAAGAATGAATTATAACGTACTTCTGGATGCTCCCCCGATGTAATTATTTCCTCTGGATTTGTATTCTTCTTTAAATAACTCAAATGGCTAACAGATACTTCTTAATGAAGTTTTTCTTTAAAAACTTCATGTGCATTTCCATGCTTCAAACATGTTTTTTTATTTAAAACGCCTTCTTTTTGTGATTTGTATGCTACTAATATTCATTTATGAATACACTTCATATGCTTACAATTTTGTGTTTCAATTGAGCTTGCATATTGCAACACAGTTGATGAATAAGACAACTTTCATTACAGCAACACTAAGCATGAAGCAATCTACTCATCTTGAAGTATATCAAGATTTTCATTACAACAATACTTAGAAGAATGAAGCATAACAAGATTTTCATTACAACAACACTAAGTAGGAAGTATTATACTCATATTGAACTATATCAAGATTTCCATTACAACAATACTTGGAAGAATGTTGTAATCTATTGTACATGTTCTTGGTATTCTTTTTAATAGCAAATGTTATTTATATTCTTCAGGAACTTATATATTATAATAAATTTTGCGTATCACAACTACCACTTCAATGGATATTAACAATTTCATTACTGCAATTCTTTGAAAGTAGGAAGTGATCTACTCATCATGAATTATATCAAGATTTCCATCACAACAATACTTAGAAGAATTTTATATTCTACATTTCATGATCTTTGCGTTCTTTATTACTACCAAAGTTATTTAAATTCTTCCGGAATTTGTATACTTTCATCATTTATACCTTCAGGTATTGTAAGCATTTTAAACACTTTCACTATTTTCATCAATTCAATTATCTCTTGAAGTAAAATTGTAACACCCCGTATTTTTAATATAATTAAAAATAAAATAAAATATATAAAAATATGCTTATGACGGGTAAATAATAGTGATGCATAAGAAGAATTAATTAATACATGGAAGAGAAGAAAAATTAGTTCGATAACGATGTATGTAACGGAAAAGATAGTAAAATAAGGATAACTAATTCAAGAATCAGGAATTAGGTAAAATAGACATCACCATTGCGTTCCTCTTGAAAAAATACGCGAAATAGAGTCCGAGTTTTCAAAAATCGGAGTCCGTATGACCAAGATATGGCCAAAACAAGATTTCAGCGGACTTTCTGGCAGACTGACCCAGGTCGACCATAGTGTCGACACTATAGTCGACCTGCCCCCCTCAGGTCAACTATAGTGTCGACCCCCCCTCTGTACAGGTCGACCTGGTCGGCCTGGGGTGGCCCAAAACCCATTTTTGAAGCCCTGGGATGATTTTTGATGGTCCGGATTGGTTTTAGGGTTAATCTGATGGCTGAAATGAGTTCCTACACCTATAAATACACCCTAAGACCTAGCCTCCTCTACACACAATTCTATTCTTCTTCTTCTCTGCCTCTGTTCTAAATAAAAATAAAAATGGCGTCGCTACTCTGCTGGAATCAAAACTAGAAGCTAATCAACATCAACCTAAGCAACTCAATTCAAATTAGAGATTAAAGCTTCTGCAACGATTCTACAACAACTAAAGTTCTTTCTTTAATCCAACCAAGGCAAGTGCAGTTATTTTCCGATATAAACTTTAATCATATTTGTGACATGATTGTAAATCTGAATTTGAGATTGTTTATGTTCTGTTCTGATCTATTTTATTATGTATCTCTTCTTCTTTCTGTTCTATAGCCAGGCTACTACGAGCCTGCGCCAATCTCCTAAGAGATTAACATACGCTAAAATATTTGGGACAATAAAATGAATAATGCATGAAATGGGCATGACCGATAGGTGACTGAGTTGAGGAAGGAACATAGGTTGAACTTGGAACTTAGGACATAAATCTAAGGCATATAATTGAACCTATGACTTGAGTTTGTGGCATAAAGAATATTGAACATACGACTTGAGAAGTTGGTTAATCTGTGACTAATTTAAGAAAAAGGACATATGTTGTAAAATAGATTTAGATCTATGCATATTCTGTGAATTGGAAGAAGAGGAACCATGGTATGTTAACATATGACTTGAGACAAAGAAAATATGGTTTAGGTATAAAGATTTACATTAAAGTAGGATATCTATCAAATGTGAATAATACCTAAGTAGGAGATTTTTGTCAATAGCCATATTTGGTATAATTTATGTGTGAATCTTTTGTACTAGGCAAGTTGAACTAAATTGGGACGTGTAAATTATGACCTTAATCTGTGACATGCAAATTTAATGCAAACATGGGGTATATGATCATATTGTGAATCATGACTATTATTTATGCATGTGAACTTAGGCAAGATTTATAATTAGATATGTTGTGAAACTTTAAGGAATGATTGAATCTGTTATTTTTGCCTAATTTGCTAGTTCTGCTATATTTGCCTAATCTGCTAGTTCTGTTATATTGCTTAATCTGCTAGTTCTTCCCTACTGCCTAGTCAGCTAGATCTGTTCATCTGCCAAATCTGTCATCTGCTAATTCTGTTAAGAATGTCAACCTAAATCTGTTGAGATGCCTAATCTGTTATCTGCTAAATCTGCTAGTTGCTTAATCTGCTGAATCCGTTAAGTCGCCTAAACCTGTTATTTGCTATGTCTGTTAAATTGATATATTCAGTCTATTATTGACATAATCTGAATTAGCTATGAATAATTGACATGTATATTAGGCGTGGGTATAAATGGTAAATCATTAATTAATTGGCCACAAAGATAAACATGGCTAACTCGAGGTTAGAATGAGTTTGCGGCGTAATTCTGCCCGGAACCGCCCGGCATATTCCAGTGGCCGCAAACAATAAGTTCTAATGTGGGAAGTTAGTCATAACGTGCTTGAAACCCGAGGTTAGACTCTGTTTGCGACATAAATTTGCCCGGAACCAACCGGCCTAACCAGTAGCCGCAAACTGTCAGTCTAATGTGAGAGGTCTAGGCATTAATAATTAATTAATGAAAATCTGAGATAAACATGATGTCTAAAACGTGTTGGGCGGATAGGATTAAACCCACTAGACTGATGAATTTAATAAATCTGTTCTGTGAATCTGTAGGCCCAATTACAAAGATAGACAAATCTGTAAGTCTGTTAATCAGTAACTGGTAAATCGGTAAGTCTGTTAAATCTGTATATCTGATCCGTTAGTCTGAAAAATTGTCTGTGAACTGGTTGATCTGAATTCTGTATGTCTGAACTTGTAAACAAGTTAATCTGAAATCTGTTAGTCTGGGGACACAAGGTTAGGAGGGGAATCACTTGTGTCATCTGTTGTTTGGGACCCATATCAGTCAGTAACCCTTTCTGGTATCAAAACTTTGACCCAACAGTAAGTAGGGTCCGGGCACGCTTACTGAACTAATTATAAGCGGTTCATTCTGATAATGGCGAGGGGTGTTGATGGTGCGTTCCAACCGGGTCATGTGCGTGCATGGATCCCGGTCTGCCTCTGAGGATGTAAGACGCCGTGACATCTGTAAATAGGTCTGTGCCAATTGGTTGTCACTTTAGGGAGTGATACACCCTACTGTGGTGCTGACACAGGATATTTATGCATTAGGGAGCCGATCGCTTGGGGTAGGGTTTTAGGGTACACTTAGTTCTGTCTGTTTCTGTTGGTACCGTCTGTTTCTGTTGGGTGGTAACACCTGTCTGTTTCTGCGTGGTACCGTCTGTTCGGGTGGTAAAGGCCCATTACTAGTGTACACCTAATTCTACATTCTGTTTCCGTAGGGATTAATTTGTTTCTGCTTATGTCTGTTCTGATCTGGTAGTAAAGGCCCATTATTAGCATCATGTTTCTGTTAAATTATTCTGTACCCGTTTCTGTTTCAGTTTAGACATTAGGGTGACACCTAATTCTGTTATACTAGTATTAGTGCAGAGAAGTGTAAAGAAATAGCTTATGTCATTCTGTTCTTCTGTTATATCTGCTACACTGTTACAGCTATCTCTCATCCAGTTTTATGTTCATGTCATGTTATTATTATCTGTTCATAACTGAAAATCACTGGACTTGCCAGACTTTTTGTCTGACCCTTGTTGTTTTGCCTCCTTTCTTCCGTTTCCCCCCAGGTTATCCAAGGAGGGAATACTTTAGCTTGATCAGGATTTCTCTCTGCTTGAAGTGCTTAAAGTATGGCTTGGCTCTGTATAGCTTCCGTTCTATGGGGATTATGATTTTAAACTATGCATTCTGAAGGCTTTTGTACAAGACTGATATTTTGTACTTGAATTCTGATAATGTAATTTGAAAGGATGTAACCAAGTTTATTTCAGTTTATGTTGAAATAAAGTTATGAATTTTTCAAGTACTATTCTATCTGTTTTTTAAGTTTCTGTTCTGTTTACTAAAATGCTCCACCAAAGTAAAGGCATTCCCTTTGTGAGTAACCTTAACGGAGGTGGGGTGTTACACTTGGTATCAGAGCTGAAGGTTACCAGATTTGATAAAAAGTTTTTGAAAACTATGTTTTAAAAAGGAAGTATTTTCAAAAGTAAAGCTTATTTTGAAAAAAAAAAACATAATCCCCAAAAAGCCATATATCTTTCTTTCGATTCTTTGTTTCGAGTTCCTTCCTCTTTCCCTTTTTGAATTTCTTCCTCCGCGTATAGATGCTTTTTCTAAGATATGTAAGGACTTCCGTGCGATGGGCGGAAAACCGCTTTATGGGACTGAGACGTTGTCGAGGCTAGAAGTTGGCTAAACGAAGTGGAGGACTTGTTGGTACCTTTGAGATAGACAATGGGAGGAAGGTTCAACCAGCTGCTTGGTTAATGAAGGATGAAGCTTCATTTTGGTGGAAGGTCACGAATGGAGAACGTACATGGGAGACACGGATAGGACATACGATAAGAAAGTGGATCCAAAGAAGGGCACTTGCTTCAACTATGGTGAGATGGGACACTTCACTAGGGACTGTCCGAAGAAACAAGGACAAGGGTAGAGGGCAAGACCAACTGCTGGAGGGAAGGCGAACACTCTCGAGGCTAGTAGATAGGATAGGACTAGGAAAACTTTCTGTAGGAGGTTTAATTTCTTTATCTGATTGTTGAGTTAAAACTCTTTCTGATTCTGGTATTTTGATTCTGTAATCGATACTTTGCACTTTAATACTAGTATTGTTTCTGATTCCGCTGTAGACTCAAACCCATAAGGGTTATGATTAATCTTTTTATGATAGATTGGGGTTTGAGAGATATCAGTGTTAGGCGTCAAGTATGATGCATACATTCTGAGGTTTTGTGGGATATGATTTTATCATGCTTAGCTTCCTAAGAATCATTAGGGAACCTAATCTGTATTAGTAGTCTGTAAATATCTGAATAATTCTGATTTCCAGTTCTGACATTGTCTAAAGAGGGAAATCCTCTGGGTGTCAATCTGATGTTGATTTCGGTCTTTGGGGTTGATACTTAGGGGAATTATTTTCTCAACCAATGTCTAATGGGAACCAAATCTTCGTTTTATCTGTACTCGTTTCCATCATTCGACTGTATCCTATCGATCGAATCTTCGAACTTTAGGTAGAAACTAATGGGTGTAAACATGTTTTTGGGACATGTTATGTTTGATGGTTGCAAGTGGATGCAAGTGGTTGCTAATGGTTGCTCGTGGATGCATATACACACACTAGGCACTAGATCGGCTCGAAAACACTCTCATACTGCATATGGATGTGTGGGCATTTTCAATTTTTGTGGATGCAAAATGATTGACTCAGCACATGGATGTTTCATTTGGATGAATGGTTGTGCACTCATATAGAAATGATATGTATCGAGTAGGAAAATTGCATACATGTTGGACTCATGGCACTGGCATAATTCGCATTAAGGAGGTCAACTGAATCAGTGGACCGCCTGATCTTTGCATTAGACAAGCAACATATACACACGCTTCTTGCATATGTTCATACAGCATTAGAAATCTCTTAAGGACAATGAATGCCTGTGATTGGTGATTGAGTAGATGGATGATTGGAAGGTAGGACACATTCTTCTTAACTTGAAGATTTCGGGGACGAAATCCTTTAAGGAGGGGAGAATGTAACACCCCGTATTTTTAATATAATTAAAAATAAAATAAAATATATAAAAATATGCTTATGATGGGTAAATAATGATGATGCATAAGAAGAATTAATTAATACATGGAAGAGAAGAAAAATTAGTTCGATAACAATGTATGTAACGGAAAAGATAGTAAAATAAGGATAACTAATTCAAGAATCAGGAATTAGGTAAAATGGACATTACCATTGCGTTCCTCTCGGAAAAATACGCGAAATAGAGTCCGAGTTTTCGAAAATCGGAGTCCGTATGACCAAGATATGGCCAAAACAAGATTTCAGCGGACTTTCTGGCAGACTGACCCAGGTCGACCATAGTGTCGACACTATAGTCGACCTGCCCCCCTCAGGTCAACTATAGTGTCGACCCCCCTCTGTACAGGTCGACCTGGTCGGCCTGGGGTGGCCCAGAACCCATTTTTGAAGCCCTAGGATGATTTTTGATGGTCCGGATTGGTTTTAGGGTTAATCTGATGGCTGAAATGAGTTCCTACACCTATAAATACACCCTAAGACCTAGTCTCCTCTACACATAATTCTATTTTTCTTCTTCTCTGCCTCTGTTCTAAATAAAAATAAAAATGGCATCGCTACTCTGCTGGAATCAAAACTAGAAGCTAATCAACATCAACCTAAGCAACTCATTTCAAATTAGAGATTAAAGCTTCTGCAACGATTCTACAACAACTAAAGTTCTTTCTTTAAACCAACCAAGGCAAGTGCAGTTATTTTCCGATATAAACTTTAATCATAATTGTGACATGATTGTAAATCTGAATTTGAGATTGTGTATGTTCTGTTCTGATCTATTTTATTCTGTATCTCTTCTTCTTTCTGTTCTATAGCCAGGCTACTATGAGTCTGCGCCAATCTCCTAAGAGATTAACAGATGCTAAAATATTTGGGACAATAAAATGAATAATGCATGAAATGGGCATGACCGATAGGTGACTGAGTTGAGGAAGGAACAAAGGTTGAACTTGGAACTTAGGACATAAATCTAAGGCATATAATTGAACCTATGACTTGAGTTTGTGGCATAAAGAATATTGAACATACGACTTGAGAAGTTGTTTAATCTGTGACTGATTTAAGAAAAAGGACATAGGTTGTAAACTAGATTTAGATCTATGCATATTCTATGAATTGGAAGAAGAGGAACCATGGTATGTTAATATATGACTTGAGACAAAGAAAATATGGTTTAGCTATAAAGATTTACATTAAAGTAGGATATCTATCAAATGTGAATAATACCTAAGTAGGAGATTTTTGTCAATAGCTATATTTGGTATAATTTATATGTGAATCTTTTGTACTAGGCAAGTTGAACTAAACTGGGATGTGTAAATTATGACCTTAATTTGTGACATGCAAATTTAATGCAAACATGGGGTATATGATCATATTGTGAATCATGACTATTATTTATGCATGTGAACTTAGGCAAGATTTATAATTAGGCAAGATATGTTGTGAAACTTTAAGGAATGATTAAATCTGTTATTTTTGCCTAATTTGCTAGTTCTGCTATATTTGCCTAATCTGCTAGTTCTGTTATATTGCTTAATCTGCTAGTTCTGCCCTACTGCCTAGTCTGCTAGATCTGTTCATCTGCCAAATCTGTCATCTGCTAATTCTGTTAAGTATGCCAACCTAAATCTGTTGAGATGCCTAATCTGTTATCTGCTAAATCTGCTAGTTGCTTAATCTGCTGAATCCGTTAAGTCGCCTAAACCTGTTATTTGCTATGTCTGTTAAATTGATATATTCAGTCTGTTATTGACATAATCTGAATTAGCTATGAATAATTGACATGTATATTAGGCGTGGGTATAAATGGTAAATCATTAATTAATTGGCCGCAAAGATAAACATGGCTAACTCGAGGTTAGAATGAGTTTGCGGCGTAATTCTGCCCAGAACCGCTCGGCATATTCCAGTGGCAGCAAACAATAGGTTCTAATGTGAGAAGTAGTCATAACGTGCTTGAAACCCGATGTTAGACTCAGTTTGCGATAGAAATTTGCCCGGAACCAACCGGCCTAACCAGTAGCCGCAAACTGTCAGTCTAATGTGAGAGGTCTGGGCATTAATAATTAATTAATGAAAATCTGAGATAAACATGATGTCTAAAACGTGTTGGGCGGATAGGATTAAACCCACTAGACTGATGAATTTAATAAATCTGTTCCGTGAATCTGTAGGCCCAATTACAAAGTTAGACAAATCTGTAAGTCTGTTAATCAGTAACTGGTTAATCGGTAAGTCTGTTAAATTTGTATATCCGATCCGTTAGTCTGAAAACTTGTCTGTGAACTGGTTGATCTGAATTCTGTATGTCTGAACTTGTAAACAAGTTAATATGAAATCTGTTAGTCTAGGGACACAAGGTTAGGAGGGGAATCACTTGTGTCATCTGTTGTTTGGGACCCATATTAGTCAGTAGCCCTTTCTGGTATCAAAACTTTGACCCAACAGTAAGTAGGGTCCGGGCACTCTTACTGAACTAATTATAAGCGGTTCATTCTGATAATGGCGAGGGGTGTTGATGGTGCGTTTCAACCGGGATATGTGCGTGCATGGATCCCGGTCTGCCTCTGAGGATGTAAGACGCCGTTACATCTATAAATAGGTCTGTGCCAATTGGTTGTCACTTTAGGGAGTGATACACCCTACTGTGGGGCTGACACAGGATATTTATGTATTAGGGAGTCGATCGCTTGGGGTAGGGTTTTAGGGTACACTTAGTTATGTCTGTTTCTGTTGGTACCATCTGTTTCTGTTGGGTGGTAACACCTGTCTGTTTCTGCGTGGTACCGTCTGTTCGGGTGGTAAAGGCCCATTACTAGTGTACACCTAATTCTACATTCTGTTTCCGTAGGGATTAATCTGTTTCTGCTTCTGTCTGTTCTGATCGGGTAGTAAAGGCCCATTATTAGCATCCTGTTTCTGTTAAATTATTCTGTACCCGTTTCTGTTTCAGTTTAGACATTAGGGTGACACCTAATTCTGTTATACTAGTATTAGTGCAGAGAAGTGTAAAGAAATAGCTTATGTCATTCTGTTCTTCTGTTATATCTGCTACACCTGTTACAGCTATCTCTCATCCAGTTTTATGTTCATGTCATGTTATTATTATCTGTTCATAACTGAAAATCACTAGACTTGCCAGACTTTTTGTCTGACCCTTGTTGTTTCACCTCCTTTCTTCCGTTTCCCCCCAGGTTATCCAAGGAGGGAATAATTTAGCTTGATCTGGATTTCTCTCTGCTTGAAGTGCTTAAAGTATGGCTTGGCTCTGTATAGCTTCCGTTCTATGGGGATTATGATTTTAAACTATGCATTCTGAAGGCTTTTGTACAAGACTGATATTTTGTACTTGAATTCTGATAATGTAATTTGAAAGGATGTAACCAAGTTTATTTCGGTTTCTATTGAAATAAAGTTATAAATTTTTCAAGTACTATTCTATCTGTCTTGTAAGTTTCTGTTCTGTTTACTAAAATGCTCCACCAAAGTTAAGGCATTCCCTTTGTGAGTGACCTTAACGGAGGTGGAGTGTTACAAAAATGCTCATAACATGTTTTTTACACTGTATGGTGCTTTAGTAACTTTAGTGTGCTTTTGTCATTTTATGTATTTCTAATTTTAACTTATGGACTACAAGTCCATATTTCTTATTTATGAGATTTCATGATGGCCAATCATGTTTCTCCCTAATATGAGATTTTTAATCCATTTATAAATATAAGTGCTTTATTGTTTATTAATTTATCATCGATGATTATTTCTTGTCAGTTCTATACATGATTTGTTGATATCTCAAAACTTATCATGCTTTAGGTACCTAAACTACTTCTATGGTTATTTAACAATCATGTCATGGGTTTCTTTCAAAGCAATCTTAAGTGTTTCTTTAAGAAAACTCATCTCCATTATTTGGCATCTTTATGACTTATTTTAAAAATATTTTGAACTGACTTTTATACCATATTTTCAGCTATGATTTACACTTTTTAATCCTTCGAGAATTCAAATGTATATTGGAGAAAGTCTGTTAGGGATACAATTAATAATTTATGCATGTTACTTAATACTTGCATAATTCTATATGTTAGCAAATATTTAACATCTATGATTCTTTTATCCTCCCCCTCAATGTTGACAAACTTTGTCACTTTATATAATAAACCTTCTTTGGATTCTCATTTTTGATCCATTATCACACTATAGCTAGCAAATACATTAGACGTATTTCAATTATAGGAGGATAATGCTCTTATTAGTTGATATGCATGCATATTGTATTACTTATTCCCTTTCATTGATTTGTTGACTAGGAGGAATTTTTTATCACTTGAATATGCACATGACTTCAGGTCATTCAATGTTGATGTCAATTGACTTTCTGAAATACTAAATAATATATGCATAATTTATAACATGAGCTCATGACGACTTCAGGTTGTTAATTAAATATTCACATATATGTGTATATACGTGCGTCCACCTATTCCATATGTAATTAATTTGCATATTCTTTCTCATTCGAATTGCCTATCCTAGAAAAAATTGTTTATAAGGTTCCAATCATTAGTTTTTGCTTATCACACTATGTCAATGTGAATCTTAAAGATCGTACCATAATATCCCCAACATCTGATTTGGAATTGTATTGAAGTTCTAATTCAAATAAAATATATAAAAAACTTCAAGTTGTTAAACAATACTGAACTTCAAGTTCAAATAAAATATATAAATAACTTCAAGTTGTTAAACTGTATTGCACTTGTAACAACCCGAATTACGACAGACCGATTTTTTTTTAATTCTAATCTATCGAAACTCATGTAGGTTAGTCCTGGTATCCTACAGAAAAGATAGAGACATAAAATATTTCAGAGCTCAGAAAATATCTCATAGCGGAATGGATAAAATATAATATGATTAAAGTATAGCCTTACCATATTAATAATACTGCCTAACCAGTATCCAAAGCTATAAAGTTTCCGCCACAAAGCTATCATGTTTCTGCCAAAAATCTAACCTGTTAGTATGTTATGAGGAGGGGTCAGAACATAAGTTCTGGTGACTAGATTTGAACTATACATTTTGGATAATCCTACATATACTGTTCAGTCACATTTTCTTATCTATTAGGTTTCTTGGGTTAACAACACTTAAGGCTTACACGCACGTCGTACTCATTTACTTCCCAGTGGATTAACCTAATACAATATATATGTAGATACCCCCAATATTAAGGTACACCCCCATGGTACCCCACTCGCATGGTCTCCACCGTAATACCACCGAAATATACACAGTTCCTCATCCTACGCCGGAGTGGCGTACGAATCTCTATATAACAATGTTACGTTCCGCATATATCTGTCAATTACAATGCTACGTAAGCGTACGGACTGCTACCTTCGATCAAATCAGATTCCATACCAGAGTAATGCCCTCAAGTCTACGATACACCACCAAGAGCAGACATGCATGCATCTAGACTTTCCCACGTATGTACCGTCAATTGTAGCGCGATGCCTTAACCGCACTCCTCTAATGTGCACCGAGTTTCGTGGCAGGGCGATACAAGAAACACAGAACTCGATCAGAAGCTTTTCCATATCTGTACAGGTCCGCCTTTATGAGCCTCAAAATATAGATATTCCTAGGGTCTGTTTTTCATGGTGGCTATGTCCCCACCTCGGCCCCTCCCTCAACTAGAAAGACTACAAAAGCTAAGCGACATGCCCCTACCAACAAAAAATCTGAACATCCAGTTGGCATCTCCCCTTAACCACTGTACCTCGATAGTGAAAGGTGAATGGTCTACTGGGTTTAGCTCTAGTCTTTCCGCATCCCACTGGCTGCCGATGATGGGTATCCGACGATCCACTATCCTTGTTGGTCGTGACCTTCTCCTCCCCGTTGAGGTGACCACCGAATCACCCTACTGTCACTTCGTCATAGCATTCTGACTGCAAAGCTACTTTTGCAATCAAGGCCCATCCACCTGGTAGTTACGCGCAGATCCAACCTCTGAGAGAACATCCTAAACATCTGCTACCGCAGAGAGGACTACGAAGAGCACATTACGTATCTCAAGAAGTCATGTTCTTCCCCTTCCAGTCCTTCGAAGCCAACAGAATAATCAGACGAACGTGCGCTCCTCTCGTGCCTCATGACACCATGATGATCTAACCCGTTGGGTTGTTCACCCTCAAGCGTACGGACTGGTGCAAGCGCCTCAGTCTAATGTGTCATTAGATCCTATGTCTGAACATTCTTTTATGCGTTTGCTTTACCTCATCAGGTTTCCCATTCGCATTGACTTCTTATTCAAGTTGCCAAGTTCCTCTTGCTTATTAATTTCAGTCATATAACTTAACACATTTAAGTTTATTAATAAGCTCACAACATGTTATTCTCTAGATTGTGATTCATGGTCTGTAATCCACAATCCCCTTACATTCTTGTTTGATTTCATAGTTACAATAACATGTTCTACTTAATATGTAATTAAGTGTATCTCAGTTCACGTGTTTTCTGTTAACGTGTCTCTCATTATTTATGATTAAATATAACTTATTCCATTTCATAAGATTGCCTCATTCTTTCCTATTTAATCATAATTCCATCTTACTCTGTCACTATAACTTATTGTTGTTTATTTGTTAACTTAGTTTTCTTAACTAAGAGTCACTAATAAGTCTCCTTTCTATAACCTATGTTATAATTTTCTTTTCGTCCTTAGGAAAAACCTTAACATGTTATTCTAATCAGCATATTTCAGATTTCCAAGTTTTCAAATTACTTGATTTATAATTAAGTACAACTTCTTTCATTTCATAATTTTTCCCTCATTTATTGATCAATAAATTTACAATTAAGTACCACTTATCTCATTACACAAGTTATCTCATTTTGTAAATAGTTTATTATAACCTAAGTTATAATATCCACTTGTCACTAGGACAAGTCTACCTATTATATAACATCCTCATTAATGTAATTCATTTATAATAGGTTTTTATCATTCCCCGTTCATTCTAAACCTTTATATATATATATATATATATATATATATATATATATATGCACTTGACCTCCCACATTAATCCTACACTTGTGGATGCTAGATTCGCCGGGCAGTTCTGGGCAGACTTCTTCCACAAGTTGACTTAACCTCGTGTCTTAGCACCATTACATGTTCTATTTATGCACTTAGACCCGTCACATTAGATTTACCACTCGTCGATGTTGGATACGCTGGGCAGTTCCGGACAGACTTCTACCACAAGTGTAATCTAACCTCGTATCTAATTGCGGTTGCAGTTTCCTATTTACTGTAAATTTAGGCATATTATTCTTTTCATATTTTTACCGCAACCTATTTAACATGCCATCATATTATGCATATTTTATGTTGCATGTTCTTTCTAATATACAATAATTTCTATTCTGATATGTAATCGTTTAATCATGTAATTGTTCAAATCTAACGAGTTAACATGTCATTTTCTCAATTCTACAGGTAATAATATGCGACAAGCAAATCATGTAATTACAACAGTAATAGTTACACGTTTTGACAAGTTTGCGTTTCAACATACGAATTTTTCCAACATATTAATATTCCAACATGTCATATTTGTCACTTTAATCTTTTTAACATATGTTTAAACATTTCAACATGTCATATATAACATTTTAATGCTTTTTAATTGTTCTAGCAAATTCACATCGTATAATAACGGGAATGTTAAACGATAATATATCATTATCAAAAATGATATAACTTAAATCCACTCACCTTGATATGCCGATCTAGAAAAGAATCTCTTTGGATTGGTTGTAAATGGAGAGTCATCAGTTTGTACTGTTGTTGTAGTTGAAAATGCCTTATTTTCTGAATTTATCGTTGTTGACGATTTTTTTTAATCTTCATTTAGACATCGCTCCAATATTATAATTAATAATTTTGTTCAGAAATTATATGGAGGAAGAAGAAGAGAGTGAAGAAACAACAAATGAGAATGGAGAGATATATGGTTCTTTATATATAAAGCTTAAATCGATGCTAACCGTCTATTATTTCTGATGAAATCTATTCTCTCCATGTCATATAGCCAATAGGAAGTTGCCACGTCAACAATAATTTTGAATTGGACCAATAGAATAAAGCCAACAAGGCATGCATTGTCTAAATGTGCCAATTAGGCGCAAAAATTTGAATTTCGAACTTTTGAGTTTCCGAAATTTATTTAACTATTATATTCAAATGTAATCTTCTTATACGTATACAATTCTTCATACGATCACTTTACGCGTATATATATATATATATACACACACACACACACACTCACAACTTTCATTTCGTTTTCAAAATTCGAACAGTGTTGCACCGTTTTTAATTCTTGCCATATTTCATTGACTGTAGTCTTATCTTGAATTTTATCTCTTGTATGCATATATTTCTGCATATATATACACATATGTCCTCATGTATATGTTTATATACATATATTTTCTTTATTTCCATATATGTATGTTCTTATCCTTTCAAATTTGAATTTGTATGCGTACATATATTTGTATGTTCAGCTGGCCCTCTCTAAAACAAAGATAAAAATTATGTCGCTGCCAGGGTTCGAATCTCCGACCTCTATATTACAAATCCAATGCCTTAACCAACTGAGCTATGATATCTTTTGTTAATAAGTTTAGAAACAATGGTAGTCATTGTTCTCGTTCTTTTACCTTGTTCTTATGTTTTTCTACAATACTTCATTTAAAGGTATATCTTTCATTTTAACTCAGATTTTCGCAATCCATATGTCGAAATTGACCAGAAAATCACCACGAACGCAATGAGGCTAATCCCATGGCCAAACTCTGGAAGCTCTTCAAAAAAATTTCTTTTTCTTAAATGTTTATGTCAATGCATATATATTCATATATGCATTATTTAATTGTTATAAAATATGGGGTGTTACATTCTCCCACCCTTAGGAAATTTCATCCCCGAAATTTGATAAGGGTAAAAATTAATTAACCCCTCGCATAATATACATCCATCATGTGTGTATCCAATTTTTGCAAACATTGTGTACTTGTGCAAAGTGAAATCCAACATAGCAATACAGTATGCCTAAGAAGTACCTCCTATGTATATGCAAATTATTTCAAAAATCCTTTAAAAAAATGACGCTCACATCCTAAATATACTGGCAGTTCTATATGAATGCAATATTTTGAAAATCAAAATACATTTTCATCCAAATTTTCCCATGCTCTTACTGAGAAAGAGCGTAGTTCATCCAATTTTAGCATCCAAAACCCTACCAAGCAACTTTGTTTTTCGAATTTCAGAAAAATCTAATTTTCTAAATTCAATTTCTTATGTTACAAAAAGGTGGAAAACGGAAAACTTCATATCTTCTGTTTTTCTTTTAGTTACCTTTTTCCAACTATACTTTGGATTTTATGTAACTATTTGTGAAGATTCCCTACTTTTCCTATCCAAGCATAGCCTACATAAGAAAACTTTCTTTGTTACCGATTTCCTTTTATCTTAATTTTTTTATTCTTATCCATCTTTTCTCATAATTTTCCCATTTTTCTTTAACAGTCATTTTTGTTGCTTTACTGAATTTTTGTTGTTTCCTTTTTAGTTATGTCATTACTCTTTTCTTAGCTTATTTAATCATCTGATCTAAGTTTGGTTTTCAAATAAGCCTTCTAGTCTTTCAAATAAAACAAAAAAATAGACACCCTACACAGCTACTACTAAGGGCCAAGTATCTCGGGGCCGTTCCCCCTCCCCCCTCGCCCCTCAGACAGAAAAGTCCAAACCATGGGATCCATGACAGGTTTAGGTGTTACCCTAACTACCCAACATGAACAAGATATCAAAACGATCCTAATAGAAATGTAATAACGGGTTTTACACCTAACATGAAAATTAAACACTTACTTGCCCTTTACTATCTAGTAGTCACCACCAGTCCTAGCTGTGTACCAACAATTATTTCTAGCAACACCCTAGGCTTTTAAATGCTTATGCATTCTACGAGAACTTAATGTTATTCCAAGATAATTCTTGCTATCTATTTCATAGCCTCAAAACCTTTCCCGTCTTTCCTAGGTTCTAATCCTTACCTACTCTATACTTTTTCAAAACACGGTTTGGCCTTTTCATTTCACTTTTCTTTCAAAAATTAAAAGTATCAAAACTTTATTTTCCTCATCAAAACTTACTTTTTGCCAAATCATAAAACATGTCATAAAAAAATGTTAATCATCACTTTTTTTTTCAAATCAACAAAACTGGTGTAACGACCCGCATTTTTCAGCGATATAATTAATTTATTTAATTATTTAAATAATGGTTTGGATATTTAAAATGACCAAAATTTAATAATATTGAATATGTAATTAAAAATAATAATATAATAATATATTTAATTACTGAAATAGTCAGAAATGGTAGAATTCACAAAATGGTGTGAATTGGATCGTCGGTGATATTTAATTCAGTTTAGAATTGAATTAGAATAACGAATATATTATTTTAACGACACTTTGAACGTATGATTATAATATAATTATAATCGAGCTCAAAATGGCGCGGTAGTTCGCTATTTGGTGATTTGAACTTCAACTGAATGTACAGGGTTTGTTTTAAATCGGATTTCTGTGAAACAAGAAACGTTAGGAGATGGTGAAGTAAATATTTCTAGTGGAAGAGAAAATTCAGAATTTTGTCGTATAGATTTTGATTTATGTCCAAATCAAATTTTAGAAAAGTCGTTATGGAATTCCTTTATAATTTATATCGATTTATTTATATTTTAAAATGGATTTTTAAATATAAATCGAATATCGATGTAGCAATGGATTTGAAATATCGAGTTATAAATCCCATTGGAGCTGTATAATATTCTATTGTGAATATATACGATAATATTTATTTTTAAATATTAAATTTAATTATTTTTAAATATATTTATATATTTAAATGGGTCATTCAGAGCTTTAAAAATAGTTAGTTTTGCAAACGACCTCAGAATTGGACGAAACTAATTTTGTTGGATCCCCAACATCAAATTATTGTTAGATTTCAATTTCCGTGATTTTTGAAGTTACTGTGTGGCTGTATAGATTTTTAGAGTGAAAACAGTCGACATTTTGACAGTTAAAAATACGCTATGTGAGCAAACGGAGACGGAATTCGACGAAACCAGTTTCGTTGGGACCGTAATGTCGAACTGAAGCTGCATGCCAATTTTCATGATTTTTGGGTATTGTATGTGATCAAAGGAATTTTAGAGGACGAATACAAACAGCGATTGCTTAGAATAAAATAAAATAATCGAATAAAATAATAATAAAACCCTCCTATAAAATACCTTTACCTTTCCTAACCCTAACCCCATTTTTTCAGCAGTAAAAAAACTTACGCCGCCACACCTACAAGCTTCAACAGTGAAGAATCCTCTCTCAAAAAAATGTAGAAAATCAAATAAAAAGTGATAAATTAGAAAACAAGTATATTTGTGATGTTGGTGAGTTGCTCTTCGTTTTGAAAGGGTTTCATGGTGTCCGACGTCAGAAAATGTTGTTGTTCATTGGAACCGTGACCTAGGGTTGGGTTGGGTTTGTCGATGGGTCATCAATGTGAAAATCTGGGTTGGTATTTGAATTGAGTAGTGGATTTCAGGTTTAGGTGGAATTTTTGGTGAAAATCGAACTCAAAGGATGTCGCGCGTTCTTCAGTGGGGCGTGATACCAGTTGGACATTGGGTTTTGAGGGTGCTGTGCGAGTGTGGTGATTTTGGGTGTAGGACGCATAGAATGAGAAGGATATCGCAATGGTGATTTTGGTTTGGAGATTTGTGGATTGTTGATGGAGAACGAGTCGAGGAAGGCAGCGGCTATGGCTGTGATAAGGAGGAGGACACATCTGTGTATTCGGTGGAGGAAGAAGGATACACAGTAGGCTTTAAACGATGGTGAATGGGCCGAGATTAAAGGGTAAAGGCCCAAGGGTTTTTAATTTGTTTAAGTTTAATTAACTTTAAATCTCGTTTAACTTGTTTATGCGATATCTAGCTCATACGGAATAGAAATCGAGAACCATCAGTTATGTTGGGATCGTATGGACGGACACTACACGATGACACTAATTGGAAGCCCATCGGAGCTCGCTACAATTTATTACAAAATAAATTGTCCATTTGAATCAAGCGATGGTTATCGTTATTAACGATGATCGTCCAATGTGAGTAAAACTCACTAACTCTTCTCAGTTATATTTTTATAATGTATTTTTATAACCGATAAATAATGCTTGTTTGCTATGTGTTGGCTGTTTGGTTGAACTGCTAGTCAGTTGATTGAAAATATAGATAACGATATAGATATAAATTGTTAACCAAATATTGATTCTGTTTAGCAGAATATTTCACAGCAAAATGAAATTGATGTTAATTTTATTGTTTAACATCTGTGGATGCAGGGAAACAGGTTGGAGGGACCCAACTGGGTTCCTCAACATTTATTTTACTGTTTTTGATATATTGTTTTATATGATGTGATATGAAATATGTTGTAGATTTTGTATGTTTGAATGATACCAATCATTGTTATATGGTACGTTAAATACCATAAGGAATACTGGAATGTTAAAAAGGGAAATTTTCAATGTTATATTGAAAAAGAAATATTTATAAAATCAAAGATTTTATAAGAAGAAAATATTTATTTAGAAAATAAATAGATTTAAAAAGGAATACTTATTTGTTAATCAAATAGATAGAACAAAAGAAATATTTGTAAACCATTTACAAATTGAATCAAAAAGGAATATTTATTTGAAATAAATAGAATAGAAAGGGGAAATATGTGTAAAGGGAATAGTTAGATTATTAAAAGAATTACTTATTAATTCAATAGATTTTATAAAAAGAAAATAGTTTATAAATAAATAGAATTATCAAAAAGGGATTTATTTGGTGAATAAATAGATTATAAAAGGGAATACTTGAAAAGTGAATAGAATAGTATAAAGGAGAATTTTATATTTGAAAGGTTTAGACCTGTGCTTCGCACACGGGAATAACATGCTATGGGTTTAAAGCAAAGATTTTAAATAGAATATGTTTTGACAGATAAAGTAAGAAGATAAATTTATAAATAATATTTTATAAATCAAACAAAATGTTTATCATTGGATAAATGGAATATATAAGTCAGGACTTATATAGAGAAGTAATAATTGATTTCAACATCGATATTTGAAACTGAATAAACGTAGAGTTAATCAAAGGAGTTAACCAGTTAGAGTTAATTAGATAGAGTTAACTGAATTAGAGTTAACTGAGCATAGTTAATCGAATTAAGATTTATTGAATATTAGACATTCAATTAGAGTTGATCGAATGTAGTTATTTGAGATAGAGTTAGTTAAACATAGTTGTTTAGGATGAGTCGCCATTTCGTACGACTGCTAGTGTAATTCATAGGGCTATAGATAGCCTACGGCTGTCAGATGTTTTCCTGAGGGAATCAGGCGTAACCATTGTGATCGTTGCGATCTAGAGTCAAGCGAATGGAGTTAAATCGAATATTAGCCATTCGAAGTAAAGTTAAAACAGACATAGTTATTCGAATGTAAGTTAATCGAATATTAGTTATTCGATAGGAGTTAAATAAGTTGAGTTAAATAAGTTAAGTTAAATAAGTTGAGTTAAATAAATTGAGTTAATCAAGTAAGTAAATCAAGTTGAGTAAATCGAGTTGAGTTAATCAAACTGAGTCAATCCAAATGAGTTAATTCAAAGGAGTTTATCGAATATAGTTTACTCGAAAGGAGATTTATCGAATGTAAATCATTCGTAGAAAGTTGATCGAATGAAAATCATTCGAAGAGAGATTATAGAATATAGTTACGCGAAGAAAGAGTTATCGAATATAGTTTATTCAAAAAGGAGTTATCGAATAGAGATTATTCGGAAAAGAGAATTATACGTTGAATTCGATTATATCGAATTAGGGAAAGTTCTATTTACTTTCCGTCTTTAAATCAAGATATATATTATTATTCAATCAGTTATTTGTTATTCATTCAAAATAAGTAATAAGAATTTTATTTAAGTTATTTTATTTCGAAAGCATGGGATTATAACATCATCGTTATAATCAAATGATTTGGTAAAAGATGTAGATTCATAAATAGAATCCGAGTTACGTAAGGAAGTTGTTAAAGGTTTAAAAGGTGAAATTTGTCTATTTCGCGGTTAGAAAGGTTGTTCAGTTAAGGTCTGAGAGGTAATTATACCCCAACTTGATTGACTTCGTTTTTAATTAAGAGATGGGTAAGGTTCGATAGGGAAGATTGATTAAGTGAATTTAGTTAATGAGTGTAATGGTTTAAATTGGCTTAGTGATGTTTTATTTAAACATCTGTTGAATAAATTTTGGAAACATTTTCCAAATATAACCAGAGATATTTTCTAATCATAGAAAATGAAAAGTTAATGAGAAAGAGTACTGGAATGACAGTGATATGTGAAACAGAGATGGAAATGTTTTCCAATGATGGATGATGTATATTTTCTAAATTTAGAAAATAAGAATTTACAAATAGATAGAAATGGGGAAATGGATAAATTAAAGATAATTTGATAAAGGTGGATTGATGATTGATCAATAGAATTTCCATCTGGAAATAATATCGTTGGTTGTACACCTATTTTTCTTTGATAGTTAAATCACCGACTATCGAAGTTTTTGACCATTTTATCGTCGTCAATATTGAGAGACTGGGATAAAATATATTATCTGAAAACCACTCTGTATGGACGTTAGTGTGCCGATCAAATATTGAAGACGGAGTTATGCAAGGGCTATCCTGTTTATAAAATAGTGCCTTCGGTTTGTCCAGTCCCAGGACAAACGTGAATGGATGAATGTCTGACAGAATATTTCTAGCAGATCGCGTAAGTTGATCTCTTCAAACGTACTTACGTTTGGTGGCGGAGGAATTCGTTTCTCTTAGATTTATACCCGTGGTATTTTTTAGGAAATCAATTTGTGATTTGGCGGGTATGATGATGTGGCATTCAAAGTAAATGAATGTATGATCTATCAAAAGATACGTATGACCTCAAGCCTCATCAACCGGGAAATGACAGAAATCGGGCAGGCAACATGGCTTAGTGGGTCGCTCCCATTAGGGTGTATATCACCTATCTAGAGAAAATCCATTTCATTCTTTTGTCTATTATCAATGCTGTCCCTTTTTGGGAAACGGTGGGTAGCTCCCAACCGTTGGTGATATACATTCGATACACTCAAGCGAAATGAGTGGTCGGTCATGTGTGGGCCGGGTTGCAAGACGTTCTTGTTGAACCCAATGTATTTGCCTCTAGAGATACACTATCGGCGGGTGGTCCCATACCTTGTCATAGTTGGAATCCAATCTCCAATAAGCGCTTGCGGTTTTGTTTGTATACTATATATGTGGAACGTGAGATGCAAGCGTTCTGCTAGACTCTAATTGCTTGTGATTAGACATTATTATAATATCAGAGAAGTATTGATTTTTCCCAAAATGGTTTTGGGTTATTGTAAGTTAAAAACCGTCCGTGTTTATGTGTAGATCGGTCTTACAATTATCTTTTCTTTTGAAAAGGATTTTGAAAAGTTAAACCAAATGATTTGAGTTTACTTACACCAGTCCCATGACTGACCCAGAGTTTATTTTGTTTTTCCCTAAACTCTTGGGTGCCCCAAATTTGTATGGGCAGTCAAGTAGTTCAGGTCTTTACAGATATATTTGGAGGAGCCTGAAGCAGGAGGCTTCAGGACTATATAGCTATTGTTATTTTCGCTGTGTGTAAGTGTTGTACTCTGATAATGTTATTGTACACATATACTATTTTATTTCAAAGTTATGTTATAATATATTTTATTCATTCCGCTGTGAGATTCGTGTTTACTCTGATTGTGTTCTTCTTCTTTTTCTATTCAAATTTTCTATCTTATCTATTCTCACCCTCTAACTTCTTTCTAATAATGATCTGGAATGTTCGATACCTGAATAATTAACATGGGTTTTATGTTGATTTTCAGGGTCGAAAATCCTAGTTCGTTACAACTGGAGTAGATAAGGACAACCATTTCTCAATCGAGTTTATAACTTGTTCTTTACCTATAAGGTCAGTTCAGTCTCTTACTACAAGGTGCAAACATTTACTCTATTTTTAATTTATACAACTTATTTTGTCCACCCAACAAAATTTTCTCTTTTAAAACAATTTATGAAAAATGATTGTCAAAAGAATAGAGATTTCAAAACTTTCTTTAATGAGAATTTAAACAAAAGACAATACTTTCTTAGTTTTTCTTTTTAATCCTTTCATGCAATATAAGAAGAAAACTAGCGAGCTATACATGCTCTATAATATGAATCTTTCACCGAGAGAATTTTTTTTTAAACAAAATTTTCCCAACAAGTCACTATTTACAAAATATACCCCATTTTACTTTAAAACCCAATATGTGTACCTTACATATTTAAAACTATAACTTTTAAGATTAAAACTTGAAAAATAATAAACTATCTTCCTAAAACTTTTACAATTTCAAGTTCTTAAAAGTTAACAATGGGATTAGACTTAAAGTGGGTTTCAAATTTTCTAGGCTTTCCTAAACACTCCCACAAAGTCAATTATATCAACTATATATATTCCTAATCCATTCTTCTCTTTTTAATCTTTTCCAATTTATAAGGTTTTACCGTCAAACCAAATTACCCAAAATACTAACCATATGGGATTCTTCTTTCTCTATTTCAAAATATATTTGTGATAACCCCAAACTTCCGTTGACCGGTAAGGATAATCATTTGGAATACAACAGATTTACAACAATAATAGATCTCAGATAATATCATAACACATAATTACTGCAGCAGAAAGATAAATGTCATAAACATCATATCAACTGAACCACAGAGTGCGCAGTTTACAGGATACAACTTAGCAAAAATAGAAAGTCTGAAATAAAGGACATAAGTCTCAACTCCAAACGTACATTAAAATACAAGATGGAATAAAGTCTCTAAAACAAAAGCAAAGATAAAATAGAAGTCTTCGTCTTCCTTCTCAGCAATCTTCAATCCAGACAATTCTCAAAACCTGTCACTCGGCTGCCCGTGTAAAGAGAGGGCACCCGAGTTTGCAAAGTGAAACAAACTTCGAGTCAGTCATGGGACTGGTATGAGAAATCTTCCTATACTAACTAAAAATATGGCGAACCACAGGACCACGCTGCTAACGCGGAACGGGTTTACTCCATCAGGTTACCAGTGCATAATTAAATAAAGTTGATACAAAATAACGCAATGACTTTTGAAAAATGAAATCATTATAAGACTCAAGTCCCATCACACAATGCAACGCAAATCGGAGGATAGAGCTTTATCTTATAATGATCAAATATGCTTAATATGTATAAAAGAATATTTTATTATTATTAGTGTCTAAGCAGTTTAAAATACTTCAAAGTAAATGTATCAATCCTAGACGGCATAGCTACCATATACTATGTCGCCACATATAGGTTTACAATCAAGACCGAAATGTCGTATTGAAGATTTGGTTTCCATCATGAAATCGAGGCTAGGGTTCGTCCTCTCCGATTCGAGACACTCTAGCAAAATTCCTCGGGATCCCCCGTAGTGAACCATTGGAGCGGTAGGGCCGGTGCATACCTATCGAAAGTGGATTGGAAATTCCTGAATACATGTTTCCCGGTTCCTTTGAACCTCCATATGGCCACTAACAACCTATACATCCGAGGTACCTCAAAATCCATCATCCACATAAGTAAAATGTCAGCGCTGGTAGGTCCCTGACATCACTCTAGCTAGAAAGAAACGTGTGCACTCCCTACGGTCCATATCCCCTTTTTGACTCATACCGGGGTGTGAGGCTCGCGAAGTCACGCTGAACACAAAGCTATACCTATATAGGTTATGCTTTGATCATCTACCACAAGGCCCTGCTTTTCAACAAAAGCCTTGATCATCTGCATCTTAGCGTGCCACATTGACAATCCATGCCATGCTATCAATAGCTATTAATATATACCCGGGTGTTAAGCAGAGAATACATTCTCCACCACCAATCAGATATACATTAATAAAAATCGATTTAATTACATGAAATGAATTCCAACGTCAGACACACATCCATTTGCAAGTCCGTTCTGGGTCTGAACAAAACTGGAGACACCTGGGAGGTTCTCGCCAACCGGACAATCAACACGTACGTCCAGACGATTACCACGGTTTAACCCTTTCCTGGGAGCAAGTCAGTCGAGGGCATCAGTCGCCATCCATTCGCCGTGAAGATTTCCGGTCTTCAGTCGCCGTCTTCTATATCTTCGACTTAATCGTCGTGTAATTATTTGAAATGAGTTGAACTCGGTCTTTTCAAATAATTATTCGCATAATTATCTTTTAAATCATTTCATATCATTAAAATCATTTTATAATGATTTATCGCTATTTTTATTTATTTGAAAATAGTTCAAAACAAATAAACGACGCTTCGGGTCAGTGGGTGGCCCTGGCGCTGTTTTTACCAAATTTTAATTTACACATATCTTGAAATATTACCTTCGGATTTTGACGAATTTCATATCGTTGGAAAGCTCTTCCCAAAGCGGTCCTAACGGTTCCAGTTTTGGGAAAATCCGACGGTCGGATCTTTCAGTATAATCGTTTGAAGGTTCGATTGTCGAAACGTGAACTGCCGCGCACGTTTCGTTTTAATTATATATATATATATATATATATATATATATATATATATATATCGTTTGGCGATTTCAACTATAAAAATCCATTCTTTTTATCGCATCTAAAATGACGATAAAAATATCACGTTTATTTGTCTGTTTTTATTTATATCTAAATTATAAATAAATACACTTTTTAAATTCATGTTGTTATTCACATCTAAAATGTGAATAAAATACTCCTTTTAATCTCATGATTTTATTCACATCTAAAATGTGAATAAAAATATATTTTCAATGTCATATCTTTATTTGTAACTGAATTACAAATAAAATTGTACTTTCTAAATTTCATGTTTTATTTGCAACTAGTTTGCAAATAAAAATTCACTTTTTAAAACGGTGTTTTTATTTACATATGAAATGCAAACAAAAATGTACTTTTTGTTTTCATATTTTATTCACATCTAAAAAGTGAATAAAAATGTGCTTTATATATTCATGTATTTTATTTGCAACTAATTTGCAAATAAAAAGTATAATTCCTTTCTATGGATTATTTGCGTCTAAAAATGCAAATAAAAAGAATAATTCCTTTTTCTGTGGTTTGTTTGCATATAACAATGCAGCAAAATATGTAATCCTTTTTCCTATGTTTTGTTTACATAAAAAAAATATAAACAAAAATGTTAATCTTTTTCTATAGTTTGTTTGCATCTAAAAATGCAAACAAAATATGTAATCCCTTTTTTTTCATATTTTATTTACACTAAATGTACCTAAATGTAATCTTTTACTTTTTCTTATTTATTTACACTAAATGTAAATAAATGTATCTTTTACTTTTACTTTTTCTTATTTATTTACACTAAATGTAAATAAATGTATCTTTTACTTTTTCTTATTTATTTACAATAAATGTAAATAAATGTATCTTTTTCTTATTTATTTACACTAAATGTAAATAAATGTATCTTTTACTTTTTCTTATTTATTTACACTAAATGTAAATAAATGTATCTTTTTCTTTTTCTTATTTATTTACACTAAATGTAAATAAATGTATCTTTTTCTTTTTCTTATTTATTTATACTAAATGTAAATAAATGTATCTTTTACTTTTTCTTATTTACATAGGAAATGCGAGTAAAATCATCACTATAGATACGTTCATTTTATTTACATAGAAAATGTGAATAAAGTTTTCACTATAAGTATGTTCATTTTATTTACATAGAAAATGTAAATAAAGTTTTCACTATAAGTATGTTCATTTTATTTACATAGAAAATGTATATAAAGTTTTCACTATAAGTATGTTCATTTTATTAAAATGACATAACGCCAAATATATGTTTATTTCCTCTAAAATGACATAACACTAAAAATGTGTTCATTTTCTCTAAAATGACATAACGCTTTTTCTCTAAAATGACATAACGCTAAAAATGTGTTCATTTTCTCTAAAATGACATAACGCTAAAAATGTGTTCATTTTAATTTGTCAATTAAAATATTGGTTTTTTTTCTTTACTATTTTCCTATTTACCACAACGTCAATTTTTGGTGTCATACATATGATAATTAAAATACAATGGTTTTTGTCTAACCATTTTTCTCTATTTACCCAACGTCAATTATTTTTTTGAAGTTGAATTGATAAACTAAATCATTTCAATACAAATAACAAATTTTATTTTGATGTTGAATTGATAAACTAAATCAATTCAATACAAATAACAAATTTTATTTTGATGTTGAATTGATAAACTAAATCAATTCAATACAAATAAAATAAAAGTGATAACATAAAAAGTGACAAATCATATTTTTATATTGAATTGATAAATTAGATCAATTCAATAAAATAAAATAAAAGCAATAACATTAATGAATAAAATAAAATAAAAGTGGTAACATACTTCTTGACTAGTACATGTGGATCTATAACTATCCATCACAAACACAGATCAACCATAATCAAACATGTCAAACAAAATAGATATGAATCGTAAACATGTGATCATTACATAGCAAACGAATTAATTTAATTAATTATTTTAAACAAAGAAATCTTATAGTCGCGTCGCAAATTAGTCCAAAATTCCAACAGCTCGTAATTGTCCCGTTTCAGTCAAGGAATGTAGATCTTCTTCATACAATCACAACTCTTCTGAAATCGCGTTATTCTGAGTTCATATGAATTTTTTATGATTAAAACAAGTTAGAAAACAATTTATATTAATTAATTAATTAGAAAATAAACCTTTCTTCCCCAAATCAGATGAAGGCCGCCGTTTACTATATTTGGTTCGATCTTATGGCGCTGATTTGCGGTCAGCACAGGACAGGGGAGGGCAAACGGATTATGTCATGACGACCGGCTTCGGGAGGCGTACTGTAATAACCCGGAAATCCGAGCCAATTTAAAATTTTTATTTTGGAAATTTTAGCGAATTTTGATTATTTAAAATGAATTATTTTTAATAAAACCGACGGGAAATTTATTTTGAATAGAATTCGAACGTATATATTATACAGATCGTCGTTAGAATATAAATATTTATTTATATATATATAAAGGAATTGAAAATGGCGCGGTAGTTCGATAATTCGATTTTAAAATTCAAATGAATGTACCAGGTGCAAAATAAACCGGATTTTAGTGAAACCAAAAATATTTGAATGTAAATGAGAATATCTTTCCAACGAATCAGAAAAATTGAAATTTCATAACGGGGATAAAAATTTATGTCCAGTTGAAATTTCAGAATAGTCGCTATTGAATTTCGGCCCTTGAAAATGGAAATTTTGCAACTGTCTTAGAATTCGACGAAACTAGTTTTGTTAGGACCGTATCGTCAATACGAAGCTAGAAAATATTTTTCTGGAATTTTTCGAGTTAGTATGTGACCCCGGTAAATTGAAATGCGCATTCAAATTCAATATATAGAGTTATATGTTGATTTTGACGAAAAGTGATCGAAACGATCGAATCATCTCACGATACATATCCCATTGTGTTCGGAATGAGGGTAATTAGCTAGGGGCGACAGTCGTTGGGCCTCGTTTAGAGGTCGAATGAAAAAGTCAACCTTTAGTAATATAAAATAATAAAATAATTTATATATAAATTAACATATACCCCCCCTTTTTTTCTCATTCCAGATCGACCAAAAGAAAAAAAAACCGACAGTCGTGCGACGCCCCCACCGATCGACAGCCACCGCTCTCCGACCTCAGCCCCTCCCCCCCCCCCCTCGCGCGCCGCGCCACCACCCCCCCCCCTTCCCCTCTCTCTCCTCTTCAACGCAGTCTCTCCCCTCCTCTGACCATTCGCGAATCCCACGAGACACCCCCCCTCAAACCCGCCACCACCAGGAAGAGTCACCACCCGCGCTACCCTAGGCGCCCTCCACCGACCAACTGCTGCCTCCTGTGCCGCTTAGCGGCCCTCCTCCCCCTTTAAATACAAGAAAAATGTGTGTTTTACCTTTATTTACATTTATTTACTGTTTTAATTCGATTTTCATTTGTGTTTACATAGGAAAAAAAAAACTGATTTTGTATTGTACGGATAGCAAAATAAGGAGGTGGGTTTTTATCGTAGAAAAGTTGCGATTCTTATCATACAAAGATTCGATTTTTATTTAAAAAGAAATATTCAATTTTTAAACAATGAAAGATCTGATATTTAAACTAGAAGATAATAGATTTTTAATTATAAAAATTTGATCTTTAGTAGTATAAAAATGTTATTTTTATATATTGAATAGCAAAGTAAAAATTCGATTTTTATATATTGAATAGCGAAGTAAAAGTTCGATTTTTATATATTGAATAGCGAAGTAAAAATTCGATTTTTATATATTGAATAGCGAAGTAAAATTTTGATTTATATATATTAAATAACGAAGTAAAAATTCGTTTTTTATATATATAGTGAATACGGATGACGAAAGTGACAAAAGGCGAACCCGATGAAGATTTTCTACATAAGAAGAGCCGAGGCGTCTAGTTTAGCATATCTGTGAGAACTTCTCACTTTTGATTTTAGTTTCTAGTTATATAAATATATACTATGATGCAGACGGTGTTTAGTAGCACCCGACACCCGTCGTCCACAGACCATGGACGGCTTGTATGCTTGTTTGTTTGATTTTGCTGTGTAGTTGATTGTGTGATGTGATGTGAAATGAAAATAAAATATTTATATAGTTGAAAATATTTTATAATTAAGAATAGAATTTTTAACGTGTATAGGAAATGAAATAAATATAAACAAATTGGACGATTTGTTTATATACACACATTTGACTGATATTGATTGGGACGATAAATTTTACACATCGGCCAACTGCACAAATAAAATCTGTGTTTGATTGTTTGAAACCCCACATGGGTATTGGGATGATATTTGACGTACACTATTCCCGATTGTTTAGTTGTATGTCGATCGATTGATTGACAGACTGTTATAAGCGTTGAATATTTATATTTGATGCTTATACAGTGTAGAATGCACTTTGGATGATGGTTGATTATTCTCGTTGTTATGGTATACATGTGTTGTAGAAATTCCATATAATTAACATTATATGGTAATTGATTGGGCCTCATTCCAGTTTTGAAAAAGAAATATTTGAAATAGAAATATTTGAAATAGAATATTTGAAAATAGAAATATATGAAGCCGTGTTGATTAGATTAACGCCATTTTGATGTGAACGATATTTGTATCGATTTTATTCATTTTATAATGAATATCGAAAGTGATTTCAAAATCTGATATTTCGAAAAGAATTGAAATTCGAATTGAAATTGAATAGAAATGAATTCGGATTAAATTAAATAGAAATGAATTCGAATTGAAATTAAATAGAAATGAATTCGAATTGAAATTAAATAGAAATGAATTCGAATTGAAATTGAATAGAAATGAATTCGAATTGAAATTGAATATAAATGAATTCGAATTGAAATTGAATATAAATGAATTCGAATTGAAATTGATTATAAATGAATTCGAATTGAAATTGAATAGAATTGAATTCGAATTGAAATGGAATACAAACGAATTCGAACTGAAATTGAATTAAAAATCGATTTGAATTGAAATCAATTTTAAATGAATTTAAAACGAATTTATGAGGGAAGATTCAATTTTGATTTGAATTTGAAAAAGAAGCTGAAATCGTTTTGAAAACGAATTTAAAACGATTTATAAAATACGTTTAAAAAAGGGAATCGACGAAGTATATATTATATATATTATATATATAATATAATGGCCTGAATAGAATGCGCCGCGCCGCGGCGGTTCACGAATTTCGACCATTGACTTCGAACGGATATTACGGGAGATCCGACCGTCGGATTCTCCTAAAACCGGAACTGTTGGGTTCGTATCGAAAAGATCTTTCTAACTAATATTAGAAATTAGAAATCTAACGGTTGGATTTGGAATTATGTCCAAATCAAATTTGGAAAAGGTCGTTGTAAGTGCAGTTCGATGGCCATTGATGGAAATCGACTGTACGGGCCTTGATAAAATTATTAAAAATAGTAATAATTTGTGTAAAATCATAAGAAATGATTTGTGAAGATTTGGGATGAAAAACTCCATATTTGAAAAGATAAAAATAGATTTTTATCGAAATGAACTAGCTTTGAACTAGAATTATAATTCTATTTATTTTTAAATAAATAAATTGAATTTGAAAAGGGTTTTAAAAGTAACCAGAATTTCCAATAATTGAATTGGAATGGATTTGAATCGAAATTGTCTTTGGATTATTTCGATGTTGGATTTCGTGATTATACAGATATTGTTATGGAAATTTGAAAGATATATATATCGTTATTTCCAATATGATATTTGTTGGTCGTAGAATTTGATATTGAATATAAGCCGGTTTATTTTCTATTTAGAGCCTTGTGTTTAATATCAAATACTATTTGGGTTTGTCGTGAATGGTGTCTTCATTAACACTTCTTAAGCCCAGGTGAGAAAAAGATTAAATCTTTTTATTTAGATTTAATGAAGTGTACCGATTAAATGAGATTTAATTGGAATTGAATTGGTATTGATATTTGGGTTTATCGTGAATAGTGTTTTAAATGACACTTGTTCTTTAACCCGATAATTAATAGAATGTGATTTTGGGTCGTCGTGAACGGTATCTTCAATAATACTGTTCTTAGACCCAACGAAGTTAAGAAAATCAGAAACTAACTGGAGATTAGTTAAGTTGAACGGTTTCTTGGGTATTGATCTGATGTTGGTTTCGGCCTTCGGGGTTAATATTTAGGGAATTGCTCACTTGCTAATTTACGATTAGGGACTGATTGAATTGTGATGTGATTTTGGGGTTTATCGTGAACCGTGTTTTAAATGACACTGATTCTTTAACCCTGTCAAAGATTAAAACTAAGTGGAGTTTTAATGTATCTTTAATTAGATTGAAAAGATCGAGAATGGAGTATCACCAGTTTTACTCCAGGCGGTAGTTAAACCTTTAATTAGATTTGAACGTGAAATGGTAATTGAATTTACCGATAACACCGTGGTGTTAGATATGAAGTATTACCAGTATTACTTCATGGGATGAATAGGTTGGGATTAGGAAATTAAAACAAATGATTACTTCGGTAAGGTTCGTTAATCCCGAATAGTTTGAATTGATATTCAATGGAAGGTTAAAGAATAAATTTAAAGGAATTTATCTTTGATAAAATTAATGGGAACCTTTCCATAAGAATGTGAAATTTAGAAACTAACTGTAGGTTAGCTAAGCAGAACGGTTTCCTGGGTATTGATCTGATGTTGGTTTCGGCCTTCGGGGTTAATATTTGGGGAATTATTCTCTTGTTAATTTACGGTTAGTGACTGATGAATTGGAATGAGGCGTATGTTGTGTTTGTATAACACTTGTTTATTATATACGCGAGTTGCTTAGAAAGACTGGGTTTATCCCATTCTGAATAACTGAATCGACGATAAGAAATCGAAGATGAAGACGGTGGTCGAAGACCGGAGATCTTCACCTCGTTTGGATGGTAACCGAGGTCCTGATTGGGAGGCATCCCAAAATATGGATAATGAGTGGTGATCGTCCAGACGTACGTGGTGATCGATGGGTTTGCAAGGTATATAGTGCCTCCGGTTTCATTCAGACCCAGAACGGACTTGCAAATGGACAGTGTGTCTGACATTGGAATTTATTCTGTGTGATTGATAGCTATCAGTTGCACGGTGTGAATTGCCTGTGTGGCATGCTAAGATGCAGTGATCAGGGCTTCTGTTGAAAAGCAAAGTCTTGTGGTGATGATCAAAGCACCGCCTGTGTGGCATAGCTTTGTGTACAACGTGAACTCACGAACCTCACACCCCGGTATGAACCAGAAACGAGAGAAAGGACCTCAGGGCGGGCGGGCGTTTTCTTTCTAGCTAGAAGTGGCGTCAGTGGTTTTACACGCCCTGACGAGTTTGACTTATGTGGTTGTTACTGTTGCGAGGCGCCTCGGTTAGATCGGACGATCCGGGTCTGATGGAGTCATTCGTTGGCTCATTGACGCCCCATAGGGCAGAGAAACGCATTGTTCAGGCATTATAATCCACTTCGTGTGGACCGGCCCTGACGATCCAAGGTACGGTTGCGGCTGTGCCTGAGACACGGGCTAGAGCGTCTCGAATTCGGTAAGGACTATCTTTTGCCTTGGTTCATGACGGAAATCCAATTTCCAAATATGTGATTTTGCGGTTTTAATTGTAGAACTAGTATGGCGACATGATATATGGTACCCATGCCGTGTATGATTAGTACTTATGATTTGAAAATGTTTTGACACTATACACTTATAATAGTATCAAATGATTTGTTTTAAACATACTAAGCATGTTTGGCTATTATAAGGGAAAACCCTATCCCCCGGCTTGCATTGCATTGTGTGATAGGACCTGGGTCTTATAATAGCTTCATTTTTCCAAAAAGCATTGCGCTATTTTGTTATATGAACTTGTATTCTTGGGAGGAAACCCGTTCCGTGTTATACGGCGTGGTCCCTTGATATATCTGATTTAAAGTAAAGTTTTAAATAACTGTTTTAGTTCTCACACCAGTCCCATGACTGACCTGGAGTTTATTGTTTTAACCTAAACTCTGGGTGCCCTTATTTTGACATGGGCAGCTAGTAGTTTAGGTTTTGCAGATTTATATTCACAGGATCCTGGTTTACAGCTGGAACGCTATCCGGAAAGCTTTGTATCCGTATATCTCCTTCAGTTGTATTTTGTATTATTTTCCGCTGCTAAGTAATGTATTGCAATCTCTGATATTTATCGAATGTATATTATTTGTTTATACTCTGAATATTCCTGTACTCTGATGAATTGTTGTAATATACAAAGAAATGTTCTTCCGTCTACGTTCTATTTTGTGTGTTGTTCTCGAACTATCCGCGCTTTCCTCACCGGGGAAGTTACGAGATTTTACACGTACCGGGGGTCCCAGCGCGGTGAAGCTCGGTGGCTTCAGGCGAGCTCGGCGGCGGCTCTAAACCGTCGGGTTTAGGGTGCTGGAACTCGGGCTACAGGAGACGGTTTTGAGATCAACCCGTATGGATTGAAAGCTAGAAGATTTCCCTTCGATAAAGTCAAAGGAGGCGGTGTTTTTACTGAATGGATCGTTGGCTTTTAGTGGATGAAGTTAGGAAGCATTTCGGCCATGGATACGAGATGGTGGCAGCTGATTTAAACGATGAACAGTGTTTCTAGGGTTTTAAATTCTAATATTTATAATATAAAATTGCTATTTTACAAATAAACCCGTATCTTTTTAACAGATCCAATTCTAGTCGAGCAGAAGGTGTCCCTAGCAAATAGCCCCTGTTCCGGATCCAACGGGCCAGGTCCCGTAAGCCCAAACGGCTGTCTGTGGCCTGAATTATTTAATTTAATAATTAAATTCTTTATTAAATTAATTCGTTCGCATAAATAAATTCACCGAGGTCACATACGGACTCAGAAATTTACCAAAAAATATATTTTGCTTTGTTATGACGATACGGTCCTAACAAAATTAATTTCGTTGACTTCTGAGACCGTTTGAAAAATGGCTATTTTTCAGTTGATTAAATTTGACTGAATTGCACAAAACACATTTTCCTTCGCCGCGCTCACATATCAATTCGGGAAATTCTAAAAATTGAACCTAGCAATAATTTGACATTCCGGTTCTAAAAAAAGTGGTTTCGTCGAAAACAGAGGTCGTTTGAAAATTGACTATTTTCACTAGCTTTAATATTATTTTAAAAGTGAAATTTTTAATTTCTGCCACATTTTCCAACCAAATTATTTAAAATAAAAATTTTAAATTGATTCAGATTTTCCGGGTTGTTACAATCTCCCCTACTTAAAAGCTTTTCTTCCTCGAAAAGGAAATAAAAGTAGGAAACAAAACGGAAAATGTAAATTATTATAAATGTACCTTAACACAAGAGTTACTCGGAGATGTCCACTCTGCACTCGGTGTAAACCTTTTTGATGCTATCCTCTATCTCCCAAGTACAGTCTCTAGGATCCCCGCTCCACTACACCTTGACTAGGTGGATCCTCTTGTTCCTCAGTGCTCGGGTTTCTTTGCCAACGGTTTTTCACCGGCTCCCTCCTTACTGCTAAGCTCGGTGTAATCTCCAAATATTTCTATGCTGCTTCCTCCATAACTAAGTCTGGGTCATGAACATGTTTGCGGAGTTGAGACATTTGAAATACATCATGCACCCCAGGCAATCAATCAGGCAGCTGCACTCTATAAGCGAGAGTACTGATCCTTTCGAGAATAGGAAATGGACCAATGAATCTCGGTGCCAACTTTCCAGTCTACCCAAAATGAACTACACCTCTTAATGGAGAAACCCTCAAGTAAACATAGTCGCTAATAGATAATTCTAAATCTCTTCTTCGCTGGTCTGCATAGCTCTTCTGTTGGATTTAAGCAGTCAATAGGCGCTTCTTAATCAAATCAACCTTATCCAATGCTTCACGAACCATGTCGGGGCCCAAGACTAATCGATTGCCAGTCTCTACCCAACATGTCGGAGATCTGCATGGTCTACCATATAACAGTTCAAACGGTGACATCTTCAAGCTTGCTTGGTAGCTGTTATTATAAGAGAATTCAACCAAGTGCAAGTGGTCCTCCCACGAACCGCCATAATCAAGAATGCATGCTCGCAACAGGTCTTCTAAAATACGGTTCACCCTCTCAGTCTAGCCATCTGTCTGAGGGTGATAAGCAGTGCTCAGATCCAACTTGGTCCCAAGCTCTTCTTGAAAAGCTTCCTGGAATTTGCTAGTAAATATTGGATCCCGATCACTAACAACGCTTTTGGGAACCCCATGCAGTCTGACTATCTCTTTAAAATAAAGTTGCTCCAAACTTCGAGCTGTTCTATTGGACCTGACAGGGATGAAATGTGCAAACTTTGTTAAGCGATTTACAATCATCCATATACTATCATTGTCTTTTCTGGTTCGAGGCAAGCCATCAATAAAGTCCATAGAAATTTCCTCCCACTTCCAACCTGGAACTCCTAGCGGTTGCAACAAACCTGCCAGCTTCTGTTGATCACTTTTAACTTGCTGAAAAGTGGGACATCTAGCAACATAAATAGAAATATCCCTCTTCATGGACCTCCACCAAAATGTGCGCTTGAGGTCGTGATACATCTTGCTCACCCCAGGATGAATGCTAAGCTTAGATTTATGATATTCATTCATGATCTCCCTTCTAAGCTCAGAAATGTTTGGGACATAAATTCAGCCTAATAGCCTCAAAACTCCTTTGCCGTCAATTTGGAAACTCGTGGTTTTGCCATCCCGAATTCTTTGGCTAATTCTTGGGATAAACTCATCATCCTTCTGCAGAGCAGAAATTTTATCAATTAGAGTAGCAGTGATAATGAGATTGGCGAGGATGAGATTGACGCTGTCCGCATTCTTTCTATTGAGCGCATCGGCTACAACGTTGGCTTTCCCTGGAGTATATAGGATATCCAGGTCATAGGCTGCAAGAAATTCAACCCAGCGTTGCTGCCTCATATTCAAATCTCTTTGGGTAAATAGATGCTTCAAGGATTTGTGATCTGTGTATATTTCGAACTTCTCAACATATGAATTTTTCCAACATATTAATATCTTAACCTATTAATATTCCAACATATCATATTTGTCACTTTAATCTTTTTAACATATGTTTAAACATTTCAACATATCATATTTCAACATGTCATGTATAACAGTTCAATGCTTTTTTAGCTATTCTAGCAAATTCACATCGTATAATAACGGGGAATGTTAAACTAACGGGGAATGTTAAACGATAATATACCATTATCAAAAATGATATAACTTAATCCACTCATCTTGATATGACGATCTAGAAAAGAATCTCTTTGGATTGGTTATAGATGGAGAGTCATCAGTTTGTACTGTTTTTGCCGTTGAAAACGCCTTATTTTCTGAATTTGTCGTTGTTGACGATGTTTTTTTTAAATCTTCATTTAACTAGCGGTCCAATATTATAATTAATAATTTTATTTAGAAATTATATGAAGGAAGAAGAAGAGAGTAGAGAAACGGCAAATGAGAATGGAGACCTATATGGTCATTTATATATGAAACTTAAATCGATGCTAACCGTCTATTTTCCCTAATGAAATATATTCTCTCCATGTCATATAGCCAATAGGAATATGCCACATCAACAATAATTTTGAACTGGACTAGTAGAATAAAGTCAACAAGGCATGCATTGTCACTTCCTACCAATTAAATGTGTCAATTGGTGCAAAAGTTTGAATTTTGAATGTTTGAATTGTTTTGGCGCAGAAATTTGGTTTTCGAACTTCTGAATTTTTGGAATTGATTTAACTGTTATATTCACATGTAATCTTCTAATACGTATACTACTCTTCGAATGGTCAATTTACACGTATATATACACGCACAACTTTCATTTCGTTTTCAAAATTCAAACAGTGTTGCACCGTTATTTGATTCTTGCCATATTTCATTGACTGTAGTCTTATCTTGAATTTTATATCTTGTATACATATATTTCTGCATATATACACATATGTCCTCACGTATATATTTATATACATATATTTTCTTATATATGTCCTCACGTATATATTTATATACATATATTTTCTTTATTTCCATATATGTATGTTCTTATCCTTTCAAATTTTGAATTTGTATGCGTACATATATTTGTATGTTCGGTTGGCCCTCTGTAAAACAAAGATAAAAATTATATTACCGCTGGGGTTTGAACCCCCGACCTTTATGCTACAAATCCAATACCTTTACCAACTGAGCTATGATGTCTTTTGTTAATATGTTTAGAAACAATGATAGTCATTATTCTCCTTCTGCTACCTTGTTCTCATATTTTGCTACAATACTTCATTTAAAGGTATATGTTTTATCTTAATTCATTTTTCTGCATCCATAGGTCTAAATAGACCAGAAAATCGCCACGAATGCAATGATGCTAATCCCATGGCCAAATTCTGGAATCTCTTCAATTTTTTTCTTTTTTGTAAATGTTTATGTCAGTGCATATATATTCATATATGCATTATTTAATTATTTAATTGTTATAAAATGCGGGGTGCTACAGAACTTTTGGTTTAAATAAAATATATAAACAACTTCAAGTTGTTAAATTGTATTGAACTTCCAGTTCAAATAAAATATATAAACAACTTCAAGTTGTTAAAATTTATTCTTCAACGCAATATGTAAATATAAATATATAAGGATGATGCAACTCATTTTGAAAATTGTGAAATCTTTGGATGCATTATCTTTACCGTATATGATGCAATATCTTTAAGAAGTACAATGCTATTATTTCACATAGTTTCAATAAAGCTTCAGGCTTTTAAATTATCGAGTATTTCAAGTTCTTTGATTAAGGAACTACAAGTTCCTATGTGTATCGACCCGTGTTTTTGCCCGTCAAATATTTAATTTAATTTATTTATTTTATTGGGAATATTAATGGAATTTAATATTTAATTCGTTATTGAAACGAAGTTGAACGTTATAATTTATATATAGTATAAATTCGAGCTTGAAAATGGCGTGCAGTTCGTAAATTGGAGTTTTGAACTTCAACTGGACATACATGATCCAATATAAATCGGATTTCTATGAAACAAGAAACGTTGGAGCCGTATTGGCAATAGCTTTCATATGAAAGAGAAAAATCCAGATTTCGTGTTATAGTTTGATAGTTATGGCCAAATCAAATTTTGAAATAGTCGCTATGGAAAATCTTTATTAAAATAGCCGTTTTGCAAACGGACTCAGATTTCGACGAAATCAGTTTCATTAGAACCGTATCGCTAAATTATTGTACGGTGGTGAATTGCGTGGAAAACCGATATCGTATGTGACCACGGCAGCCGTAAACGCCCAATCAAATTCTATAGTGTGTAATTAAATTAATCGAGAGATATGTGAGTATAACTTGAGAAGACAATCGAATTAGGCCACGAAACCAGTTCCGTTGAGTTCGTATCGACGATTAGAGTCAGGATAGGCATATAGTTTGTTATTTTTAGAGATCGAGAAATTTGGCGTTAAAAAGGGTAGGGCGGTTCGGGGGTAAAAACAGCCTATCGGGCAAACAGTCTCAGAATGCGACGAAACTAGTGCCGTTGGATTCGTATCGAAAATTTATTGAAGGATATCAAGGTTTCAAGTTGATTCGATTTATCTGGTGATCGTAGAAAAATTAAACGCGTGTTCATTTCTGGTTTTATAAAGGAATTATTTTCATACGACCTCGGATTTCGACGAAACTTGTCCCATTTGGTCTGGAATTATTTTTTACACTAAGAACAGTTTTTTTATCAGAAGACAGAAGTCGTTTGTTGTGGTTTCGGCGTATTACTTTAGAACGAAGTTTCATACAATTTTAATATTAATAGAAGCATCCTACTCCTTCACTGTAGCCCCTTGCGTTGCTTCCACGCTTTCGATTCCTTGGCTGCCAATCCACCGAACATCCGTGCCAAGCAAGTAGTTTTTCGAAATCCCCACCCCAACTTTGGCTACCCTATATTTTAAAGCAGACCTATACATATCAAACGTGGTTCGCACGTATATTATCCTATATAAATAATCTCAGCTCCTCCTTCGTTCTGAACTTCTTTCTTCTTTTGCAGAATATTAAACTAAACGAAACTTCTTCCTTTCCTCTTCAATAAAACAGGCATAAATCAAAGAAAAATCAAAACTGTTTTCTACCACTATTTAAAATACAAACCAATACGCTTTAGGTAGAGATAGCAGTAATGATCAATTGTTTCACTGTTTGGCGACCGGAATCCGTGGGTGAAGGGGCCGAACTCGATCTTACTTTCTAGAGCGGTGATTGCATCAAGCGGCATGATTGTGTGGGCGAGGTACAAGCAGGTCATGGCGGTTCGAGTGACTATCTCTGATGCATCTTCGGCGGACGGAGGAGCAAACCGCGGTGGCTTTTCTTCTGACGATCTGTAGGACGGTGGAGTAGTTGTCAGCGGAGCATGGGTTGTATACCCTGAAGCTTGCGAAACCTTAGTATATTACAGGATGAGCAGTTTTGGAAATAAGAGAAGAATGGAACGCATGGGTTCACGTGGCGTCTGTATCATGGTGAGGGCGAAGCAGGTAAAAGAAGCGAGCCGCCTTGTTAACTGATGATGCATCATGAAGCATCAAAGTGGATCAACAGTTTGAGATTCCTGTAACCGATGTAAGTCTAAGAAGAAAAAAAAAAAGAAACGAAAAGGAAAAATATGAGGGGATTGGCCTACGCAATGAAGCCTTGAAGGATGGGAGTAAGTCCGTGAGTAGTATTGGATATAAAGTTTTGTGCCAAGTTTTAACAGCACAGTGGTGGAGAACACGACAGCAGGAGGACCGAACCTTCGGCTTATTTGCTAAATGGTATAATTATTAGTTATAATTAAACTGGATTAAGCAATGTTTAGTCAAGTAAAACAATTAACGTTATTTACTTTTAGTGTGTTCTGGACCAGCAGCTCAAAGAAGGAAACAAATGCGGTTCTGAAAAAAGATAATGTGTCGGCCGAATTGTAACCAACGAAATATCAAACAGAACAATGAAAAAAAAAAAGGAGCAAGGGTTCAGACTGTATTGAGGTTTCACTGAAAACTAAAATTTGGGATTTGGTTAGTTAACCAATTTATGAGAACCTTATGGTTATAATCATTGAATTCTTGCAGTTCGAACGAAGAAAGCTGAAAGGAGCGAACAAGTTGCCTCAATTAAATGCAAACTAAAGTAATTTGTTAGATAATAATTAATTGAAACTTAATTATTTAAATTAAAACCGTGTACATAAATATTATAATTCTTGTATGTGCCAACAGAGTTCAACCGAACGGTTACGTTAGAATCAGGGTGGCGAACAAAACATCATGGAACTGTTCTGAGCAGAAGTGGAGACGACAGGAATTCACGATTTAATTAAACGACTGTTTAATTAAATTGTGCCCGACCAGTCCGGAAATAAACAGAACCAAGGTGAGTTAAACTCACTCAGTTTTTCCCATTTATATTTTATATAAATTGGGTTTTTATTTTGTGTGCTCTGCTTGCCAATGGTTGACTGTTTTGCTAGTTATACCTATTTGTTGATTTAACTGATGAAATTAAACTGTGTTTAATTTCAGTGAAATTCCAGATCGTTATTTTAACGATTGGTTCCAATAAAGGTAACTCACCTTGGTTGGTCACGTTTATAAAATGAACATGTTGAAATTGTTAAATTGGTTGCATGGTTTGTGAATTGATTGATGGCCGTCATTTATTGTTATCGGTTAAATGAAACTAAATGATCCTGTTTGTGATAACCGTTTTGAATACAGGGAAGAACAGGTTGGAGGGATCCAACCGGATTCCTCAAATATATTATTTATTTCATATTTCCACATATGAACTGTCCTGTTTGGTTGATTGATTTGATTATTGATTTGGACTGGGAATTCAACATGTGTTGTGTTTAAACCAATGAGCGGTATTGGTTGAGTATTTAGCAGTGTATGGCCTATAAAATCAATCGTGTTATAAATATTGATTCACCGTCAGGTAAATCGATAAAGATGAGGTTATAAAATTTATTATATAACTGGAGTTGGATTTTGAATATATTATTTTGAATAAAAGTTATAATAGGGAATTAAATAAATATTTTATTTATTTAAGACTTTGATTGTTATTAAATTATTTTATAAAGTAAATGCTGACGTTAATCAGATTTACGAGTATGAGAACAAGTAATGAATCGAAGGATTAAACTTTGATAATTGTTTGTAAAGAAAACAATTAATGGGGTTATTTAAATTAATTATATTTTTAATTAATTTAAAGTGAGGATTAATTGGAATCGATTAACGAGATAATCGAGTTTTGAGTTAATTAAATCGACCGTTTGAATTGGAATTTGATTATCAAAATTGATGTGTTTTGATTTGAATAGATTAATAAATATTGTTTAAATTTAAACAAGGTTTAAAAAAAGGATTTACCGTTTAATTTTGTTATTAAAGAAATTAACTACTCGTGTAGTTAATGATTGAAATAAATTATTATTTTAATTAATAATATTTTAGACCATTACTTTTCAAAAGTAATTGAAGTGAAATGAAATCAAAGGAGATTGGAAATAAGCGAATCTGGTTAAAGAACTGGGTTATAGAGTTGTATAACCAAATCCAATAGTTAAATGGAATTTGTTTGAGACTAGAGCGAAATATTGATTTTGATTACAACTTATGTTTATCGGAGGATAAGAACGTTGTTGATCAAGGTCTGAGAGGTAATTAAAATACCCCAACTTGAACAGCATCGGGATTATCTGAAGATAATATTAGTTGATAATCGTAAGAGACGTTAGTGAATATGTTTTGAAAATCTAAACAGCGATTTTAGCGTTGTTGTTATAATATATGTTTTGTAAATCTAAATAGCGATTTAGCGCTGTTGCTATAGTAAATGTTTTTGTGATCTAAACAGCGATTATAGCGCTGTTGTTTTGTAAATCTAAATAGTGATTATAACGCTATTGTTATAACATATGTGCTATAAATTTCTTCGTTAAAACTAATGGATTTCCGAATTTAAAAGATGATTTGACGGAAAAATTAAGTGGGAAATTTAATATAGTTATTCGAGATAGAATTAGCCAAACATAATTATTCGGCTAAGTTGCCATTTCGTACGACTGCTAGCATAATTCGCAGGGCTGCAGATAGGCTACGGAGGTCGGATGTTTCCTGAGGGAATCAGGCGTAACCATTGTGATCGCTGTGATCTAGAGTCAAGCGAATGGGTTTAAGACGAATGTTAATTAATCAATTAGAGTTATTCAAATATCGTATGTTTGAATATTAAAAGAGTTAGAAGTTTTAATTTAACAAAAGTAAATCAGTTTTGTTAAAGGCCAAGTGATGCTGAATACTGAACCAGTGAACTCATTGGAGTGTCATGATTGAAACACTGAATATTTTGATAGTTAAATCACCGACTATCAAACCCGCCCAATACGATTGTTGGTATGGAAAGACCGGGATCGAATTTATATTCGAAAACCATTCTGACCAACAAATACGTGAAGAGATCAGAAGATGATCGAGATGGAGCATTGAAGACCGTGGGTTTTCATAAACGGAAGAACCACTAATATTCTCTGCCTGGCAAGCAGAGATGAGCTGTGATTCTGTCGTGGTTGGAATCTACGGGTTGCAAGGACTACTCGCTACTGATCCATGGGGTGATTCCTATATGGATGCGGTAGGAGAGTGCCTTCGGTTCATCCTGTTCCTGGATGACGTGTATGGACAGATGTCTGACAGAGTATTTCCAAAGGATCACGTACGTTGATTTCTTCAAACGTGCTATAGTATTGGCAGAGAATCGCCGTTCTCTTAGCTTCCAGCTAGAGTATTTTTGTGGACGTCAATTAGTGATATCTGACGGATCTGACGATGTGGCATTCAAAGTGAATGGTGACCAGATGATCAGAAGTTAATTCTGGCCTCAAGCCTCATCAACCGGAAAATGACAAAAATCGGGCAGGCAGCATGGCTATGTGGGTCGCTCCCATTAGGGTGTATGATCACCTATCTAGAGAAATTCCTATTTGCTTCTTTAATCTATGTTTCGATGCTGTCCCTTTTCGGGAGACGGTTGCTGATCCCAACCGTCGGTGATATACATTCGATACACTCAAGCGAAATGAGTGGTCGGTCATGTGAGGGCCGGGTTGCAAGAAGTTCTTGTTGAACCCAGTGTATTCGTCTCTAGAGATAACTATCGGAAGGTGGACCCATACCTTGTCAAGTTGGAATCCAATCTCCAATAAGCACCCGCGGTTTTTGATTGTATACTATATATGTAGAGCGTGAGATGCAAGCGTTCCACTAGATTTCTATTTACTTGTGTTTAGACATTATTATAATATCAGAAAAAGATATTGATTTCAAAAGTGTTTCGGGTTATCGTAAGGTAAAAACCGTCCGTATTTATGTGTGGATTTGGTCTTACGATTATCCTTTTCTTTTGAAAAGATTTTGAACTTTAAAATCATGATTGGATGGTTCTCCCTTATTACTGTGCGAGTTTATCTCACTCTGGTTCACCAGACCGACCCGGTGTTTTGTAAATGCTCGGGTTAGGCAGGGTTGTATAGGTTCAGGTTATCGACTACTGTGAAGAGACGAGCTGGAAGAGTCCAGACGTATGATATTACTAGTATTCCGCTGTGTGTTGTATGAGGACAGATTATCACTGTCCAGATGTTGATGTACTCTGATATTGTAAGTATTTTCAAAGTTCTCAATAAAGATTTACTTCTGTATTATGTTTTGTTCCGCTGCGATGTGAGACTCTGTGTGTGGTTCTTCTTCTTCTTCTATTCTAATATTTCTTTCTTTCTTATCTCACCCTCTAACTTCTTTCTATTAATGATCTGGAATGTTCGATGTCTGAATGGTCAACATGATAGTTTGATGTTGATTTTCGGAGTCGAAAATTCCGGTTCGTTACAGTGGTATCAGAGCTATTGGTTAAGTAATTACCTTGGCTCTGTGGCGTGATTCAGTAGAGATGGGGTTAGCAATACCCTAGATTGAGTTTGAGTGTATATATATGAGCGCGTATTTGTAAATTGATATAAAAACTGTTTATATTGTGTTGATTGGTTTGTCGAGTAGTTTATGAATTCTGGTCGATACAGTAATGCAAACTGTGTCGATAAGTGTTTCTAAACTCTTGAACAGAATAATTCGACACAGTATGTTTTTGAAAGAGGGTAAATGAAATAATTTTACCCAAATGGTATTTTAATATAAAGGAATGATTAACATTTGAAATATTATAGTATATTGGATGTGTTGCTTGGTTATAATTGAAAAGGTTATATAAATAACCAATTAGAATTCGTATAATACGAAAACAGATGAATTAAATCTGGAATTAAAATCAGAATTGGAATTAAAATTCCCAAAAGTGGGAAAGGTGACTGCAAATGAACTTGGATTGAATATATGAGAAATTTAAGATCCTGGGAGATTTTAAATTTGTTTTACAAACTTTGAGATGGGTATTTTGAAAAGATTTCAAAATGGAAATGTTTAAATATGATTTTGAATGGTTATATAGCACTGAACTCACTTTGATAGCTGGGAAATAACTCTGATGATGCTGGCCACATCATCAGTGTTCATTTCCGAGTTTTAAGTGACGGATTACTACCAAAAATCTTATTTTGAATTACTTTGAGAAAAACAAGTTGTTTTAAATCTTGAAAAGAAATATTTGTTTTTTTGAAAGAGCTGAACTGTTTAAAAACTCCCAGGGAAATTGTTTGAACAAAAACGGAATTTAATAGAATTTGTGAAAGCAAATATTAATAGAATTGAAAACAATTAACTGGAAATTGAATCGAGATATAATATTTCAAGTAGAATCAGATTTTGAATTGTGAGACAGGAATCTGAAATGGTATTGGACTGGTAAGTTAAGAGTTGAAATGGATAATGGATGGAAACTAAGTAAAGAATGAGGTTTGGCTTGGATGCATGAAGGTTTTGGTTTTGAGGATAAAAATTGGAATTTTGTTGGGAATGCATTTGTATATGCTGACAGGGTAGCAGATGGAAAGGATATAAGGATATGCCCGACAAAAAGGTACACGTTTATTTTTATATGGGATTGGTGATTTATGAGCCTATTCGGCAAGCCGCTTGGCTGTTTCATTTTCTTTTGAATTGGAAAAGGCCTAGAAAGGCGAGTTGGAGTTGTACCGATTGAGCCGTACGAAGGGGGTGCTGGCAAAAAAAAAAAAAAAAAAAAAAAACGAAAATTTAAAGTGTTAGAAAATTTTCGATATTTTTGAAAATATTTATTTACAGTATTGAATTGGTTTCTAATTTAATACAAAATTGGATTTGAAAGTTAGTGAGTTTATAACGTTCTTTCTTACCTTAGCAATTTCGAGGACGAAATTATTTTAAGGGGGGAAGAATGTAACGACCCGTGTTTTTGCCCATCAAATATTTAATTTAATTTATTTATTTTATTGGGAATATTAATGGAATTTAATATTTAATTCGTTATTGAAACGAAGTTGAACGTTATAATTTATATATAGTATAAATTCGAGCTTGAAAATGGCGTGCAGTTCGTAAATTGGAGTTTTGAACTTCAACTGGACATACATGATCCAATATAAATCGGATTTCTATGAAACAAGACACGTTGGAGCCGTATTGGCAATAGCTTTCATATGAAAGAGAAAAATCCAGATTTCGTGTTATAGTTTGATAGTTATGGCCAAATCAAATTTTGAAATAGTCGCTATGGAAAATCGTTATTAAAATATAGGCCATTAAAATAGCCGTTTTGCAAACGGACTCAGATTTCGACGAAATCAGTTTCATTAGAACCGTATCGCTAAATTATTGTACGGTGGTGAATTGCATGGAAAACCGATATCGTATGTGACCACGGCAGCCGTAAACGCCCAATCAAATTCTATAGTGTGTAATTAAATTAATCGAGAGATATGTGAGTATAAATTGAGCAGACAATCGAATTAGGCCATGAAACCAGTTCCGTTGAGTTCGTATCGTTGATTAGAGTCAGGATAGGTATATAGTTTGTTATTTTTAGAGATCGAGAAATTTGGCGTTAAAAAGGGTAGGGCGGTTCGGGGTAAAAACAGCCTATCGGGCAAACAGTCTCAGATTGTGACGAAACTAGTGCCGTTGGGTTCGTATCGAAAAGTTATTGAAGGATATCAAGGTTTCAAGTTGATTCGATTTATCTGGTGATCGTAGAAAAATTAAACGCGTGTTCATTTCTGGTTTTATAAAGGAATTATTTTCATACGACCTCGGATTTCGACGAAACTTGTCCCATTTGGTCTGAAATAACTTTTTACACTAAGAACAGTTTTTTTATCAGAAGACAGAAGTCGTTTGTTGTGGTTTCGGCGTATTACTTTAGAACGAAGTTTCATACAATTTTAATATTAGTAGAAGCATCCTACTCCTTCACTGTAGCCCCTTGCGTTGCTTCCACGCTTTCGATTCCTTGGCTGCCAATCCACCGAACATCCGTGCCAAGCAAGTAGTTTTTCGAAATCCCCACCCCAACTGTGGCTACCCTATATTTTAAAGCAGACCTATACATATCAAACGTGGTTCGCACGTATATTATCCTATATAAATAATCTCAGCTCCTCCTTCGTTCTGAACTTCTTTCTTCTTTTGCAGAATATTAAACTAAACGAAACTACTTCCTTTCCTCTTCAATAAAACAGGCATAAATCAAAGAAAAATCAAAACTGTTTTCTGCCACTATTTAAAATACAAACCAATACGCTTTAGGTAGAGATAGCACTAATGATCAATTGTTTCACTGTTTGGCGACCGGAATCCGTGGGTGAAGGGGCCGAAGTCGATCTTACTTTCTAGAGCGATGGTTGCATCGAGCGGCATGATTGTGTGGGCGAGGTACAAGCAGGTCATGGCGGTTTGAGTGACTATCTCTGATGCATCTTCGGCGGACGGAGGAGCAAACCGCGGTGGCTTTTCTTCTGACGATCTGTAGGACGGTGGAGTAGTTGTCAGCGGAGCATGGGTTGTATACCCTGAAGCTTGCGAAACCTTAGTATATTACGGGATGAGCAGTTTTGGAAATAAGAGAAGAATGGAACTCATGGGTTCACGTGGCGTCTGTATCATGGTGAGGGCGAAGCAGGTAAAAGAAGCGAGCCGCCTTGTTAACTGATGATGCATCATGAAGCATCAAAGTGGATCAACAGTTTGAGATTCCTTTAACCGATGTAAGTCGAAGAAAAAAAAAACGAAAAGGAAAAATATGAGGGGATTGGCCTACGCAATGAAGCCTTGAAGGATGGGAGTAAGTCCGTGAGTAGTATTGGATATAAAGTTTTGTGCCAAGTTTTAACAGCACAGTGGTGGAGAACACGACAGCAGGAGGACCGAACCTTCGGCTTATTTGCTAAATGGTATAATTATTAGTTATAATTAAACTGGATTAAGCAATGTTTAGTCAAGTAAAACAATTAACGTTATTTACTTTTAGTGTGTTCTGGACCAGCAGCTCAAAGAAGGAAACAAATGCGGTTCTGAAAAGAGATAATGTGTCGGCCGAATTGTAACCAACGAAATAACAAACAGAGCAATGAAAAAAAAAAGAGCAAGGGTTCAGACTGTATTGAGGTTTCACTGAAAACTAAAATTTGGGATTTGGTTAGTTAACCAATTTATGAGAACCTTATGCTTATAATCATTGAATTCTTGCAGTTCGAACGAAGAAAGCTGAAAGGAGCGAACAAGTTGCCTCAATTAAATGCAAACTAAAGTAATTTGTTAGATAATAATTAATTGAAACTTAATTATTTAAATTAAAACCGTGTACATAAATATTATAATTCTTGTATGTGCCAACAGAGTTCAACCGAACGGTTACGTTAGAATCAGGGTGGCGAACAAAACATCATGGAACTGTTCTGAGCAGAAGTGGAGACGACAGGAATTCACGATTTAATTAAACGACTGTTTAATTAAATTGTGCCCGACCAGTCCGGAAATAAACAGAACCAAGGTGAGTTAAACTCACTCAGTTTTTCCCATTTATATTTTATATAAATTGGGTTTTTATTTTGTGTGCTCTGCTTGCCAATGGTTGACTGTTTTGCTAGTTATACCTATTTGTTGATTTAACTGATGAAATTAAACCGTGTTTAATTTCAGTGAAATTCCAGATCGTTATTTTAACGATTGGTTCCAATAAAGGTAACTCACCTTGGTTGGTCACGTTTATAAAATGAACATGTTGAAATTGTTAAATTGGTTGCATGGTTTGTGAATTGATTGATAGCCGTCATTTATTGTTATCGGTTAAATGAAACTAAATGATCCTGTTTGTGATAACCGTTTTGAATACAGGGAAGAACAGGTTGGAGGGATCCAACCGGATTCCTCAAATATATTATTTATTTCATATTTCCACATATGAACTGTCCTGTTTGGTTGATTGATTTGATTATTGATTTGGACTGGGAATTCAACATGTGTTGTGTTTAAACCAATGAGCGGTATTGGTTGAGTATTTAGCAGTGTATGGCCTATAAAATCAATCGTGTTATAAATATTGATTCACCGTCAGGTAAATCGATAAAGATGAGGTTATAAAATTTATTATATAACTGGAGTTGGATTTTGAATATATTATTTTGAATAAAAGTTATAATAGGGAATTAAATAAATATTTTATTTATTTAAGACTTTGATTGTTATTAAATTATTTTATAAAGTAAATGCTGACGTTAATCAGATTTACGAGTATGAGAACAAGTAATGAATCGAAGGATTAAACTTTGATAATTGTTTGTAAAGAAAACAATTAATGGGGTTATTTAAATTAATTATATTTTTAATTAATTTAAAGTGAGGATTAATTGGAATCGATTAACGAGATAATCGAGTTTTGAGTTAATTAAATCGACCGTTTGAATTGGAATTTGATTATCAAAATTGATGTGTTTTGATTTGAATAGTTTAATAAATATTGTTTAAATTTAAACAAGGTTTAAAAAAAGGATTTACCGTTTAATTTTGTTATTAAAGAAATTAACTACTCGTGTAGTTAATGATTGAAATAAATTATTATTTTAATTAATAATATTTTAGACCATTACTTTTCAAAAGTAATTGAAGTGAAATGAAATCAAAGGAGATTGGAAATAAGCGAATCTGGTTAAAGAACTGGGTTATAGAGTTGTATAACCAAATCCAATAGTTAAATGGAATTTGTTTGAGACTAGAGCGAAATATTGATTTTGATTACAACTTATGTTTATCGGAGGATAAGAACGCTGTTGATCAAGGTCTGAGAGGTAATTAAAATACCCCAACTTGAACAGCATCGGGATTATCTGAAGATAATATTAGTTGATAATCGTAAGAGACGTTAGTGAATATGTTTTGAAAATCTAAACAGTGATTTTAGCGCTGTTGTTATAATATATGTTTTGTAAATCTAAATAGCGATTTAGCGCTGTTGCTATAGTAAATGTTTTTGTGATCTAAACAGCGATTATAGCGTTGTTGTTTTGTAAATCTAAATAGTGATTATAACGCTATTGTTATAACATATGTGCTATAAATTTCTTCGTTAAAACTAATGGATTTCCGAATTTAAAAGATGATTTGACGGAAAAATTAAGTGGGAAATTGAATATAGTTATTCGAGATAGAATTAGCCAAACATAATTATTCGGCTAAGTTGCCATTTCGTACGACTGCTAGCGTAATTCGCAGGGCTGCAGATAGCCTACGGAGGTCGGATGTTTCCTGAGGGAATCAGGCGTAACCATTGTGATCGCTGTGATCTAGAGTCAAGCGAATGGGGTTAAGACGAATGTTAATTAATCAATTAGAGTTATTCAAATATCGTATGTTTGAATATTAAAAGAGTTAGAAGTTTTAATTTAACAAAAGTAAATCAGTTTTGTTAAAGGCCAAGTGATGCTGAATACTGAACCAGTGAACTCATTGGAGTGTCATGATTGAAACACTGAATATTTTGATAGTTAAATCACCGACTATCAAACCCGCCCAATACGATTGTTGGTATGGAAAGGCCGGGATCGAATTTATATTCGAAAACCATTCTGACCATCAAATACGTGAAGAGATCAGAAGATGATCGAGATGGAGCATTGAAGACCGTGGGTTTTCATAAACGGAAGAACCACTAATATTCTCTGCCTGGCAAGCAGAGATGAGCTGTGATTCTGTCGTGGTTGGAATCTACGGGTTGCAAGGACTACTCGCTACTGATCCATGGGGTGATTCCTATATGGATGCGGTAGGAGAGTGCCTTCGGTTCATCCTGTTCCTGGATGACGTGTATGGACAGATGTCTGACAGAGTATTTCCAAAGGATCACGTACGTTGATTTCTTCAAACGTGCTATAGTATTGGCGGAGAATCGCCGTTCTCTTAGCTTCCAGCTAGAGTATTTTTGTGGACGTCAATTAGTGATATCTGACGGATCTGACGATGTGGCATTCAAAGTGAATGGTGACCAGATGATCAGAAGTTAATTCTGGCCTCAAGCCTCATCAACCGGAAAATGACAAAAATCGGGCAGGCAGCATGGCTATGTGGGTCGCTCCCATTAGGGTGTATGATCACCTATCTAGAGAAATTCCTATTTGCTTCTTTAATCTATGTTTCGATGCTGTCCCTTTTCGGGAGACGGTTGCTGATCCCAACCGTCGGTGATATACATTCGATACACTCAAGCGAAATGAGTGGTCGGTCATGTGAGGGCCGGGTTGCAAGAAGTTCTTGTTGAACCCAGTGTATTCGTCTCTAGAGATACACTATCGGAAGGTGGACCCATACCTTGTCAAGTTGGAATCCAATCTCCAATAAGCACCCGCGGTTTTTGATTGTATACTATATATGTAGAGCGTGAGATGCAAGCGTTCCACTAGATTTCTATTTACTTGTGTTTAGACATTATTATAATATCAGAAAAAGATATTGATTTCAAAAGTGTTTCGGGTTATCGTAAGGTAAAAACCGTCCGTATTTATGTGTGGATTTGGTCTTACGATTATCCTTTTCTTTTGAAAAGATTTTGAACTTTAAAATCATGATTGGATGGTTCTCCCTTATTACTGTGCGAGTTTATCTCACTCTGGTTCACCAGACTGACCCGGTGTTTTGTAAATGCTCGGGTTAGGCCGGGTTGTACAGGTTCAGGTTATCGACTACTGTAAAGAGACGAGCTGGAAGAGTCCAGACGTATGATATTACTAGTATTCCGCTGTGTGTTGTATGAGGATAGATTATCACTGTCCAGATGTTGATGTACTCTGATATTGTAAGTATTTTCAAAGTTCTCAATAAAGATTTACTTCTGTATTATGTTTTGTTCCGCTACGATGTGAGACTCTGTGTGTGGTTCTTCTTCTTCTTCTATTCTAATATTTCTTTCTTATCTCACCCTCTAACTTCTTTCTATTAATGATCTGGAATGTTTGATGTCTGAATGGTCAACATGATAGTTTGATGTTGATTTTCGGAGTCGAAAATTCCGGTTCGTTACAGTGGTATCAGAGCTATTGGTTAAGTAATTACCTTGGCTCTGTGGCGTGATTCAGTAGAGATGGGGTTAGCAATACCCTAGATTGAGTTTGAGTGTATATATATGAGCGCTTATTTGTAAATTGATATAAAAACTGTTTATATTGTGTTGATTGGTTTGTCGAGTAGTTTATGAATTCTGGTCGATACAGTAATGCAAACTGTGTCGATAAATGTTTCTAAACTCTTGAACAGAATAATTCGACACAGTATGTTTTTGAAAGAGGGTAAATGAAATAATTTTACCCAAATGGTATTTTAATATAAAGGAATGATTAACATTTGAAATATTATAGTATATTGGATGTGTTGCTTGGTTATAATTGAAAAGGTTATATAAATAACCAATTAGAATTCGTATAATATGAAAACAGATGAATTAAATCTGGAATTAAAATCAGAATTGGAATTAAAATTCCCAAAAGTGGGAAAGGTGACTGCAAATGAACTTGGATTGAATATATGAGAAATTTAAGATCCTGGGAGATTTTAAATTTGTTTTACAAACTTTGAGGTGGGTATTTTGAAAAGATTTCAAAATGGAAATGTTTAAATATGATTTTGAATGGTTATATAGTACTGAACTCACTTTGATAGCTGGGAAATAACTCTGATGATGCTGGCCACATCATCAGTGTTCATTTCCGAGTTTTAAGTGACGGATTACTACCAAAAATCTTATTTTGAATTGCTTTGAGAAAAACAAGTTGTTTTAAATCTTGAAAAGAAATATTTGTTTTTTTGAAAGAGCTGAACTGTTTAAAAACTCCCAGGGAAATTGTTTGAACAAAATCGGAATTTAATAGAATTTGTGAAAGCAAATATTAATAGAATTGAAACCAATTAACTGGAAATTGAATCGAGATATAATATTTCAAGTAGAATCAGATTTTGAATTGTGAGACAGGAATCTGAAATGGTATTGGACTGGTAAGTTAAGAGTTGAAATGGATAATGGATGGAAACTAAGTTAAGAATGAGATTTGGCTTGGATGCATGAAGGATTTGGTTTTGAGGATAAAAATTGGAATTTTGTTGGGAATGCGTTTGTATATGCTGACAGGGTAGCAGATGGAAAGGATATAAGGATATGCCCGACAAAAAGGTACACGTTTATTTTTATATGGGATTGGTGATTTATGAGCCTATTCGGCAAGCCGCTTGGCTGTTTCATTTTCTTTTAAATTGGAAAAGGCCTAAAAAGGCGAGTTGGAGTTGTACCGATTGAGCCGTACGAAGGGGGTGCTGGCAAAAAAAAAATCGAAAATTTAAAGTGTTAGAAAATTTTCGATATTTTTGAAAATATTTATTTACAGTATTGAATTGGTTTCTAATTTAATACAAAATTGGATTTGAAAGTTAGTGAGTTTATAACGTTCTTTCTTACCTTAGCAATTTCGAGGACGAAATTATTTTAAGGGGGGAAGAATGTAACGACCCGTGTTTTTGCCCGTCAAATAATTAATTTAATTTATTTATTTTATTGGGAATATTAATGGAATTTAATATTTAATTCGTTATTGAAACGAAGTTGAATGTTATAATTTATATATAGTATAAATTCGAGCTTGAAAATGGCGTGCAGTTCGTAAATTGGAGTTTTGAACTTCAACTGGACATACATGATCCAATATAAATCAGATTTCTATGAAACAAGACACGTTGGAGCCGTATTGGCAATAGCTTTCATATGAAAGAGAAAAATCCAGATTTCGTGTTATAGTTTGATAGTTATGGCCAAATCAAATTTTGAAATAGTCGCTATGGAAAATCGTTATTAAAATATAGGCCATTAAAATAGCTGTTTTGCAAACGGACTCAGATTTCGACGAAATCAGTTTCATTAGAACCGTATCGCTAAATTATTGTACGGTGGTGAATTGTGTGGAAAACCGATATCGTATGTGACCACGGCAGCCGTAAACGCCCAATCAAATTCTATAGTGTGTAATTAAATTAATCGAGAGATATGTGAGTATAACTTGAGCAAACAATCGAATTAGGCCACGAAACCAGTTCTGTTGAGTTCGTATCGTCGATTAGAGTCAGGATAGGTATATAGTTTGTTATTTTTAGAGATCGAGAAATTTGGCGTTAAAAAGGGTAGGGCGGTTCGGGGTAAAAACAGCCTATCGGGCAAACAGTCTCAGAATGCGAAGAAACTAGTGCCGTTGGGTTCGTATCGAAAAGTTATTGAAGGATATCAAGGTTTCAAGTTGATTCGATTTATCTGGTGATCGTAGAAAAATTAAACGCGTGTTCATTTCTGGTTTTATAAAGGAATTATTTTCATACGACCTCGGATTTCGACGAAACTTGTCCCATTTGGTCTGGAATAACTTTTTACACTAAGAACAGTTTTTTTATCAGAAGACAGAAGTCGTTTGTTGTAGTTTCGGCGTATTACTTTAGAACGAAGTTTCATACAATTTTAATATTAGTAGAAGCATCCTACTCCTTCACTGTAGCCCCTTGCGTTGCTTCCACGCTTTCGATTCCTTGGCTGCCAATCCACCGAACATCCGTGCCAAGCAAGTAGTTTTTCGAAATCCCCACCCCAACTGTGGCTACCCTATATTTTAAAGCAGACCTATACATATCAAACGTGGTTCGCACGTATATTATCCTATATAAATAATCTCAGCTCCTCCTTCGTTCTGAACTTCTTTCTTCTTTTGCAGAATATTAAACTAAATGAAACTACTTCCTTTCCTCTTCAATAAAACAGGCATAAATCAAAGAAAAATCAAAACTGTTTTCTGCCACTATTTAAAATACAAACCAATACGCTTTAGGTAGAGATAGCAGTAATGATCAATTGTTTCACTGTTTGGCGACCGGAATCCGTGGGTGAAGGGGACGAAGTCGATCTTACTTTCTAGAGCGGTGGTTGCATCGAGCGGCATGATTGTGTGGGCGAGGTACAAGCAGGTCATGGCGGTTCGAGTGACTATCTCTGATGCATCTTCGGCGGACGGAGGAGCAAACCGCGGTGGCTTTTCTTCTGACGATCTGTAGGACGGTGGAGTAGTTGTCAGCGGAGCATGGGTTGTATACCCTGAAGCTTGCGAAACCTTAGTATATTACGGGATGAGCAGTTTTGGAAATAAGAGAAGAATGGAACGCATGGGTTCACGTGGCGTCTGTATCACGGTGAGGGCGAAGCAGGTAAAAGAAGCGAGCCGCCTTGTTAACTGATGATGCATCATGAAGCATCAAAGTGGATCAACTGTTTGAGATTCCTGTAACCGATGTAAGTCGAAGAAGAAAAAAAAAAGAAACGAAAAGGAAAAAAATGAGGGGATTGGCCTACGCAATGAAGCCTTGAAGGATGGGAGTAAGTCCGTGAGTAGTATTGGATATAAAGTTTTGTGCCAAGTTTTAACAGCACAGTGGTGGAGAACACGACAGCAGGAGGACCGAACCTTCGGCTTATTTGCTAAATGGTATAATTATTAGTTATAATTAAACTGGATTAAGCAATGTTTAGTCAAATAAAACAATTAACGTTATTTACTTTTAGTGTGTTCTGGACCAGCAGCTCAAAGAAGGAAAGAAATGCGGTTCTGAAAAGAGATAATGTGTCGGCCGAATTGTAACCAACGAAATATCAAACAGATCAATGAAAAAAAAAGGAGCAAGGGTTCAGACTGTATTGAGGTTTCATTGAAAACTAAAATTTGGGATTTGGTTAGTTAACCAATTTATGAGAACCTTATGCTTATAATCATTGAATTCTTGCAGTTCGAACGAAGAAAGATGAAAGGAGCGAACAAGTTGCCTCAATTAAATGCAAACTAAAGTAATTTTTTAGATAATAATTAATTGAAACTTAATTATTTAAATTAAAACCATGTACATAAATATTATAATTCTTGTATGTGCCAACAGAGTTCAACCGAACGGTTACGTTAGAATCAGGGTGGCGAACAAAACATCATGGAACTGTTCTGAGCAGAAGTGGAGACGACAGGAATTCACGATTTAATTAAACGACTGTTTAATTAAATTGTGCCCGACCAGTCCGGAAATAAACAGAACCAAGGTGAGTTAAACTCACTCAGTTTTTCCCATTTATATTTTATATAAATTGGGTTTTTATTTTGTGTGCTCTGCTTGCCAATGGTTGACTGTTTTGCTAGTTATACCTATTTGTTGATTTAACTGATGAAATTAAACTGTGTTTAATTTCAGTGAAATTCCAGATCGTTATTTTAACGATTGGTTCCAATAAAGGTAACTCACCTTGGTTGGTCACGTTTATAAAATGAACATGTTGAAATTGTTAAATTGGTTGCATGGTTTGTGAATTGATTGATGGCCGTCATTTATTGTTATCGGTTAAATGAAACTAAATGATCCTGTTTGTGATAACCGTTTTGAATACAGGGAAGAACAGGTTGGAGGGATCCAACCGGATTCCTCAAATATATTATTTATTTCATATTTCCACATATGAACTGTCCTGTTTGGTTGATTGATTTGATTATTGATTTGGACTGGGAATTCAACATGTGTTGTGTTTAAACCAATGAGCGGTATTGGTTGAGTATTTAGCAGTGTATGGCCTATAAAATCAATCGTGTTATAAATATTGATTCACCGTCAGGTAAATCGATAAAGATGAGGTTATAAAATTTATTATATAACTGGAGTTGGATTTTGAATATATTATTTTGAATAAAAGTTATAATAGGGAATTAAATAAATATTTTATTTATTTAAGACTTTGATTGTTATTAAATTATTTTATAAAGTAAATGCTGACGTTAATCAGATTTACGAGTATGAGAACAAGTAATGAATCGAAGGATTAAACTTTGATAATTGTTTGTAAAGAAAACAATTAATGGGGTTATTTAAATTAATTATATTTTTAATTAATTTAAAGTGAGGATTAATTGGAATCGATTAACGAGATAATCGAGTTTTGAGTTAATTAAATCGACCGTTTGAATTGGAATTTGATTATCAAAATTGATGTGTTTTGATTTGAATAGTTTAATAAATATTGTTTAAATTTAAACAAGGTTTAAAAAAAGGATTTACCATTTAATTTTGTTATTAAAGAAATTAACTACTCGTGTAGTTAATGATTGAAATAAATTATTATTTTAATTAATAATATTTTAGACCATTACTTTTCAAAAGTAATTGAAGTGAAATGAAATCAAAGGAGATTGGAAATAAGCGAATCTGGTTAAAGAACTGGGTTATAGAGTTGTATAACCAAATCCAATAGTTAAATGGAATTTGTTTGAGACTAGAGCGAAATATTGATTTTGATTACAACTTATGTTTATCGGAGGATAAGAACGTTGTTGATCAAGGTCTAAGAGGTAATTAAAATACCCCAACTTGAACAGCATCGGGATTATCTGAAGATAATATTAGTTGATAATCGTAAGAGACGTTAGTGAATATGTTTTGAAAATCTAAACAGCGATTTTAGCGCTGTTGTTATAATATATGTTTTGTAAATCTAAATAGCGATTTAGCGCTATTGCTATAGTAAATGTTTTTGTGATCTAAACAGCGATTATAGCGCTGTTGTTTTGTAAATCTAAATAGTGATTATAACGCTATTGTTATAACATATGTGCTATAAATTTCTTCGTTAAAACTAATGGATTTCCGAATTTAAAAGATGATTTGACGGAAAAATTAAGTGGGAAATTGAATATAGTTATTCGAGATAGAATTAGCCAAACATAATTATTCGGCTAAGTTGCCATTTCGTACGACTGCTAGCGTAATTCGCAGAGCTGCAGATAGCCTACGGAGGTCGGATGTTTCCTGAGGGAATCAGGCGTAACCATTGTGATCGCTGTGATCTAGAGTCAAGCGAATGGGGTTAAGACGAATGTTAATTAATCAATTAGAGTTATTCAAATATCGTATGTTTGAATATTAAAAGAGTTAGAAGTTTTAATTTAACAAAAGTAAATCAGTTTTGTTAAAGGCCAAGTGATGCTGAATACTGAACCAGTGAACTCATTGGAGTGTCATGATTGAAACACTGAATATTTTGATAGTTAAATCACCGACTATCAAACCCGCCCAATACGATTGTTGGTATGGAAAGACCGGGATCGAATTTATATTCGAAAACCATTCTGACCAACAAATACGTGAAGATATTAGAAGATGATCGAGATGGAGCATTGAAGACCGTGGGTTTTCATAAACGGAAGAACCACTAATATTCTCTGCCTGGCAAGTAGAGATGAGCTGTGATTCTGTCGTGGTTGGAATCTACGGGTTGCAAGGACTACTCGCTACTGATCCATGGGGTGATTCCTATATGGATGCGGTAGGAGAGTGCCTTCGGTTCATCCTGTTCCTCGATGACGTGTATGGACAGATGTCTGACAGAGTATTTCCAAAGGATCACGTACGTTGATTTCTTCAAACGTGCTATAGTATTGGCGGAGAATCGCCGTTCTCTTAGCTTCCAGCTAGAGTATTTTTGTGGACGTCAATTAGTGATATCTGACGGATCTGACGATGTGGCATTCAAAGTGAATGGTGACCAGATGATCAGAAGTTAATTCTGGCCTCAAGCCTCATCAACCGGAAAATGACAAAAATCGGGCAGGCAGCATGGCTATGTGGGTCGCTCCCATTAGGGCGTATGATCACCTATCTAGAGAAATTCCTATTTGCTTCTTTAATCTATGTTTCGATGCTGTCCCTTTTCGGGAGACGGTTGCTGATCACAACCGTCGGTGATATACATTCGATACACTCAAGCGAAATGAGTGGTCGGTCATGTGAGGGCCAAGTTGCAAGAAGTTCTTGTTGAACCCAGTGTATTCATCTCTAGAGATACACTATCGGAAAGTGGACCCATACCTTGTCAAGTTGGAATCCAATCTCCAATAAGCACCCGCGGTTTTTGATTGTATACTATATATGTAGAGCGTGAGATGCAAGCGTTCCACTAGATTTCTATTTACTTGTGTTTAGACATTGTTATAATATCAGAAAAAGATATTGATTTCAAAAGTGTTTTGGGTTATCGTAAGGTAAAAACCGTCCGTATTTATGTGTGGATTTGGTCTTACGATTATCCTTTTCTTTTGAAAAGATTTTGAACTTTAAAATCATGGTTGGATGGTTCTCCCTTATTACTGTGCGAGTTTATCTCACTTTGGTTCACCAGACTGACCCGGTGTTTTGTAAATGCTCGGGTTAGGCCGGGTTGTACAAGTTCAGGTTATCGACTACTGTGAAGAGACGAGCTGGAAGAGTCCAGATGTATGATATTACTAGTATTCCGCTGTGTGTTGTATGAGGACATATTATCACTGTCCAGATGTTGATGTACTCTGATATTGTAAGTATTTTCAAAGTTCTCAATAAAGATTTACTTCTGTATTATGTTTTGTTCCGCTGCGATGTGAGACTCTGTGTGTGGTTCTTCTTCTTCTTCTATTCTAATATTTCTTTCTTTCTTATCTCACCCTCTAACTTCTTTCTATTAATGATCTGGAATGTTCGATGTCTGAATGGTCAACATGATAGTTTGATGTTGATTTTCGGAGTCGAAAATTCCGGTTCGTTACACTATGCATATACACACACACACACACACACACACACACACACACAAACATATTACATCAAGTTTATTACTTTATGATGGACTTCTGGTTCTCAATCTTTTAACATACTTCTAATTTAGAAGCTTTTACATTCTTGCTAATTGTCAAGATTTCAAACTTGTAAACTTCATCAAAAAGCTTCTTTTATCATAATTCAAGACTTCAAGTCTTAGATCTGAGTTATACAACTTCTTCCATTATATTAGATATTAGTTGCCAAATACATCAAATAATAATATATATCTTTATTCTCATTCCAGACACAAACATACGTCATTTAACTTACAATAACTAACGCTTTTAATACATTTATAATAATATGGTAATACAATATATATTACCATAATGATACGTTTAATGCATTTATTATAAAAATAACGAAAATAACCATTACACGGTCCTAATATATGAATCAAATAAATAAATTTTACTTAAATCAACAGAATAAAATTTGAATTTAGCTACAGTATAGATCAACGACAAAACTGAGATAAACAACTTATAGTTGTACTGCATTTCTCAATAATCAAATTTTCTAAAATACCATATATATGCATAATATCTAATCGAGAATTGAGTAGAAATGCATAATTATAGAACCTATATGTTACATTCTTTAATAAGAATGATTCGAAAAACTTGCAGATCTATACATAGAATTAACAAACATAAAAATTACATGTTTTAGATTCAAATTATACAATCCATATATAGATCTTTTAGATCTTTCTTTTTACATCCAAACTATCTGTTACCATTATAGAAACTGCAGGTACTAAAATTACAATTTTAATAACAGAAATTGCTTTTGCATTCACTTCAGATGTGCTAAATTAAGATCAATATTTAGATCTTAACTTAATATGATCTTCGAGATGCATATTTTTTTATAATATAGTTTTTCTAAGAATCAGTAAAATATTTCTTTTGGAAATATGATAGGTTCTAAAATTACTATATTAAAACTTCAGGTTTTATTATAATTTACATAAAACTGAAGCAATTCCTCTAAGATGTTCTTTTATTCACATATGAGAGTCATTTTACTATTTTTTTCAAGAAAATAGTATATATATATTAATGACCTATTCTACACAATAAATTTCTTCAAGAAATTATGTGTGGCGCAAAATTGGAATATATGCCTTTAGCCTTTTATTGAAAATTTTCCTTTCACCTATTTTTCAAATCCTTTCCTATTATAGGTCATTTACTATAAGAAAATATTAAATGTAATTATAGGCATTGAGGCTTTATTTCATGTTTCTCATTTGCATATGAACTTCAGGTTCCTCATTTGCAAGTGAACTTCAGGTTCCTCATTTGAAAGAACTTATATATGAACTTCAGGTCATTTTCATATGAACTTAAGATTCCTTATTTGCCTATAAACTTTAGGTTCTCGTTTGAAAAATAAATAAATATGAACTTCATGTTATATGAACTTCAAGTCATTCGCATATGAACTTCGGGTTCCTCACTTGAAAGAATTTGTTAACATCATGAGTTTTCAATCTCACTTCCATTGATAAATAAATATTGCTACTGAATTTGAATGGTACATCATTATATTTTATACCCATAATTATGTTGGATATACACAAAAAAATCATTTTTTTCAAGAGATATTCTGTCTTTATTGGGTATACATAAAAAAATCATTTTTTAAGAGATACTCTGCCTTCAGTCTATCCAAAAGAATTACATACGAAAATTCATAGTAGATCGAAAAAGATAAAATTAGATCTACCTCTATACCATCAATAATGTAAACAATACATATATAACTGAATCTCCATCAAATTGAAATTGGAAAAATCAAAATTAGATCTACAAAAAATCGAAAGAATAAATCTAGACACCTCTGTTGGGTCAATAAAAATAATTAGATCTAAAAAATATAGATCTATTAGAATCCATTCTAGATCTACAAAAAAATAGAGAAATGGATCTAGAAGTTTGAATCAGATCTAGAAGATAACACAAAATCATAGATCCAGTAATCGAAGATACTCACACAAAAGAAAATAATTGTAGAACAAATCTAGAAATCCATGAATTAATAATCCTCAAATAAAAATTACTTCCTCACAAATTTATAGAAGTGGATCTAGGTGATTTCAAAAAAATTAAAAAATAGCACTACTGGAATCTCGTGCTGATAACGTGTTATAAAATAAAACAGAACATATAATAAAAGAGAAGTCATTAGAGAAAACATAAGAGATAAGGAGAGACTTTTATTTCTATTGATTCGGGTGCATCTAATTTCTATTACATTGGCTCCTTTATATATAGGCTTTGGAGATGATGTTAAACTTATCACATGATGTGGGACTAAACAAAATATTACAAACGAAGATTCACTTTTATATATTACAACATAATCGACATTAGTGCTTATTTTATCTTCTATTACTCCCCCTCGAAACTAGGGTTACTCAAACCCTAGTTTAGATTTCCAATGATGGATCACAAACTCTGTCTCAAAAATTGTTGTTGAGAGATTTTCGAGTGCTATTATCATTAGATCTGAGAGATTGATCACTTGAAAACCCTAAATTTGAGAACTTTGTTGTGACGATTGAGGTGACGGTTCTGGGGTTTCTGAAAGTTTGAGATCCTTCCTTGGCATTTTCTTCAGTAGCTATGTTGGAGGATTTGTGATCTTCAACTTCTTGCTCTCAGTTGTCGGTAACATTCAAATTTGTTCTGAACTTAGTAAAAAATTTAACTAATATAGCTTTCGTTGGTTTATCTTCCCTCTGGTAAACGCTAGGTATATGATTTACATGAGTCCAACCTTTTTGAATCGTTTATCTGACAAAATTAAAATCAATTTCTATATGCTTGGTTCTGGCGTGTTGAATTGGGTTCTTTGTCATGTAAACTGCACTCTTGTTATCACACATAGTGTGGGTTTCTGTTAAAATATAGTTAGATCTAAAGATTAGGGTGCTTTTTAGGACACAATGAGATTAAACTATGTCCAAAGTATATGTAGTATGCATATGTTGACCTTCTGTCATCAACATTAGATGCCCAATCGGCATCTGCATAGCTTGTAATGTTTAGATGTTGACCAGTCTTTAATGCTAATCCAAAATTGACAATCCCTTTGAGATAACATAGGATTCTCTTACAATTTTCCAATGTAAGTCCAGGGGTTTCTGAAAAAATTTATAACTTTATTAACACTGAAAGCAATATCTGATCGTGTGTAACACCGCGTGTATTTTATAACAGTGAAATCCACAAATTAAAGTATAATAAATTCTAGTTAAAGTATTAAGGGAAACGGGATATTCCATTGCGTTCGTCTCAGAAAAATACGTGAAATAGAGTCCGAGTTTTCGAAAAATGGAGTCCGTATGACCAAATTATGGCCCGATGAAGTTTCAGAAAATTCGAATTTCGAAAACAGATTTAAAATTCAGCCCAATCAGAGTAGGCAGGAAAATTCCAGCCCAAACCCACCAGGTCAACCTGAGGGTCGACCCTAGGGTCGACCTGCCAGGCCAGGTCGACCTGGGAGTTGACCTAGGTGTCGACCTGCCCAGGCAGGTCGACTCTAGAGTCGACCTGGCCCCTGAGCCAGGTCGAACCCAGCCCACCCTGGTTGGCCTGGTCTAGGTTTGGTCGATTTTCTTAGCCTTGCCTTGTCACTAGGGCTAGGTGTCAGCTCCTGGTTGGTCTCTTCTTTGAACGAACGGCTATTGTTAAATCAAGCTTCATCGACGGTCTAAATTAACTCAAAAACTCTATAAAAAGGACCTAAGACTAACCCTAATTCACATAAACTAAAATGGAGATGAGACCGTCATGCTGCTGAGGAGAGACTGAGGATAGCCGTCAGAAATAGAGAGACAATTAGGAGAGAAATCAAAAGCTTAAAGCAACGTTAATCAAATCAAAGCAACGCCTACAACAAAGGATAGCATCTCCAAATTCAGAATTCAGATTCCTGAATTGAAGATTCGTCACACGTTGTAAATAGAGTGCTATTCCGATGTGAATTAAATAATTGTGTTGATTTGTGTAAAGTAAGAAATGGAATTGTGACGATAATAATCTATATTTGTATGTTGCTTTGATGCTAAACGATTTGGGAATATTATGGTATACGATTGGATATTTGCAAGTACGCGATTTGCGTTGGAAGTTAACAACGAAATGGAATTGTGGCGATAATAACTTATGTTTGTATGTTATTTTGATTTGGCAATGCTATGGTGTACGATTTGATTCATACAAGTATATGGTTTATGTTGACAACCACATGTTTTGGAATTTTAATTGGGATTCATGCAAGCATATGGTTGATATTGAAAACTACATGTTTGTAGTAGTTATTTACAACACCGATTTGATAATTGCAAGTATATGATTCATGTTGAAAATAACAACTATATGTTGTAATAGTTTATTTGAAATTCATGCAAGTATATGATTTATTGTTATGTCAACATGATGTAAAATTCTATGGTCATCTTTAGTGTAATTTGATTCACTTAAGTATTATGATTCATATGAAGGTTATGTTGAAATTGGTATCATAATTCAAGTATAAAAATCATGATTTTGTAATAGGGACAAAAGCAAGCGTCTTTGTCAGCTTGTATTAATTTTATGAACACAACTAAACTATGTTTGTTATTATGCCTAGTTGAAAACATGTTTCTAGGCTTATGTTGTTATCATAATCATATGATAATATATTTGGCACATAAGTTACATTAGAAATTACACTAGAATTACATCCCACTTACAAGTTACATAGATAGGATAAAAACCATGATTATATTAATAGTAGGATTCATGTTCAATTATGTTTATGCCATGGCTATATGAATAGAAGGACTCATGTTCACTTATGATTATGCCATAATTATATGATTAGAATGATTCATGTTTAAGTATCATTTATGCCATGACTACACGAATAGAATGATTCATGTTTTGTTTATACCATGATTATGTGAATGGAATGATTCATGTTTAAGTATTGCTTATATTATATGTTGTTACAATTGCAAGTTCACATGTGCCTACCTTATGTTAATTGAATCGTTATGTTGTAAGTTCATGCGTTCACACTCCCCTTTTTATGTTACCTTATAAACACCGTGTTATAAGCCTCCCCTTTTCATATGGCTAAATTGGGTTTAAGTATCAAACCCAATACACCTTACATTTGAACGAACGTGTAAAACGGGGGGTAATGACGTTTGGGCTAAAATATAGAACATATGTGTTGGCCTGTTCGACGCATGCCAACAATCTTGAAAATCAATTTAAGTGGCATGAATGAATTCTAATCAATAAAGATAAATTTGAATAATGGGCCGCAAATATTTACATATAAAAAGAAAAGAGACAAAATATGTAAGAAAATACGATGTGTTTAGCCCGAGGTTGGATTGAGTTGTGATGTAAACCTGCCCGGAACCGCCCGGCTGTCCAGTAGTCACAACAATACCTATCCAATGTGGGTGGTTAAACACGGAGCCCAATAAGGACCCGAGGTTAGACTGAGTTGTGGCGTAAGACTGCCCGGACCCAACCGGCAATAGGCAGCCACAACAATACATGTCTAATGTGAGAGGTCAAGGCTTTAATAAGACAATTAAGGCTGAGTCAGGATTGATAGGATTAAGTGAATTAAGACTTAATCAGAATAAAACATGCTAAACTAAATGGACTGATTGGGGGTTAGGTTTATAATACACTTAACCAACTTAGCATGTTGGCTAGAAATAGAAAACCTAGTAGCGGGGGACCCTTTTCAGCAGTAACCCTACAAGGCGTATCATGATACCCTAAAACTAGGCAGGGTGGGGTACGATTACTGGGCTAACTATAAGAGGTCAAATCGACGGTGGTAGTGCAGAAGTGTAGGTTCTAACGGGGTGCGGGCGTGCACACACTCCGGCGTAGAAAAATAAGGCACTGGGAACCAGTAGCATACCTGTGCATTCTAGGATTGTGTCGGGCCACCACCATGGGACTTGATACACCCCATGGTGGGACCAGCACAGGTAACTACAACATCGGGGGCCGTAAGACACATGTAACTATGCGAGTAGGAGCCGATCATCATAAAATGGATCACTTCACCCTGATTATGGGGTGCCTGTTGGGAACTAGTTTATATGGGTACAGAGATTAATATGGGGTACGATAGTATGTTCGACCCTAGACAACTTAACTTGGTTTATGGTGCTTTCCCATTTCTAGTTTATACTTATCATACCCAGTTCTTTATTCATAGACTGAATGGTCCTAGACTTACTCAGGCTTTATGTCTGACTCTACTTTTCTTTCGTCTTCTTTTCTTCCGTTCCCCCCCAGGTCCACAGGGAGGGAATGCCGCAGCTTGACCAGCCTTCATATCCAGCTTGAAGAGAAAGAATGTATTGCTTGGATCTTTTCGTTTTGGACTATGGCTTTGGACAGCAATTATGGGACTTTTGCAGTTTATTTATGTTTTCTTTATGCTTCTTTAAATAATGTAATCAAGACAGTTATGAAGATGTTATGTTTTTGGAAGTATTGTAAGACAATTATGGTATGGTTGGTGTAACACGTATTTTAATGAAATAAAAGTTGTTGTTTTTCCACTGTTCAAAAATATGTGTTATTATATCTGGCTTGTATATCTGTGATTTATACTTATAAACCTCCACCAAAATTAGGGCATTCCCTTTGAGAGTGACCCTAACGGAGGTGGGGTGTTTCACTTGGTATCAGAGCATAGGTTTACCAGATAAGATAAAAAGTTTTGAAAGCTTATTTTCAAAAAGGAAATTTAAAGAAGCATTTTTAAAAGATAAAATATTATTTTATTTTAAAAGGAAAAGTCCCCCCAAAGCCATAGGAACTATCTCTTATCCTTCGTTTTGAATCTATCCTTTTTGTTTCAGCATGTCCGAAGAACTTAACTTGCCAGAGGGTGTACCAATACCTGGTTGGTTTAGACGGTTCTTAGAAGCAAGGGCCACTCAGCCAGGTCCTACCGTTCCTCCTCCCCCAGCTGCAGGAAATCATCCAGCTGCAGCAGCACCTCTTCCTCCACCTCCTCCATGGGGAAACACCTTTGCTAAGATATGTAAAGATTTTAAAGCTATGGGAGGAAAGGATTTTCATGGAACTGAGTAATTCGTGGCGGCTAGAAATTGGCTGAAAGAAACCGAGGACTTATTCATCATCTTTGAGGTAGAGGATAGACAGAAAGTACAACTGGCAGTATGGCTACTAAAGGGCGAGGCTTCCTACTGGTGGGAAGTCACTAATGCAGAAAGACTAGTGGAAACATGGGAGGACTTTAGGGCAAGGTTTGAGGCTAAATTTCTCTCAGATGCAGAAAGGAGTTTGCAGTTGGAAAAATTCTTATTTCTTAAGCAAGGGAACAAGACAGTCAAAGAGTATGTTAATCAGTTCGATGAGCTGGCTAGGTTCGGACTGGACCTAGTCAACACCCCGCACAAGAAGGCTCTCCGTTTTGTCAAAGGGTTGAATGAGCCATTACACAGTTTGGCCATGACCCATATACCCATGGGGGCTACGTATGAAAGGTTGGTACAGATGGCGTTGCTGAACGAAGAGGATAAGGGCAAGAAGGAGGCAAAGGCAGAAAACTCCCAAGGGAAGAAAGAAGGTTTGCAGCCTAAGAAGACAGACTTTAAGAAGGGCGGGAAAGGCAACAAAGAGAAGAGGAAGTGTAATTTCTGTGGCAAAGTGGGGCACTTAGTGAAAGATTGCCGGAAAAAGAAGGCCAAGATGAATGGTGGGTGCTTTTCTTGCAGTGAGACAGGCCACATGGCAAAAGACTGCCCAAAGAAACGAGGATAGGGGCAGAGGGCTGGATCCACCTCAGGGGCACAAGTTCATGTGCTAGAAGCGCCACCTCTGCAGCAGCGAGGTACAAATACTTCTGTAGAAAGTGTAGTTTATCTTTATGATCACCCCGTTCGCACTTTATTTGATTCCGGCGCATCACATTCCTTTATCTCGTCTGCTTTAGTAGAATCTCTGCACCTAAAAACTAGTATGGTAGAGGACCCCTTAATTGTTTCAAACCCAATTGGGGGCCCAGCTCATTTGTCTATGATCTGTTTGGGATTGAAAATTTCTATTCTAAGCATAGAATTTAAATGTAGTGCCTTTGTTTTGGGCTTTTCGGGATATGGTTTGATTTTGGGCATGGATTGGCTATCCAGTAATGGGGCCATCCTTGATTGTGAGAAAAGGGTTGTTAGGCTCCTAACCCAGCTCGGTAATACTTTGGAAATTTCTTGTAATCCCTCGTATGCGGTTATGCTTAGTTACCTTGAATCGCTTGATGCCTCCATTGAAAATTTGCAATCGGTTAGAGTGGTCCGGGAATATCCGGATGTCTTCGAAGAGGTGAAGGGCTTGCCTCCGAAATGGGAGATAGACTTCCGCATATATCTTGTAGATAATGCAAAGCCCGTTGCGTTGCCCGTTAGACACATGGCTCCACGGGAAAGGAAAGAGCTCAGTAAACAGACTGAAGAGCTTCTAGAAAAGGGGTTCATTAGGAGGAGCATTTCAGAATGGGGCGCTCCAGTGGTGTTCGCTACAAAGGCGGATGGTTCACTCCGTCTATGTGTTGACTATAGGGAGCTCAATAAGCTAATGAAAAAGAATAGGCACCCTCTCCCTAGAATTGATGATCTGTTTGATCAGCTTGTAGGAGCGTCTGTTTTCTCCTAACTCGATTTAGCAACCGGTTTTCATCAGCTAAGGGTGGCTGAAGATAGTATCGATAAAACGGCATTCAGAACCCCAGACGGCTTCTTTGAATGGCTTGTCATGCCTTTCGGCTTGACAAATGCACCTGCTTACTTCGTGGACCTGATGAGTAGGGTATTCAGAGATTTCCTCAATAAGTTTGTAGTGGTCTTCGTAGACGATATCCTTATCTTCTCAAAGAGTGAAGAGGAACATGCTCAGCACTTAAGGGCAATCATGGAAACTCTGCGAGTCCATCAGCTAAAAGCCAAATTCTCCAAATGCCACTTTTGGAGAGAAGAAGTGAGGTTCCTTGGGCACATAGTATCCAAACAAGGGTTAGCAGTGGACCCTGCTAAGGTAGTGGCGGTACAGGATTGGAAGACACCAAGGAATGCGACTGAGGTCCGAAGTTTTCTAGGACTAGCAGGTTTCTACCGAAAGTTCATAAGGGATTTTGCGAAAATCTCAGCTCCGCTCACAAAGTTGACCAAGAAGAATCTAGTGTTCAATTGGGACTTGGATTGTGAGTTTGCTTTCCAGCGACTGAAAAGGGCTCTTACAACAGCCCCAGTTTTGACGTTGCCAGATGGAAGCAAGATGTTCACCGTTTATACAGATGCATGTGGGACAGGGCTAGGCGCCGTCTTAATGCAAGAAGGAAGGGTAGTAGCTTATGGCGGGAGACAATTGAAAGTGCATGAAAAGAACTACCCGACCCACGATCTTGAATTAGCTGCCATCGTCTTTGCACTCAAGTCTTGGCGACACTATCTCCTAGGTGAGAAGTTCGAACTTTACACTGACCATAAATCATTGAAATACCTTTTCTCGCAGAAGGACCTTAACTTGAGGCAACAGAGGTGGATGGAGTTTCTTGCCTCGTATGATTTCGAGATCTCCTGTACTCCGGGCAAAGGCAACGTAATGGCAGACGCGTTGAGCGGAAAGAAACTGACCTTAAGCCCACTGTTTGTTGAAAGACAAAGCCTAGAGTTTATAGCCAGCTTCGACTTTAGGCCTTCCTCCGATTTTGTACCAGGCTTGCTAGCATCGCTCGAAGTACGCCCGACTTTAGTGGACTCGATAGGGACAACACAACGCAAGGACCCTCAGCTTGTGGAGACGATTGATAGGCTAATTAGGGGTGAGACTTCAAGTCACCTCAACAGATACTCCATCGACGATAAGGGTTGGCTAAGGCGAGACGGAAGACTATGCATCCCACAGACAAGGGATTTAGTAAAGAAGGTTCTCGAGGAAGCACATCACTCCAAGATGACGATACACCCAGGCGGAGATAAAATGTACAAGGACATAAAAAGAACTTTCTTTTGGAACGGCATGAAGAAGGACGTGGCAGAATTCGTTTCTAAGTGTATGGTGTGCCAACAGGTTAAGGCGGAACAGAAAAAGCCTGGCGGTCTGCTACATCCTCTAGAGGTCCCGCAGTGGAAGTGGGATAGTATCTCAATGGACTTCATCGATGGGCTGCCTAGGTCTAGGAGAGGCAACACTAGCATATGGGTAATAGTGGATAGGCTTACTAAAACCGCCCACTTTTTACCTGTCAAAAGTAAAAGAACTGCCTCATCCCTAGCATCTCTTTACCTCAAGGAAATCGCTCGACTCCATGGAATACCATCCAGCATTGTTAGCGACCGAGACCCTATCTTCACCAGTGATTTTTGGCGGAGTCTGCAAGAAGCGGTAGGCACACAGTTATGCTTGAGCACAACATATCATCCCCAAACCGACGACCAAATAGAAAGAGTGAACAGAGTTTTGGAGGACCTTTTAAGACTGTGCATCCTTGACTTCGGAGGGACGTGGGAAGACCATCTTCCTTTGGTGGAATTTGCCGACAACAACAACTACCAAGCAACCATCGGAATGGCGCCCTTCGAAGCTTTATATGGAAGACCGTGTCGATCGCCCACTTGTTGGTGGGAGTCTACTGATAAGCTCATAATTGGACCAGATATGATCCGAGAGACTTCAGAGAAAGCAGACTTAATACAAAGAAGGATGAAGACGGCCCAAGACAGACAAAAGTCCTACGCCGACAAGAGGAGGACCGACCTTGAATTTGAGGTTGGAGACCGAGTTTTTCTTAAGGTATATCCGCTAAGGAACGTTGTTCGTTTTGGAACCACAAGAAAGCTAGCACCAAGGTTCGTAGGGCCATTCCCTAACATTGAGAAAGTTGGGAAAATGGCCTATAGATTAGAGCTACCTGAGAAATTGGCCGGAGTACACAACGTCTTTCACGTTTCACATCTCCGAAAATGTCTACATGAGTCTGCTGAAGTGGTAGAGCCAAATATCCTAGAAGGACCTGAAGTGGAACGCGAAGCAACCATAAGGAAAGTTCCAACCCGCATATTAGGAACGGAAGTGAAGAAGCTACGCAACCGCGAAGTCAAGCTCGTCAAAGTTCAGTGGAGCGACGCCGAAGGAGATGCAACTTGGGAAACTGAAGCTAAAATACGCGCTACCTACGCTTTTCTTTTCGAGGGTACATCTTTGATCTTTTCTTTTTCCTTAAGTTGCGCTTTTATCTATCTTTTTAGGTATATCTCCTCGACCCTATCTTTTAGGTAGAAACCCTTTGGATGAAAACATGTAATTGAAACATGTTATGGATGATGATTGCAAGTGGTTGCAAGTGATTGCTAGTGGTTGCTCGTGGTTGCATATACACACACAATCTAGGTTTTAGATCGGCTCAATCACTTCATATTGCATATGCATATATGTTTGCATTCGTATATGGTTGAACTTTAATGTGTTGTCATATGGATGTTGCATTTGTATGAATGATTGTGCACTCATGTAGAATCATGAATAGGAGGATTTGCATATATAATGGATTCATGGTACTTACATAATTCGCATTAAGGAGGTCAACTGAATCAGTAGACCGCCTGATTTTGCATTAGATAAGTACATGTACACACACACTTCGCATATTATCATGAAGCATTAGAAGTCTTTTAAGGACAATGGATGCTCGTGTTTGATGGATGAGTAGATGGATGTTTGGTTGTTAGGATGTACATTCTTCCTGAACTTGAAGATTTCGGGACGAAATCCTTTTAAGTGGGGGAGAATGTAACACCCCGTGTATTTTATAACAGTGAAATCCACAAATTAAAGTATAATAAATTCTAGTTAAAGTATTAAGGGAAATGGGATATGCCATTGCGTTCGTCTCGGAAAAATACGCGAAATAGAGTCCGAGTTTTCGAAAAACGAGTCCGTATGACCATATTATGGCCCGATGAAGTTTCAGAAAATTCGAATTTCGAAAACAGATTTAAAATTCAGCCCAATCAGAGTAGGCGGAAAAATTCCCGCCCAAACCCACTAGGTCGACCTGGGGGTCGACCCTAGGGTCGACCTGCCAGGCCAGGTCGACCTGCCAGGCCAGGTCGACCTGGGAGTCGACCTAGGTGTCGACCTGCCCAGGCAGGTCGACTCTAGAGTCGACCTGGGGGTCGACTGGGGAGTCGACATGGCCCCTGAGCCAGGTCGAACCCAGCCCACCCTGGCTGGCCTGGTCTAGGATTGGTCGATTTTCTGAGCCTTGCCTTGTCACTAGGGCTAGGTGTCAGCTCCTGGTTGGTCTCTTCTTTGAACGAACGGCTATTGTTAAACCAAGCTTCATCGACGGTCTAAATTAACTCAAAAACTCTATAAAAAGGACCTAAGACTAACCCTAATTCACATAAACTAAAATGGAGATGAGACCGTCATGCTGCTGAGGAGAGACTGAGGATAGCCGTCAGAAATAGAGAGACAACTAGGAGAGAAATCAAAAGCTTAAAGCAACGTTAATCAAATCAAAGCAACGCCTACAACAAAGGATAGCATCTCCAAATTCAGAATTCAGATTCATGAATTGAAGATTCGTCACACGTTGTAAGTAGAGTGCTATTCCGATGTGAATTAAATAATTGTGTTGATTTGTGTAAAGTAAGAAATGGAATTGTGACGATAATAATCTATATCTGTATGTTGTTTTGATGCTAAACGATTTGGGAATATTATGGTATACGATTGGATATTTGCAAGTACACGATTTGCGTTGGAAGTTAACAACGAAATGGAATTGTGGCGATAATAACTTATGTTTGTATGTTATTTTGATTTGGCAATGCTATGGTGTACGATTTGATTCATACAAGTATATGGTTTATGTTGACAACCACATGTTTTGTAATTTTAATTGGGATTCATGCAAGCATATGGTTGATATTGAAAACTACATGTTTGTGGTAGTTATTTACAACACCCATTTGATAATTGCAAGTATATGATTCATGTTGAAAATAACAACTATATGTTGTAATAGTTTATTTGAAATTCATGCAAGTATATGATTTATTGTTATGTCAACATGATGTAAAATTCTATGGTCATCTTTAGTGTAATTTGATTCACTTAAGTATAATGATTCATATGAAGGTTATGTTGAAACTGGTATCATAATTCAAGTATAAAAATCATGATTTTGTAATAGGGACAAAAGCAAGCGTCTTTGTAAGCTTGTATTAATTTTATGAACACGACTAAACTATGTTTGTTATTATGCCTAGTTGAAAACATGTTTCTAGGCTTATGTTGTTATCATAATCATATGGTAATATATTTGGCACATAAGTTACATTAGAAATTACACTAGAATTACATCCCACTTACAAGTTACATAGATAGGATAAAAACCATGATTATATGAATAGTAGGATTCATGTTCAATTATGTTTATGCCATGGCTATATGAATAGAAGGACTCATGTTCACTTATGATTATTCCATAATTATATGATTAGAATGATTCATGTTTAAGTATCATTTATGCCATGACTACACGAATAGAATGATTCATGTTTTTTTTATACCATGATTATGTGAATGGAATGATTCATGTTTAAGTATTGCTTATATTATATGTTGTTACAATTGCAAGTTCACATGTGCCTACCTTATGTTGATTGAATCGTTATGTTGCAAGTTCATGCGTTCACACTCCCCTTTTTATGTTACCTTATAAACACCGTGTTATAAGCCTCCCCTTTTCATATGGCTAAATTGGGTTTAAGTATCAAACCCAATACACCTTACATTTGAACGAACGTGTAAAACGGGGGGTAATGACGTTTGGGCTAAAATATAGAACATATGTGTTGGCCTGTTCGACGCATGCCAACAATCTTGAAAATCAATTTAAGTGGCATGAATGAATTCTAATCAATAAAGATAAATTTGAATAATGGGCCGCAAATATTTACATATAAAAAGAAAAGATACAAAATATGTAAATGTAGAAAATACGATGTGTTTAACCCGAGGTTGGATTGAGTTGTGATGTAAACCTGCCCGGAACCGCCCGGCTGTCCAGTAGTCACAACAATACCTATCCAATGTGGGTGGTTAAACACGGAGCCCAATAAGGACCCGAGGTTAGACTGAGTTGTGGCGTAAGACTGCCCGGACCCAACCGGCAACAGGCACCCACAACAATACCTGTCTAATGTGAGAGGTCAAGGCTTTAATAAGACAATTAAGGCTGAGTCAGGATTGATAGGATTAAGTGAATTAAGACTTAATCAGAATAGAACATGCTAAACTAAATGGACTGATTGGGGGTTAGGTTTATAAAACACTTAACCAACTTAGCATGTTGGCTAGAAATAGAAAACCTAGTAGCGGGGGACCCTTTTCAGCAGTAACCCTACAAGGCGTATCGTGATACCCTGAAACTAGGCAGGGTGGGGCACGATTACTGGGCTGACTGTAAGAGGTCAAATCGACGGCGGTGGTGCAGCCGTGTAGGTTCTAACGGGGTGCGGGCGTGCACACACTCCGGCGCAGAAAAATAAGGCACTGGGTACCAGTAGCATACTTGTGCATTCTAGGATTGTGTCGGGCCGCCACCATGGGACTTGATACACCCCATGGTGGGACAAGCACAGGTAACTACAACATCGGGGGTCGTAAGACACATGTAACTATGCGAGTAGGAGCCGATCATCATAAAATGGATCACTTCACCCTGATTATGGGGTGCCTGTTGGGAACTAGTTTATATGGGTACAGAGTTTAATATGGGGTACGATAATATGTTCGACCCTAGACAACTTAACTTGGTTTATGGTGCTTTCCCATTTCTAGTTTATACTTATCATACCCAGTTCTTTATTCATAGACTGAATAGTCCTAGACTTACTCAGGCTTTATGTCTGACTCTACTTTTCTTTCGTCTTCTTTTCTTCCGTTTCCCCCTAGGTCCACAGGGAGGGAATACCGCAGCTTGACCAGCCTTCATATCCAGCTTGAAGAGAAAGAATGTATTGCTTGGATCTTTTCGTTTTGGACTATGGCTTTGGACAGCAATTATGGGACTTTTGCAGTTTATTTATGTTTTCTTTATGCTTCATTAAATAATGTAATCAAGACAGTTATGAAGATGTTATGTTTTTGGAAGTATTGTAAGACAATTATGGTATGGTTGGTGTAACACGTATTTTAATGAAATAAAAGTTGTTGTTTTTCCGCTGTTCAAAAATATGTGTTATTATATCTGTCTTGTATATCTGTGATTTATACTTATAAACCTCCACCAAAATTATGGCATTCCCTTTGAGAGTGACCCTAACGGAGGTGGGGTGTTTCATCGTGTTATAGCAGCATACTGTAATGCTCCTGCAACACTTATGTATTGTGTAATGGTTGATATTGCTTCTCCCCTATATTTAGAGTAGTGTTGATTACTTATCACGGGAGTTGGTTGGGGTTTAGCAATTAATCATTTTTGTCTTGACAAGTAGCTTAGTTATTTACTTTCTTTGGCATAATATTATTTCAATATCCGATCTCTATATCTAGAAAGTAACCCATTTCTCCTTAATCTTTAATAGAGAATTGTTGATTGAAGTACCGAGTTAACTTGTAAATATCAATGAAATTGTTGTCAGTAACAATTAAATCATCTACATAAATTAATATGTAAATCGTTGATGTGTTATTTATTTAACAAACAGTGAGTTATCAGATCTGGTAGATCATTAGCCTAACTTTAGTAAAGCGCTTTTTAGTCTATCAAACGCGACTCGTGGCGCTTGTTTCAAATCATAAATAGCATTATTAAACTTATAGACATAATTTTCATTCTGGCTATAACCCGGAGGTTGCCTCATACAAATTTCTTTTCCTAAAATGCCATTCAAAAAAGCATTATTAAAATCAAGATGTTTAATATGTCACTTGTTGCATAAAGCAATAACAAGAATTAATCTTATAGTAGTTGATTCTACAATAGGTGAAAAAGTTTGATTAAAGTCAAACCCAAATTCCTATGTAAAACTTTTTGTTATAAGTCTAGCCTTGTGTTTGTTTATTGGCCCATCTGGGTTTTATTTTAATTTGTCTATCCATCTGCAGCCAACTATGTTTTTGCTGGCAGGTGGACATACAAGATCTCAGGTTTTGTTTTTGATGAGCATTATTCTCATCATCCATTTGGGCTTTCCAAAGAATCAAGTTCTTCACAATTGGATCGAGTAACAAGCACTTTTGGTATAAAATACCACTTTTTGCTCCTGTGATCATTGAATGACCATGCTGTGTTAGAGGCTCATTTCGTGGTGAGCTATCATTGTTTTCCGATTCAGATGAATATTATGATCTTGTTGACTAAGAATTTGAGTTTCTTTCTGAATTTTGTTCTTCTGATTGTGTAGGTTTATGAGAGGCATCGCTGGGTGGCTGTAAGTACTCATGACCTTCATGACTTAGAAGTGATGATTGCACAACATTGACATCCCAATCACTATTCATTTGTTGCCATATTTCAGAGTATTTTGAAATTACAAGTATTGATTCTTTAGCATTATTACTTTGTTTGTGGTCTTTATTCCTTTTTTGTTGAAAGGAATGAATTTTTCATTGAATCCTACAATGCCTGCTTATATAGACTTTCCCTATATTATCAAGGCGCTTGTATCCTTTTTTATTAGTAGTATAGCCTATGAAAGTACATGGCTTAGACCTGAAATTCAATTTGTTAGTATTATATGACCTTAAATATGAAAATACAGGCATCCAAATGTCTTAAGGCCATGGTAATCTAGTTTAACATTGTATAATTTTTCAATTGGTGTGAGGTCCTTCAATACTTTAATTGGTTGTATATTGATTATATAAAATGATATACTGAAGGTCTCTGGCTTGAATTTTAGAGGCGTTTTGGCTTGAGCTAACGATGGTAAACCAGTTTCCACTATATGTCTGTATTTACGCTCAATCAAACTATTTTGTTGAGATATGCAAGGACAAGTTGTTTTATGAATAAATCCTTTCTTCAGTAAGTAATTATTTAAACATTTGAATTCACTGCCATCATCAGATTGCAATATTTTAACATGAGCATTGGTTTGTTTCTCAATCATGACGATAAAATTGGTCATAGCATTCTGTTTCTCAGATTTGGACTTTAAAAATTAAATCCATGTAAATCCTGTATATGCATCAATAAAGGAGATATAGTATTTATAACCAAAGTCTGAGAAAATGGGTGCAGGACCCCATAAATCAGTTGCAGTTGTTCAATTTATTCTTTGCTGGAGTCAATAAAAGGAAGTCTGTGAATCTTTCCCATTCGACAATATTCACATATATAGGTAAAGCAATAAGATCATCCACTATTTTGTTATCAGATAGAACCTTCATTTCAATTTTATTACTTAAAAGACCAAGTTTACTGTGCCAGAGACCATACACTATTTTCTTTCGTAGTAGGATCATACACTATTTTCTTTTCCATCTTTGACTCTAATATTAGTTTGATATATGAGAATATTTCCCATTTCCTTAGGCCTTTCAGTTTTTGAATCTACTGAGTTAGTGGATTTTTCTTCGACTTAAACATAGCAGGCTCATCAAATGTGACATGTCTAGACTGTAATACCTTCCCACCTATAGAGTTCAAAATATAATACCATTTCTACCTTCGATATAGCTCAAAATATGCTTTTATATGCTTTACCCTCAATTTGTCATTTCTTGTACGGTGACATAAAGACGACCAAATATATCGAAATAACTAATATGCGTAAATTTACCTATCCAACTTTACTTTGGAATCTTCCTATTGGTGGTTGAGCACGGAATTCGACTGATAATATATATTGCATTTGACAAAGCTTTAGCACAAAAGCCTTCAAATAAACCTACTATTAATATCAAATGAAGAGCTTTCTCCAATAGAGTCTTGTTCATCTTTTCAGCGATAGCATCTTGTTATGGATCTCCGGGGGTAGTGAAGTGTATCTAGATTTCATGCTACTTACAGAAATTTGTGAACTTTTATAAACAAACTCGCCGCTACTGTCGAATCATAGCACTTTCAACTTCTTTTCGACTTCATTTTCTATTGGTTTCTTCAAAAATAACTTCTCAAACGACTTCAACTTAGATTTCATCAAGAATATCGAAAAAAATTCAAGAATAGTCATCTATAAAAGAGATAAAATATTTAGTTCCTTTAATAAAAGCTATAGCTATTAGTCCTCAAACATCTACATGGACATACTTCAGTGCTCCTTTGGATTCATGTCTACTGACATCAAAAGAAACATTTGTTTGCATTTCCAATACACACTCTTGGAAGAACTCTAAATGGTTAAAACTTTCACCCTTGATCATCTTCCTTCTACGAAGCAACTCCAAGATTTATGTAAAACACGACCTATTCTGAGTTGCCAAAGCCTACTGGCATCCAAAGCTCAGTATCTATCACTCTAGAACACGACTCTCCAAGAATTGTAGATCATTTTAGCAGATAAAGATTCTGAACCATTACCCTTTTATCAACATAGGAGCACCACATGCCACATTCAAACTATCTAATTCTATCATATTCCTACAACCCAAGGATGCTAATTGACCTAAAGATATACAATATTTCCTTAAACCTGGAACAAAACATACTCCACCGATGATGCGCACCACACCGTCATGCACACTACGCTGGAAAAGACTCTTAGTAGCGTTTAAAAAATGCTACCAAAGCCTTTAGTAGCGTTTTAAAGAATGCTACTACAGGTCCTGCAACTAAAAGTCTGCTTCTTTGTTGCATTTTGGAAAATGCTGCCAAACAAAAGCGACTAAAGATTTTCTGCAGCGTTTAAAAAATCCAACCAAAACAGACATTTTTAGTTGCGTTTGTGCTTGGTACTTTTCTTTAATTTTCTGTAGTGTTTATTTTATGTAACTAAATTTTTTTTCGTTGCATTTATTTTATGCCATCATAAATTTAGATAATATTTTACGTTTGTTTCAGTAGCATTTCAGAAACATTGCTACAAATTATTGATTGTTTTGTAGCATCTTTTATATGCTTCTATATATTGTTAATGGCTTACATCGTTTCCAACAACCAACTTTGTAATAGTCAAACCAAAATCAGCAACAATTCTGTAATTATCGTATTCAAACCAACAATCAACCAATCATATAATCATCATATTCAAATGATTGAACACATGTTAATTACATAAGTACTATCCATAACCATTTAGAAAATATTTGTTTGACAAATTGAGCAAGTTTACATACCATAAGCATTCTCGTTTTACCTAAGTATCGACTAGTATCATAATACATATAACAATTGAAGTCACGTCCATTGTTGGTGATGGTCTTTACTCCGGAAAAGCTAATTACATGTATATACATTCGATAATAAACAATAAGTATCTGTCATGAATTATCAGATAAATTTCAGACAATGTTAATTGATTGTTATTATAACAAACACATAAATAATTAAGTTGAATATCAAATAACATTCAAATAGTATTGTACATTATGACGATAGATATGGTGCATTTAAAATATTGTGTTTTTAGGTGTTCCTATGCACTCACCTACAAAACAAAAAATAAGATAAATGCACCATATTTAATTATCCTATGATAAAAAGGACAGTGCTTGTGACGACCGCCCATAACCCTTGCACTAAACAAGAGGAATAATGCGCTGAAAGGTGTGCCAGGCAGCTATGGACGATTATCAAGATAAGATAATAATCGTGGAACCTGTCGTAAACTCACAACGCAAGGATAGAATATAATAGAACATATACAACAGGTATTAATAGTGAAGCAGCAAACACCAAACTTTCAAAACAACTAGAAAGTAATATCCATACACTTGGATTACAACAATAATGTTTATACATTTTTCCTCACTACAGCACTCTGAGAAGAACAGAAAACAATGAAAATTCAAATACTATATAGTAAGAAAGATAGTATGCCAACCTCCTGCTCGCCTCCAAACAACAACATCGTCCTCACTAAGCTATCACCTGCCACCTAGTCTTCCCATCCAACAATCGGATGAATAGCCCAAGGTAATAAGTGGGAAAGATAAAACCTTGAGTCAAACAATAGTCTTAGTGAGCAGTAAAACAACTATCTAACATCATTAATAAAGTATATGAGAATGGGTAAATAAACAAACTAATCTACCCACAACACCAGAGAACTCAACATCCTTCTTCCCCGCATCGGACAGTGATAGCTTAGCGAGGACGATGTTGCTATTCAGAGGCGAGAAGGAGCCTGATGTACTATCTTTCTTACTATATAATAATTGGATTTCCATTATTTGTTATTCTTCTCTGAGTGCTGTAGTGAGGCAAATTTGTATAAACACTATTGTTGTAATCCAAGTGTATGGATATTTCTTTTTAGTTGTTTTGAAAGTTTGGTGTTTACTGCTTCACTATTAATACCTGTTGAATATGTTCTATTATATTTTATCCTTGCGTTGTGAGTTTACAACATGTTCCGCGATTATTATCTTATCTTGATGATCGTCCATAGCTGCTTGGCCCAACTTTCAGCGCATTATTCCTCTTGTTTAGTGTAAGGATTATGGGCAGTCATCACATTTGGTATCAGTGCTCTAGTTAACGATTTTAGCCAAAGTCCGAAGATGTAATTACGTAGGAGAGCCGTATTTGTAGATTTCAGTTGGATGTATACTATATAGTGTATATAGTATAGTAGCGTTTGTACTTCTTTAGTAGCTTTTCTTGCAAGTGGCTAATCATTCTAATTTTCATATTTAGAATGAGTTGACGTGCTTCAAAACATACTGCTAGGGAATTTTTTGTGCCTATAGGTGGTAATGGTGGTGCAGCAGACCACCCAGCCATGTTTGAGGCCATGATGGAAGCACACATGCGAATGGTACTCACTCCAGTGGCAGCCATGGTAGATGTAGTGTTCAGTTGCCTAGGGTTGTGGATTTTGCAGAACTATGCAAGGGCTTTACATTTTTAGAGATAAGCCACTCAAAGGAATGGAACCGTTTGAGGAGGTTTTGAGGTGGATGGATTCTTGTGTTCGCATTTTTGGAGACTTGAGTTTAGATGATGCAACTAAGAGAAAGCTAGCATCAAGGCAACTGTCAGGGCTATGGAGTGGTGGAATTCAGTAACACTTGAGACTCTAGAGGAAGAGATTTCATGGGATCAATTCCAAGCTAAGTTTGAGCCAAAATTTATCTCCACAACTCAGAAGTCTATTCTATTCAAGAAATTTTTGGAATTGAAGCAGAATGGTCGTCCTGTGCTTGACTACATTTCTGATTTTGAAGCCTTGTCTAGATATGCTCGTTCATATGTTAATACACCCTATCAGTAGAACGAGAAGTTTGTTATGGGTTTGGATGCCTACTTAGGAAGACCGTTGGTGGAACACCTTGATGATTCATTTGAGAAGCTTATGGAAAAAGTTGTTCGTCGTGAGAGCTTGTTTCCTAAGGAAGTAAATGTTTTCATTACAACCAAGGATGTTCAAAAACCACAGTAGGGTGGTAATAATAAGAAGCGGTATTAACAACAACAAAAGGGAAAGGATGGTCAGAAGAAACAGAAGGGAGAGGTGGCTTGCTTTAACTACTGGAAGAAGGGTCATTATTCCAAGGATTGTAAGAATCCCAAGGCTAAGACGAAGTGCTTCAAGTGTGGAAAGCCTGGGCATGAGAAGAAAGATTGCCCAGAAGCAGCTAAGGGTAAACATGTTGTGAAGGATTATGATTTGGAAGCCATACTGTCTTCTTCAAGAGCTCCTACTGCAGAGGAGAAAGGAAAGGTGTCGTCGTTCAAGGTACTCCTTCAGTTAATGGTGTTTCAGTTCAAGTTTTTTTAATACTGGTGCATCGCATTCTTTCATTTGCAATGAGCTTGTATGCCTCTTAGGTTTGGAACCTGAGATTTATGATAGACCTTTGATCATGAGTAATCCATTGGGGGTTCGTCTAATTTGTACATGTTATGTCATGGTCTAGTGCTGTCGAGTCATTGTTGCTCTTCTATGTGTGATTGTTTTGTGTTGAACTTCGCTAGGTTTGGGATTATCTTGGGCATGGATTGGTTCAAGAGGTATGCGGCAAGGGTAAATTATGAGAAGCTAGAGGTGAGAGTCGGGTATGTGGAAGGGAGAAAGGTGTTAATTCGGTGTAAGCCCGAAGATGGTGTCTTCGTGAGCTATTTATATTCGCTTGAGATTCCATAGGAAGACTTGTCATCTGTGCTAATGGCAAATGAGTTTGAGGATGTATTTGATGAGGTCAAAGGGTTGCCGCTGCATCATGAGATCGAGTTTAGGATCGATTTGGTTGAGGGTGCTAGACCAATCATTATGCCCCTTGGGCGGATGGCGCCTAAGGAACAAGGAGAGTTAGAGGTGCAAGTTCTTGTCCTTTTGGTAAAATGATTCATTCAGAGGAGTGCATCCGAATGGGGTGCACCAGTGGTGTTTGCAACCAAGGCAGACAGCTCTTTAAGATTGTGTATGGCTATCGTGAGCTGAACAAGGTGACCAAGAAGAACAAGTATCTGTTGCCGAGAGTTGATGACTTGTTCGATCAGCTTCACGAAGCCAAAGTGTTTTCTTAGATGGATTTGGCAACGGGATTTCGCCAGTTGAGGTTGACTAACATGCCAACGTATTTTGTGGATCTTATGAATAGAGTTTTCAGAGAACAGTTGAACAAGTTCGTGCTTGTGTTCGTGGATGACATTCTTGTTTACCCTCGTAATGAGGAAGAGCACTAGACGCACTTGCGAGTTGTGTTGGAAATCTTGCGAAAGCATTAGCTAAGAGCTAAGTTTTCGAATTGTCACTTCTGGAAGAAGGAAGTGAGGTTCTTAGTCCATGTTGTTTCTAGTAATGGGATAGCGGTTGACCCATCTAATGTGGTCGTAATCCTGGACTAGGATAAACCTAAGAATGCGACAGATGTGAGAAGTTTCCTTGGGTTGGCTAGTTACTACCGATGGTTTATCAATGATTTCTCCAAGGTAGCTGCAGCATTTATAGGATTGACAAAGAAAAACCAAGAGTTCACATGGGATGCAAAGTGTGAACAAGCGCTCGAGATCGTGAAGGAAAGACTAGCGAGTGCTCTTGTGTTGACCATTCTGAGTGGGAATGAAGAGATGGTGATATACACCAATGCATGTGGTACTGGGCTTGGAGCAGTGCTAATGCAGAAGGATAAGGCTATGGCCTACGCAAGTAGACAGCAAAAGCCGCAAGAGAGGAATTATTCAACACGTGATTTGAAGTTGGCGACGATTGTGTTTGCTCTGAAGATGTGGAGACATTACCTGTTGGGAGTTCGGTTCGAGTTGTTTACGGACCACAAATCGTTGAAGTATCTTTTCTCCTATAAGGACTTGAATCTTAGGCAGCAACGATGGTTGGAGTTTCTGGCATCGTATGATTTTGGTATAGCCTATACTCCTGGCAAGGGTAACACGGTTGTAGATGCGTTAAGTCGAAGACACGCAAGTTTGGGAGTGATGTTTTCAGAATGGAAAAGCCTCGAGTATTTGGCAAGGTTCGATTTTAGGCCAAGGTATGAGTTGGAACCTGAAATGTTGGCAAGCTTATCGATAAGACCTACTCTTATCGAAAGCGTTGGCAAGAGCCAAAAGCGAGATATGAAGCTTGTCGAGTTTATCCAGAAATTGGAAACAGAAGATAAAGAGTTCGAGGTCGATCGAGAAGGTTGGCTTCGAAAGCAAGGGAAACTAGTTATTCCTGATATCAACGGATTGAGAGATGAGGTTTTGAGAGTATTTCATCACTCGAAGTTGATGATTCATCCCGGTGGTAATAAGATGTAGAGATGAGTATACTACTAGGAGGGGATGAAGCAAGATATTAGAAAGTTCATTTCCAAATGCATGAACTGTCAGTTAGTGAAATCTAAACAGAACAAGCCGAGTGGTTTGCTTTAGCAATTAGAGGTTCCTACGTGGAAATGAGAGTAGATATCAATGGATTTTATCGATGGACTACCTAGAGCTGGGGCAGGAAACGGAGGAATTTGGGTCATCATGGATCACTTGAACAAAAGTGCAAGATTCATTCCTGTCAAATCAACAAGGACAGTGACTAAGTTGGCTGAACTTTATATAAAACGGATAGTTCAATTCCATGGTATCCCAAAGAGCATAGTGATTGATCGAGATCCATTATTCATGAGTGGATTTTGGAAGAGTCTACAAGAAGCTTTGGGAACCGAGTTGTATTTGAGTACGGCTTATCATCCCCAAGCCAATGTCAGACCGAGAGAGTCAATCGAGTTTTGTAAGATGTCCTGAGGGCTGGTGTGTTAGATTTAGGAGGATCATGAGAAGACCATCTACATCAAGTTGAATTTGCTTATAACAACACCTACCAGTTGAGCATTGGGATGACACCATACGAGACATTGTATGGTAAACCGTGTATTCTTTGGCATGTTGGTTAGAAACTGGAGATAAGTTGATACTTGGGCCTGATATGATAAGAGAAACATCGGATTATATCGAGATCATTCGGCAACGAATGAAGGTAGCCCAAGTTCGTCGGAAGAGTTATGCCGATAAGCGTCGAAAGGATTTGGAATTAAACATTGGTGATATGGTTTTTTAAAGACTTTGTTGTTGAAGCATGTGATCCGGTTCGGAAACAAGGGAAAGTTAGTTCCAAGGTTCGTTGGGCCATTTCTGATAGTCGAGCGAATTGGAAAGCTCGCATATAGATTGAAGTTACCCGAGAAGATGTCGAGTGTGCATAATTTCTTTTATGTATCGTTCCTATGGAAGTGCGTGCATGATTTGACTATAGTGGTATCTCCAGAGCTGTACGAAGTCCTAGAAGTCAAAACCGTAGTTACGAGGCCTCGTAAGCCGCTTCGTGTTATGGGAAATGACAAGAAACAACTTAGGAGTAAGACAGTTAAGTTGGTCGAGGTATAATAGAGTGAGGATGGCGACGATTGTACATGGGAGACAAAAGAGAGCATGAAAGCGACCCATCTAGAACTCTTTGTCGGTATAACCCATTTATATCGTGAAATCATTAAATCATTGTAACTTGTGCTATGGTTGATTTTAGAATTCTACATGCTAGGATATGGCTACGAATGCATGGTCTGATGGCTGCTAGTTGGACGATAGAATTAGCTGCACAAGAGTGATAGGCATGCAGAATTGTTGTAACAACCCGGAAAATCTGAACCAATTTAAAATTTTTATTCTGGCAATTTTGATGAATTTCGAATATTTAAAATGGTTTATTTTAAATAATAATGACGAGAAATTTATTTTGAATAGAATTAGAATAAATATATTTATTTGAATCGACGTTAGAATATAAATATTTATTTTTAATTATAAAAGGAATTGAAAATGGCACAGTAGTTCGAAAATTCGACTTCAAATTTCAAATGAATGTACAAGATTCAAAATAAACCGAATTTTAGCGAAACCAAAAATATTAGAATCTAGTTGAAATTATCTTTCCAATGAATCCAATAAATTAAAATTTCATAGCGGAAATAAAAAGTTACGCCCAGATGAAATTTCAGAATAGTCGCTATGGAATTTTGGCCCTTAAAAATGGAAATTTTGCAAACGACCTCTGTTTTCGACGAAACCACTTTTGTTAGGTCCAGGATATCAAGTTATGGCTAGATTCCAAAATTCATAATTTTATGAATGTATATGTGAGCGTGGCGCAAGAATACGTGTTTTGACAGTTTCAGTCAATTTCGATCGACCAGAAAATGGCCATTTTTCAATAGGTCTCAGAATCTGAAGAAATTAGTTTGGTTAGAACCGTATCGTCAATACGAAGCTAGAAAATATTTTTCGGGAATTTTTAGAGATTGTATGTGGCCCCGGTGAATTGAAATGTATGTTTTAATTGAATATATATAGATTTATATTTCAATCTAAACGAAAACTGATTGAAACAAGCAAATTGGCTTACGAAACATATCCCATTGTGTTCGGAATGGGGGTAATTAGCTGGGGATGATGGTCATCGGGATCGATTAGGTGTTCAATTTAAAAAGTAACTTTTTGGGCAAAAATAAATATAAAAATATAATATAAATATTTTCCTTAAGCCCCTCCCTCTACTTTCTCTCCCCACTCCCTTACGCTGACAGTCAAACCCGAAATAAAAAAAGGAAGAAATAAAAGGAGAAGGAGGCGGAGCATCGCTCCACCGTTCGTCGCGCGCCGGAGGCGAGCCGCCTAGCGCCACCTCCCCTCCCTTCTCTCCTCCCCCGTAGCCTCCTGCTCCTCTAAACCGAACCCCCTTCCACGATTTAGACCTAGACGACACCTCCCACGAGCAACGCACCGCCCTGTAGCTCCTCCCTTCTCTCCGACCCCCGCTGACCTGCGCCACCCCCCGGCGCGAGCACACCCTCCCCTTCGACAACGACACTCCTCCGACCAAGCCCTCTTTCCTCTGACCTCCTTCTCTTTTCCCATTCGTCCGATTTAAAACCCTGTAAGTGTTTACGTTTTTATATATAAAAACTAATCTCTTTTATTTATAAAAACTGATTTCTCTAGTATATAAAAACCGATTTCTTTAGTTTATAAAAACTGATTTCTTTAGTTGATAAAATTTTGATTTTTGAAACAGAAAAGGGTCGGATTTTTGAAATAGAAAAGATCGTATTTTTGACTATGAAAAGATCGGATTTTTATTATGAAAAGTTTAGATTTTTATATGCGGAAAAGATGAGATTTTTGAAATTTAAACTTTTCATAATAAAAATCTAAACTTTTCATAATAAAAATCCGATCTTTTCATAGTCAAAAATACAATCTTTTCTATTTCAAAAATCCGACCCTTTTCTGTTTCAAAAATCAAAATTTTATGTTAATCAAAATTAGATTCTTATGTGTATAAAGAAATGAATTTTGTTCATATGAAAATATGATTTTTAAATCATGTGAAGGTTATAATTTTTAATTATAAAAAGGATATGACTTTTCTTCTAATAAAAATATGATTTTTATATTATAGAGATAATAAAATTATGATTTTTATATTATAGAGATAATAAAAATATGATTTTTATATTATAGAGAAAATAAAAATATGATTTTTATATTATAGAGATAATAAAAATATGATTTTTATATTATAGAGATAATAAATATGGAGTAAAATATATTTTTATCCTGAAAAAGCGAGAACAAAGATTCGATTTTTATATGAGTAGCAGATTAAAAATAGAATTTTATATAATAGAGAATATAGAAATAGGATTTTTATATATGTAGTGAAATAAAAATCTGACTTTTATTATATATATAGTGAAATAAAAATGTGATTTTTATAGCATTGAAACAAAAATGTGATTTTTAATATGAACAGCGTAGAGAAGACTGCGTTGGCATAACAGGAAAATCCCAATGGTTCACAAATAATATTCAGAATAGAATGATGGAGTGGAACCCCAAGGTGAGAACTCCTCACTATAATTTTCTTTATACAGTTATTTATTTAATAACTGCATATATGAACTGTTCACCGTCATCCACAGACCATGGACGACTTGTATGATCATTTAGTTTGGTTGATTGGATTGTTTGGTTGAATTTGGTTAGGGAAATGAAATTGAATTGATTAGATTGGTATGTATATGGCGCAGGCCATTATTAGACCGGGGATAAGGCTAGGCCTTATCCCGTTTCTAGTATCGCGCCGTTATGCCACCGAATTTTTTTAAAATATGTTAGAACAATAAAAATATCATTTTTATTGTGTAAATGAACCGAATAAAATATTTTATCATTAAAAATATAATTTTTAACGTTGATGTGAATAAAATAAATATTCATTTACAAATCGGATAATTTGTTTATGTTCACTGATTTGACTGATATTGATTGGGACGATAAATTTTACACATCGCCCAACTGCACAAATAAAATCTGTGTTTGTTTTTGAAAACCCCTCACGGGTATTGGGATGATATTGGACATACACTAATCCCAATAATTAGTTGTATGTCAATCGATTGGTTGACATGCTGTATAAGCGTGGAATATTTATATTTGATGTTTATGCAGTGTAGAATGCACTTTGGATGATGGTTGAAAGTGTTTGATTGTTGTTGTTTACGTGTGTTGTATGAAATCCATATATTACATTATATTGTAATTTCCTGTGTCTGATTCAAGTTCAGAATGAATAAATATTTTAAAATAACGAATATTTTCAAATAATATTCAGAAAAGAATCAAAATTTGGTTTTGATGTCCGATTTGGGATGGACACGAATATATTTAAAGATATAAAGCTGTGTTGATTAGATTAACGCCATTTTTTCGTGAACGATATTTATATCGATTTTATTCATTTTTATAATGAATATCGAAAAGGAATTGATTTCAAAATATAATGTTTTGAAAATATTATCATTTATATATCGATGATATGGAATATTCAATTTTGATTTGAAAATGAATATGAAGTTGAAATCGTTTTGAAAATGAATTTAAAACGATTTATAAAATACTTTTCAAATGGAAATCGAAGGAATATATATTATATTATATTATATATAATGACCTTAACAGAATGCGCCGCGGCAGTTCGTGAATTTCGACCATTGACTTCGAACGGACGTTACGGGAGATCCGACCGTCAGATTCTCCTAAAACCGGAACCATTGGGTTCGTATCGAAAAGAGATTTCTAACAAGTATTAGAAGTTAGAAATCTAACGGTCGGAATTGGAATTATGTCCAAATCAAATTTGGAAAAGGTCGTTGTAAGTGCAGTTCGATGGCCGTTTATGGAAATCGACTATACGGACCTTGAAAAAATTATTAAAAATAGCAATAATTTGTGTAAAATCATAAGAAATGATTTGAAAAGAATTAGGATGAAAAATTCCATATTTGAAAAGATAAAAATAGATTTTTATCGAAATGAACTAGTTTTGAACTAGAATTATAATCCATTTATTTTTGAAATAAATAAACTGGATTTGAAAGGGTTTTAAAAATAACCAGAATTTCCAATAGTTGAATTGAAATAGATATGAATCAAAATTATCTTTGGAATATTTTGATATTGAATGTCGTGATTATACAGATATTGTTATGGAAATTTAAAAGATATATTTATATCGTTATTTCCAATACGATATTTTTTGGTCGTAGAATTTCATATTGAATATAAGCCGATATATCTTCTATTCAGCGTCATGTATTTAATATCAAATGGGATTTGGGTTTGTCGTGAATGGTGTCTTCATTAACACTGTCCTTAAACCCAGTTGAGAAAACAATTAAATCTTTTTATTTAGATTTAATGAAGTATACCAATTAATTAATATTTAATTGGAATTGATTTTTAAGTTTATCGTGAACGGTGTTTTAAATAACATTTGTTCTTTAACCTGATAACTAATGGAATGTGAATTGGGTTTGTTGTGAACTGTGTTTTAACGACATTTGTTCTTCAACCCGATTTACAATGAAATGTGATTAGGAATTTTTAAATCTTTTTAGAAGATTTAAAGGAGATTTTCCAAAGTAAAGTTTTCCAATTTAATAAAATAAGTTGGAATTGAATGGAATTCGATTGGGTAATAATCGAAGTGAGCTTCTGTAGAGGAAGATTGTTAATATATATGGAATTTAAAAGGCCTTGCCGTTATTCCATTTATATTATCCGTTTGATATGGAAGTTCACATCGATTATATATATTGATCTGTTTTCCGTGAAGATTCCATTGTTAATGGAATGAGATTTTGGGTTTATTGTGAACTGTGTTTTAAATGACATTAGTTCTTTAACCCCGTTAAAGATAAGATTTACTTCTTAACTTTGAATAATCATTAAGTAATGATTTTTGGAAATTAAAACTGAATTAGAGTTTTAATGAACCTTTAAATAGATTGAAAGGTGAATTTGGAAACTAAAATTATCAAATTCAAGAAATGATCGAGAATGGAGTATCACCAGTTTTGCTACAAGCGATAGTTAAATCTTTAATTATATTTGAACATGAAATGGTAATTGAATTTACCGATAACACTATGGTGTTAGATATGAAGTATTACCAGTTTTTCTTCATGGGATGAATAGGTAGGGGTTGGTAAATTTAACAAATGATTACTTCGGTAAGTTTCGCTAATCCCGACTAGTTTGGATAAACCATAATTTAGATTGAATTGATAATCCAAAAAAAATAATTAAAGAATAAATTTAAAGAATTTATCTTTGATAAAATTAATGGGAACCTTTCCCAAAATATAAGAATATTTGAATTAAAGAATATTCTAGATTGCAATGAGGCGTATGTTGTGTTTATGTTGCACTGGTATATTACGGGTTTATCCCATTCTGAAAAACTGAATCGACGATAAGTCGACGATGAAGACGGTGGTTGAAGACCGGAGCTCTTCACATCGTTTGGATAATTACTGATGATCTTGATTGGGCTGTACACCCAAGAGTAGAGAATCAGTTGGTGATCGTCCAGGCGTACTTGGAGATCGATGGATATGTGAGGAATAAGGTTCCTCCGGTTTCTTTCAGACCTAAAACGAACTTGTAAATGGATGTGTGTCTAACATTGGATTTCATTCATCGGTTGCATAGCGTGAATTGCCCGTGTGGCATGCTGAGATGCAAATGATCAAGGCTTCTGTCGAAAAGCAGAGTCTTGTGGTTGATGATCAAAGCACGGCCTTTGTGGCGTAGGTTTGTGTAGCGTTAATTCGCGAGCCTCACACCCCGATGTGGAGCAGAAACGAGAGAGGTCATCAGGGAGGACATGCGTTTTCTTCTAGCTAGGAGTGGTGTCAGCGCTTTGCACACCCTGGCATTTTACTTATGTGGATGATGGATTGCGAGACGCCTCAGTTATATTGGTCGATCCGGGGCCGATAGAGTCATTTGGCTTATTTACGCCCCATAGGGCGGGGAAACGTAGTGTTCAGGCATTTTAATCCACATCGAGTGGACCGTCCCTGACGATCTAAAGGCTTGACAGAGTACTTGCCTGAGACATGGGCTAGATTGTCTCGAAGCGGTAAGGATGATCCCTTGCCTTGGTTCACAGATTGAAATCGACTTCCAATACGACATTTTGCTGTTTTAATTGTAAACCTATATATGGAGACATAGTGGTATAGGGCACTTATGCTGTCTATGATTGGTAATTATGATTGAAATTGTTTTGACACTATACACTTATAGTGATAATAAAACATGAAATTTTATGTACCAAGCATTCTTGGGTATTATAAGGTAAAAACTTTATCCTCCGGCTTGCGTTGCATTGTGTGATGGGACCTGAGTCTTATAATAGCTTCATTGTTCTTTATTTAGCATTGCGCTGTTGTTTTATGCACTGGTATTCTTGGTAGGAAACCCGTTCCGTGTTATACGGCGTGGTCCCTTGATTTACCTCACTTTAAAATAAAGATTAATAATTTTTTTAGTTCTCACACCAGTCACATGACTGACCTGGAGTTTATTATTTAACCTAAACTCTGGGTGCCCCTATTTTCCACACGGGCAGCTAGTAGTTTTGGTTTTGCAGATTTATATCCACAGGTTCCTGGTTTACAGCTGGAACGATATTCGGAAAGCTCAGTATCCGTTTATCTCTTTCAGTTGTGTTTTGTATTATTTTTCCGCTGCTATGTATTGTAATTTAATTCTCTGATATTTTTCTAATGTATAATATTTATTCATACTCTGTATATTCTTGTATTCTGATGGAATTGTTGTAATAAGCAATGAAATGTTCTTCTGTTTGAGTTCTGATTCGTCGTGTTATCAATACAATCCGTGCTTTCTTTCACGGGGAAGTTCGGGTCGTTTCATTGTGGTATCAGAGCTTTGGTTTACAAAGCTCGGAGAACAAGACACATTAGAACCGAACAAAAGAATTCATCAGAGATTGGATTAGTAATATCCAATAGGAATGACTCGTTAGAGATAGGATCAGTAGTATCCTAGAACGAGTGTGAAGAGTGTATTTTTAAAATGAAAAATGAAAACAAAATTTGTTTTGAAAAATTAAATTAAATTATTCATATTTGAATATTTATTTGTATTGATTTGGACAATCCAATATATAAAGATTTTTGCATATACGTCTGATCCACATGTATTTGAAGTTTTAATATGCTTGATAGATATAGAATCATACTCTAGTAGCCCGAAGATGATTCCTATGATTGAGTGCTCGTTATTAGAATTTATGTTCGAGTGACGAAAGTGGGATGTCTATATGATTCCAATTGACTGGTGTGAGAACCAAAACTAGATAGGGCTTATTGTTGTGAATTGGCATCAAAAACATGTTTTTCTGTATATGTATCAAAATATGAATTTGAAATGATAATTCACTAATTGATTGATGGTTGTGTTGCATGATTATTCCTTTAAACCATTATGTAAATGAAAGGAAAATTTAGGCCAAATTGAATCAAATATTGGACTATATTGAATATTGTTTGAAATTGCTTGCATATACATGTGTATCCATTGAACAGGTCAAAGCAAGGAGGCTAGAGAAGAGGAATAAAATTGTTTTCCCGACAAATAGGTACATGTTTATTGTATTTCTTGGGGTTTTTGATGATTTTATGAGCCGATTGCCTAGCCGTTTGGTTGTTTCTTTTTCTTTTTGGGTTGGAAAAGCCTGTATGGCAATTTCAGGATTTTTCCGGTGCTCCCGTGCAGGGGAGGTTATGGCGAAATTTTTCGAAAATGTAGGGTGTTAGCCAAATTTTTGAAAATTTGGAAAGTTCTTAGAAACTGAAAAGTTGAAGAACTTAAGCCATAATGAAAATAATGAAAGTTGAGTTGATTAGTTAAATAACTTTCAGCTTTGTTCCTTTTCGGGGAAGAAAAGATTTTAAGTGGGGGAGATTGTAACAATCCGAAAAATCTGAACCAATTAAAAAATTTTATTTTCGCAATTTTGATGAATTTCGAATATTTAAAATGATTTATTTTAAATAATAACGACGAGAAATTTATTTTGAATAGAATTAGAATGAATATATTTATTTGAATCGACGTTGGAATATAAATATTTATTTTTAATTATAAAAGGAATTGAAAATGGCGCGGTAGTTCGAAAATTTGATTTCAAATGAATGTACATGATTCAAAATAAACAGGATTTAAGCGAAACCAAAAATATTAGAATCTATTTGAAAATATCTTTCCAACGAATCCAAATAATTAAAATTTCATAGCGGGAATAAAAAGTTACGCCCAGATGAAATTTCAGAAGAGTTGCTATGGAATTTTGGCCCTTAAAAATGGAAATTTTGCAAACCACCTCCGTTTTCGACGAAACCACTTTTTTTGGGTCTGGCATGTCAAGTTATGGCTAGATTCCAAAATTCATAATTTTCTGAATTTATATGTGAGCGTGGTGCAAGAAAACGTGTTTTGACAGTTTTAGTCAATTTCGATCGACCAGAAAATGGCCATTTTTCAAACGGTCTCAAAATCTGACGAAATTAGTTTTATTAGAACCGTATCGTAATACGAAGCTAGAAAATATTTTTCGGGAATTTTTAGAGACTATATGTGACCCCGGTAAATTGAAATGTATGTTTGAATTGAATATATATAGATTTATATTTTAATCTAAATGGGAACTGATCGAAACAAGCAAACTGGCTTATGAAACATATCCCATTGTTCTCGGAATGGGGGTAATTAGCTAGGGATGGCAGTCGTCGGGATCGATTTAGTGTTCGATTTAAAAAGTAACTATTTGGGCAAAAATAAATATATAAATATAATATAATATAAATATTTTCCTTAAGCCCCTCCCTCTTCTTTCTCTCCCGCTCCCTTACATTCACAGTCAACCCCGAAATCAAAAAAAAGGAAGAAAGAAAAGGAGAAGGCACCGGAGCACCGCTCCACCGTTCGTCGTGCGCCGGAGGCGAGCCACCCAACGCCGCCTCCCCTCCCTTCTCTCCTCCCTCGTAGCCTCCCGCTCCTCTAAACCGAACCCCCTTCCACGATTTAGACCTAGCCACAACCTCCCATGAGCATCGCACCCCCTGCAGCTCCTCCCTTGTCTCCGACCCCCGCTAAACTGCGCCACCCCCGGCGCGAGCACACCCTCCCCTTCGACAGCGACACTCCTCCGACCAAGCCCTCTTTCCTCCGACCTCCTTCTGTTTTCCCATCCGTCCGATTTGAAACCCTATAAGTGTTTACGTTTTTATATATAAAAACTAATTTCTTTTATTTATAAAAAATGATTTCTCTAGTATATAAAAATCGATTTCTTTAGTTTATAAAAACTGATTTTTTTTTAGTTGATAAAAATTTGATTTTTGAAATAGAAAAGGGTCGGATTTTTGAAATAGAAAAGATCGTATTTTTTACTATGAAAATATCAGATTTTTATTATGAAAAGTTTAATTTTTTGTAGGCGGAAAAGATGAGATTTTGAAATTTAAAAGACTAGAATTTTCAATGTTAATCAAAACTGGATTCTTATGTGTATAAAGAAATGAATTTTGTTCATATGAAAATATGATTTTTAAATCATATGGAGGTTATAATTTTTAATTATAAAAAGGATATGACTTTTCTTCTAATAAAAATATGATTTTTATATTATAAAGATAATAAAAATGTGATTTTTATATTATAGAGATAATAAAAATATGATTTTTATATTATAGAGACAATAAAAATATGATTTTTATATTATAGAGATAATAAATATGGTTTTTATATGAAGTAAAATATATTTTTATCCTGAAATACCGAGAATAACGATTCTATTTTTATATGAGTAGCAGATTAAAAATAGAATTTTTTATATAATAAAGAATATAGAAATATGATTTTTATATATGTAGCGAAATAAAAATCTGATTTTTAATATATATATAGTGAAATAAAAATGTGATTTTTAGCATTGAAATAAAAATGTGATTTTTAATATGAATAGCGCAGAGAAGACTGCGTTGGCATAGCAGGCAAATCTAAACGGTTCACAAATAATATTCAGAATTGAATGATGGAGTGGAACCCCAAGGTGAGAACCCCTCACTATAATTTTCTTTACGCAGTTATTTATTTTATAACTGCATATATGAACTGTTCCTCGTCGTCCACAGACCATGGACGACTTGTGTGATTGTTTAGTTCGGTTGATTGGATTGTTTAGTTGAATTTGGTTTGGGAAATGAAATTGAATTGATTATATTGGTATGTGTATGGTGCGGGCCATTATTAGACCAAGGATAAGGCTAGGCCTTATCCCGTTTCTAGTATCGCGTCGTTATGCCGCCGGAATTTTCAAAAATATGTTAGAACAATAAAAATATCATTTTATTGTGTAAATGAACCAAATAAAATATTTTATCATTAAAAATATAATTTTTAACGTTGATGTGAATAAAATAAATATTCATTTACAAATCGGACGATTTGTTTATGTACGCTGATTTGACTGATATTGTTTGGGACGATAAATTTTACACGTCGCCCAACTGCACAAATAAAATCTGTGGTTATTGTTTGAAAACCCCTCACGGGTGTTGGGATGATATTGGACATACACTATTCCCAATAATTAGTTGTATGTCAATCGATTGGTTGACAGGTTGTATAAGCGTGGAATATTTATATTTGATTCTTATGCAGTGTAGAATGCACTTTGGATGATGGTTGAAAGTGTTTGATTGTTGTTGTGTGCGTATCTTATATGAAATCCATATAATGACATTATACGGTAATTGAATGTGTCTGATTCCATTTCAGAATGAATGAATATTTTAAAATAACGAATATTTTTCAATTAATATTCAGAAAAGGATCAAAATCTGATTTTGATGTCCGATTTGGGACGGACACGAATATATTTAAAGATATAAAGCCGTGTTGATTAGATCAATGCCATTTTGACGTGAACGATATTTATATCGATTTTATTCATTTTTATAATGAATATCGAAAAGGAATTGATTTCAAAATATAATGTTTTGATAATATTATCATGTATATATCGATGATATGGAATATTCAATTTTGATTTGAAATTGAATATGAAGTTGAAATCGTTTTGAAAACGAATTTAAAACAATTTATAAAATAAGTTTTAAATGGAAATCGATGAAATATATGTATTATACATTATATATATATATAGATATATATAATGGCCTGAATAGAACGCGCCGCGCCGCGGCAGTTCGTGAATTTCGACCATTGACTTCGAACAGACATTATGGGAGATTCGACCGTCAAGTTCTCCAAAAACTAGAACTGTTAGGTTCGTATCAAAAAGAGCTTTCTAACGAATATTAGAAATTAGAAATCTAACGGTGGATTTGGAATTATGTCCAAATCAAATTTGGAAAAGGTCGATGTAAGTGTAGTTCGATGGCCGTTTATGGAAATCGACTGTACGGGCCTTGATAAAATTATTAAAAATAGCAATAATCTGTGTAAAATAAAAAGAAATGATTTGGATAGAATTGGGATGAAAATTTCCATATTTGAAAAGGTAAAAATAGATTTTTATCGAAATGAACTAGTTTTGAACTAGAATTATAATCCATTTATTTTTGAAATAAATAAATTGGATTTGAAAGGGTTTTAAAAATAACCAGAATTTCCAATAGTTGAATTGGAATGGATTTGAATCGAAATTATCTTCGGAATATTTCGATATTGAATTTCGTGATTATACAGATGTTGTTATGGAAATTTGTTAGATATATTTATATCGTTATTTCCAATACGATATTTGTTGGTCATAGAATTTGATATTGAATATAAGCTGATATATTTTCTATTCAGAGCCTTGTATTTAATATCAAATGGGATTTTGGTTTGTCGTGAATGGTGTCTTCATTAACACTGTCCTTAAACCTAGTTGATAAAAAGATTAAATCTTTTTATTTAGATTTAATGAAGTATACCAATTAATTAATATTTAATTGGAATTGATTTTTGGGTTTATCGTGAACGGTGTTTCAAATAACATTTGTTCTTTAACCCGATAATTAATGGAATGTGAATTGGGTTTGTTGTGAACTGTGTTTAATTGGCATTCGTTCTTTAACCCGATTTACAGTGAAATGTGATTTTGAATTTATAAATCTTTTGATAAGATTTAAATGAGATTTTCCAAAGTAAAGTTTTCCAATTTAATAAAATAAATTGGAGTTGAATGGAATTCGATTGGATATAATCGAAGTGAGCTTCTATAGAGGAAGATTGTTAATATATATGGAAATTAAAAGGCCTTGCCGTTATTCCATTTATATTATCGGTTTGATATGGAAGTTCACATCGATTATATATATTGATATGTTTTCCATGAAGATTCCATTGTTAATAGAATGAGATTTTGGGTTTATCGTGAATTGTGTTTTAAATGACATTAGTTCTTGAACCCCGTTAAAAATAAGATTTACTTCTTAACTTTGAATAATCATTAAGTAATGATTTTTGGAAATTTAAACTGAATTAGAGTTTTAATGAATCTTTAAATAGATTGAATGGTTAATTTGATAACTGAAATTATCAAATTCAAGAAATGATCGAGAATGGAGTATTACCAGTTTTGCTCCAAGCAATAGTTAAATCCTTAATTAGATTTGAACGTGAAATGGTAATTGAATTTACCGATAACACCGTGGTGTTAGATATGAAGTAATACCAGTTTTACTTCATTGGATGAATAAGTTGTGGTTGGGAAATTTAACAAATGATTACTTCGGTTAGTTTCACTAATCCCGACTAGTTTGGATAAACCATAATTTGGTTTGAATTGATAATAAAAAAAAAGAATAAATTTAAAGAATTTATCTTTTATAAAATTAATGGGAACCTTTCCCAAAATTTAAGAATATTTGAATAAAAGAATATTCTGAATTGGAATGAGGCATATGTTGTGTTTTTGTAGCACTAGTTTATTATATACGCGAGTTATTCGGAAAGGCCGGGTTTATCCCATTCTGAATAACTGAATCGATGATAAGTCGACAATGAAGACAGTGGTTGAAGACCGGAGGTCTTCACATCGTTTGGATAATTACTGATGATCTTGATTGGGTTGTACACCCAAGAGGAGAGAATCAATTGGTGATCGTCCAGACGTACTTGGAGATCGATGGATATGCGAGGAATAAGGTTCCTCCGGTTTCGTTCAGAGCCAGAACGAACTTGTAAATGGATGTGTGTCTGACATCAGATTTCATTCTGTGTGATTGATAAACATTGGTTGCATAGCGTGAATTTTCTGTGTGGCATGTTGAGATGCAAATGATCAAGGCTTCTATTGAAAAGCAGAGTCTTGTGGTTAATGATCGAAGCACGACCTCTGTGGTATAGCTTTGTGTAGCGTTAATTCACGAGCCTCGCACCCCGGTGTGCAGCAGAAACGGGAGAGGACATCAGGGAGGACATGCGTTTCCTTCTAGCTAGGAGTGGTGTCATCGTTTTGCACGCCCTTGCTTTTTACTTATGTGGATGATGGATTGCGAGGCTCCTCGGTTATATCGGTCGATCCAGGGCCGATGGAGTCATTTGGCTCATTTACGCCCCCATAGGGCGAGGAAACGTAGTGTTCAGGCATTTTGATCCACATGGAGAGGAACGGCCCTGACGATCTAAAGGCTTGACAGAGTACTTGCCTAAGACATGGGCTAGATTGTCTCAAAGCGTTAAGGACGATCCCTCGCCTTGGTTCACAGATGGAAATCCAACTTCCAATACGACATTTTGCGGTTTTAATTGTAAACCTATATATAGCGACATAGTGGTATGGGGCACTTATGTCATCTATGATTGATACTTATAATTGAAATTGTTTTGACACTACACACTTATAGTAATAATAAAACATGAAATTTTACGTACCAAGCATTCTTGGCTATTATAAGGTAAAAACTCTATCCTCCGGCTTGCATTGCATTATGTGATGGGACCTGAGTATTATAAGGTTTCATTGTTCTTTATTTAGCATTGCGCTGTTGTTTTATGCACTGGTATTCTTGGGAGGAAACCCGTTCCGTGTTATGTGACGTGATCCCTTGGTTTGCCTAACTTTAAATTAAAGATTAATAACTGTTTTAGTTCTCACACTAGTCACATGACTGACCTGGAGTTTATTGTTTTAACCTAAACTCTGGGTACCCCTATTTTCCATACGGGCAGCTAGTAGTTTACGTTTTGCAGATTTATATCCGCAGGATCCTGGTTTACAGCTGGAACGATATTCGGAAGATCATAAAATATTACGTATCGGAAGATCATAAAGGGGGGTGGGGAGGGGGGTGAATGTAACAGCAAGCATTTTACGTATCGGAAGATCATAAAATATTTTTATTTTATTCCCCAAGAGTTGGATCATTCTCATATTTTAATATGTTTCTTATGGGGATGTGGGACATGTCCATTACTTTTACCAATTTTATTTATGACCATTTTGCCCCTGTCAGTCCTGTACAGGGAATAACTTTGACTCTGAAAGAACTAGGTGTTGAGACCTGTGCCATTGGAAAGGAAATGATGACTTTCTTTCCATAGAGTGGTCACATTAAAGATTTGGCTCAGCAGTTTAGAAGGAATCGTTGTTTTAAGGTTTAACAGTTGGTTGTTCAGGTTTTAAAGCCATAATGGGTTGATTTGGGGAGTCCCATTAATAAACTTTTCTCCATTCTCTCATTTGGGAGAACTAGAGTTCCTCCATGCCTCCATTCTCTTCACCTTTCCACCATTAAAGCTTAAAGAATTGAAGATCTACATCGTTTGAAGCTAGATCTACGCAAATCCAAGAGAAAGATCATCAAATTGAAGAGTTTAGATCAAATTCTTCGCTGTCTGAAATTATATTTCATAGCTTTAAGCTTGTTTAGGATAATTGGTGAGTGATATGCATCTCTCACGCGGATTCAACCAAGTATATGAGTTGTATGCGCATAATTTCATCATTTTCAAGTGTTTTCCTTAGATCTACATCATGGTAAGTCTGTTTTCATATGAATCGCCATATATTTTTATATGTTTAAGAAAGTTAGATCCATAATTTAGTTCATATGTTCATTTATCATGATTTTGGTGAAAGTTACATAATTTTAGTGATAATCGTCATATTCATGTTGTTAATGATTTCATAACATGCTTATGGTTGTGTTGAATGAACTAGATGAGTATGTTTCGTCAATTGTGTCAATTGGCGAAGTTTTGGTTGAAATTGGACTTGAATTGGGGTTGTACATGCCGCGGGTTGAGCGCGTAGTACAGGTGCAGTACAAGTGGGAGTATAGGTCTCCGGTCGGTCTGGTTGGAACCTAGTCGGTCGAGCACGGTGGACTGGGTCGGTCGATCACAGGTGGTGTTCGGGTCGGTCGTGGTTGTTTGGGTCGGTCAGCCAGGTGTAAGGTCGACTCGTTCGACATAGTTGATGGTCGGTCGTGACTCTAGAGGGAGGGGCGGTCGATCACAAGTTCAGTCGATCATAAGTTGGGTCGATTGGCTTGGTTGAAGGTATGGGTCGGTCGGCTCCAAGAGCATGGGTCGGTGGCACAGGGTCATGTCTGAAAAATTATATTTTTTAGTATGGGTCGGTCAGCTGGGTTGAAGGTATGGATCGGTCGGTTCCAAGAGTACGGGTCGATCGCGCAGGGTTATTTCAGAAAAATTGTATTTTTCGGATACGACCTAGATTTGAATAAAAAGGGCTTTTTAATATTTTTTGGGGGGCAGAAGTGCCAGAACCCGAGTCGCAACGCTCTACCAGGGTTGATGGTAGAAACGTTGTTTCTTGTTTCTGTAGCAACTTGTTGAATGATATGAATGGATAGTGGATCTTTTGTTGATTCTATGATGTGATGACTTCAAAGTGGATTCAATGGGGGATGTCGAAGTGATGTGTTGTGTTCGTTGTTAGTTGTAATATAGCGATTGTGGTGACAATTCTAAAGTGTTCTGAGTTTTTTGGAAATGGTTGGATGGTCGCCGTCGATGACGATTAGAGATACCGAAGGCCGAGGAATTATCGTTATCGTAGGTTCTAGCGGGCTCAAAGCAGGTGTTACATGATTTCGTCGTATGGTCGAGTACCCTGGAAGTCATGTATGGCCTTGACATGTTTCATCATATGACATGTGGGGATTTAGATAAAACCGGGGTTTACCATTAGCCCTTGGCAATTAATAGCAAACTGTTCCGCCAGTCATACAATCAACGATGGTTTCGAAGCAGGATTGGCGGTGATTGTAACACCCCGTATTTTCTGAGAATATTAAACTAACAAATTCAAGTATACTTAATTTTTAAAAGAATAATTAAGGGAAACAGGTTAAGCCATTGCGTTCGTCTCGGAATTTTGCTTGAGATAGAGTCCGAGTTTGCGTAAATCGGACTCTGTATGATGAAGTTATGGCACTTAGAAGTTTCAGAAATTTAAAATAAAAACCAGCCCGAATTCAAATTTGAAGTTTCGAAATTCAAATCACACACCCGGGCTAGGCGGGAAATTTCCCGCCCAGGACCCAGGTCGACCAAGGGGTCAACCTGGGTAGAGAAGTTCAACCATGGGGTCGACCTGGGGGTCGACCTCCCCCCTTTTCCAGATCCATGGACAAATTCGTTTTTCTGCATTTAGATGCCCGTTCTGACCAGATTCGTTGATCCTAAGCTATTTAAACAGCCCTAAACCTCACTTTCTCTCCACACAACTTCATTATGCCTATACTCTACCCTAATTCATATCAAAATAAATTAAAGACGGGGTTATGCTGCTCAAGTCCTTCGTAGAATCAAGTTTAGAATTCTAGTAGAGATTCAAAAGCTAATTCAACGACTTCAACAACTATTTCTAAGAATCAAATCAAATCTAAATTAGAAGAACAAATAGTCTACTATAAGGGAGAGCTATTCGGTTTCAGAATACAGATCCCAAAATTCAAGACCCTTCTGTAATTTGTAAGTTCACATTACTTTCAGAAATAAAAGTTAATTGTGATTCTGACATTGTAATAAATCTGGATCTGACATTATGACTGACTTTCTATATCCTTTGGATCTATCTCATTGATAATATTACATCCATTCTTTGTCTTTTATTTCCTTCTTCCCTTTTTGTTTTATAGCCAGGCTACTGCGGGCCTGAGCCAGATCTCATAAGAGATGAACATACGTTGGAAATAAAATTGGGCATAATTGAATTGTAACTGATTTGAGGACATAACACATGTTGTATTCAAAATATAAAGTGTATCGAACATATGACTTGGGATTTAAGGCATAAAGTATTGGACATATGACTCGAGATTTGAGGAATAAAGTATTGGACATATGACTTGAGATTTGAGGCATAAAGTATTGGACATATGACTTGGAATTTAGGGCGTAAATTGAACTGTAAATATAATGCATAATACATGTTGTGGTCTAAGATCTAAAATTGAGACATATATATATATATATATATATATATATATATATATATATATATGATAGTTTATGATTTGGAAGAAGAAGATTAGGGTGTATAGTGATGTATGGCTTAAGCATGAAAACAAGATTTGCCTTTGTTTTGCAAGTCAATTACTTTTTAGATTTGAACACCTTAATCTAATTGTGACATGTAATAAAATGGATATGAGAATATGCCTGATGTAAGCTATCCTTTCATTTTAATCTGCGCTTGAGTATATATATCTTTGGGAATCATTTTAAACTATTAAACTGGTCCAATCATATCTATCCTGGTTGTATATTGGAATTGTAATCCTTTTTAAGGTCATGATATAATTCTTATCATATCTATATGCCTGCGATGTATTCCTTGCAAAACTTGTCTTTTTAGTACATCAAGTTTATTGGACCAGTAGTTCTTATCATCATATGACTATGCCTATTCTTACGATGTTCCATCTTACTTCTCCCCTTATATTATGAATCTTGAGTTGAATCTCGAAATACGTACGTTATGAATGCGGGGGAAATTGGGTATAACATGAAATTGACATTATTTAGCATAATTTGGAACATGTAACATGGCATAACTGTTAAGATGCAATTTGACATGAATTATGGAAAATGTAATTTGACATATTTAACCTAGAATTTGCATGAACGACAAAGTAGGAAGCTGACATATAAATCAAGATTTGGGAAAAATTGCTATTGTTGCGAATTTGGGGTAACTTGAGCATTAAATCTAGATTCGGTGTAAAATGTAGCATGACTAGTTTTGGTGAATTTGGTAATTAGCATGTAAAATCTTGATTTGGGTATATAGGGTAAATGTGTAGACTAAAGATGAACATGCCCAACCCGAGGTTAGATTGAGTTGTGCTGTAAAACCGCCCGGAACTGCCCGGCACATCCAGTAACCACAACAACACCTATCTAATGTGAGAGGTTAGTGCATCATGCCCAAGAAAAACCCGAGGTTAGATTGAGTTGTGGTGTAAAACTGCCCGGAACCGCCCAGCACATCCAGTAACCGCAACAACACATATCTAATGTGAGAGGTTGGTGCATTAATAAATCAATTAATTCTAATGAACAAGATGAATGAGTAGGGTTAAGTTCATAAAAACACTTAACCAATATAACATGGATGACTAGGGTTAAGTAATGAGAAACACTTAACCAATATGACAAGATGGATGACTAGGGTTAAGTTAATAGAAAACACTTAACCGGTATAGCATGATAAATGGAAAGGGTTTAGTTAACACTTAACCAATATATCTTGGTTTGTGGTAGGGTTAAATTAACACAAGAAGGCGACACTTAACCAAAGTAACATGACATGAAGAGTAGGTGGGTTAAGTTAACTTGAATTGACTGATGACACTTAACCAATACAACAAGACGAACACGTGGGGTTAAGTAACAAGAAACACTTGACCAATATGACTTGATGAACGAACGGGGTTAAGTTAATAGGAAACACTTAACCAATCTAACATGATAAGTGAGAAGGGTTAAGTTAATAAGAAACACTTAACCATCATGACACAATGAATGGGTGGGTTAAGTTAACATGAATGGACAACACTTAACCAATATGACATAATGTGCAGGAGGATTAAGTACATCTCGTGTAGGTGGGTAATATTAGTACATATAGGCCCACAAAACTTAACCGTTAAATAAATATGCTTGAATCGACGGGAGGGTTAAGTACAACTCGTGTAGGTGGGTAATATTAGTACATATAGGCCCACACAACTTAACCGTTAAATAAACATGCTAGAATCGGTGGGAGGGTTAAGGACATCTCGTGTAGGTGGGTAATATTTGTATATACAGGCCCACAAACTTAACGAATGGGAAACCCTAGTAACGGGGACCCATTTCAGCAGTAACCCACGTAGATGTATCATGGTGCCTTGAAACTAGGCAGGGTGGGGCACGATTACTGGGCTGATTATAAACGGTCCAAACAGAGGCAGGGGGTACGTCAGTGTAGGTTCCGACAATTTACGGGCATGCACGTACTTCGGAGAGGAAAAAGCAGGCACTCGGTACCAGTAGTTATACACTATGCATCTTGAATCATATCGGGTCGCTATCATAAGGATTGATACACCTTATGGTGGGACCAGCACAGGGTATCTACACGCAAGAGAGGGCCGATTGACACAGAAACATGGAACATGAATACAAGTAAATGAGCCGATCGATAGGGTAGTAAGGGTACATTTAACATGTTCATGGCAATTTGGCTGATTGAGGTGGAATCCTCATGATAGTGTACACCTGAAGGCTACAACATTTGCGGGGATTGGGATCATGTTGTAATATTATCATTTTATACAGATTACTAGTTGGGACACTAGTTAGGTGTTGCAGATATATATATATATATATATATATATATATATATATATATTAGAATAACAAAGTAGTAGCAAAGCGGAGAAAGAGTAGAAGCGCATTCAGTTTATCTTGCCTTACAATACCTTTTGCTTTTCCTATGTTATCTTGTTATCCCTGTCATCACGGTATTGTCTTGTATTCAGTTTATTCATGTCATGATGCTTTTTCCTGTTTATATGCTGAAAGTCACTGGACTTACCAGACTCATGTCTGACCTAGTTTTGTTTTGCCTCTTTTCTTCCGTTCCCCCTCCTCCCGCTTCACAGGGAGGAAATGTTATCACTTAGCTTAATTTTCCTTCCAAGCTCGAAGATAGTCGATGTATTGTTTTGGACTCTCTCTTCGACTGCTATGGTTGGTTCATGCTTCATTGGGGAATATCGTTGTTATTTTTATGCTTCTTTTATACTTGGAATTTTTTGAATCAAGACAGAATTTCTATGTATTACTTTTAAGCATGATTGAGACAATTATTGCAAAAGCTTGACTTAATTAATTTGTTTATAAAATGACTTTATTTTCTGTTGCTTTATTTGTATGTCTTGTAATTTATCTGCATCTTTTACCTATAATGCTCCACCGAAGTTAAGGCATTCCCTTTATGAGTGACCTTAACGGAGGTGGGGTGTTTCACTTGGTATCAGAGCTGAAGGTTACCGGATCAGATAAAAGATTTGAAAAATTATTTCCAAAACGGTTTTAAAAGAAGCATTTTCAAAAGAAAAGTTTTAATTTGAAGGCATATTCCCCAAAACCATATGCACTATCTTTTTGATCCTTTGTTTAAATCCTTGTTTCCTTCTTTCCTGAGTCTCCGGGGCTCCTGTCTTTCTGGGAGGTAACCTTATCGCAACATGGTTCCATAGGCTCGACGAGACTATGACACTTGACAAAGGGCAAATAAGTGCCCAACTTCCATCTATAGTCGCAGTAGTTTCACCTGCGGCTAATTCTCTTTCGAGCTTTGTAGGATTCTCCATGCGATGGAGGCAGCTTTCGAGAGACTTGTCTACTTGCTACACAAGGATAATAAAGATGAGACTGAGGGAGTTTTGCTAAGGAGCACAACCCAAGGATGAGGAACTCATGGATATGGACTTGGTTCACAAAGGAGGTAAAAAGGAAAGAATAGTAAAACCTAAAACAAGAGGAAGTGTCATTATTTAGGACAAAGGCAAGAACAAAGGACAGGGTTTTCTGGAAGGCAAGTTGATGCTCTCACCGCCAGCATACCTGAGAGAGAGGTAGTAAAGCTTCATTTGAAAAAGTCTAGTTTTTCCTTTTGATCTTCCTATTATAACTCTTTTTTATTTTAGCGCTCACATTCGTTTATATCTGCTTCCATAGTTGAGTCTCTGCACCTTAGTACTTGTATAGTAGAAGATCCCATTATTGTCTCAAATCCAATTTGTGGTTCGACTCATTTACCTTTGGTTTGTAAGGATTTAAGATACTTATGTTTTTGGTTTCATGGGCTATGGGTTGATTCTAGGCATGGCTTGGTTAGCTAGAAATTGTGAAAGGAGGGTAGTTAGACTTTCGACTTGCCTTGGGAATACTCTCGAAATTTCGTGCGATCCTAAGGGATCAGTTTGTCTTAGTTACCTAGAATCACTTTATGTATTTATCGATGATTTTCGATCCGTTGGAGTAGTCCATGAGTACGCAGATGTTTTGATTAGGTTAGGGGTTTTCCCTCTAAAACTCGAGACAGACTTCCGCATATATCTAGTTGACAATGCAAAGCCAGTTATGCGATCAATGATAGTTTTGGAGCAAGATTGGAGAGGATAGAAGAGTCAGTTAAGTGCTCAATTGTTTGGTTGTTTCGCTAGTATCATCTCACATAGATCGTCCAAATTCGGAGGAGCTATTCCTTGGGTGCTTGTCTGATATTGGTTTAGGCCTTTGGGGCTTGTACTTGAGGGATGTCAAGTTTGACTAGGATGGTTTGCGTGAGAGATATCAACCCTCAGATTTGTGACATGATGGATAAGCTAAGTAGAAGAGAGACCTCTAATCATCTTAGTATATACACTTGGTACCATGGTTAACATCTGTTTATCTTGGAAAGATAGTTCGACTACATTGGATACCCTCTAGCATAGTAAGTGATCGAGGTCCTATCTTTACTAGTAAGTTTTGGAAATGGAGGTCAAGAATCTTCGCAATCATGAAGTCAAATTAGTTAAGGTACAGTGGAGTGAAGCTCAAGAAGATGCGACTTAGAAGACTGAAAACTAGATACGCACATCATACCCTTTTTGAGGGTATATCCTTGATTCCACTTTTTCTGTAATATTCATTTGCATGCTAGTCTTTATCTTTTAGGTATATCCTCTCGGTCCTATCCTCGATCCTTAGGTAGAATCCAATGAATGTAAACATGTGTTTGAGACATGTTATGTTTGGTGGATGCAAGTGGTTGCAAGTGGTTGCTCGTGGATGCATACACACACATTAGGCACTAGATCGGCTCAGTCACTTTCATGTTGCATATGCATATGAATGTATTTGTATATGGATTGAAACTTGATGTGTTATCATATGGATGAGTGAATATGCACACATATAATATTTACTTGATTAGGGATATTTGCATACATATTGGACGCATGACACTCTCAAGATTCACATTAAGGAGGTCAACTAGATCAATAGACCGCCTGATTTTGCATTAGATAAGAAACATATACACACACTCTGCATATGTTCATATGGCATTAGAAACCTTTTAAGGACAATGGATGCCTGTGTTTGATGGTTGAGTAGATGGACGATTGGATGGTAGCATATACATTCTTCTTGACTTGAAGATTTCGGGGACGAAATCCTTTAAGGAGGGGAGAATGTAACACCCCGTATTTTCTAAGAATATTAAGCTGACAAATTAAGGTATACTAAATTTTTAAAAGAATAAATAAGGGAAATGGGTTATGCCATTGCATTCGTCTTGGAATTCTGCTTGAGATAGAGTCCGAGTTTGCGTAAATCGGACTCCGTATGAAGAAGTTATGGCACTTAGAAGTTTCAAGAATTTAAAATAAAAACCAGCCCGAATTCAAATTTGAAGTTTCGAAATTTAAATCACATACCCGGGCTGGGCGGGAAATTTCTTGCCCAGGACCCAGGTCGACCAGGGGTCGACCTAGGTAGAACAGGTCGACCATGGGGTCGACCTCCCCCTTTTCCAGATCCGTGGACAGATTCATTTTTCTGCATTTAGACGCCCGTTCTGACTAGATTCGTTGCTACTAAGCTATTTAAACACCCCCAAGCCTCACTTTCTCTCCATACAACTTCATTACACCTATACTCTATCCTAGTTCATATCAAAATAAATCAAAGACGGGGTTATGCTGCTCAAGTCCTTCGTAGAGTCAAGTTTAGAATTCTAGTAGAGATTCAAAAGCTAATTCAACGACTTCAACATCTATTTCTAAGAATCAAATCAAATCTAAATTAGAAGAACAAATAGTCTACTTCAAGGGAGAGCTATTCAGTTTCAGAATACAGATCCCAGAATTCAAGACCCTTCTGTAATTTGTAAGTTCACGTTACTTTCATAAATAAAAGTTAATTGTGATTCTGACATTGTAATAAATCTGGATCTAAGATTATGACTGTCTTTCTATATCCTTTGGATCTATCTCATTGATAATATTATGTCCATTCTTTGTCTCTTCTTTCCTTCTTCCCTTTTTGTTTTATAGCCAGGATACTGCGAGCCTGAGCCAGATCTCATAAGAGATGAACATACGATGGAAATATAATTGGGCATAATTGAGTTGTAACTGATTTGAGGATTTAACACATGTTGTATTCAAAACATAAAGTGTATCGAACATATGACTTGGGATTTGAGGCATAAAGTATTGGACACACGACTTGAGATTTAAGGCATAAAGTATTGGACATATGACTTGAGATTTGAGGCATAAAGTATTGGATATATGACTTGGGATTCGGGGCGTAAATTGAACTGTAAATATAAGGCATAATACATGTTGTGGTCTAAGATCTAAAATAGGGACATGTATATATATATATATATATATATATATATATATGATAGTTTATGATTTGGAAGAAGAAGATTAGGGTGTATAGTGATGTATGGCTTAGGCATGAAAACAAGATTTTGCCTTTGTTTTGTAAGTCAGTTACTTTTCAGATTGGAACACCTAAACCTAATTATGACATGTAGTAAAATGGATATGAGAATATGCCTGATGTAAGCTATCCTTTCATTGAAATTTGCGCTTGAGTATATATATCTTTGGGAATCATTTTTGACTATGAAACTGGTCCATCATATCTATCCTTGTTGTATATCGGAATTGTAATCCTTTTTAAGTTCATGATATAATTCTTATCATATCTATATGCCTGCGATGTATTCCTTGCAAAACTTGTCTTTTTAGTACATCAAGTTTATTGGACCAGTAGTTCTTATCATCGTATGACTATGCCTATTCTTACGATGTTCCATCTTGATTCTCCCCGTATATTATGAATCTTGAGTTGAGTCTCGAAATAGGTACGTTATGAATGCGGGGGAAATTGGGTGTAACATGAAACTGACATTATTTAGCATAATTCGGAACATGTAACATGACATAACTGTTAAGATGCAATTTGACATAAATTATGGAATTTGTAATTTGACATATTGAACCTAGAATTAGCATGAACGACAAAGTGGGAAGTTGGCACATAAATCAAGTTTTGGGCAAAATTGCTATTGTTGCGAATTTGGGGTAACTTGAGCATTAAATATAGATTGGGCGTAAAATGTAACATGACTAGTTTTGGTGGATTTGGTAATTAGCATGTAAAATCTAGATTTGGGTATATAGGGTAAATGTGTAGATTAAAGATGAACATGCCTAACCTGAGGTTAGATTGAGTTGTGCTGTAAAACTGCCTGGAACCGCCTGGCACATCCAGTAACCACAACAACACCTATCTAATGTGAGAGGTTAGTGGATCATGCCCAAGAAAAACCCGAGGTTAGATTGAGTTGTGGTGTAAAACTGCCCGGAACCGCCCAGAACATCCAGTAACCACAACAATACATATCTAATGTGAGAGGTTGGTGCATTAATAAATCAATTAATGCTAATGAGAAAGATGAATGAGTAGGGTTAAGTTAATAGGAACACTTAACCAATATAACATGGATGACTAGGGTTAAGTAATGAGAAACACTTAACCAATATGACAAGATGGATGACTAGGGTTAAGTTAATAGGAAACATTTAACCGATATAGCATGATAAATGGAAAGGGTTAAGTTAACACTTAACCAATATAACTTGGTTTGTCGTAGGGGTTAAGTCAACACAAGAAGGCGACACTTAACCAAAGTAACATGACATTATGAGTAGGTGGGTTAAGTTAACTTGTATTGATTGATGACACTTAACCAATACAACAAGATTAACACGTGGGGTTAAGTAACAAGAAACACTTGACCAATATAACTTGATGAACGAACGGGGTTAAGTTAATAGGAAACAATTAACCATTCTAACATGACAAGTGAGAAGGGTTAAGTTAATAAGAAACACTTAACCAACATGACACGATGAATGGGTGGATTAAGTTAACATGAATGGACAACACTTAACCAATATGACATAATGTGCGGGAGGGTTAAGTACATCTCTTGTAGGTGGATAATATTAGTACATATAGGCCCACAAAACTTAACCGTTAAATAAATATGCTTGAATCGATGGGAGGGTCAAGTATGTCTCGTGTAGGTGGGTAATATTAGTACATATAGGCCCAACAACTTAACCGGTAAATAAACATGCTAGAATCAATGGGAGGGTTAAGTACATCTCATGTAGGTGGGTAATATTTGTATATATAGGCCCACAAACTTAACCAATAGGAAACCATAGTAACGGGGACCCATTTCAGCAGTAACCCACATAGATGTATCATGGTACCCTGAAACTAGGCAGGGTGGGGCACGATTACTGGGTTGATCATAAGCGGTCAAAACAGTGGCAGGGGGTACGTCAGTGTAGGTTCCGATGGTTTACGAGCGTGCACGTACTCCGGAGTGGGAAAAAGCAGGTACTCGGTACCAGTAGTTATACACTGTGCATCTTGAATCGTGTCGGGTCACTATCATAAGGATTGATACACCTTATGGTGGGACCAGCATAGGGTATATACATGCAAGAGTGGGTCGACTGGCACAGACACATGGAACATGAATAAAAATAAGGGAGCCGATCGATAGGATAGTAAGGGTACATCTAACATGTTCATGGCAATTAGGCTGATTGAGGTGGAATCCTCACGAATGTTGTACACCTGAAGGCTACCTCCATTTGCGGGGATTGGGATCACATTGTAATATTATCATTTTACAAAGATTACTAGTTAGGACACTAGTTAGGTGGTGTAGAGACATATATAAAAATCAGAATAACAAAGTAGTAGCGAAGCAGAGAAAGAGTAGAAGCGCATTCGGTTTATCTTGCCTTATCATACCTTATGCTTATCCTATGTTATCTTGTTATCCCTGTTATCACGGTATTGTCTTATATTCAATTTATTCATGTCATGATGCTTTTGCCTGTTTATATGATGAAAGTCACTGGACTTACCAGACTCATGCCTGACCTAGTTTTGTTTCGCCTCTTTTCTTCCGTTCCCCCCTCCCCCAGGTTCACAGGAAATGTTATCACTTAGCTCAGTTTTCCTTCCAAGCTCGAAGATAGTCGATGTATTGTTTTGGACTCTCTCTTCCACTGCTATGGCTGGTTCATGCTTCATTGGGGAATATAATTATTATTTTTATGCTTCTTTTATACTTGGAAATTTTTGAATCAAGACAGAATTTCTATGTATTACTTTTAAGTATGATTGAGACAATTGTTGTAAAAGCTTGACTGAATTAAGTTGTTTATAAAATGACTTTATTTTACTTGTAATTTATCTGCATCTTTTACCTATAATGCTCCACTGAAGTTAAGGCATTCCCTTTGTGAGTGACCTTAACGAAGGTGGGGTGTTTCAGTGATAGCCAAAGTCTATCATGTATGCTGGATGTTTTTTTTGTACTGTCTCATGTAGATTATCCAACGTCGAAGGAGATTTTCCTTAAGTGCTTGTCTAATATTAGTTCAGGCCTTTGGGGCTTGTACTTAAGGGATGTTGGATTCGATTAGGATGGTTTACGTGAGATCTAAAATCTGGATGATATGAGTGCTACTGATGATTGTTTCTGATTTCCATGAATAAATAGTTGTTCTGGTTTCCATGGATGAATGGTTGAAATGATTGATGTAAAGGCTATCACTTTCTGATGTGAGGAAGACAGGAGTTGAGTTATTCTCTGGTGTTGTGGGTAGATTAGTTCGTTTATTTACCCATTCTAATATACTTTATTGATGATGTTAGATAGCCATTTTATCGCTCACTAAGACTGTTGTCTGACCCAAAGTTTTATGTACTTCTCTTATTAGCTTGGGTTGTCCATCTGATTGTTTTGGATGGGCAATGAAACAATCTGAAATCCCCCTTACGGGAAAGCCCGGATTGAACTGAGAACACGACCCATCAGAACATAGATATGAGAACATTTCATTGCTATTACAACAATTTACATCAGAGTACAAGAATATATCAGAGTATGAATAATATACAGCAGAAAATATCATAGATTTAAATTACAAAACAACGGAAAAATAATACATAAGTACAATGCATAGTGGAAAATAACAACTGACATAACTGAAAGAGATACACGGATACAAAGCTTTCCAAATATAGCTCTAGCTATAAGTCCAGGATCATGTGTAAAGAAATATCTGTGAAAACAAAAACTACTAGCTGCCCGTATGGAAATATGGGCACCCAAAGTTTAGGTAGAAACAATAAACTCCAAGTCAGTCATGGGACTGGTGTGAGAACTAAAAATAATTATTAAACTTTGCCTTAAAATAATGTAAATCACGGGACCATACCATATAACACGAAACGGGTTTACTCCACATGAATCTCAGTTTAAAATAAAACAATGTAATATTTTTCCGAAAATGAAGCTATTATAAGACTTAGGTCAGATCACACAATGCAGCGCATGCCTGAGGATAGATTTTTACCTTATAATAGCCAAACATGCTTGGTACGTTTTAAAACAAATCATTTGATATTACTATAAGTGTATAGTGTCAAAAATAACTTCAAATATAAATGTATCAATTATAGACGGCATAGTACCCCATCCTATTATATCGCCATATAGGTTTACAACTAAAACCGAAAGTGTCGTATTGGAAAAGTGGATTCCATCTATGAGTCGAGGCAAGGAATGGCTCCTCCCGATTCGAGACACTCTAGCAAATGCCTCAGGATCGCACCCTTAGTAACCCTTGGATCTTCAGGGTCGGTCCTCTCTTACTTTTGAGGATTAGTTATTCCTGAAAACACGTTTTCCGGTCCTATCGGACCTATCTCTGAGCCACTAGGGGCACAATATCCGAGGAGCCTCGCAATCCATCATCTACATAAGTAAAAATATCTGGGCTCCAACCATGACATCATTCCTAGCTAGAAAGAAATATCATGCACTCCCTGCAGTCACTATCCCATTTTTGACTCATACCAGGTGTGAGGCTCGCGAATTAACGCTATACACAAAGCTATACTAATTAAAGCCGTGCTTTGATCAACGTCCACAAGACTCTGCCTTTCAACAAAAGCCTTGATCATTTGCATCTTAGCATGCCACACTGACAATTTATGCCATACAACTAATGTCTATCACACTACAGCAAAATGACCATATTACAATAGTGGAAAAAAAGTTGTAATAAACATTTTACAATGGTGGGCCAACCGTCGTGTATTAAGAAGTTGTAATAAACTAAAATCTTTTACAACTTTTCTACACCATTGCAACACGGTTGTAATATGCATATTTTATAAGTTTTTTCCACCATTGTAACTTTATTACAATAGTTATGCACTGTTGTTTTTGTAATTTTTACAACTGTTTTTAATCATTGTGATATATTTGGAAAATAATACAATGTAATGCTTTTTGGAAAATGAAGCTATTATAAGACTCAGGTCCCATGACACAATGCAACGCAAGCCGGAGGATAGAGTTTTACCTCATAATAGCCAAACATGCTTGGTACGTTTTAAAATAAATCATTTTTGATATTACTATAAGTGCATAGTGTATCAAAAAACTTCAAATATAAATGTATCAATCATAGATGGCATAAGCGCCCCATCCAATTATGTCGCCATATAGGTTTACAACTAAAGCCAAAAAATCGCGTATAGGAAATTGGATTTCCATCTTGAGTCAAGGCTAGCGATGGCTCCTTCCGATTCGAGACACTCTAGCAAATGCCTCAGGATTACAAACTTTGGGCAACCCTAGTTCCTGCAGGGCCGGTCCACACTTACTTTAGTGGATTACTGAACCCACGTTTCTCGGTCCTATAGGACCTATCTTTGAACCACTAGGGACTCAATATCCAAGGCGCCTCACAGTCCATCATCCACGTAAGTAAAATATGCCTGGGCTCCATACCATGACACCACTCCTAGCTAGAAGGAAACGTCATGCACTCTTTGCGTCCCTGATCCCGTTTTAGACTCATATCGGGGTGTAAGGCTTGCGAATTAATGTTATACACAAAGCGGTGCTAATTAAAGTTGTGCTTTGATCATCAACCACAAGACTCTGCTTTTCAACATAAGCCTTGATCATTTGCACCTCAGCTTGCCACACTAACAATTCACGCAATGCAATTGATGTCTATCAATATATAACCTCTAAGCTGGTATGTCTCAGAGAAGGGTGTTAAGCAAGAGAATAAATTCTCCGCACCAAATAGATATATATTTAATAGAAATCAATCAACACAGAATAAAATCCAACGTCAAACACACATCCATTTGCAAATCCGTTCTGGGTCTGAACGAAACCGGAGGCACCTTATTCCTTGTCCCATATATCCAGTACAGGAGAGAGGTCCTCGCATATCCGATCGATCTCCAAGTACGTTTGGACCATCACCACTTATTACCTTGTCTTAGGTGTACAACCCAATTAAGACATCAGTAATCATCCAAACGATGTGAAGATCTCTAGTCTTCAACCACCGTCTTCATCGTCGAGTTTTAGGGCCATATCAGTTATTCAGAATGGGATAAACCCGATCTTTCTGAATAACTAGCGTATTTTATAATCAATAATCTAGTGCTATAAAAAAACATCATACGCCTCATTCCAATTCAGAATATTATTTTATTCAAATATTCCCATCTTTAGGGAAAGGTTCCCATTAATTTTATCAAAGATAAATTCTTTTAAATTTATTCTTAAATCTTCCTTTGGATATCCATTTCAAAAGATTTTATTTTATCTTTTAACAATTCTAAACCAATTAAGGTCTATCCACTAGTTGTGATTACCGCCTTACCGAAGTAATCATTTAGTTTATCTTTCCAATCCCAACCTATTCATCCCATAGAGTAAAACTGGTAGTACTCCATATCTAACACCCATTGTGTTATCGGTAAAATTTATTACCATTTCACGTTCAAATCTAATTAAAGATTTAAATATCGTCTAGGGTAAAACTGATGGTACTCCATTTTCGATCATTTCATGAATTCGATAAATTTAATTATATCATTCTCATTCCAATCTAATTAAAGATTCATTAAAACTCCAACTCGGTTTTAATATCATAAATCATTACTTTATGATTTTTTAAACTTTAGGAAATAAATCTCATCTTTAACTAGGTTAAAGAACGAATGTCCTTTAAAACATCATTCATGATAAACCCAAAATCATCTTCCATCAAAACGGAATTTACACAGAAACCATAACAGTGTACGATCGATATAAATTCCCGTATCAGACTAATAATATAAATGGAATAGCAGCAAAGTCATTTAAATTCCATATATAGTAACAGTCTTCATTCACAGAAGCTCATTTCGATTATTACCAAATCGAATTCTAGTCAATTCCAGTTTAATCTATTAAATTGGAAAACTTTACTTTGGAAAATTTCCATTAAATCTTAATAAAAAGAAATATAAATTCCAAATCATATCTTCACTATTAATTTGGGCTAAAGAACAAATGTTATTTAAAACATTGTTCACGATAAACCCAAAATCCATTTCAATTCCAATTAAATATTAATTAGTTGGTAAATTTCTCTAAATCTTAATTAAAAGATTTATTCTTTTCTCAACTGGGTTTAAGAACAGTGTTATTAAAGATACCATTCACGACAAACCCAAAATCCAATTTGACATTAAATACAAGGATCTAAATTGAAATTATATCGACTTATATTCAATATCAAATTATGAAACTAACAGATATCGTATTGGGAATAAAGATATCTGTATCTTCCAAATTCCTCAACAATATGTGTATAATCGCGGAATCCAATATCGAAATATTTCGAAGATTATTTCCACTCAAATCCATCCCAATTCATTCACTGGAAAATTCTGGTTATATTAAAACCCTTTATAAATCCAATTTATTTATTTAAAATTATTGGATTTCTAATCTGGTTAATACTAGTTCATTTAGATAAAAATATATTTTTATATTTTCAAATATGGAATTATTCACAAAACATTTTTCCAAATCATTTATTATGATTTTACACAATTTTTCCGTATTTTTAATAATTTTATTAAGGCCCTTACAATCGGTTTCCAATAACGGCCACCGAGCTGCATTTACAACGACCTTTTCCAAAATTGATTTGCATATATTTTAAAATCCAACTGTTAGATTTCAAATCACTTATATTCATTGGAATGCTCTTTTCGATACAAACCCAACAGTTCCGGTTTTAGGAGAATCCGATGGTCGGATCTCCCGTTACATCAATTTAAAGTTAATGGTAGAAATTCGTAAACGGTCGCTGCGCGGCGCGTTCTATTCAGGCCATTAAATATATAATATATATATATATATATATTATATATTTCATCGATTTCCATTTAAAACATATTTTATAAATCGTTTGTAAATTCGTTTTAAAACAATTCCAACTTCTATTTTAATTTTAAATCAAAATTAAATATTCCATATCATTATAATATTAAAATGATAATATTTTCAAAATATCTGATTTGGAAATCTATTTTTTTTCATATTCATTATAAAATCAGTAAAGTCGATCGATAAACCCATTTGAGTTAAAATGGCGTTTCTATACTTAACCCGGCTTCATATATTTATATATTTTCGTGTCCATCCAAAATCGGACATCAAAATCATATTTTGATTCTTTACTGAATATTATTTTAAAATATTCTTATTTTTGAATTGGAATCAGACTCAATCAGTTACCATATAATTTCAGTTATATGGATTTCATACATCGCATGTATTTAAAAATAGTGATAAACATATGTTGATCCTGAAATTAGAATCAACACCAAAAGTAATGCAAATACTCCACAAAGTGTGGAAAATAGAAGGAATGGAGCCTCATAATAGTAGGATTGCAAATAGGGAACACATTGTTTTATAGTGGTTCGATCTAGTGTGATCTTCATCCACTTTAAAGAATGATTCCATTATCACGTCAAGAGTTACAAGGCAAGCATATCTTCTCATTACATTCATCACTAGCCTCACTACTTCTCTCTTAGATCTCTTAGAAATGGTTAAGGAGCGATTTGATATAATTCTTCAAAGATGGTTGGTGATTGGCCGAATCTAGACTTTCTCATGAACTTTGATGAATTTCCATGGCTTCATGACGGATTCTAAGTTTGATCTTCAATTAAAAGTGGTTGGAGATGAACAAATTCCTTAGAAAAGGTCGAGAATTGGATTTGGCAGCCCTTCTAGGTCATTAAAAGTCCCCCCTTTGAAGTGAAGTTGAACCCCTATTTAAAGGAGTGAGGAATGAATGAAATATAACTCTTCAGGTTTTGGATCGGGCTATTCAGTATTCACGAAAATGCCACTGCCAGCTGTCGCTGGCCGTTGCCAGCTAATTTCCAGTTTTCATGTACTTGCTCGATCCAAAATAGAGCCAATCAGCTCAGAGCGGACTTGACCGACCCGATCCAGATATAATAGGCTGGCCCGCTCTTTTCTAACCAAAACGATCTGCTGCTTCTTGAGAGGATTAGACCAACCGGATCGGGTTAACTTACTTGATGATGAATGCACTGACCCTATCTACTTGAATGTGCCGATCCATTCTTAGTTGAACAGACAGACCCGATGATAGATGGACAAGGCCGACCCACTTTTCCTTGGACAGTTCGACCAGCTTTGAAAGAACCATGACGACCCGATCCAGTTCGATGAACTGACCCATTGGCGAACTGATCCGATCCATATTTTGAGTTAAGCCGTCCTGGGATGGGATGATCTTGACCGACCCGACCCATTTAATGTAGATGAACCGACCCATTTGCTTTACACCGACCCCTTATTTAAACTCTAATTCTTGTGGGTTAACATTTGCCCCTCGAAGTTCATGATTTTTGGATTCAATAATTTATGAGCTTCGAAACACATTTGCTCTGAACCCATGGTTTGAGTAATCTTCAAAATATATGGGTTGGTATACATTTTGCATTTGGGTCGGATATAACCAATAACGGGGAACCGATCAAAATGGGCTTTTATTTATTTGGAGCGGCCCAATATCCTTTGGTCTTTTTAAAGGCATAACACGCCCCTTCTTCTTCCATTCTTTCATTTCTCATAACCCCCAGATCAAGCTCTTTCAATGGCGGTGGGCCTCTTTTGAAGCGAACACTTTAACTTTGTTCTCCATCCCCGATTTAATTTCGCAACATAATTCAAAACACGCTTTGCTGTGGATCAGTTCGACCAAGTCCGTGCCCATATAAATTTCCTGAGCCCGAACCAATTCTTTTCGTATGAATCCCATCAATTACAAGTATTAGCTCTTTGGAATTAGCGTTGTATTTGGAAATTCTTGTGTTTGAGTTTTGAATTGGGTTGGTTTGGGATTGAGTACCAGATTAGGGTTTTAGAACCGCGAATTCTTGGTGTTGACATGTTTTAGAATGGTCTTGGAGTTATTTACGATGAATTCATGCATGTATGATAGGTTTGAGTTATACAAATTCCTTGTTGGACCTTGCTTTGGCTCGACGCCTAACATGTTTGTAGAAATGCCCACGACATTTAGATCATGTTGAACACTTATGCTTTTTGGTACCTCTTTTAGTTGTCACGATCATGCTCACATTTCATTTATGTTGTGTTTCTCCAATTGTTTCGTTCACATTCACTTCCCAAAATATGGAGTTTTAGCCATTATTGAAACGTTGTGTTCGGCCTTGACTAATCCACTATAGGTGGTCGAGTCTGATCCAGCTTTGGATCGGTCATTGTCGATCCAATTCTGGATCGGCTATGGCCGACCTAATTCTGGATTGGTCATGACCGATCCAGTCCTGGATCGGTTATGGCCGGTCCAGTTTTGGATCAATCATGGCCAATCCTACTCTAGGTTAGTCATAGCCGACCCAGTTCTGAGTCGGTCATGACCGACTCAATCTTGGATTAGCTACGACCGATCCATGTATAGACCAATCATGACCCATTTTGGGTCATGTATAACCAATCTTCCCTGGTTCAGAGATGGCTTTCCATGCCTACAATTTTTGCGAACATCCTTTCTCTATGACTTCTCCCCATTATGCAACCTTTACAATGTATGCTAAAATGCTTTGCTTTTGCATGATGTCTACTAGTCACATAAGAATGAAGGGGACCTTGAATCAAGATAGCTCTCGAAAACGCCATCGGTCGGGTAAATTTCCCATGCCTGATATCCAGACTTCCTCTACTGCCCCAAATCTAACCGAATTTCAAGCCATCATTGATGGACCTCACTATACTCCTATACTGCATACTTCTGAACTGGCTGATCAGTTTAAAGGTTGGTGCCTTCAAGGGTTGAAATTTGTTCAGTTCGATCTGGGCATATATCCGTCTGATAAGCGATCAGTTCTCGAGGATTTAGACATTCTAAAGAATCATTTTGTGATGCAACTCGAAACAACTAAGACTTGGATGGATGTAATAACCCGGAAAATCTGGGCCAGTTTAAAATTTTTATTTTGGCTATTTTAGCGAATTTTGAATATTTAAAATAGATTATTTTAAATAATATTGACGAGAAATTTATTTTGCATATAATTCGAACGTATATATTTATACGCGTCGTCGTTAGAATATAAATAATTATATATAATTATAAATAGAATTGAAAATGGCGCGGTAGTTCGATAATTCGATTTCAAACTTCAATTGAATGTACAGGGTGCAAAACAATCCGGATTTTAGTGAAACCAAAAATGATAGGATCTAATTGATAATATCTTTCTATCGAATTCGAAAAATAAAGATTTCGTAGCGAGAATCAAAAGATATGTCCAGTTGAAAATTCTGAATAGTCGCTATGGAATTCAGGCCCTTAAAAAAAATGGACATTTTGCAAACGACCTCGGATTTCGACGAAACCAGTTTTGTTGGGTCCGGGATGTCGAATTATTGCTAGATTCCAAATTTCATAATTTTTCGAATCAATATGTGAGCGTGGCAAAGGAAAACGCGTTTGACTAGTTTCAGTTGATTTTAATCGACTGGAAATTGACCATTTTTCAAACGGTCTCAGAATTCGGCGAAACTAGTTTTGTTAGGACCGTATCGTCAATACGAAGCTAGAAAATATTTTTCTGGAATTTTTCGAGTTAGCATGTGACCCCAGTAATTCGAAATGTACGTTTAAAATTCAATATAATGTTTTAAATGTAAATTTAACGGAAACTGATTCAAACAGTCGAATCAGCCTACGATACATATCCCATTGTGTTCGGAATGAGGGTAATACGCTAGGGATGACAGTCGACGGGTTCGATTTCGAGTACAAAGTAAAAAGTTACTTTATGTAAGAAAATTAAAATAAAATAATATATATATTATTATATAACTTCCCCCTCCTCCTTTATCTCCGACGACCAAATCGATTTCAGAAATAGAAAAAAAAGTCGTTCGTTTCCCTATCGCGACCTCCCCTCGCTGGCGTCGGAGTAGCGCCGCCTCCCCCCCTTTTCCTTCTCCGTCGATCTCGCCCCTCCCCTCCTTCTATCTGCCTATCTCTCCTCACCTCCTCTCAGTACAAAACCGCCACCACTGGAAACCCCTCACCCCGACCTCGCCACCATCACCGCCTACCACCGGAGACACCCGCGCCGACTGCGACTCCTCCTCCCCCTCCTCAGTGACATAAAACGCCCCCTAACCCTCCTTCCTCTTCAAAAACAGTAAGTCCTTTTAATTTTTTTTTTATTTTTATTTCATAGATTAAAACATGGTTTTTATCCGATTTTACTACATTAGAAAAGCTAGGATTTACTTAATGTGAAAAGATTTGATTTTCAAAGCGATTTTTTTTTTTGATTTTTACTTGTTTGAAAATTTGATTTTTTAATTCATAGGAAATTTGATTTCTTTTTTTTATTTATTGAAAGGTTTGATTTCTAAACATGAAAAGTTATAATTTTTAGATAAAGAAAGACTCGATTTTTAGATAAAGAAAGACTCGATTTTTAGATAAAGAAAGACTCGATCTTTAGATAAAGAAAGACTCGATCTTTGTTTTTAAGAAAGATTCAATTTTTATAATATAAAAAGGTAAGATTTTTACCTAAGAGAAGATAAGATTTTTATATGGAATGGCGATAAAGGTTCGATTTTTAATATAATAAAAATATGATTTTATATATAATGTAGCGATTAAAAATATAATTTTTATATAAGGAGTATAATAAAAATATGAAGTAGAAATAAAAATATATAATTTTTATAATGAACAGCGGAGCATGGACTTTATTAGAGTTTCAAACAGCTCCAAACGGTTCAGCAGTTCAAAAGCAAAGCACGACGGAGTGGAACCCTCTGTGAGAACTTCTCACTCTTCAATTTCTTTTTCTAGTTATATATATATACTAGGATGCAGACGGTGCTTAGTAGCACCCGACACAACCGTCCACAGACCATGGACTTGTTTGTTTGGTTGCATAGATTAGTTATATGATTTGATTTGAATTTGGTTGTTTGGTGAATTTGATTGATGTGTGAATGGCGTGGGCCTTCACTAGACCGGGGATAAGGCTAGGCCTCGTCCCGTTTCTAGTATCGTGCCATTATGCCGCCGAAATTTTCTAAAATATGTTAGAAAAATAAAAATATCATTTTATTTAAAGAATGAACTGAATAGAAATTCATATGTTGGAATAAAATGTTTTATCGTTAAAAATATAATTTTTAACGTGAATGTGAATAAATAAATATTCATTTACAAGCCGGACGGTTTGTTTATGTACACCTATTTGAAGGACATTGATTGGGTCGATAAATTTTACACATCGCCCAACAGCACAAATAAAATATGTGTTTGATTGTCTGAAACCCCACACGGGTGTTGGGATGAAATTTGAAGTTCACTCATCCTGATTTATTAAATATGTCGATCGGTTGATTGACAGGCTGTTTAAGCGTTAGATATCTATATTTGATGCTTATACAGTGTAGTGCACTTTGGTTGATGGTTGATTATTTTTCCATGCTATTATATACATGTGTTGTATGAAAATCCATATAATGAACTTTATATGGTAATTGATTGGGCCTCATTCCAATTTGAAAAATAAAGAATATTATAAAATAAAGGTTCATGTGTTGACAGTTTCCTCCATTGAGATTGGTCATGTGTTGAACGAAATATTTTAGTAACAAAATTTACCTCTTTATCAATATAAAATAAAGGTTCATGTGTTGACAGTACTCATCCATTGAGATTGGTCATGTGTTGAACGAAATATTTTGATAATAACAACTATTTTGAAAAAGAAATATTTGAAATAGAATATTTGAAAATAGAAATTTATGAAGCCGTGTTGATTAGATTGACGCCATTTTGACGTGAACGATATTTATATCGACTTTAAACGATTTCGAAATGAATTGAATTGAAAACGATTTCGAAATGAATTGAATTGAAAACGATTTCGAAATGAATTGAATTGAAAACGATTTCGAAATGAATTGAATTGAAAACGATTTCGAAATGAATTGAATTGAAAACGATTTCGAATTGAATTAAATTGAAAACGATTTCGAAATGAATTGAATTGAATTGAAAACGATTTCGAAATGAATTGAATTGAAAACGATTTCAAATTGAATTGAAAGTGAATTGAAATGAATTCGAATTAAATTGAAATTTGAATTGAATAGAAATGAATTTTAAAACGAATTTATAAAGAAGAATTCAATTTTGATTTGAATTGAAAGGGAAGTTGAAATTGCTTTTGAAACGAATTTTAAAACTATTTATATAATTCGTTTTAAATAGAAATCGACGAAATATATATTATATATATAATATAATGGCCTGAATAGAACGCGCCGCGCCGCGGCAGTTCGTGAATTTTGACCATTTATTTCAAACGGACATTACGGGAGATCCGACCGTCGGATTCTCCTAAAACCGGAACCGTTGGGTTCATATCGAAAAGAGCTTTCTAACGATTATTAGAAATTCAAAATCTAACGGTTGGATTTGGAGATACGTCCAAATCAAATTCGAAAAAGGTCGCTGTAAGTGCAGTTCGATGGCCATTGATGGAAATCGACTGTACGGGCCTTGATAAAATTATTAAAAATAGTAATAATTTGTGTAAAATCATAAGAAATGATTTAGAAAGAATTGGGATGAAAAACTCCATATTTGAAAAGATAAAAATAGATTTTTATCGAAATGAACTAGTTTTGAACTAGAAATATAATTCTATTTATTTCTAAATAAATTAATTGAATTTGAAAAGGGTTTTAAAAATAACCAGAATTTCCAATGATTGCATTGGAGTGGATTTGAATCGAAATTGTCTTCGGAATATTTCGATGTTGGAATTCGTGATTATACAGATGTGGTTATGGAAATTTGAAAGATATATATTTATATCGTTTTTTCCAATACGACATTTGTTAATCGTAGAATTTGATATTGAATATAAGCCGATATATTTTCTATTCAGAGCCTTATATTTAATATCAAATGTGATTTGGGTTTGTCGTGAATGGTGTCTTCATTAACACTGTTCTTGAACCCAGTTGAGAAAAGATTAAATCTTTTTATTTAGATTTAATGAAGTGTACCAATTAAATAATATTTAATTGAATTGAATTGATATTGATTTTTGGGTTTATCGTGAACAGTGTTTTAAATAACACTCGTTCTTTAACCCGATAATTAATGAAATGTGATTTTGGGTTTATCGTGAACCGTGTTTTAAATGACACTGATTCTTTAACCCAGTCGAAGATTAAAACTAAGTGGAGTTTTAATGAATCTTTAATTAGATTGAAAAGATCGAGAATGGAGTAGCACCAGTTTTGCTCCAGGCGATAGTTAAATCTTTAATTAGATTTGAACGTGAAATGGTAATTGAATTTACTGATAACACTGTGGTGTTAGATATGAAGTATTACCAGTTTTACTTCATGGGATGAATAGGTTGGGATTGGGAAATTAAAACAAATGATTACTTCGGTAAGGTTCGCTAATCCCGACTAGTTTGAATTGATATTCAAAAATAGATTAAAGAATAAATTCAAGGAATTTATCTTGGATAAAATAAATGGGAACCTTTCCCTATGAACGTGAAAATCAGAAACTAACTGTCGGTTAGCCAAGAAGAATGGTTTTCTGGATATTGATCTGATGTTGGTTTCGGCCTTCGGGATTAATATTTGGGAAATTATTCTCTTGATTAATTTACGGTCAGTGACTGATGAATTGGAATGAGGCGTATTTTGTATTTGTGTAACACTTATTTAAAATATACGCGAGTTATTCGGAAAGACCGGGTTTATCCCATTCTGAATAACTGATACGACGAAAAGTCGAAGATGAAGACGATGGTCGAAGACCGGAGGTCTTCACGTCGTTTGGGTGATTACTGATGATCTTGATTGGGCTGTACACCCAAGAAGATGGAAACAGTTGGTGATCGTCCAGACGTACTTGGAGATCGATGGATATGCGGGGTACTAGGTGCCTCCGGTTTCGTTCAGACCCAGAACGGACTTGTAAATGGACTGTGTGTCTGACATTGGATTTTAGTCCGTGTGATTGATCTCTATTAAATATATATCTGCTTGGCGGAGGAGAATTTATTCTCTTGCTTAACGCCCTTCTCTGAGACGTACGAGCTCAGGGGTTATATATTGATGGATATCAATCGCATGGAGTGAATTGCCTGTGTGGCATGCCTAAGTGGCAAATGATCAAGGCTTCTGTTGAAAAGCAAAGTCTTGTGGTGATGATCGAAGCACGGCCTTTGTGGCGTAGCTTTGTGTAACGTTTACTTCGCAAATTTCACACCCGGTATGAACCAAAAACGGGAGACGGACCTCAGGGAGGACTTGCGTTTCTTTCTAGTTAGAAGTGGCGTCAGTGGTATTACACGCCCTGACGAGTTTGACTTATGTGGTTGTTGCTGTTGCGAGGCGCCTCGGATTGATCGGTCGTTCTCGAACCGATGGAGTCATTTAGTTGGCTCACTTACACCCCATAGGGTGGGGAAACGTAGTGTTCAGGCATAATAATCCACATCGGTGGACCAGCCCTAACGATCTAAAGGCTTGCCTGCGCGCTTGCCTATGGCTCGGGATAGAGAGTCACGAATCGGTAGAGGACGATCCCTAGCCTCGGTTCATACCATAAATGATAACCCAACTTCAAATACGACATTTCGGTTTTGATTGTAGAACTAGTATGGCGACATGATATATGGTACCCATGCCGTCTATGATTGATACTTATGATTTGAAGTTGTTTTATACACTATGCACTTATAATAGTATCAAACGATTTGTTTTAAACGTATCAAGCATTCTTTGGCTGTTATAAGGGAAAACCCTATCTTCGGCTGCGTTGCATTGTGTGATGGGACCTGGGTCTTATAATAGCTTCATTTTTCTTTATTTAGCATGGCGCTGTTTGTTTTATGCACTGGTATTCTTGGGAGGAAACCCGTTCCGTGTTATACGGCGTGGTCCCTTGATTTACCTTTGAAAATAAAGATTAATAACTGTTTTAGTTCTCACACCAGTCACATGACTGACCTGGAGTTTATTGTTTTAACCTAAACTCTGGGTGCCCTTATTTTGACATGGGCAGCTAGTAGTTTTGGTTTTGCAGATTTATATTCACAGGATCCTGGTTTACAGCTGGAATGATATCCGGAAAGCTTTGTATCCGTATATCTCTTCTAGTTGTGTATTGTAATATTTTCCGCTACTATGTATTTAAATGTAATTTAAATCTCTGATATTTCTGTGTAATATTCAATTATACCCTGTATATTCTTGTAATCTGATGCATTGTTGTAATATACAATGAAATGTTCTTCTGTATGTGTTCTGTTGTGGCTTGTTCTCGAACTATCCGACACTTTCCTTTACGGGGAAGTTGCGAGTCGTCACAGTTGGTATCAGAGCTTTGGTTTACAAAGCTTAGAGAACAAGGCACATTAGAACCATACGAAAGAATTCATCAGAAATTGGGTTAGTAAAATCCAATGGGAATGACTCGTTAGAGATGGGATAAGTAGTATCCTAGAACGAGCGTGAAGAGTATATTTCTAAAATGAAAACAAATTTTTGTTTTGAAAATTTAAATCACTTATTCGTATTTGATTATCTATTTATATTGAGTTGGACAGTCCAGTATATAAAGATTTTGCGTATACTGATCCACGTGTATTTGAAATTTCAATATACTGGATAGATATGGAGTCACACTCTAGTCGACCGGAGACGATTCTGATGATAGTCTAGACATCATCAGAATTGGTATTCGAGTTTCGAAAGCGAGATTTCTATATATTTCCATTAGACTGGTGTGAGAACCAAATTTAGATAGGGCTTGTTGTTGTGAATTGGCATCAAAAACATGATTTTCTTTATATATAGATATCAAAGTTATAAATTTGAAACGTTAATCCACTAAAAGATTGATGTTTGTGTTGCTTATTTATTGGTTTACTAATTTTGAACCATTATGCCTAATAGCATCAAATATTGAACTGTATTGAAAATTGGTCGCATTTACTTGCATATACATATACTTACATTGAACAGGTCATAGCAAGGAGGCTAGAGCAGAGAATAAAATTTGTTTGCCCGACAAATAGGTACATGTTTACTACATAATTTACTGTTTTGTTTGGGTGATGATGATTTTATGAGCCTATTGGCTAGCCGCTTGGCTTTTTCTTTTTCTTTTTGAGATCTGAAGGACCGGGGAAGCTATTTGAAATTCCCCGATGCTCCCGGTGCAGGGGAGGTTATGGCGAAATTTTTCGAAAATTTAGGGTGTTAGCCAAATTTTTGAAGTTTTGAAAATTCTCAGAAACTAAAGAGTTGGAGAATGGAAGTCAGATCGAGCGTAGAGTTGATTAATCAAACCACTTTCGACTTTGTTCCTTTTCGGGGACGAAAAGTTTTAAGTGGGGGAGATTGTAACAACCCGGAAAATCTGGGCCAGTTTAAAATTTTTATTTTGGCCATTTTAGCGAATTTTGAATATTTAAAATAGATTATTTTAAATAATATTGACGATAAATTTATTTTGAATATAATTCGAACGTATATATTTATACGCGTCGTCGTTAGAATATAAATAATTATATATAATTATAAATAGAATTGAAAATGGCGCGGTAGTTCGATAATTCGATTTCAAACTTCAATTGAATGTACCGGGTGCAAAACAATCCGGATTTTAGTGAAACCAAAAATGATAGGATCTAATTGATAATATCTTTCTATCGAATTCGAAAAATCAAGATTTCGTAGCGGGAATCAAAAGATATGTCCAGTTGAAAATTCTGAATAGTCGCTATGGAATTCAGGCCCTTAAAAAAAATGGACATTTTGCAAACGACCTCGGATTTCGACGAAACCAGTTTTGTTGGGTCCGGGATGTCGAATTATTGCTAGATTCCAAATTTCATAATTTTTCGAATCAATATGTGAGCGTGGCAAAGGAAAACGCGTTTGACTAGTTTCAGTTGATTTTAATCGACTGGAAATTGACCATTTTTCAAACGGTCTCAGAATTCGGCGAAACTAGTTTTGTTAGGACCGTATCATCAATACGAAGCTAGAAAATATTTTTCTGGAATTTTTCGAGTTAGCATGTGACCCCAGTAATTCGAAATGTACGTTTAAAATTCAATATAATGTTTTAAATGTAAATTTAATGGAAACTGATTCAAACAGTCGAATCAGCCTACGATACATATCCCATTGTGTTCGGAATGAGGGTAATACGATAGGGATGACAGTCGACGGGTTCGATTTCGAGTACAAAGTAAAAAGTTACTTTATGTAAGAAAATTAAAATAAAATAATATATATATTATTATATAACTTCCCCCTCCTCCTTTATCTCCGACGACCAAATCGATTTCAGAAATAGAAAAAAAGTCGTTCGTTTCCCTATCGCGACCTCCCCTCGCTGGCGTCGGAGCAGCGCCCCCCCCTTTTCCTTCTCCGTCGATCTCGCCCCTCCCCTCCTTCTATCCGCCTATCTCTCCTCACCTCCTCTCAGTACAAAACCGCCACCACTGGAAACCCCTCACCCCGACCTCGCCACCGTCACCACCTACCACCGGAGACACCCGCGCCGACTGCGACTCCTCCTCCCCCTCCTCAGTGACATAAAACGCCCCCTAACCCTCCTTCCTCTTCAAAAACAGTAAGTCCTTTTAATTTTTTTTTTTTTATTTCATAGATTAAAACATGGTTTTTATCCGATTTTACTACATTAGAAAAGCTAGGATTTACTTAATGTGAAAAGATTTGATTTTCAAAGCGAATTTTTTTTTTTGATTTTTACTTGTTTGAAAATTTGATTTTTTAATTCATAGGAAATTTGATTTCTTTTTTTTATTTATTGAAAGGTTTGATTTCTAAACATGAAAAGTTATAATTTTTAGATAAAGAAAGACTCGATTTTTAGATAAAGAAAGACTCGATTTTTAGATAAAGAAAGACTCGATCTTTAGATAAAGAAAGACTCGATCTTTGTTTTCAAGAAAAATTCAATTTTCATAATATAAAAAGGTAAGATTTTTACCTAAGAGAAGATAAGATTTTTATATGGAATGGCGATAAAGGTTCGATTTTTAATATAATAAAAATATGATTTTATATATGATGTAGAGATTAAAAATATAATTTTTATATAAGGAGTATAATAAAAATATGAAGTAGAAATAAAAATATATAATTTTTATAATGAACAGCGGAGCATGGACTTTATTAGAGTTTCAAACAGCTCCAAACGGTTCAGCAGTTCAAAAGCAAAGAACGGCGGAGTGGAACCCTCTGTGAGAACTTCTCACTCTTCAATTTCTTTTTCTAGTTATATATATATACTAGGATGCAGACGGTGCTTAGTAGCACCTGACACAACCGTCCACAGACCATGGACTTGTTTGTTTGGTTGCATAGATTAGTTATATGATTTGATTTGAATTTGGTTGTTTGGTGAATTTGATTGATGTGTGAATGGCGTGGGCCTTCACTAGACCGGGGATAAGGCTAGGCCTCGTCCCGTTTCTAGTATCGTGTCGTTATGCCGCCGAAATTTTCTAAAATATGTTAGAAAAATAAAAATATCATTTTATTTAAAGAATGAACTGAATAGAAATTCATATGTTGGAATAAAATGTTTTATCGTTAAAAATATAATTTTTAACGTGAATGTGAATAAATAAATATTCATTTACAAGCCGGACGGTTTGTTTATGTACACCTATTTGAAGGACATCGATTGGGTCGATAAATTTTACACATCGCCCAACAGCACAAATAAAATATGTGTTTGATTGTTTGAAACCCCACACGGGTGTTGGGATGAAATTTGAAGTTCACTCATCCTGATTTATTAAATATGTCGATCAGTTGATTGACAGGCTGTTTAAGCGTTAGATATCTATATTTGATGCTTATACAGTGTAGTGCACTTTGGTTGATGGTTGATTATTTTTCCATGCTATTATATACATGTGTTGTATGAAAATCCATATAATGAACTTTATATGGTAATTGATTGGGCCTCATTCCAATTTGAAAAATAAAGAATATTATAAAATAAAGGTTCATGTGTTGACAGTTTCCTCCATTGAGATTGGTCATGTGTTGAACGAAATATTTTAGTAATAAAATTTACCTCTTTATCAATATAAAATAAAGGTTCATGTGTTGACAGTACTCATCCATTGAGATTGGTCATGTGTTGAACGAAATATTTTGATAATAACAACTATTTTGAAAAAGAAATATTTGAAATAGAATATTTGAAAATAGAAATTTATGAAGCCGTGTTGATTAGATTGACGCCATTTTGACGTGAACGATATTTAAATCGACTTTAAACGATTTCGAAATGAATTGAATTGAAAACGATTTCGAAATGAATTGAATTGAAAACGATTTCGAAATGAATTGAATTGAAAACGATTTCGAAATGAATTGAATTGAAAACGATAATGAATTGAATTGGAAACGATTTCGAATTGAATTGAATTGAAAACGATTTCGAAATGAATTGAATTGAAAACGATTTCAAATTGAATTGAAAGTGAATTGAAATGAATTCGAATTGAATTGAAATTTGAATTGAATAGAAATGAATTTTAAAACGAATTTATAAAGAAGAATTCAATTTTGATTTGAATTGAAAGGGAAGTTGAAATTGCTTTTGAAACGAATTTCAAAACTATTTATATAATTCGTTTTAAATAGAAATCGACGAAATATATATTATATATATTATATATATAATATAATGGCCTGAATAGAACGCGCCGCGCCGCGGCAGTTCGTGAATTTCGACCATTTATTTCAAACGGACATTACGGGAGATCCGACCGTCGGATTCTCCTAAAACCGGAACCGTTGGGTTCGTATCGAAAAGAGCTTTCTAACGAATATTAGAAATTCAAAATCTAACGGTTGGATTTGGAGATACGTCCAAATCAAATTCGAAAAAGGTCGCTGTAAGTGCAGTTCGATGGCCATTGATGGAAATCGACTGTACGGGCCTTGATAAAATTATTAAAAATAGTAATAATTTGTGTGAAATCATAAGAAATGATTTAGAAAGAATTGGGATGAAAAACTCCATATTTGAAAAGATAAAAATAGATTTTTATCGAAATGAACTAGTTTTGAACTAGAAATATAATTCTATTTATTTCTAAATAAATAAATTGAATTTGAAAAGGGTTTTAAAAATAACCAGAATTTCCAATGATTGCATTGGAGTGGATTTGAATCGAAATTGTCTTCGGAATATTTCGATGTTGGAATTCGTGATTATACAGATGTGGTTATGGAAATTTGAAAGATATATATTTATATCGTTATTTCCAATACGACATTTGTTAATCGTAGAATTTGATATTGAATATAAGCCGATATATTTTCTATTCAGAGCCTTATATTTAATATCAAATGTGATTTGGGTTTGTCGTGAATGGTGTCTTCATTAACACTGTTCTTGAACCCAGTTGAGAAAAGATTAAATCTTTTTATTTAGATTTAATGAAGTGTACCAATTAAATAATATTTAATTGGAATTGAATTGATATTGATTTTTGGGTTTATCGTGAACAGTGTTTTAAATAACACTCGTTCTTTAACCCGATAATTAATGAAATGTGATTTTGGGTTTATCGTGAACCGTGTTTTAAATGACACTGATTCTTTAACCCAGTCGAAGATTAAAACTAAGTGGAGTTTTAATGAATCTTTAATTAGATTGAAAAGATCGAGAATGGAGTAGCACCAGTTTTACTCCAGGCGATAGTTAAATCTTTAATTAGATTTGAACGTGAAATGGTAATTGAATTTACCGATAACACTGTGGTGTTAGATATGAAGTATTACCAGTTTTACTTCATGGGATGAATAGGTTGGGATTGGGAAATTAAAACAAATGATTACTTCGGTAAGGTTCGCTAATCCCGACTAGTTTGAATTGATATTCAAAAATAGATTAAAGAATAAATTCAAGGAATTTATCTTGGATAAAATAAATGGGAACCTTTCCCTATGAACGTGAAAATCAGAAACTAACTGTCGGTTAGCCAAGAAGAATGGTTTTCTGGATATTGGTCTGATGTTGGTTTCGGACTTCGGGATTAATATTTGGGAAATTATTCTCTTGATTAATTTACGGTCAGTGACTGATGAATTGGAATGAGGCGTATGTTGTATTTGTGTAACACTTATTTAAAATATACGCGAGTTATTCGGAAAGACCGGGTTTATCCCATTCTGAATAACTGATACGACGAAAAGTCGAAGATGAAGACGATGGTCGAAGACCGGAGGTCTTCACGTCGTTTGGGTGATTACTGATGATCTTGATTGGGCTGTACACCCAAGAAGATGGAAACAGTTGGTGATCGTCCAGACGTACTTGAAGATCGATGGATATGCGGGGTACTAGGTGCCTCCGGTTTCGTTCAGACCCAGAACGGACTTGTAAATGGACTGTGTGTCTGACATTGGATTTTAGTCCGTGTGATTGATCTCTATTAAATATATATCTGCTTGGCGGCGGAGAATTTATTCTCTTGCTTAACGGCCTTCTCTGAGACGTACGAGCTCAGGGGTTATATATTGATGGATATCAATCGCATGGAGTGAATTGCCTGTGTGGCATGCCTAAGTGGCAAATGATCAAGGCTTCTATTGAAAAGCAAAGTCTTGTGGTGATGATCGAAGCACGGCCTTTGTGGCGTAGCTTTGTGTAACGTTTACTTCGCGAGTTTCACACCCGGTATGAACCAAAAACGGGAGACGGACCTCAGGGAGGACTTACGTTTCTTTCTAGTTAGAAGTGGCGTCAGAGGTTTTACACGCCCTGACGAGTTTGACTTATGTGGTTGTTGCTGTTGCGAGGCGCCTCGGATTGATCGGTCGTTCTCGAACCGATGGAGTCATTTAGTTGGCTCACTTACACCCCATAGGGTGGGGAAACGTAGTGTTCAGGCATAATAATCCACATCGGTGGACCGGCCCTGACGATCTAAAGGCTTGCCTGTGCGCTTGCCTGTGGCTCGGGCTAGAGAGTCACGAATCGGTAGAGGACGATCCCTAGCCTCGGTTCATACCATAAATGATAACCCAACTTCCAATACGACATTTCGGTTTTGATTGTAGAACTAGTATGGCGACATGATATATGGTACCCATGCCGTCTATGATTGATACTTATGATTTGAAGTTGTTTTATACACTATGCACTTATAATAGTATCAAACGATTTGTTTTAAACGTATCAAGCATTCTTTGGCTGTTATAAGGGAAAACCCTATCCTCGGTTGCGTTGCATTGTGTGATGGGACCTGGGTCTTATAACAACTTCATTTTTCTTTATTTAGCATGGCGCTGTTTGTTTTATGCACTGGTATTCTTGGGAGGAAACCCGTTCCGTGTTATACGGCGTGGTCCCTTGATTTACCTTTGAAAATAAAGATTAATAACTGTTTTAGTTCTCACACCAGTCACATGACTGACCTGGAGTTTATTGTTTTAACCTAAACTCTGGGTGCCCTTATTTTGACACGGGCAGCTAGTAGTTTTGGTTTTGCAGATTTATATTCACAGGATCCTGGTTTACAGCTGGAATGATATCCGGAAAGCTTTGTATCCGTATATCTCTTCTAGTTGTGTATTGTAATATTTTCCGCTGCTATGTATTTAAATGTAATTTAAATATCTGATATTTCTGTGTAATATTCAATTATACCCTGTATATTCTTGTAATCTGTTGCATTGTTGTAATATACAATGAAATGTTCTTCTGTATGTGTTCTGTTGTGGCTTGTTCTCGAACTATCCGACACTTTCCTTTACGGGGAAGTTGCGGGTCGTCACAATGGAGAAGCACTTGGAAGGGATTGGACAGTATCATGCATGCAAATTAGGTGCTTGGAATACCTTTGCTTGCGACCTACAAAGATTGAACTGGGAGAATATCGAGCGCATCACTACTTTGGAGAATGACAAAGCATCGCTTATCCAGGCCCACAAGTCCGAGGATGAGATCATTGCCGAATTGTCAAGTTCTGGGAACAAAACGGACCCAACCGGTACTTCTCCTTCTGCTCATGTTGGGAAATGATCTAGTGATGCAATCATTTTTTCTGACTTTTATTATTTTCTTTTATGTACTCATGCCGATGTATATGCAGGTGCTGGTCCCCGCCTACGTTCCTCTAAAATTTTTGTACTAGGTTTGTGACTTTAACTTTGTGTTACTATGATGGTAATGTTATGCTCATTGTACATTAAGCTTTTACCGTCCATATCTGCTTTCTTTATGTTTGCGTCACAAATTCCTTCTATCACAAGCCATTTGTCCTTGCAATACTTTGTGTAGAAATGATTTCACGGTACTTTTGAAAAGTTGATTTTTTAATTATAGTCACGAACCATTATTGGTTAGACCTAATCTGACCAACCTTGCCGGATTTCTTTGATTCTGACTAAGGAAATTTTTGAAATTTATCCTAAATAAACACCTTTATGCTTCTCACAATATCGGGGTTATTGATTTTTCCTTTGCCATCTCAAAGTTCCTCTTTATTTATCAAATTAGTTCTTGCTGACGCTTAACCCTTAATTTTAAAGTTGTGACGAATTTGTGGTATATCTTAAGAAATGAACATCGTCAAATCTCTTTAATGTGGTAGCGACGCCCTCGTACCAAGATTCAATAAAGACTTTATAAATTAGGTGCAGCGTTATGCGACCAACTTGGTTTGGACTCTTTAAAACATGTGTTCTTGCCATTGTTGGTCTTTTTGGCATGAATCCGGTCGAAGGTTTCCAACTTAGTTGGTCTTATTTATACCTGTTTACGGAGATGAAATCCTGCCTTCGTGCCTATGCTTAAGAGATCTTACTTTATATTCAATCATTTTCCTCACTGGCCTGGAAATCTAGGCCCTTCGGAGATTAGATTTGAACATATGCCCCTAAGGAGGTTTTAAATTTCGTTCCTCTAAGGAGTGTTTGTCTGTAGAGCCGTTATTCATTGTGACCGAATGATTCAGCCACTTGTAGAATTTGCAAGGCACCTTCGAAAAGGTCTTTGGGTCCGTCATTAGCCGAATTTGGAAGACTCGGCATATGATCGGATGCCCCAACAGGGGTCTTTTTAAACCCAGTGTTTATATCGCTGTCCAGCCATGTATTAATGGCATCGTCGATTCATAGAGTGCCCCTCGCTGAGGTCTTTGGTTAAACCCAATGTTTACACTTCTATCTGGCCATGTATTAATAGCTTCAACGATTAACCGGGTGCCCCTCGGGGAGGTCTTTGATTCCAAAGCCCAGTTTTTACTGCAATCCAGCCATGTATTAATGACGTCGACGATTAACCGGGTGCCCCTTGGGAAGGTGAGACGACCCGAACTTCCCCGTGAAGGAAAGCACGGATAGAATTGAGGACAAGACGAATCAGAACACAAACAGAAGAACATTTCATTGTTAATTACTACAATTCCATCAGAATACAAGAATATACAGAGTATCAACGAATATTACACAACAAAAAATATCAGAGATTACAATAAATTACATAGCAGCGGAAAATATTACAAAACACAACTGAAAGTAACACACGAATACAGAGCTTTCCGAGCATCGTTCCAGTTGTAAATCAGGATCCTATGAATATAAATCTGCAAAACCAAAACTACTAGCTGCCCGTGTTGAAAATAAGGGCACCCAGAGTTTAGGTTAAAAAAATAAACTCCAGGTCAGTCATGTGAATGGTGTGAGGACTAAAACAGTTATTTAAAACTTTACTTTAAAAAAATAAGGTAAATCAAGGGACCACGCCGTATAACATGGAACGGGTTTCCTATCGAGAATACCAGTGCTTAGAATAAACAACGCAATGCTTTTTCGAAAAATGAAGCTATTATAAGACCCAGGTCCCATCACACAATGCAACGCAAGCCGGAGGATAGGGTTTTCCCTTATAATAGCCAAACATGCTTGGTACGTTTAAAACAAATCATCTGATATTATTATAAGTGTATAGCGTCAAAACAATTTCAATCATAAATATCAATCATAGACGATATGAGCGTCCCATCCCACTATGTCGCCATACTAGGCTCTACAAATTAAACCGAAATATCTCATATTGGAAATTGGATTTTCGTCATGAGTCGAGGCAAGGGGCAAGCTCCTCTCCGCTTCGAGACACTCTAGCAAATGTCTCAGTACTACTCTCTCTGGGTAGCCTCTGGAATCGACTGGGCCGGTCCTCCCTTACGTTTGAGGATTGGCAATTCCTAAACACACGTTTCTCGGTCCTTACAGACCTATAATCGAGGAGCCTCGCAATCCAACAACCACAAAGGTGAAAATAATATAAATGTCAGCCAGTTTAAGCACTGACACCACCGTAGCTAGAAAGAAACGTCGTGTTCTCCTAATAGTCACTATCCCATTTTTGACTCATACCGTGGTGTGAGGCTCACGAATTCACGTTATACACAAAGCTATGTCACATAGGCCGTGGTTTGATCATCAACCACAAGACTTTGCTTTTCAATAGAAGCCTTGATCATCTACCACTTAGGCATGCCACACAGGCAATTCACTCCATGCGACTGATGTCCATCGATATACAACCTCAGAGCTCGTACGTCTCAGAGAAGGGCGTTAAGCAAGAGAATAAATTCTCCGCCGCTAAACAGATGTATATTTAATAGAGATCAATCAACACAGAATAAAATCCAATGTCAGACACACAGTCCATTTACAAGTTCGTTTTGGATCTGAACAAAACCGGAGGCACTTTCCTCGCATATCCATCGATCTCCAAGTATGTCTGGACGATCACCAACTGATTCCCTCATCTTGGGTGTACATCCCAATCAGGATCATCAGTAATCACCCAAACGATGTGAAGACTTCCGGTCTTCAACCACCGTCTTCCTCTTCGACATATCGTCGAATCGGTTATTCAGAATGGGTATAAACCCGGCCTTTCTTAGTGACCCGCGTATATATTAAACAAATGTTACACAAACACAGCATACACCTCATTCTAATTCATCAGTCGCTAACCGTAAATTAGCAAGAAAACAATTCCCTAAATATTAACCCCGAAGGCCGAAACCAACATCAGATTAATACACATGAAACCATTCTTCTTAGCTAACCTACAGTTAGTTTCTAAATTTCACATTCTTAGGGAAAGGTTCCCATTAATTTTATCAAAGATAAATTCTTTTAAATTTATTCTTTAATCTTCCTTTGGATGTCATTTCAAACCATGTTAAGGTTTTCCAAACTAGTCGAGATTAGCGAACCACACCGAAGTAATTATTTATTTTATTTCCCAATCCCAACCTTTTCATCCCATGAAGCAAAACTGGTAATACTCCATATCTAACACAATGGTGTTATCGGTAAAATTAATTACCATTTCACTTTCAAATCTAATTAAAGATTTAACTATCGCTTTGGAGAAAAACTGGTGATACTCCATTCTCGCTCTCTTTCCAAATTTGATAATTTAAATTATCAATTCACATTTCAATCTAACTACAGATTCATTAAAACTCCTTTTACTGGGTTAAAGAACTAATGTCATTTAAAACACAGTTCACGATAAACCCAAATCACATTCTATTTATTATCGGGTTAAAGAACAAGTGTTATTTAAAACACCGTTCACGATAAACCCAAATCCCATTTGATATTAAATACAAGGCTCTGAATAGAAACTATATCGGCTTATATTCAATATCAAATTCTGAAATCCACAAATATCGCTTTGGAAATAACAATATAAAATATATCTTCCAAATTTCCTCCAAAATATCTGTATAATCGCGGAATCTAATATCGAAATATTCCAAACACAATTTCGATTCAAATCCATTCCAATTCATATATTGGAAATTCTGGTTATTTAAAACACATTTCAAATCCAATTTATTTTTTAAAAATAATTGGATTTTAATTCTAGTTCAAAACTAGTTCATTTCGATAAAAATCTATTTTTATCTTTTCAAATATGTATTTTTTCATACCAATTCTTCACAAATCATTTCTTATGATTTTACACAAATTATTGATATTTTTAATAATTTTATCAAGGCCCGTACAGTTGATTTCCAATAACGGCCATCGAACTACACTTACAGCGACCTTTTCTGAAATTGATTTGGACGTATCTCCAAATCCAACCGTCCGATTTCAAATCTCTTGTACTCTTAGAAAGCACTTTTCGATACGAACCCAACGGTTCCGGTTTTAGGAGAATCCGACGGTCGAATCTCCCGTAATGTCCGTTCGAAGTCAATGGTTGAAATTCACAAACTACCGCGGTGCGGTGCGTTCTATTCAGGCCATTATATATATATATATATATATATATATATATACACACACACACACACACACACACACACATATATATATTTCGTCGATTTCCTTTTAAAACGAATTTTATAAATCGTTTCAAATTTGTTTCAAAAACAATTTCAACCTTCATTTCAAATTTAAATCAAAATTGAATTTTCCATTGTAAATTCTTTTTTCATTCATTTCTATTTGATTTCAATTCAAATTGATTTCAATTCAATTTCCATTCGTTTTCAATTCGATTTGAATTCATTCCAAATCGATTTCACTTCGATTTCCAATTGCATTTCTATTTAATTCAATTCGATTACAATTCGATTTGAATTCATTTCAATTCGAATTCATTTTATATTCAATTCAATTCGAATTCATTTTATATCCAATTCGAATTCATTTTCTAAATATTCAATTTTTAAATCTCTTTTCAATATTCATTATAAAAACGAATATAATCGATATAAACATCGTTCGCATCAAAATAGCACATCTCTAATCAACACGGCTTTATATTTTTCAATAACTTCGTTATTTTATTCAACAAATGAATATTTATTCTATTCAACACATGAATCTATATTTCTTTCAACACATGACCAATCTCAACAAATGAGTACTGTCAACACGTGACTATTTTTGTAATTTAATATATTTTATAAAATTATGACTTCTATCATTAAATTCTTAATCAGACTCCAACCGTAAATTAGTAAGAGAACGACTCCCTAAGTATTACCCCGAAGGCCGAAACCAACATCAGATCAATACCCAGGAGACCACTCATCTTATCTATTTTCCAGTTAGTTTCTAATTTTATATATGATAAAGATGTAAATTTTATTGTTAAAATACTTCGTTCAACACATGAATCTATATTTTTTTCAACACATGATTAATCTCAACACATGATTACTGTCAACACATAAATCTTTATTTTATAATATTCTTTATTTTCCCAATTGGAATGAGGTCCAATTAATTACCATATAATGTTAATTATATGGATTCCATATAACACACGTATATAATAGCAACGATAAATAATCAACCATCATCCAAAGTGCACCACACAACTGCATAAGCATCAAATGTAAATAATTAACGCTCACACAGTCTGTCGACCAATCGATCAACATACAACTAAATAATTGGGATTAGTGTACGCCAAATATCATCCCAACAACCGTGTGGGGTTTCAATCCACAAACACTGAATATTATTTGTGCAGTTGGGAGACGTGTAAAATTTATCGTCCCAATCAATGTCCTTCAAATAGGTGTTCATAAACAAACCGTCTGGTTGTAAATGAATATTTATTTATTCACATTCACGATAAAAATTACATTTTTAACAATAAAATATTTTTAACTATATAAATATTTTATTTTATTTATTTATTGAATTCTTTGCACACATCACCCGTCGCCTGAACATTTCTTGGATTGAGGATTATCCATCTACTCTAGTCCAAGTATGGAGTCAGATCGTTGAGTGGGAAAAAGAGGAGCTCAAGGTTGATTCCATCGATGAAGACAAGCTGATGGAGAAATACTTAAGGGATGATGAGCCAGAACGCCTAGCTGAAGGGCGCTGCCTCATTGCTGATGCTATGGAAGAACAGAGGCGAAGGACTAAATAGAAGAACGTTCCCGAGGCTGGTTCCTCTTCTACTGCCCCCACAACTTCTGAAGTAGAGGGGTACGATCCTGAAAACCCGGGAATCCCTCGAACAACTCTGCTATCCCCTATCCCCGAAATGGCATCAGAGACAGCAATTACCCCTGCCGAGAAGTATTCGGAAGGTATCCCTACATTTTCTCCTCAATTCGTCAAGGCTATTTCTACCTTTCGCCACGTGATTGAGCAATCGATGAAAAACCCATTATTTTCTCCTGAGTTGATAACTGTTGCTTCTCACTCTGTAGGTATTGAGCCATTCGGAAAGACAGATGTGACTCAGGGAGCCGCCTCTGGGGCAGAGCCTACGGAAAAGGCAAAAGGAGGGAAGGACAAGGCTGCTCCTATAGATTTGGGAGAAGGAAGTGAATCGTCTAAGGCTGACACTCCCCATGATGAAGAAATGATAGCAGCTTTAAAGGATGATGGCGGCGACGGAGGACATGAGGAAGATCCAGAGGTGGCAATAGTCGGGGAGTCGAAAAGTTCAGATGATGTTACTTTGGCTGCAATGAAAGCTGACCAAGATAAACGCTTGCAGTTAAAAGCTGAAGACTTAGACCCTGAAATCCTCAAGCCTCTCGCAGTTGTGGATGCAGGATCAAGGTTAGTTGTTAAGCTTTCAACTAGATCTATTACAGAGGAACTCGCTAAAAAATCTTCTCTTGATTCTAGCGCTCCACCCTCTGGGAAGAAGTCAACCGGTTCCAGCACCGCATCTTCAGGAAAGAAAAAATCAAAGAGCATCTTGACTGAAGCCGAGAAAGAGGCGAAGGATGCGGAGAAAGCCGCCAAGAAGTCTAAGCCTCTTTCGAAGTCTAAATAGTGGGTTGTCTTGTGTCGTTTTAGCATTTGGTGAACCAACGATTGCTGCTATAAGGGTGGCTCTTGCACCTTCTTTTTTGGCTACTTTCCTATACAAATTCATTCATTCGTAAATAAAAAATAATTCATTTTCTGCAATGTCTGTTAGCCATTAGTTCTGCACTTATGTAAGAATGCATGTTTTACTATAGTTGTGTAATGAAGTTATGGTAGGGGGAAATATGTGTATACATATATGTCCCCAGTCGATCTCAAAAAACTATTCAAGATTTAATCAAGTAGTCTGAATGCCCCCGATTTTCTGACGGGATTGCATTTTCTGTGTCGTCAATGCCTTTCGTTTTTTCTGGCACTTTTTTTTTATACTCTCCTGTCTTATACTCAGGTTAGAGTTCTTATTGAGGCGGTCTCTTGTCTGGGTGCACCTTCACGCCTCAGAGGACGTCGTCTTCCCGTCCTTTTATACTCTCTCTCTATTCTCGAGAGTTAGAGTTAAGAATGTCGTTTTCTCATTCTTTTATGTCTTGTTGCACAAATAGTCGTTGTGCTTTTTCTTACGTATAAACTGTTTTCAACCTTTCAGGTTTTAAATCATTTTATATTCCATAATCGCAACAGAATAGTAGATGAAGGTGTATATATATAATGCATGAAAGTAAATGACACACGATATTTTTATAGTGGTTCAGCTAAGTCGTAGCCTACATCCACTTTATAGTCCTTTATTCATATCATCAGATTTTCCTAAGGCAAGTCGTGCCTTTTTACAGAGTTCATAAGAACAATAACAAAGGGTACAACATTTCTAATCCAAATATCGCATCAAGTGTTGGGCATTCCATGCCCTAGGGACTTCTTCGCCATCTACGGTCGTTAACTTGAAGGTTCCTTTTTCAAGTTTCCGTTGGATGACAAAGGGTCCTTCCCACTTCGGACCGAGGTGAGGAAGGGATGGAAAGACTCTCTTCAGCACCAAATCTCCTGGTTCAAAAGTCCTAAGGCGAACTTTTTTGTCGTAATAGCGTGCCATCTGACGTCGATGTCTTACCGCACGCAAATCCGCTTCATCCCTTTTTTCTTCAATTTCATCAAGAGACTCGAGTAAGAGTGCCCGGTTCGTCATCGGGTCATAATACGTCACCCGGTGGGAATGAACTTCAAGCTCTACTGGAAGTACTGCTTCTGAACCAAACGAGAGAGAGAAAGGGGTATGACCAGCAGTGGTCTTAAATGTTGTTCGATATGCCCACAAAGCTAAGGGCAGTTCGTCAACCCATTTTTCCCTTGCGCGCTCTAACCGTTTCTTGAGGATGGATTTTATAACTTTGTTTATTGCTTCTACTTGCCCGTTTGACTGCGGATAAGCAACCGCAGTATACCGTTTGTCGATCTTATATTTCTGGCAGAAATTTCTGAATTCAGTACCATCGAACTGGGTTCCGTTGTCAGTTATAATGGTCCTTGGGATCCCGAATCGGCATATAATATTTCTAACCACGAAACTTATCACCTTTCTCGCCGTGATCTTGGTTAAGGGCTTAGCTTCCACCTACTTCGTAAAATAGTCCACAGCGACTATTACATATTTCGCTCCTCCTTTAGCAATTGGTAGAACTTCGATGATATCAATTCCCCACATGGCAAAAGGCCAAGGACTTACCATCGATTTGAGTTGAGTCGACGGTGCTCTGGGGATTTTGGCGAATCTCTGGCACTTATCGCAGCGTCGTGAATAATCAGCTGCATCTTTATTAATTATGGGCCAGAAGTATCCATATCGCAATATCTTTTTCGCTAAAGTCTGAACTCCTGTATGATCTCCACACTCACCTTCGTGTACTTCTCTTAGTACACGTCTGATGTCGTCGTGTGCTATACATCGTAACAGGGGCATAGAAAATCCTTGCCTATAAAGAGTATCATCTTGTAGGACATATCTGGTAGCCTTGCGAACTATAGCTCTTTTCTCACTCTTCTTTGATGGGAGTGTTCCACTCTTAAGAAAGTTCTTAATTGGGGTCATCCACGACTCCTTCTCCAGTTCTGCTTCGAAAGCGAACTCAATTTCCATCGACTCAAAGCTTGGCGATTCCAACGTTTCAATTGGAATTATTTCAGTTTCTTCTGGATTGTCGGAACTAGCTAGCTTTGCCAGCCTGTCTGCCTTCTGGTTTTCGGGTCTTGGGATATGCGTTATACTGTACCGCTCCAGGTTGCTCAACAGCTTTTCCACTTTCCCAAGGTAGGCGATGAGTCGAGGTCCCCGGGCGACAAATTCCTTTTGCACTTGGCAAACAACAATTTTGGAGTCGCAGAATATGTCCAACATTTTCATTCCGAGGTCTTTGGCAAGCTTCAGCCCGACAATCAGGGCTTCGTATTCAGAGTCATTGTTAGTCGCCGAAAATTCTAATCGCAGAGCGTAATATAACGACCGCCCTTCAGGGGTAATTAAGACGATTCCAGCTCCGGACCTTCGGTCGTTTTTGGCTTCATCTGTGTATAGCTTTCATGAATCTATCTTTAACTCATCTTCGGACTTGACCACTCTGTCATTGATCACTTCCTCCTCTGGGATAGTGAACTCTGCTATAAAGTCTGCCAGAGCTTGTCCCCTAATCGACCTTCGTGGCTGAAAATTTAAATCAAACTGACTTAATTCTATATTCCATTTGATCAACCTTCCCGATGCTTCGGGTCTCTGTAACACCTGCCTCAGAGGCTGGTCAGTGTATATAGTTATTGGATGAGCTTGGAAATAGTGACGAAGTTTTCGGGATGCGATTAGGAGGCTGTAAGCGAGCTTCTCAATCTTTGGGTAGTTGCGTTCTACCGCTGCCAATTTCTTGCTTACATAATATACTGGCCTTTGCACTTTGTCTTCTTCTCGAACCAAGGATGTGCTAACAGCGTGAGCCGAGACTGCCAAGTAAACAAACAATTCTTCGTGATCCACTGGCTTTGACAAAATCGGCGGTTTTTCTAGTAGTTCCAATAAATTTCGAAAGGCCTCAACACAGTCCGGAGTCCACTCAAAGTTCTTCTTCCCCTTTTAATCAAATCAAAAAACGGAACGCATTTGTTCGTGGCTTTGGAGATAAACCAACTCAACGCAGCTACTTTCCCCGCAAGACTTTGGACGTCTTTAATTCTCTTTGGTTCTTCAATGTTTCTAATCGCTGTTATTTGGCTGGGATTGATTTCAATTCCTCGGGAGCTCACAATGAAGCCTAGAAATTTTCCCGATGCCACTCCAAACGAACATTTCAAAGGATTCAACTTCATCCGATACTTTCGCAGGATACCAAACATTTCTGCCAAGTCTTGCGTATGGCTGGAGGACTGTTTCGATTTGACAAGCATATCATCCACATAAACTTCCATAGTCTTCCCTATTTGATTATAAAACATTCTGTTCACCAAGCGCTGATAAGTGGCTCCGGCGTTTTTCAATCCGAATGGCATGACCACATAACAGTATAACCCTAAATTTGTAATGAAGCTCGTATGCTCTTGATCTGGCACCTGCATAGGAATTTGGTTGTACCCGGAATATGCGTCCATGAAAGAGAGAAGTTCATGTCCTGCTGTCGAATCTACAAGCTGGTCAATCCTAGGAAGTGGGAAACTATCTTTCGGGCAAGCTTTGTTCAAATCTGAAAAATCAATGCAAGTCCGCCACTTTCCATTCGGCTTCTTTACTAAGACGGGATTCGATATCTAGTCGGGATATGTCGAATCTCGAATAAATCCGTTCTGTTTCAGCTTCTCCACTTCTTCTTTGATAGCAACCGACCTCTCTGGGCCCAGCATACGTCTCTTTTGCTTCACAGGTGGGTGTTTCGGGTTTACATTTAGTGAGTGACTTATGATGGAGGGCGATATCCCACACATGTCAGCGTGGGTCCAGGCAAACATGTCCAAGTTTGCCTTCAAGAAGTCCGTTAGTTCTTCGGCCCGACGTGGATCCAACTGAGATCCAATCTTCAAAACTCTTGTTGGATCAGCTTCATCAATAGGAATGTCCACTGTCGCTTCATTAGGAGTTGCATTTCTAGTCTCTGGTTCCTCGTCTTTTCTGGGATCCAGGTCTTCAGGCGTTCCTTTGGGCAACTCCTTCGGGGCCGATCCCTCTAATTGCTACGCCGAGCCCTCCTTCGGAGGAGGCGAGGCGTCTTTACTCTCGATATTAAGTCCTTTCATCAACATCTTTAATTCGGCAACATAGCAGGCCCGTCCGGAGACTTGATCCCCTCTCATTATTCCAGTTCCGGCTTCAGTTGGGAACTTAAGCAATAAACACCAAGGGGCGATGCAAGCCCTGAACTCAGCAAGGGCAGGCCTTCCCAAAAATGCATTATAAGGCAAATCTAAGTCCAACACAATGAACTAAAGCATCCGTACTCTTCGGCGTTCTCCTTGTCCCAAGGTTACGGGCAATTCTATGTACCCCATTGGGGCTGTCGACGCCCCGTTGAAGCCTCGGATCCAACCTTCGCATGGCTTCAAATCTTCAGATTCAAGCTTCATCTGATCGAATGACTTTTTAAATAAAATATTAACAGAGCTTCCGTTGTCTACTAACACCTTATGAACCAAGGTCGGCCCAATGGTGGTAGTAATGACCAACGGATCATCGGTGGGTGACTGGATCCCAGTATTATCTCTGCTACGGAATACCACGTCGTCAAACATTGTCTTTTGTTGCTTTATGGGAGTGATATCTTCCAAATCATCACATTCATCCACATCTACGTGCTTGGCAGCATTTACATATTGATCCATCGCTCTAAAACTGCGGATTGCTGGGTGGGGTCCACCCACTATGGAGTTGATAACAATTCCCTTGCCTTTCTGCTGCGTCGTAGGCTTGGGAGCAGATTGAATCTGTTTTGGAGCCTGCTCTCCTTGGCCCCTGTCCCTCGGGGCAACCTTATATTCATCCAGTTTCCCTTCGCGCAGCAGCTTCTCAATCACGTCTCTCAAATGTCGACATTCATTGGTTGAATGCCCATGAGTTCCATGAAACAAACAAAACTTCCCAGTTGCCATTTCTTTCTCCGTTGAGTCGCAAGGTGGCGGTCTTTTATATTGCAAAACATTGTATATATCCAAGTAAATGTTCTCTAGAGTGTCGTTCAACGATGTATAATTCTCATAAGTCTGGAATCGGGGTCTTTTGTTAGGATCACTTCCCCTATTTCTATTTCTTCTGTTACCATTCGCGTTACGGTTATTGTTGTTGCCCCCGTTTCCAGAATTGTCATTTCCACTCTTGTTTCCCACATTTACTTCAACTTTTCCGGAACTTTCCCCAGACTGCTTCACGGCGACGTTACTCTGAACATTTTCTTTTGAAGCCACTTTAGACTTTCTCTTTCGGTTTGCCCTGGCCTCCTCTCGTTTTAAATGAATATCGGCCTTTTCATAAAATAACTCTCTCGTGGAGGGTGTCTTTCCAGAAAGGTATTCTCCAAACTTGGAGTCAGGATCAACTCCTTCCATCAAAGCCATCAAGATGGTGGGCTCATGCGGGTCACTAACTTCAGTCACAGCTAAGTTGAAACGGTCGAGATTTGACCTCAAAGACTCTCCTGGCGCCTGCTTAATTCTTGATAGTTCAATAACACTCTTAGACTTTCGGGTGTGGAGTCGGAACTGATTCATAAAACGTTCGCTCAATTCCCTGTAATTCGATACCGAATGAGGGGGAAGTCGGGTAAACCATAGCAGCGCCACATCTTCTAAATAGATCGGGAATGCTTTACACTTCACTGCGTCAGGAGCAGCAGCAGCATTCATGAGCCACGAGTATCGCATCAAATGCTATCCCGGATCGGTTCTCCCATTATACTTGTCCATCTACGGCAGGTTAAAACGTCGGGGAAATTGAAAATTGAGGATGTCATCAGTGAAAGGAGTATGGCTTCGCTCAATGCCATAATCTTCATTGGTATAGTTTCGGCTTTCGGACATAATCTGGCGTATCATTGCCTATACATCAGCATTAGTTAGGGGCCGTTCCGGCTCCCTGGCCCTCGTATCCGGGTTCCTTCTGGGCTCTTGTTCAGGAGATGCCCTTCTTCTTTGAGCTGCTTCTTCTCTGCTTCGTTCCCTACGCCCCCAGTCGATCTCGGGAGGAGGGGGCTGGAGCATCTGCCCCAGAGTGGGATTAGTATGGTTAGGGTCTCTCAAGCCTGGATCATTGGTTCCTAGTGCTCGTGCAATATCCTCACGGGACCCCAAAGATCCGAACGTCAGTTGCTCCAAATTCTGAGGTCGTTCGAGCGGCCATCTTTCACGGGGCCGTTCTTCCTCGGAAGAAGAAGACTAATCCATTGATGTGTGGTGAACCGGGGATGGGGTTCTCTGTCTACGGATTTCGCTGATTTCCCTGCTCATGAGTCTCATTTTTTCTTGCATCATGAGATTAGTACGTTCGTGGATTTTCATAGCTTCTCTAGTACTCTCAAGCATGTCAAGTAGGCGCGAGAAATCTCCTTGAGTAAGGGGTGCGGATGGATTGACCTGATCATTGACCCTGGTGGCTGGAATCGGAGCATTTGTGGGGGCTCAAGTAGAGGTTCCAACATCACCAAGTGTCGGGTCGGTTCGGAGATGGGAAATCGGGTCGGGTCGGAGCTGGGAAGCCTGTTCGGGTCGGAGCTGGAAAGCCGGGTCGGGTCGGTGTAGGGCGAGCTGCTCGGGTCGGTTCAGGTTGGGGGAATGCACAGCTTCAGATTCTCCTACCCGGATCGGATCGGAGCTTTCCCCCTGTGTGCGGTTCGGATTTCCTATATCAGTTTGTCCTGCTACTGAGCTCTGCCCCCGAGACCTTTTCACAACTGCATTTTGCTGATCTTCACCAACTCCGTTTCCTCGACTAGTCTGAACTTCCTTACCTTTTCCTTTGGCCATAGTACTTCAATAATCAATTCAACAAATATTCAAGAGCGTCGAAACTTGAGGATTAACTTCTTTGAACTCCACGGTCCAAAAAGTAGAACGATAATCCCGAAAAACAAAGAATTCAGATGGTTCTCAGTGAAAGCACCAAAATGTTAGACCAAAAAGTGGTTCTAACACCCAAATTGATTAAAAGCAGAATGAAATAAGATCAAAAGTAAAATAGAGACACATAATTTATAGTGGTTCGGCGAAGAAAAGCCTACGTCCACTTGTCAATCACTATTTTCAATGATATAGTTGCAATTACAATGAGATATTCACTCAAGTTCACTCACAACTCATATACATTCACTCAATTGTCTCAAAAAAAATGTTGAAAGACGATTTGGATTATCCGGGAGTGCTGAAATTCGGTTTATGAAGGTGGTTGAACTCTCAAAGTGCCAAAAAAAAGATCCTTTTCATTGTCTCCAGACAGGGTATTTATAGGTGAAAATTTGCTCAGAACCCGATCCGGATCGGAGCCACGTGTCTTCCATCCCATCAGCTTCGGGTTCGGATGGATTTCAGTGTTGACAACGCATCAGAGCAGTGGACGTTGTGAGTAGGAACTGGACATAACCGCTGTGAATAACCAGGCGATCATGGGGGAGAGTGATGAGAAATATGGGTTCGGATCGGAGCAGCGTGTAAGAGGGGTTCGGATCGGGGTATCCGATCCGATCCGGATTGTCCCAAGGCTAAGTCGTCATCCACTTTTTACTCCATTCCGATCTGTCTCTGTAGCAGGTAGCCCTCCGCTCAGTAGGTTGCTCTCCGATCCGAACAGTTGTGCCTCTCTGATTCCAACAATAACAGCTCACCGATCCGAACAGCAATGACCTCTCCGATCCGAACAGCAATGACCTCTTTGATCCGACCCGCTATAATGCTTTCCAAGTTCTTCAATGTTTCGCATCTCGACTTTGTGTTGCCCAGTTCACAAAGTGGGCTAACAATATATATATTATTTAATTATTTCAAAAAGGTACTTTTTATTTTGACCTCGAAACGAGACCCACCGCCTATCGTCCATAGCTAATTACTCCCATTCCGAACACAATGGGATATGTTTTGTAGGCTGATTCGATCGATTCGATCAGTTTTCGTCAAAATCCAAATATAACTCTATATATTGAATTTGAATGCACATTTCAATTTACCGGGCCCACATACTAACTTGAAAAATCCTCGAAAAATATTTTCTAGCTTCGTATCGAGGATACGGTCCTAACAAAACTAATTTCGTCAAATTCTGAGACCGTTTGAAAAATGGCCATTTTCCAGTCGATTAAAATCAACTAAAACTGGTCAAACGCATTTTCGTTCGCCACGCTCACATATTGATTAGAAAAATTATGAATTTTGAAACTTAGCAATAACTTGACATCACAGATCCAACAAAAGTGGTTTCGTTGAAAACCGTGGTCGTTTGCAAAATTTCCATTTTTAAGGGCCAGAATTCCATAGCGACTATTCAGAATTCTCAACTGGACGTATCTTTTAATTCCCACTATGAAATTTCGATTTTTTGGATTCGTTGGAAAGAAATTCTCAATTAGGTTCTAATATTTTCGGTTTCGCTAAAATCCGGTTTATTTTGAATCCTGTACATTCATTTGAATTTTGAAATTGAATTATCGAACAACCGCGCCATTTTCAATTCCTTTTATATTTAATTTTAAATATTTATATTCTAACGACGATTCAAATAAATATATATGTTCTAATTCTATTCAAAATAAATTCCTCGTCATTATTATTTAAAATAATTCATTTTAAATATTCAAAATTCACTAAAATTTCCAAAATAAGAATTTCAAATTGGCTCAGAATTTCCGGGTTATTACAATCTCCCCCACTTAAAACTTTTCATCCCCGAAAAGGAACGAAGCCGAAAGTTGTTTTACAAATCAACTCAACGTCCATTATTTTCTTTACGTCTTGAGTTCTTCAACTTTTCAGTTTCTAAGAACCTTTCAAATTTTTCAAAAATTTGGCTAACGCCCTAAATTTTCGAAAAATTTCGCCATAACCATCCCTGCACCGGGGACTTCGGGATATTTCATATAGCCTCCCATGGCCTTCTTCAATCCAAAAGAAAAACAAAAAGCCAAGTACCTAGCCAATCGGCTCATAAAATCATCCAAACCCAAAGAAATACATTAAACATGCACCTATTTGTCGGACAAACAATTTTATTCTCTGCTCTAGCCTCCTTGCTATGACCTGTTCAATGTAAGTACATGTATATGCATGCAATTGTAATCATTTTTCAATACAGTTCAATATTCGGTTTAATTTGGCATAACGGTTCAAAATTTCAAATAAATGAAACCAACAATTAAACAACACAACCAGCAATCAATTAGTGGATTATTGTTTCAAATTCATAATTTTGATATATATACAGAAAATCATGTTTTTGATGCCAAATCACAATACTATATTCTATCTATATTTTGGTTCTCACACCAGTCTAATGGAAATATATAGATATCACACCTTCGAAAAACAAACAAAAATATTGATGATGTTTCGAACCACCATCAGAACGTCTCCGAGCTACTAGAGTGCAGTTCTATATCTATCCAGTATATTAAAACTTCGACTATACGTTCATGACGCGTATACGTGAAATATTTATATACTCGATTGTCCAAATTCAAAGTAAATAAATATTCAAATACATATAAACTGGTTCAAATTTCAAAACAATATTGTTTTCATTTGAAAAATATACTCTTCACACTCGTTCTAGGATACTACTGATCCTATCTCTAACGAGTCATTCTAATTGGATATTACTAATCCAATCTCTGATGAATTCTTTCGTATGGTTCTAATGTGTCTTGTTCTCGAGCTCTATAAACCAAAGCTCTGATGCCAAACTGAGACGACCCGAACTTCCCCGTGATGGAAAGCACGGATAGAATTGAGGACAAGACGAATCAGAACACAAACAGAAGAACATTTCATTGTTAATTACAACAATTCCATCAGAATACAAGAATATACAGAGTATCAATGAATATTACACAACAGAAAAATATCAGAGGTTACAATAAATTACATAGCAGCGGAAAATATTACAAAACACAACTGAAAGTAACACACGAATACAAAGCTTTCCGAGCATCGTTCCAGCTGTAAATCAGGATCCTGTGCATATAAATCTGCAAAACCAAAACTACTAGCTGCCCGTGTCGAAAATAAGGGCACCTAGAGTTTAGGTTAAAACAATAAACTCCAGGTCAGTCATGTGACTGGTGTGAGAACTAAAACAGTTATTTAAAACTTTACTTAAAAAAAATAAGGTAAATCAAGGGACCACACCGTATAACACGGAACGGGTTTCCTCCCGAGAATAACAGGGCTTAGAATAAACAACGCAATGCTTTTTCGAAAAATGAAGCTATTATAAGACCCAGTCCCATCACACAATGCAACGCAAGCCGGAGGATAGGGTTTTCCCTTATAATAGCCAAACATGCTTGGTACGTTTAAAACAAATCATCTGATACTATTATAAGTGCATAGCGTCAAAACAATTTCAATCATAAATATCAATCATAGACGACATGAGCGCCCTATCCCACTGTGTCGCCATACTAGGCTCTACAAATAAAACCGAAATATCTCGTATTGGAAATTGGATTTCCGTCATGAGTCGAGGCAAGGGGCAAGCTCCTCTCCGCTTCGAGACACTCTAGCAAATGTCTCAGGACTACTCTCTCTGGGTGGCCTCTGGAATCGGCTGGGCCAGTCCTCTCTTACGTTGGAGGATTGGCAATTCCTGAAAACACGTTTCCCGATCCTTACAGACCTATAATCGAGGCGCCTCGCAATCCAACAACCACAAAGGTGAAAATAATATAAATGTCAGCCAGTTTAAGCACTGACACCACCATAGCTAGAAAGAAACGTCGTGTTCTCCCAGCGGTCACTATCCCGCTTTTGACTCATACCGAGGTGTGAGGCTCGCGAATTCACGTTATACACAAAGCTATGCCATGTAGGCCGTGCTTTGATCATCAACCACAAGACTTTGCTTTTCAACAGAAGCCTTGATCATCTGCCACTTAGGCATGCCATACAGGCAATTCACTCCATGCGACTGATGTCCATCGATATACAACCTCTGAGCTCGTACGTCTCAGAGAAGGGCGTTAAGTAAGAGAATAAATTCTCCGCCACCAAACAGATGTATATTTAATAGAGATCAATCAGCACAGAATAAAATCCAATGTCAGACACACAGTCCATTTACAAGTTCATTCTGGGTCTGAACGAAACCGGAGGCACTTTCCTCGCATATCCATCGATCTCCAAGTACGTCTGGACAATCACCAACTAATTCCCTCATCTTGGGTGTACAGCCCAATCAAGATTATCAGTAATCACCCAAACGATGTGAAGACTTCTGGTCTTCAACCACCGTCTTCCTCTTAGAAATATCGTCGAATCAGTTATTTAGAATGGGTATAAACCCTGCCTTTCTGAATCACCCACATATATAATAAACAAATGTTACACAAAAACAACATACACCTCATTCCAATTCATCAGTCGCTAACCGTAAATTAGCAAGAGAACAATTCCCCTAATATTAACCCCGAAGGCCGAAACCAACATCAGATCAATACCCAGGAAACCATTCTTCTTAGCTAACCTACAGTTAGTTTTTAAATTTCACATTCTTAGGGAAAGGTTCCCATTAATTTTATCAAAGATAAATTCTTTTAAATTTATTCTTTAATCTTCCTTTGGATGTCATTTCAAACCATGATAAGGTTTTCCAAACTAGTCGAGATTAGCGAACCACACCGAAGTAATTATTTATTTTATTTCCCAATCCCAACCTATTCATCCCATGAAGCAAAACTGGTAATACTCCATATCTAACACCACGGTGTTATCGGTAAAATTAATTACCATTTCACGTTCAAATCTAATTAAAGATTTAACTATCGCTTTGGAGCAAAACTGGTGATACTCCATTCTCGCTCACTTTCCAAATTTGATAATTTAAATTATCAATTCACATTTCAATCTAATTACAGATTCATTAAAACTCCTTTTACTGGGTTAAAGAATGGGTAAAAGAACTAATGTCATTTAAAACACAGTTCACGATAAACCCAAATCACATTCTATTTATTATCGGGTTAAAGAACAAGTGTTATTTAAAACACCGTTCACGATAAACCCAAATCCCATTAGATATTAAATACAAGGCTCTGAATAGAAACTATATCAGCTTATATTCAATATCAAATTCTGAAACCCACAAATATTGCTTTGGAAATAACGATATAAAATATATCTTCCAAATTTCCTCCAAAATATCTGTATAATCGCGGAATCTAATATCGAAATATTCCAAAGACAATTTTTATTAAAATCCATTCCAATTCATATATTGGAAATTCTGGTTATTTAAAACCCATTTCAAATCCAATAAAATAATAGGATTTTAATTCTAGTTCAAAACAAGTTCATTTCAATAAAAATCTATTTTTATCTTTTCAAATATGGAGTTTTTCATCCCAAATCTTCACAAATCATTTCTTATGATTTTACACAAATTATTGATATTTTTGATAATTTTATCAAGGCCCGTACAATCGATTTCCAATAACGGCCATCGAACTGCACTTACAGCGACCTTTTCTGAAATTGATTTGGACGTATCTCCAAATCCAACCATCCGATTTCAAATCTCTTGTATTCATTAGAAAGCTCTTTTTGATATGAACCCAATGGTTCTGGTTTTAGGAGAATCCGACGGTCAGATCTCCCGTAATGTCCGTTCGAAGTCAATGGTTGAAATTCACGAACTGCCGCAGCGCGGCGCGTTCTATTCAGGCCATTATTTATAATATATATATATATATATATATATATATATATATTATATTTCATCGATTTCCTTTTAAAACGAATTTTATAAATCGTTTCAAATTTGTTTCAAAAACAATTTCAACCTTCATTTAAAATTCAAATAAAAATTGAATTTTCCATTATAAATTCTTTTTACATTCATTTCAATTTGATTTCAATTCAAATCGACTTCAATTCAATTTCAGTTCGTTTTCAATTCGATCTGAATTCATTCCAAATCGATTTCACTTCGATTTCCAATTGCATTTCTATTTAATTCAATTTCAATTCGATTACTATTCGATCTGAATTCATTTCAATTCGAATTCATTTTATATTCAATTCAATTTGAATTTATTTTATATTTAGTTCAATTCGGATTCATTTTCTAAATATTCGATTTTTAAATCTCTTTTCAATATTCATTATAAAAAAGAATATAATCGATATAAACATCGTTCGCATCAAAATAACGCATCTCTAATCAACATGGCTTTATATTTTTCAATAACTTCGTTATTCTATTCAACAAATAAATATTTATTCTATTCAACACATGAATCTATATTTCTTTCAATACATGACCAATCTCAACAAACGAGTACTGTCAACACGTGACTATTTTTGTTATTTAATATATTTTATAAAATTATGATTTCTATCGTTAAATTTTTAATCAAACTCCAACCGTAAATTTGTAAGAGAACGATTCCCTAAGTATTAACCCCGAAGGCCGAAACCAACATCAGATCAATACACATAAGACCACTCATCTTATCTATTTTCCAGTTAGTTTCTAATTTTATATATGATAAAGATGTAGATTTTATTGTTAAAATATTTCGTTCAACACATGAATCTATATTTCTTTCAACACATGACTAATCTCAACACATGAGTACTGTCAACACGTAAATCTTTATTTTATAATATTCTTTATTTTCCCAATTGGAATGAGGCCCAATCAGTTACCATATAATGTTAATTATATGGATTCCATACAACACATGTATATAATAGCAACGATAAATAATCAACCATCATCCAAAGTGCACTACACAACTGCATAAGCATCAAATATAAATAATTAACGCTCACACAGTCCGTCGACCAATCGATAAACATACAACTAAATAATTGGGATTAGTGTACGCCAAATATCATCTCAACACCCGTGTGGGGTTTCAATCCAAAAATACTGAATATTATTTGTGTAGTTGGACGACGTGTAAAATTTATCGTCCCAATCAATATCCTTCAAATAGGTGTTCATAAACAAACCGTCCGGTTGTAAATGAATATTTATTTATTCACATTCACGATAAAAATTATATTTTTAACGATAAAATATTTTTAACTATATAAATATTTTATTTTATTTCACATCACACAATCAATTTTCACCACAACCAACAATCAAACATACAAGCCATCCATGGTCTGTGGACGACGGGTGTCGGGGGCTGCTAAGCACCGTATGCATCCTAGTATATATTTTTAACTAGAAAACAAAATTTAAAGTGAGAAGTTCTCACCGACTAGCTAAACCAAATGCCATGACTCTTCATATGTAGAAATCTTCGTCGTTCTCGCCTTTTGTCAATTTCATTGCCCGCATTCACTACAATTATAAAAATCACATTTTTATATTGTTGCTATGTATATAAAAATCACATTTTTACAATTACGCTATACAGATAAAAATCACATTTTTATATCGCTACTATATAGATAAAAATTCTATTTTTATACCGCTACTATATAGATAAAATTTTTACTTTTACATCGCTACTATATGGATAAAAATTCTATTTTTATCTCGCTAGTAATATAATAAAAATTATATTTTTATTACTCTACATAAATAAAAATCATATTTTTATTCTTCCTATGATAGAAAGATCGAATTTTTATTATCTATATAATATAAAAATCATATTTTTATATGGCTACTTCTATAAAGATCACATCTTTATTATTCCTACTATATAAAAATCATATCTTCGTATTTTTATATAGTTAAAAATCCTTTCTTTTATATGATTAACATATAAATAAAGATCAAATCTTTTCTTTTGACTTTGAAAAATCATTTCTTATCTCTCCAAAGTCATATTTAAAAATAAATCATTTTCTCTTAATGCTATTATATATAAGTAAATCAGATTTTATTTAATTATAAAATTAACTAAATATATAAAAGGAAAACTCACCATTTTAATGAAAAGGAGCTCACTGCCGAAGAAGGAAGGGGGAGGGGGAGGAGTACTCGTCGGCGCTGGGTGGTTGGAGTCGCTCCGGCGCGGGTTCGTCGACTGCGAAGGGGAGAGAGGGGTGGGGGTTGCGTCGTGGTCTTCGATTGAGGGGGGATTCGATGCTGCGCTGGGGAAGAGGGGGGAAGGGCAGAGTCGAGGAGGGGTTATCGGAGGGGCGGAGGTGGCGCGGTGGCCTACTCAGGCGGCGGCGGCTACTATCGCCCTCCTTTTCCCCTTTTTATTTTTATTTTCTTTCTTTCTAACCTAATTTGATTTGAGCAGGGGGGGGGGGGGGTAAAGGAGATAAAGGAGAGGGATTTGGGAATATATTAATATATATGTATTATTTAATTATTTCAAAAAGGTACTTTTTATTTTGACCTCGAAACGAGACCCACCGCCTATCATCCATAGCTAATTACCCCCATTCCGAACACAGTGGGATATGTATCGCTGGCTGATTCGATCGATTCGATCAGTTTTCGTCAAAATCCAAATATAAATCTATATATTGAATTTGAATGCACATTTCAATTTACCGGGCCCACATACTAACTTCAAAAATCCTCGAAAAATATTTTCTAGCTTCGTATTGACGATACGGTCCTAACAAAACTGATTTCGTCAAATTCTGAGACCGTTTGAAAAATGGCCATTTTCCAGTCGATTAAAATCAACTAAAACTGGTCAAACGCGTTTTCCTTCGCCACGCTCGCATATTGATTCGAAAAATTACGAATTTTGAAACCTAGAAATAACTTGACATCACGGATCCAACAAAAGTGGTTTCGTCGAAAACCGAGGTCGTTTGCAAAATTTCCATTTTTAAGGGCCAGAATTCCATAGCGACTATTCTGAATTTTCAACTGGACGTATCTTTTGATTCCCGCTATGAAATTTTGATTTTTCGGATTTGTTGGAAAGATATTCTCAATTAGGTTCTAATATTTTTGGTTTCGCTAAAATTCGGTTTATTTTGAATCCTGTACATTCATTTGAATTTTGAAATCGAATTATCAAACTACCGCACCATTTTCAATTCCTTTTATATTTAATTTTAAATATTTATATTCTAACGACGATTCAAATAAATATATATGTTGTAATTCTATTCAAAATAAATTTCTCGTCATTATTATTTAAAACAATTCATTTTAAATATTCAAAATTCACTAAAATTTCCAAAATAAAAATTTTAAATTGGCTCAGAATTTCCGGGTTATTACAGAAGGTCTTTGGTTTAAAATTGCGTTGTTTCACGGGGCAAATTCTAGTTCATTTATCGGGTTTTTACCACGATTTATTAGGACTAGCGCTTGAGACCCTATAATTAAGAAGGTGCCCCTTTTGTGAAACTTGTCGCTTTGTTTGTAGCTCGAGCACTGTTTCATTTGGCCGCCTAGTTCCTGGTGTCCCTTCCTTATGATGTTATGCTTTACACCTTTCATATTTTGTTACGAATGGTGTTTTAAGAACTAAGGAACAGGTATTTAAGCTTTCCCCATCGGGATGTGCTGTAATTGTCACCAGGTTACATTGGGTCATAAACATGACTGCGTCCTTTTTTAAGAGGGAGCCTGCAATCAAAATCGAATCTTTAGCAAATAATTTGCAAATCGTATGATTTAGGCAAGCAAAGCAGTTCCTTTCATTAGTATGTACAAAGCTAGTAATAATGTTGCATGATATTTACAACTTTTTCAGATCTTATGAAGGAAACATTAAGCGAGGTAATGACGGAGATGTATAGCATTCCATGCTCTTGGAAGTTGGATTCCATCTGTCGTTTTTAATTCAAATGTACCATCCGAGAATTTTTGGCTAATCATATATGGCCCCTCCCAGTTGGGTCCGAGTACCCTAGTTCCGGTCATGATCCGTTTCAAAACAAGGTCCCCAACTTGGAAGGTTCCATGCTTCACTCTAGCATTGAAATGACGAGCTATTCTTCTTTGATGTGCCATGACTCTGAGTTTTGCTTCTCTTCTTCTCTCTTCAAGAAGATCGAGTGCTTCGAGTTGTAGTTTCCCATTCTCTTCTTTGTTGGAAAGGATTCTCCTATGAGTCAGAACCTCCAATTCTACTGGAATCATAACCTCGGATCCAAACACAAGCGAGAATGGAGTATGCCCCATCGTAGTCTTATAAGTGGTATAGTATGCCGATAGTGCAAGCGAAAGCTCGTCTACCCAAGCGCCTTTAACTTTTTCAAGTCGCTTCTTGATGGTTGGCTTCAAGATTTTGTTGATCGCTTCGACTTGCTCGTAGGCATGTGGATGAGCCATGGCTGCAAAACTCTTCTTGATCTTGTACTTGGCAGAGAAATCTAAAAATTCCCTGCTCTCAAATTGAGTTCCATTGTCGATGATTATTTTCTGCGGTATACTAAACCTACAGATGATGTTTTTCAAGACAAAATTGATCACCTTCTTTGATATAATATTAGCTAACGGTTCGGCTTCAGCCCATTTAGTGAAATAGTCAACTGCCACTATCGCGTACTTCATATTCGATTTAGCTATAGGTAATGCTCCAATCAAGTCTATGCCCCAGATGGAAAATGGCCACGGGTTGACCATTTGAGTCAATTCAGTAGGAGGTGCTCTTGGAATCTTTGCAAATCTTTGGCATCTATCACACTTCTTAACATAGCTCATCACATCCAAGTTCACATCGGGCCAAAAGTATCCATATCGCAGGATTTTCTTAGCCAGTGTTTGGTCGTCTATGTGACCTCCACAATCTCCTTCATGTAACTCTTTCAAGATCTCCTTTGATTCCTCCTTTGTTACACATCGAAGCAATGGCATGGAGAGTCCTCGTCTATATAATTTTCTGTCCTGAATAAGATATAGTGGAGCCTTGTGTCGTACCTTCCTTTGCTTTTTTGGCAGTTCAGGGAGTGTCATATTAAGGATATACTCCTTGATTGGAGTCATCCATGACATGGGCTCTTCACCGTCTCCATGATCTAGTCAACATCTGCTTCCTCAATGGCGGGAGTGGAAAGGACTTCGATAGGAATAAGGCCCAGTAAATGCGCATTTGAAGAACTAGCATATTTGGCAAAACAATCTTCCTTTGAATTTTCTTCCCTCGGAATGTAAGATATAGTGTAGTGGTCAAGGTTGTTGAGAAGTTCCATGGCTTTAGTAAGATAAGAAGGGAGGTTTCCAACCTTAGTCTGGAATTCTCCAAGAAGTTGACACACTACCAATTGAGAACCACTAAAGATTTGTAAGGTTTTCAAATTCAATACCTTTGCTAATTTTAGCCCTGTTATTAATACTTCGTATTCGGCCTCATTATTTGTCGACGGGAATTCCAATCTTAAGGCATAGCACAAAGAATGACCATCTGGAGTTTCTAAGACAATTCTGGCCCATGAACAATAATCGTTTCTGGATCCATCAAAGTTTAGCTTCCAACTAGACACTGTCTCTGTCGGTTCTCCAATTTCCTCTCCCCTATCCATGAATTCAGTGATGAAATCCGCTAAGGCTTGTCTATCAATAGCTCTTCTAGGGTGATAAGTGATGTCATATTGACTAAGCTCAAAGTTCCACTTCAATAACCTTCCTGAAGTCTCTGGACGAAATAGAACTTGTCTTCGTGGTTGATCGGTGATAATTTTTATAGGATGGGATTGGAAATATGGTCTCAACTTTTTTGATGCAATGAGCAGACAGTATGCAAGTTTCTCGAGCTTCGGTAGTTTAATTCTGCTCCAGCGAGACGCTTACTAATGTAATAAACTGGCCATTGGACTTTTGCATCCTCTCGGACAAGTGCGGCGCTTAAGGCATGTGATGAGACAACTAAATATAGGAAAAGTTCCTCTCCAGAAAGCATCGGTGGTGACTCCATGTGCTTAATCAATTCTTCAAAAGTCGTTTGACACTCTGGAGTCCACTGGAAATCTTTCTTTCCCTTTTTCAAGGCATCGAAAAGTGGGATGCACCGATTGGTTGCTTTAGAGATGAACTGGTTAAGGGTAGAAACTTTCCCATTCAAGCTTTGAAGCTCTTTCTTTGTAGTTGGAGCACGCATTTCCAGTAATGCCGTGATTTGGGAAGGATTCCCCTCAATGCCCCTAGCGTTGACTATAAATCCAAGAAATTATCCCGATGAAACTCCAAATGAGCATTTTAAAGGTATTAACTTCATACCGTACTTTTTGAGGATATGAAACATCTCGGCCAGATTCTCTAGGTGATTCTATGCCTTTTTGGATTTCATCAGCATATCATCTACATAGTCCTCTATAGTATTCCCAATTTGGGATTTGAACATGGAATTTACATGGCACTGGTAGGTTGCTACCGCATTCTTTAGTCCAAACGGCATAACTTTGTAGCAATAGAAGCCTCTATCAGTTATGAAACTCGTGTTTTCTTTGTTCGGTTTATGCATCATGATCTGATTATACCAAGAGTATGCATCTATGAAGGATAACAACTCATGCCCCGCAGTTGCATCGATAAGTTGGTCAATTCTCGGTAATGGAAAAATGTCTTTGGGACATGCTTTGTTAAGGTCCGAGTAATCTATGCACACTCTTCATTTGCTATTGGATTTTTTAACAAGGACCGGATTAGAAACCCAAGCGGGATATGTAGATTCTCTAACAAAATTATTTTTGAGCAATTTGTCCACCTCTTCTTTTAATGCCACAGATATTTCAGCTCCTTGCATCCATCTTTTATGTTTTACAGGAGTCAAACTAGGATCAATGTTTAACTTGTGAACAATTACATTTAGTGATATTCCGCACATGTCAGAGTGTGTCCATGCAAATACATCTAGGTTTGCTTTTAGAAACAGTATCAAGTCCTTCTGTAATTTTAGGCCTAGCTGAGAACCTATTTTTAGGACTCGGTCAGGATATTTATCGTGTACTGGAACAGAGATGGTGTCCTCAGCTGGTGCCGCTCTGTCTTCCGCCATACTGGCTTTTCTTGGATCAATTTCCTTCTGGGCCCCGCTATGTTCGCTGGTATGAGGACTCCTCCTTAATTGTTATTAGGGGGAATCGTGAATGCGGAGCGGAGGCTCCACATCCTTCTTCACCTCCTTTTTCCCTGCCTCAGCTAGCTCAGTAAGAAAGCATTCTCTTGCTGTTTGTTGGTCTCCCTTGACCGTGCCAATTCTGTTTTCAGTAGGAAGCTTCATCATGAGACACCTTGGAGCCATCATTAGTCTAAATGCTACGAGGGTTGGTCGTCCAAGGAAGGCATTGTAAGCATAGAATTCATTATTATGACAAAATCTTGTTTTAATGCTGCCTTACACTCTCCTTCCCCAAGCTCGATGAGCAAATTGATGACACCAATTGGTTGAACAACTAGCCCCGTGAATCCGTGGATTTTATTTTGGCAAGCTTTCCATCATCCATTGAGAGTTTCATTCTATGGAATGCACTGATGAAGAGAACAGTGAATGATAACCCACCGTTGAATAAGACCCTTCTAACAATGGTTGGCCCCAAGCCAATAGTTACCACCATGGGATCCACTGTTGGAGTTATGAATTCGTTTGCATCTTCATCTTTGAACACGATGTCATCACACGGAATTCTTGGCATCTTTGCTGTTAAGGCTTCATTCATGATCATGAGCTCTTCTTCTTTCGGAAGGTTCTTGGTTTCCTTGGAGTATTTCACAATGTCCCCCCATCTTCTTCCGGCTGGGTGTAGCCCACCTGAAATGGAATTAATGATCAATCTTGGAATAGTAGTGACTGAAACATTTTCATTTTGTTTAGGTTGTCCCACAGAGGCTCCTTGGCCTTGAGCATTCTGGGCATTCTGCGGGTTCTTTGTATACTATTGAAGTCTGTTTTTCCTTATCAGTTCTTCAGATAAGCTTTTCAGGTGCCTAGACTCGTTTGTGTTGTGGCCTGACTGATTATGAAATCGGCAGATCCTCCCTGACTTGATTGCTACATCACTGACCTTTGCTTGTTTTGGTATTGGGTAATCTTTGATATCTTTGGTTGCCATGAAGATGTTCTCCACGGTGTCGTTCAGAGGAGTCAATACCGAATTCTTAAAGAAACGAAGTTTTTTGTTTGGTCGGTTGTCTCTTTCATCATTCCCCCTTTTCTAACTGCCGAGATCCTTCTAACCGCCATCGGCATTACCATTTTTCTTCTCAAGCTGTGTGCTGCTTTCGGGAACATCTATAGCATAGGATGGATCCTCATCCACACCTATGTATTCTTCGGCTTTATCAAACAGTTCCTCTAGAGTAGTTGGTTTTTTTCTTAATCCATCATCTGAGCTTGGTTTTCTTGCTTATGGCGCCCTTCAAGGCCATTAAAACCAATCGTGGCTCATAGTTTCCAACCTCAGCGTCGGCGGAGTTGAAACAAGTGAGAAAAGCCCTTATTGACTCTCCTGGTCTTTGCACAAGCTCGTTTAATTCCATAACATCTCGCACTTTCATCACTTGAAGCTTAAATTGTTCTCGAAACAGTTTGGCTAAGGTAGCAAAGTCATCCTCCAATCTGGGTGGTAGCTTTGTGAACCAAAGCGATGCCACTCCCTGAAGATAAATCGGAAAATAAAAGCAGTTCAACTCGTCAATGGCCCATTCCCCGTCCATATGTTGATCGTATTTGAACAAGAATATGTTGGGGTCACTTGTTCCATTGTAAGCCTAGATTGTTGGTGGTTTAAATTTGTTTGGGTATGGTGTCATTTTTATCCTTTCTGTGAGTGGTGTTTTGGTGGGAGCAAATCCCCAATCCTTCTCATCATCCGACTTCTTTGAGGTTCTTTCCATAATTCTGCGCACCATGTCTGTTATGCGTTCTTCTTCGTTGGGCTAGCCCACGGAGCGGGCGCCTTCATCCTTATCGGATGTTTGCCTAAGCAAACGGCCATGGTCTGGAATCCGGGTCCCTTTGCCTCCCTCTTGGGGAGGTTTCCCTTTGGTGTCACCAACCGCTTATCGAGAAGTCGCTTTATTGGAATGGTCGCATGTTTGAGGCTTGACTTCCCTCCGAGGATAGCTAGGATTTGTGACCTCTTGAATGGAATTTCCTCGATTTGGGCTCGAAGAAGAGGAAGCTACGTTCTCCATATGATCCACTTGAACAGACTTAGCATGGGTTGTTTCCATGGTGACTTTTGCCGTGGCGGCTTGCATGGCAAACATGGACTCAAGTTTTTTCATTATAGCTTTGCTCGCAATTTCCATTTGGCTTGTCAAAGTTGTAGCAACTTCATCTAATTCTCGTCTTATTACGACGACTCCGGCCTTAGAACTTTCCCCAACATCAAATTGGTTGGTGAGAGGAGTGTTCTCTTTGTCGGCGGCATTATCACCATTCTCGACATTTTGACTAGAAACTCATTTTGACGATCTACCCAGTTTACCCATCATTATAAGCAAGGAATTGAATTAGGTCTTAACGAGTTTGGCTTAGATTCCTAATGCAAAGTTTTGAACCTTGTGAGAGAGCATGAGAGAACTGAAGATTGAATCGGCCCCATGGTGGGTGCCAAATGTTGATCCCAAAATTAGAATCAACACCAAAAGTAATGCAAATACTCCACGAAGTGTGGAAAATATAAGAAATAGGGCCTCATGTAGTAGGAATGTAGATAGAGAACACAATGTTTTACAGTGGTTCGATCAAGTGTGATCTACGTCTACTTTAAAGAATGATTCCATTATCACATCAAGAGTTACAAGGCAAGTATATCCTCTCATTACATTCATCACTAGCCTCACTACTTCTCTCTTAGATCTCTTAGAAATGGTTAACAAGAGATTTGATAGAATTCTTCAAAGATGGTAGGTGATTGGACAAATCTAGACTTTCTCACGAACTTTGATGAATTTCTATGGCTTCACGATGGATTCGGAGTTTGTTCTTCAATTAGAAATGGTTGGAGATGAACAAATTCCTTAGAAAAGGTCGAGAATTGTATTTGACAGCCCTTCGGGGTCATTAAAAGTCCCCCCTTTGAAGTGAAGTTGAACCTCTATTTATAGGAGTGAGGAATGAATGAAATATAACTCTTCATGTTTTGGGTCGGGATATTCAGTATTCATGAAAATGCCACTGCCAGCTATCGCTAGCTGTTGCTAGCTAATTGCCAGTTTCCATTTACCTGCCTGATCCAGAATAGGCCCGATCGGCTCAGAGCGGACTTGACCAACCCGATCCAAACATAACAGGCCGACCCGCTCTTTTCTGACCAAAACGATCTGTTGCTTCTTAAGGAGATTAGACCGACCCGATCGGGTTAACTTACTTGACGATTAATGCACTGACCCATTGAACGTGCCGATCCATTCTTAGTTGAACAGACCAACCCGATGACAGGTGGACAAGGCCGACCCACTTCTCCTTGGACAGTTCGACCAACTTTGAACAAACCATGACGATCTGATCAAGTTCAATGAACCGACCCATTGACGAACCGTTCCAATCCATATTTTGAATTAAGCCGTCCTGGGATGGGATGATCCTAACCGACCCGACCCGTTATAACGTAGATGAACCGACCCATTTTCTTTACACCGACCAATTATTTGAACTCTAATTCTTATGGGTCAACAACAACTATTAAACAGTCCATTCACAACCAGAGTGCAATTTACTACTATATAAGCATTACATAATTAAATAACGCATATCAAAGTTTGTCGGTCAATCGATTTACATATAATTAAATTCAGGGGAGATGTGAATAAATTATCGTCCCCAGACCCGTATGGGGTTTCCAAACAATAATAGTCGATTCAAAATAATCACTGGTTAACAAATTTAATCGGTTTTAATTTGATTTGAATTATTTTTCTAATTATCCATTTCCAATGTTTAAATTATAAATAGATATTCATAATTTAATTTCAACTACCACAAAATAATATTAAATTATTTTTAATATTTTAAACATTCCAATATCACAATCAATACACAATACAGTCAATTAAATCGTTCATGGTCTGTGGATGAGGGAGGTGAGCTAACACGCACCTTATCCAATTTATAACGATTAAAACTAGTAAAAAAATCTACACTGGAAATTCTATATACTTTTATACATGAATACAATAACATGATAAAACAATTTTGTTTGAGAAGGAGTTCTCACATTGATTGGTTCGAAATCGTATTAATAACGATTGTTTCTAATAAAATTAAACAGATGTTTAATTTTATCAAAAATCCAAATGGCCTCTGTTTCAGTTCTGGTCTACTCCATTGTGTAGATATCGTCATAACGATTCCAACGCTTCAAAAATCGTCCATTTCTGATAAGATTCGAACGACTTATGATGGTTTGAAGATTTAATTACATAAATAATATAATTAAATCTAATTACATAAATTAAGGGATAACCCCTTTTCTTCCTTATTGCGATTTGTTCTAGGAGTCGAACCCATATCCACTCCTCCAAATCCAAAAACGCACCACCATCCACGGCTTTGACCGCCGATCGGAGACCCCCACGACCTAGCCTCGACCTTCACCTCCCTGCGCCTCAAGCCAGTACAAATCGCACGCCCCAGGGCCCACCAATACTGCTGCGAATGATGCTCATTCGAGCATGAAAATCAACCCCAAAACTCAATTAAAAACAATCTTGCCGTATAGTTTCAAAGATCTCAGAACTCTCTTGAAATTTCGTTTAAAAAGCCTTGAATTTCATAGCACGGATTGTGAGAAAAATTAAAATGAAAATGGGAGCGATTGGGGCGTCGGTTTCGATTTGGGGGGGCGGTGCAGAATTGTAATGGGGAGGGTTAGGTTTTTTCTTGACTTTATATTTATATATATTTAATTAATATTTAATTCACAAATTCTCTAATACGGCTCTGATCGCCAAACGAGACCCAACGGCTATTGTCCCTAGCAAAATACCCCCATTTCGGACACAATGGGGTATGTTTCCTATGCTAATTCGACTGTTTCGATCAGTTTTCATCAAAGTTAAAATATAAATCAAGGGTGCGTTTTTTACAGGCCCCTGTTATGTTTTAAAATGTAAAAAAGTCCGGTCATAAAAACTATAAAAATTTCATCCCTATTTTTGAATAACCGCAATTAAAATATCAATTATATCCTCTAAAACCTAAAAACTCTTGTTCCTCTGTTGATCGTTTCAGTAATCAACTATCATAATTTGGGCAGCCGATTAAAGAAAAAACATAAAACCTTTCAGCCAACTCTCCCTTTTCTTCAATCGATCGAGTAAAAAAACTTAAAATCGGTGAAGAATTGATTTGAAGTCTTCATCGACATGGCTAGAACAAAGGTAAAAATATGATTCTCCTATATTTCTGTATAACAATGAATATTGTAGTCGAATTTCGTATTAGAACATGAATTAAACTGGAATTGTTGCATGATTATATGGTTATATTCAATTATACATGCAAGATTGTTTGAAAACATGTTGTAGGTTTTAAAAAGATTCTGTTTTGTCGATGTATCAACATATGAAAAATAATGTTGAAAGGCTTCAGACGGAGTTGCAACTATCAACAGATATTGGCATGTTTCTATGCATTTTTTCAGATATACAGCATGAAAGTATAGATTTATTTCAAGGTTGTTCCAAATTTATTTCAAGGTTTTTCCAAATCTTTGAATTCAAGCCAGTATTGTAGAATGCAATTGTGAAAATGAAATCAGGTAGTTCTATGTGTATATGCCGGTAATCTTAAATACTTCATAAAATTGTGCATGTTTCCCATGTATGATGATTGAATGTATGCATGTAATAACAATTTTTGCATAAATTAGAACAATTAAAATTTGCTTGTTGCATGTTTATATGAAGATTATTATAATTTTAGGATTCTAATTATGATTTGTTGGTTGATTGTTGCTATTATGCATGTAAGGCCTGATTGAAATAGATTAAGTGATTGTATGAAATAATTTTGAGTTGAAGTATGAGTGAATTTTCAGTAAATTCAAATTTGTCTGCATATGTATAGTTAGTGGAAAAAATTACGTTCATATATGCAGTTTATTTGCATTAATGTATGAATATATTCAACAAAATTGCTTAAAACCTAGAAATTAATTAGTTTTGTTGCATAATTTAATCAACGGAATAATTAAATATTGCATTGTTATATGGGTTTTTTAAGTTATTGTTGCATACAACTCTGAGTTGATTAACTGGTTCTTATTTATTCAAACTCATTTACTAGTAAATGTTGCATACCAATGTGCATTTATTAAATGTATGTTGCAATATTATGTGCAGTTAACTCGAATTTGTGAATGAATGATTGCAACACTATACCTATAGGTTTATAATTATATGAAGTGACTTTAAACTTTATAATTCCAGTGTACATTTATGTAATTGTTGTTGCAGTATTTATATTAGTGCAAGAGTAGTAGTTGAATAATAGTGTGCAGATATTCAATTTTTGTATAGTAGGAATATGCATTTAAAAATTGTGTATGTAAAAATGTTAATATTTTTTTTATTTTTTTTGCAGTTTCCCAATGGAGTAGAAGATGCTGAAGTAGAAAGCGAGCTTAAGAAAGCATTAGTTAGTGTTGTCCAACCTACAACATCTCTGCACGTTAACAAAAAGCAGAAAGCTGAGGAGAATGAAAAGACTTCAAAAAAAGAGGGAGTATATAGAAACAACTTGAAATCTTTTATATATTTGGTGGAAAAATTGAAAGATGATGAGTTATTTTCTGTAGAACATTCTGAATTGTTGAAAAAATTGTCGCTGGGAAAGTTCATTGACATGATTTTTGATGGTCTAATTTCACCATCCGAGACGACCAAAAATTCGACAATTTTGGACATCATAATCAGAAGCTTTAGGAAAAACATGAAATATTTTCAATTTGGTGATTTGATAATCACATTTACAGAAAACGATGTTAGGAAATTGTTAGCAGCTCCAACGCAAGGTCAAATGATTAAAACCAGTGGGCATATAAAGACGGAAGATAAGGAGGATAAAGAATTTATATCTTTTAGAGATAGACATTTTAAAGATGAAAAAGTTTGAGCAAGAAGAATATAGAAAGGGAGATTTTCTCGAAAATCAGAGAAGAATCTCCGGAAGCACGTTTTGACATGGTGAATCTTATTCTTCTATATTTGGCAGCTACATTCTTGGTGTCCAGTCCAAACTATAGTTTACCGTGGACACTTATACCGTATTGTGTTTCCACCAGAAAATTAAAAGCTATTTCGTGGCCAAAAACTATTCACAACCATCTATTTACTCAAGTCAACAAATATTATGAGACACCACGCAAAATTAATGCTTGCGTGACCCTATTATTGGTAATAATAATAATACGAGTTTGTTAATTTTTTTGTAGTTCGGTTTGTGGATTAATGAAACGACCCGAACTTCCCCGGCCTCCGAAGAGAAGAGAAAGAACGAATTGTTTTGAGAACACGACAAAATAGAATGCATATAAAAAGAACATTTCATTGTATATAACAACAATGCATCAGATTACAAGAATATACAGAGTTTAAATGAAGATTACACAGAAATATCAGAGATTTAAATTACATTTAAATACATAGCAGCGGAAAATAATACAATACACAACTAGAAGGAGATATACGGATACAAAGCTTTCCGGATATCGTTCCAGCTGTAAACCAGGATCCTGTGAATATAAATCTGCAAAACCAAAACTACTAGCTGCCCATGTCAAAATAAGGGCACCCAGAGTTTAGGTTAAAACAATAAACTCCAGGTCAGTCAGGTGACTGGTGTGAGAACTAAAACAGTTATTTATCTTTATTTTTAAAGTTAGGTAAATCAAGGGACCACGCCGTATAACACGGAACGGGTATCCTCCCAAGAATACCAGTGCATAAAACAAACAGCGCAATGCTAAATAAAGAAAAATGAAGCTGTTATAAGACCCAGGTCCTATCACACAATGCAACGCAAACCGGGGGATAGGGTTTTCCCTTATAACAGCCAAAGAATGCTTGATACGTTTTTAAAACAAATCATTTGATACTATAATAAGTGTATAGTGTATAAAACAACTTCAAATCATAAGTATCAATCATAGGCGGCATGAGTGCCCCATCCCACTATGTCGCCATACTAGGCTCTACAAATAAAACCGCAAATGTCACGTATTTGGAAATTGGATTTCCGTCTATGAACCGAGGCAAAAGATAGTCCTCAACCGATTTGAGACGCTCTAGCCCGTGTCTCAGGACCCAGACACAGGTGGGCCCTTGGATCCTCAGGGCCGGTCCACCGATGTGGATTAAAATGCCTGAACATGCGTTTCCCCGCCCTATGGGGCGTAGGTCTGGTCCGTCTGCCGACCAGAATGCATCGGCCGAAACCGATATAACCGAGGCGCCTCGCAACAGCAACAACCACATAAGTCAAACTCGTCAGGGCGTGTAAAACCACTGACGCCACTTCTAGCTAGAAAGAAACGCATGCCCTCCCTGACATCCTCTCCCGTTTTTGGTTCACAACCGAGGTGCGAGGCTCGCGAATTCACGTTACACAAAGCTGTGCCACACAGGCCGTGCTTTGATCATCACCACAAGACTTTGCTTTTCAACAGAAGCCTCGATCAATTGCCACTTAGGCATGCCACACAGGCAATTCACTCCATGCGTTTGATATCCATCAATATATAACCCCTGAGCTAGTACGTCTCAGAGAAGGGCGTTAAGCAAGAGAATAAATCCTCCGCCGCCAAACAGATATATATTTAATAGAGATCAATCGCACGGACTAAAATCCAATGTCAGACACACAGTCCATTTACAAGTCCGTTCTGGGTCTGAACGAAACCGGAGGCACCTAGTACCCCGCATATCCATCGATCTCCAAGCACGTCTGGACGATCACTAACTGTTTCCATCTTCTTGGGTGTACAGCCCAATCAAGATCATCAGTAATTACCCAAACGACGTGAAGACTTCCGGTCTTCGACCACCGTCTTCATCTTCGACACCACGTCGAATCAGTTATTCAGAATGGGATAAACCCGGTCTTTCTGAATAACTCGCGTATATATTATAAAAGTGTTACACAAACACAACATACGCCTCATTCCAATTCAGAATATTCTTTTATTCAAATATTCCTATACTTTGGGAAAAGTTCCCATTAATTTTATCCAAGATAAATTCTTTAAATTTATTCTTTAATCTCCTTTGAATATCAATTCAAACTAGTCGGGATTAGCGAACCACACCGAAGTAATCATTTATTTTATTTCCCAATCCCAACCTATTCATCCCATGAAGTAAAACTGGTAATACTTCATATCTAACACCACAGTGTTATCGGTAAATTCAATTACCATTTCACGTTCAAATCTAATTAAAGATTTAACCATCGCCTGGAGCAAAACTGGTGATACTCCATTTTCGATCATCTCAATCTAATTAAAGATTCATTAAAACTCCACTTAGTTTTAATCTTTAACTGGGTTAAAGAATCAGTGTCATTTAAAACACGGTTCACGATAAACCCAAAATCACATTCCATTAATTATCGGGTTAAAGAACAAGTGTTATTTAAAACACTATTCAAGATAAACCCAAAAATCAATACCAATTCAATTCCAATTAAATATCGTTTAATTGGTACACTTCATTAAATCTAAATAAAAAGATTTAATCTTTTCACAACTAGGTTCAAGAACAGTGTTAGTGAAGACACCATTCGCGACAAACCCAAATCACATTTGATATTCAATACAAGGCTCTGAATAGAAAATATATCGGCTTATATTCAATATCAAATTCTACGACTAACAAATGTCGTATTGGAAATAACGATATAAATATATATCTTTCAAATTTCCATAACAACATCTGTATAATCACGAATTCCAACATCGAAATATTCCGAAGACAATTTCGATTCAAATCCTCTCCAATGCAATCATTGGAAATTTTGGTTATTTTCAAAACCCTTTTCAAATTCAATTTATTTATTTAAAAATAAATAGAATTATAATTCTAGTTCAAAACTAGTTCATTTCGATAAAAATCTATTTTTATCTTTTCAAATATGGAGTTTTTCATCCCAAATCTTCACAAATCATTTCTTATGATTTTACACAAATTATTACTATTTTTAATAATTTTATCAAGGCCCGTACAGTCGATTTCCATCAATGGCCATCGAACTGCACTTATAGCGACCTTTTTCAAATTTGATTTGGACATAATTCCAAATCCAACCGTTAGATTTCTAATTTCTAATATTCGTTAGAAAGCTCTTTTCGATACGAACCCAACAGTTCCGGTTTTAGGAGAATCCGACGGTCGGATCTCCCGTAATGTCCGTTTGAAATAGATGGTCGAAATTCACGAACTGCCGCGGCGCGGCGCGTTCTATTCAGGCCATTATATTATATATATAATATATATAATATATACTTCGTCGAATTCTATTTAAAACGAATTATATAAATAGTTTTGAATTCGTTTCAAAAACATTTTCAACTTCCTTTTCAATTCAAATCACAATTGAATTCTTCTTTATAGATTCGTTTTAAAATTCATTTCTATTCAATTCAAATTTCAATTCAATTTGAATTCGTTTTCAATTCAATTCATTTCGAAATCATTTTCAATTCACTTCATTTCGAAATCGTTTTCAATTCACTTCATTTCGAAATCGTTTTCAATTCACTTTGAAATCGTTTTCAATTCAATTCATTTCGAAATCGTTTTCAATTCACTTTGAATTCGTTTTCAATTCAATTCATTTCGAAATCGTTTTCAGTTCACTTTGAATTCGTTTTCAATTCAATTCATTTCGAAATCGTTTTCAATTCACTTTGAATTCGTTTTCAATTCAATTCATTTCGAAATCGTTTTCAATTCACTTTGAATTCGTTTTCAATTCAATTCATTTCGAAATCGTTTAAAATCGATATAAATATCGTTCACGTCAAAATGGCGTCAAACTAATCAACACGACTTCATAAATTTCTATTTTCAAATATTCTATTTCAAATATTTCTATTTCAAATATTTCCATTTCTAAACTGGAATGAGGCCCAATCAATTACCATATAAAATTAATTATATGGATTTTCACACAACACATGTATATAATAACATTGAAAAATGATCAACCATCAACCAAAGTGCACTACACTGTATAAGCATCAAATAAAGATATCTAACGCTTATAACAGCCTGTCAATCAATCGATCGACGTATTTAATCAATCAGGATGAGTGAACTTCAAATTTCATCCCAACACCCGTGTGGGGTTTCAAACAATCAAACGCATATTTTATTTGTGCAGTTGGGCGATGTGTAAAATTTATCGTCCCAATCAATGTACTTCAAATAGGTGTACATAAACAAACCGTCTGGTTTGTAAATGAATATTTATTTATTCACATTCACGTTAAAAATTATATTTTTAACGATAAAACATTTTATTCCAACATATGAATTTCTATTAAGTTCATTCTTTAAATAAAATGATATTTTTATTTTTCTAACACATTTTAGAAAATTTCGGCGGCATAACGGCACGATACTAGAAACGGGACGAGGCCTAGCCTTATCCCCGGTCTAGTGAAGGCCCACGCCATTCACACATCAATCATATCAATTTCAATTTCACCAAAACAATCAAATCCAAATCAAATAATCTAACCAACTACACAACCAATCAAACAAGTCCATGGTCTGTGGACGGGTGTCGGGTGCTTCTAATAAGCACCGTCTGCATCCTAGTATATATATATATATATAACTAGAAAAGTAGAATTTGAGTGAGGAGTTCTCACCGATAGCTACCCAATCATCTTGACTCTTCTTTGATATAAAGCTTCTTCGTTCTCGCCTTTTTGTCACCTTCGTTATCCGCTTTCACTACATATGTAAAAATCGAATTTTTTTACTTCGCTTTTCAATATATAAAAATCACATTTTTAATTCGAAGTTCAATATATAAAAATTCTATTTTTATTTCGAAGTTCAATATATAAAAATCATATTTTTATTTCGAAGTTCAATATATAAAAATCATATTTTTATTTCGAAGTTCAATATATAAAAATTCTATTTTGATTTCGAAGTTCAATATATAAAAATTCTATTTTTATTTCGAAGTTCAATATATAAAAACTATATTTTGATTTCGAAGTTCAATATATAAAAACTATATTTTCATAATCGCGTCATACATTTAAAAATCGAATTTTTACTTCACTATTCAATATATAAAAATATCGACTTTCAAAAATATGGCTCTTTTCATATATATGGATTTCGCCTTTTCAAAAATGAAGATTCCGCCTTTTCAAAAATAAAGATTTTGCTTTTTCAAAAATGAAGATTTCGCTTTTTCAAAAATGAAGATTTCGCTTTTTCAAAAATGAAGATTTTATTTTTCTCGAAGTAAAAATCATATTTTTACATCTCTACTTATCTCAAAATATCGCCTTTTCCTATCTAAAAATATCATCTTTTAATATCTAAAAATATCATCTTTTCAAAATCAATCTTTATTTTGCTACACATATAAAGATGCTATTTTTAATATTCCTATCGTATAAAAATTATATTTTTACTTCCCTACATAAACAAAAATCATATTTTACATCTTTTATATAGTAAAGATTATATTTTTAATACTTTAAAAATATAAAAATCATATTTTTATACCGTAAAACATCCGACCTTTATACTCATAAAAGTCCTAGCTTTTCTCTAATTAAAAACTGAAGCTTTCTCTAATTAAAAATTAAATCTTTCTCTAATTAAAAATTAAATCTTTCTCTAATTAAAAATTAAATCTTTCTACCTTTATTTTTATTTATATAGGATAAAAATCCCATTTTTGTTCTATAACCAAATAAATAAAATCACATTTCAATCAAACTGATTTTTTTCTTCTATTTTTGTAAAACCTATTTTCGTTGGATAAAGAAAAATAAATAACGAAATAATAAAGAGGGGACTTACAGGCGGTTTCATGGAATGGGGGCGAAGAGCTGCTTAAGTCGGAGGTCGGTTCAGAGGGGTCAGAGGCGGCGGTGGTCCTGGCTGCGGAGGTGGCGCCGGAGTTGGGTTGGCGGTGGGCCCTGCGGCTTTTCTCGGTGGAGGGACGCGGTTTAGGGTTCGAAGAAAAAGGGAGCGAGAGGGCAGGGGTTCGCCGTCGCGTGGAGGAGAGGGCGCGAGACCAGGTGTCGCGGCAGAGCTCCGGGTGGCGATGGCGATGGGGGCGCGGTGGAGGCGTTGGCGATGGGGTGGCTGCGGTTTTTTTCTCTCTTTTTTTTTTTTTTTTTTTGATTTCGATTTCTGAGAATGAAAAAAGGGGGTATAAAAGGTTTTTTTTATTTTTTATATAAAAAAAAATTAAATTATATTAATTAATTTCTCCTAGGGTTGACTTTACCTTCGAACTCGAAACGAGACCCAACGACTGTCGTCCCTAGCGTTATACCCCCATTCCGAACACAATGGGATATGTATCGCAAGCTGATTCGACTGTTTGAATCAGTTTCCGTTAAATTTACATTTAAATCACTATATTGAATTTTAAACGTACATTTCAAATTACCGGGGTCACATACTAACTAGAAAAATTCTATAAAAATATTTTCTAGCTTCGTATTGACGATACGGTCCTAACAAAACTAGTTTCGTCGAATTCTGAGACCATTTGAAAATTGGTCATTTTCCAGTCGATTAAAATCAACTAAAACTGGTCAAACGCGTTTTCCTTTGCCACGCTCACATATTGATTCGAAAAATTATGAAATTTGAAACCTAGCAATAACTTGACACTGCGGACCCAACAAAACTGGTTTCGTCGAAATCCGAGGTCGTTTGCAAAATGTCCATTTTTAAGGGCCTAAATTCCATAGCGACTATTCAGAATTTTCAACTGGACATATCTTTTGAATCCCGCTACGAACTTTTGATTTTTCGGATTCGTTGGAAAGATATTCACTATTAGATTCCATTATTTTTGGTTTCACTAAAATCCGGATTGTTTTGCACCCGGTACATTCAATTGAAGTTTGAAATCGAATTATCGAACTACCGCGCCATTTTCAATTTTATTTATAATTATATATAAATATTTATATTCTAACGACGTCGCGTATAATATATACGTTCGAATTATATTCAAAATAAATTTCTCGTCGATATTATTTAAAATAATTCATTTTAAATAATCAAAATTCGCTAAAATTGCCAAAATAAAATTTTCAAACTGGCTCGCATTTTACGGGTTGTTACAATCTCCCCCACTTAAAACTTTTCGTCGCCGAAAAGGAAAAAAGTCGAAAGTGGTTTGATTAATCAACTCTACGTTCGATCCGGCTTCCATTCTCCAACTTTTCAGTTTCTGAGAATTTTCAAAATTTCAAAAATTTGGCTAACACCCTAAATTTTCGAAAAATTTCGCCATAACCTCCCCTGCACCGGGAGCATCGGGGAATTTCAAATAGCTTCCCCGGTCCTTCAGATCTCAAAAAGAAAAAAGAAAAAGCCAAGCGGCTAGCCAATAGGCTCATAAAATCATCATCACCCAAACAAAACAGTAAATTATGTAGTAAACATGTACCTATTTGTCGGGCAAACAAATTTTATTCTCTGCTCTAGCCTCCTTGCTATGACCTGTTCAATGATATACTTGTATATGCAAGAAAATGCTACCAATTTTCAATACAATTCAATATTTGGTTATATCAGGCTAAATGGTTAAAAATTAGCAAACACATAAACAAACAACACAAACATCAATCAATTAGTGAATTAGAGTTTCAAAATCATTATCTTTGATACATATACAGAAAATCATGTTTTTGATGCCAATTCACAACAATAGGTTTTAGCTACATATACAAGTTTTGGTTCTCACACCAGTCTAATGGAAATATATAGATATCACACCTTCGTCACTCGAAAATAAATGCTGATGATGTTTCGAACCACCATCAGAACATCTTCGGACGACTAGAATGTGATTCTATATCTATCCAGTATATTAAAATTTCGAATACACGCGGATCAGACGTATACGCAAAATCTATATATACTGGATTGTCCACATCAATATAAATAGATAATCTAATACGAATAATTGATTTAAATTTTCAAACAAAGTTTGTTTTCACTTGAAAAAAAATATACTCTTCACACTCGTTCTAGGATACTACTGATCCTATCTCTAACGAGTCATTCCCGTTGGATATTACTAATCCAATATCTGATGAATTCTTTCGTTCGGTTCTAATGTGTCTTGTTCTCTAAGCTTTGTAAACCAAAGCTCTGATACCACGATGAAACGACCCGAACTTCCCCGGCCTCCGAAGAGAAGAGAAAGAACGAATTGTTTTGAGAACACGACAAAATAGAACGCATATAAAAAGAACATTTCATTGTATATAACAACAATGCATCAGATTACAAGAATATACAGAGTTTAAATGAAGATTACACAGAAATATCAGAGATTTAAATTACATTTAAATACATAGCAGCGGAAAATAATACAATACACAACTAGAAGGAGATATACGGATACAAAGCTTTCCGGATATCGTTCCAGCTGTAAACCAGGATCCTGTGAATATAAATCTGCAAAACCAAAACTACTAGCTGCCCGTGTCAAAATAAGGGCACCCAGAGTTTAGGTTAAAACAATAAACTCCAGGTCAGTCAGGTGACTGGTGTGAGAACTAAAACAGTTATTTATCTTTATTTTTAAAGTTAGGTAAATCAAGGGACCACGCCGTATAACACGGAACGGGTTTCCTCCCAAGAATACCAGTGCATAAAACAAACAGCGCAATGCTAAATAAAGAAAAATGAAGCTGTTATAAGACCCAGGTCCTATCACACAATGCAACGCAAGCCGGGGGATAGGGTTTTCCCATATAACAGCCAAAGAATGCTTGATACGTTTTTAAAACAAATCATTTGATACTATAATAAGTGTATAGTGTATAAAACAACTTCAAATCATAAGTATCAATCATAGGCGGCATGAGTGCCCCATCCCACTATGTCGCCATACTAGGCTCTACAAATAAAACCGCAAATGTCACGTATTTGGAAATTGGATTTCCGTCTATGAACCGAGGCAAAAGATAGTCCTCAACCGATTTGAGACGCTTTAGCCCGTGTCTCAGGACCCAGACACAGGTGGGCCCTTGGATCCTCAGGGCCGGTCCACCGATGTGGATTAAAATGCCTGAACATGCGTTTCCCCGCCCTATGGGGCGTAGGTCTGGTCCGTCTACCGACCAGAATGCATCGGCCGAAACCGATATAACCGAGGCGCCTCGCAACAGCAACAACCACATAAGTCAAACTCGTCAGGGCGTGTAAAACCACTGACGCCACTTCTAGCTAGAAAGAAACGCATGCCCTCCCTGACGTCCTCTCCCGTTTTTGGTTCACAACCGAGGTGCGAGGCTCGCGAATTCACGTTACACAAAGCTGTGCCACACAGGCCGTGCTTTGATCATCACCACAAGACTTTGCTTTTCAACAGAAGCCTCGATCAATTGCCACTTAGGCATGCCACACAGGCAATTCACTCCATGCGTTTGATATCCATCAATATATAACCCCTGAGCTCGTACGTCTCAGAGAAGGGCGTTAAGCAAGAGAATAAATCCTCCGCCACCAAACAGATATATATTTAATAGAGATCAATCGCACAGACTAAAATCCAATGTCAAACACACAGTCCATTTACAAGTCCGTTCTGGGTCTGAACGAAACCGGAGGCACCTAGTACCCCGCATATCCATCGATCTCCAAGCACGTCTGGACGATCACTAACTGTTTCCATCTTCTTGGGTGTACAGCCCAATCAAGATCATCAGTAATTACCCAAACGACGTGAAGACTTCCGATCTTCGACCACCGTCTTCATCTTCGACACCACGTCGAATCAGTTATTCAGAATGGGATTGTAACGACCCAGAAAATCTGAACCAATTTAAAATTTTTAAATTGGCTAAAATAATGGATTTTAAATATTTAAAATAAATATTTTAAATAATGGCGATGAAAACTGAGTTGAAATCGACATTTGAAAACCAATATAATTAATTATAATTATATATAGAATTGAAAATGGCGCGGTAGTTCGATAATTCGATTTCAAACTTCAATTGAATATACCGGGTGCAAAACAATCCGGGTTTTAGTGAAACCAAAAAACATTTGGATCTAAATGGTAATATCTTTCTAACGAATCTAACCAATGGGAATTTGATAGCGGGAATCAAAAGATATGTCCAGTTGAAAATTCTGAATAGTCGCTGTGGAATTCAGGCCCTTAAAAATGGACATTTTGCAAACGACCTCGGATTTAGACGAAACCACTTTTGTTAGATCCGTAGTGTCAAGTTATTGTTAGATTCCAAATTTCATAATTTTTCGAATCAATATGTGAGCGTGGCAAAGGGAAACGCGTTTGACCGATTTCAGTTGATTTTAATCGACTGAAAATTGGCCATTTTTCAAACGGTCTCAGAATTCGACGAAACTAGTTTTGTTAGGACCGTATCGTCAATACGAAGCTAGAAAATATTTTTCTGGAATTTTTCTAGTCAGTATGTGGCCCCGGTAATTTGAAATGTACGTTTAAAATTCAATATAGAGATTTAAATGAAAATTCAAAAGGAAACTGATTGTAACGATCAAATCAGCTTACGATACATATCCCATTGTGTTCAGAATGGGGGTAAAACGCTATGGGCGACAGGCGGTGGGCCTCGTTTCGAGGTCATATGTAAAAGTCAACCTTTTTGCGAAATTAAATAATAAAATAATAAAAAAATCTATTCTTTCCTCCTTTATCTCCTTCTTGCCCCCCCCCCCCCCCGATCCATTATTCAGTTAAACATAAAAAAAAAAAAAAAGAAGGCAGCAGCAGCCGCCGACGAAGACCACCCCACACCGCCTCTGCCCGACTCCGCCTGTTCTTCCCCCCCCCCTCGATCGAAGGCCCGAACCCTCCCTGCCAATTCGCAAGCCTCCAGAAGCATCGCGACCCCCCCGAAGCCGTTCGAAACCCTAGCGCGCCCCAAAGTATCGAGACGCCACCCCACACCGCCTCTGCCGCCGACGCCTTCCCCCCCCCCCCCTTTCTTCGAAATACTGTAAGTATTTTGTTTTTATTTTTATTTTAATTCGTTAAAAGTAATTTCGATGTTTAGGCAAAAACTGATTGAATAAAGCCTGATTTTATAAAAGTATAAAAACCGAATTGATTTTATGAAAGTGTAAAAACTGATTTCAATTAGATCTATAAACTGATTTTAAAAACATTTTAAAACTGATTTGAAAAACATTTTAAAACTGATTTTAAAAACATTTTAAAACTGATTTGAAAAACATTTTAAAACTGATTTGAAAAAAACATTTTAAAACTGATTTGAAAAACATTTTAAAACTGATTTGAAAAACATTTTAAAACTGATTTGAAAAACATTTTAAAACTGATTTGAAAAACATTTTAAAACTGATTTGAAAAACATTTTAAAACTGATTTGAAAAACATTTTAAAACTGTTTTTTTTTAAAAGATGCAAAAACTGATTTTGTTAAGTAGAAAATAAAAACTGATTTTATTTTAAGGTTTAAAATAGAAAAAAAAAGGTTTAAACTTTAAATAGGAAAAAGGTTTAATCTTTAAAGAGAAAAAGGATTTGAACTTTAAGAAGTAAAAATCAGATTTTTAGATATTGAAAGTCGAAGTAAAAATCATATTTTTATATATTGAATAGCGTGGAAAAAATCATATTTTTATATATTGAATAGCATCGTAAAAATTCAATTTTTACATATGTAGAGAATACGGGAGAAAGCGACAAAAGGCGAAGATTTCTATAAAGGAAGAGTCGTGCAGTTGGATAGCTATTGGTGAGATTTCTGATTTAAAAATATAAATATATGTGTGTGAAATGAAAGTGAATTGCTATATATAAATATATATATATATATACGCCCCTCGTCCACAAACCATGGACGATATTTATTGGTTGAAATTGTTGTGAAAATTGAATGGTTGTTTGGGATTGTTTGTGATTGATATTGGTTGATTGTGGTTGAAAAATACCCATTGGTGGTTGTGAAATATTTGGTTGAAACCACATAGGATTAGTTTGTGGAAATGAAATAAATATATACATGCCGCCTGCGTGCGAACTAGATGCATGATCCCCATTGTCAAAAACCGCGAGGTTTTAAGGTAGAGCGAGGAGCCGTACTAGGGACGGTCCCGGTGTAACTACCCTGCCGTTATGCTGCCGAAATTTTGAATAATATTTGTGTGTTTGAATTATTTTCATATGCTTAAACTATATTTATTCATTGTATAGAAAACATTCATGTGTTGAATTGATATTCATCCGTTGTTTAGAAATTCATGTGTTGAATGGTATTCATATTTTGAAATAAATTGTTCGATAATAAAAATCACATTTTTATCTATATATAAAAACTATAGAAAACATTCATGTGTTGAATTGATATTCATCCGTTGTTTAGAAATTCATGTGTTGAATGGTATTCATATTTTGAAATAAATTGTTCGATAATAAAAATCACATTTTTATATATATATAAAAACTATAGAAAACATTCATGTGTTGAATTGATATTCATCCGTTGTTTAGAAATTCATGTGTTGAATGGTATTCATATTTTGAAATAAATTGTTCGATAATAAAAATCACATTTTTATCTATATATAAAAACTATAGAAAACATTCATGTGTTGAATTGATATTCATCCGTTGTTTAGAAATTCATGTGTTGAATGGTATTCATATTTTGAAATAAATTGTTCGATAATAAAAATCACATTTTTATCTATATATAAAAACTATAGAAAACATTCATGTGTTGAATTGATATTCATTTGTTGTTTAGAAATTCATGTGTTGAATGGTATTCATATTTTGAAGTAAATTGTTTGATAATAAAAATCACCTTTTATCGACTATATGAACTATATAGAAAAATAGTGTTTTGAAATGAATTGTTTTACAATAAAAATCACATTTTTATTGTATGCATAAATCGTTGAAATGTGAAGTGTTAAAAATAGCCACTTGTTCAAACTAAACATATATGAGTTGAAATATTCATTAATTAGCTAATGAAATGATTTGCACCTATGTATGTAACATTAGAATAAATGGTGTCTTTAAACCAAACAGAAATCAAATATGAAGTTGAATAGAAAAGGATAAATGATAAGAACTGTATATATATGTATATGCATATTCATTGAACAGGTGATAGCAAAGGGGCTAGAGAAGAGGAATAAAATTTTGTGCCCGACAAATAGGTACACATTTACTGATTTGTTTGGGTGATGATTTTGAGCCTGTTGGCTAGCCGCTTGGCTTCTTCTTTTTCTTTTTGAGATTAGAAGGACCGGGAACGCTATTTGCGATTTCCCGATGCTCCCGGTGCAGGGGAGGTTATGGCGAAATTTTTCCAAAATTTAAGGTGTTAGAAAAATATTTGAAGTGAAAACGATATTGAAATTGTTGAATGAACTATATTTATATAAATATATAAATATAAATAAAATTAAAACGAAACGAAGCCGTGCAGTTCGTATTTTGAAACCGTGATTTCAAACGACTAGTGCGGGAAATCCGACCATTGGATTTTCCCGAAACCTCAACCGTCGGGTTCGCCTTGGAATAATCTTTCCAACGACACCAACCTTGTTAAAATCCAACGGTTGGATTGTCTGGAATGTTTAATTCAATTCTGAAGAAAAACAGCGCCAGAAACGATTATATTTATTTATATATATAAATATAATTATATTTAATCGAATAACGACGCTGCAGTTCATATTTTGAAATCGAAATTTCAAACGATTGTACCGGGAGATCCGACCGTCGGATTTTCCCGAAACTGGAACCGTTGGGTTCGTTTTGAAAAGACCTTTCTAATGATGTAAATTTTGGGAAGATCCAACGGTTAGATTTTCAGATATGTGTAAATCAAATCTGAAGAAAAACAGCGCCACGGCCGCCTTATGGCCCGAAGCGTCGTTTTGAATAAAATGGCTATTTTAAAATAAATAAAAATAGCGATAAATAGTTATAAAATATCGTAAGCGATATGGAATGGAAATAAACTGAATTTGCTTGATTTATGTGATGTTTGATGGTTGAATGTGTTTGGTGTGAAAACTATATTAAAGAACACAATTGGTGTTGTCGAATAATTTAACCATTGAAATAAATCGATTTGAAATTCTAAATATACGTGAATTATTTGAAAAGGCCGAGTTAATTCTCATTTCGAATAATCGACCGACGATTGAAATTCGAAGATGAAGACGATGGTCGAAGACCGGAGATCTTCACCTCGTTTGGATGGTAACCGAGGTCCTGATTGGGAGGCATCCCGAAATATGGATAATGAGTGGTGATCGTTCAGACGTACGTGTTGATCGAAGGGTTTGCGAGGTATTTAGTGCCTCCGGTTTCGTTCAGACCCGGAACGGACTTGTAAATGGACTGTGTCTGACATAGGATTTATTCTGTGTGGCATGCTAAGATGCAGGGATCAGGGCTTCTGTTGAAAAGCAAAGTCTTGTAGTGATGATCAAAGCACCGCCTGTGTGGCGTAGCTTTGTGTATAACGTGAATTCGCGAGCCTCACATCCCGGTATGAACCTAAAACGGGAGAAGGACCTCAGGGGGGACGTGCGTTTTCTTTCTAGCTAGGGTGGTGTCAGTGACCTACCAGCCCTGACATTTATATACTTTTCACCTATGTGGTTGTTGCTGTTGCGAGGCGCCTCGGTTTGATCGGACGATCCGGGTCCGATGGAGTCATTCGTTGGCTCATTTACACCCCAAAGGGTGGAGAAACGCATTGTTCAGGCATTATAATCCACTTCGTGTGGACCGGCCCTGACGATCCAGGGTATGGTTGCGGCTGTACCTGAGACATGGGCTAGATTGTCTCGAATTCGGTAAGGACTATCTTTTGCCTTGGTTCATGACGGAAATCCAATTTCCAAATACGTGATCGTGCGGTTTTGATTGTATACCTATATATTGCGACATAGTGGTATGGGGCATTAATGCCGTCTATGATTGATAGTTATGATTTGAAATTGTTTTCAAAACATATATACACTAGCAATAATATCAAATGCCTTTGTTTTATTCGTATCAATCATATTTTGGCTGTTATAAGGTAAAAACTCTATCCTCCGGTTTGCGTTGCATTGTGTGATGGGAACTGAGTCTTATAACGGCTTCATTTTTATAAAAAGCATAGCGATGTTTAAAAGAAAGATTTGTTTTAAAGCACTGGCAATCCAATGGAGAAAACCCGTTCCACGAAAGTGGCGTGGTCCTGTGATTAGCCAATTATATATGTGTTGAGTGGATTTCTCATACCAGTCCCATGACTGACTCGTAGTTTGTTTCACTCTCAAACTCGGGTGCCCCTTTTTCTGCACGGGCAGCCTTGTATTCAGGTTTAGCTGGTTCTTTCTGGATAGCTGGAGCTGAAGATGGATTCTATCATTTATTTCTTTTTATGCTGTTCAGCTCCTATTGTACATATTTTGTTTATTTCCGCTGTAGACATTTATGTATAGCTGAACTGTTTTTGTACTAAGTAAGATCCTGTATACTGTGTAACTCTGATGATTACTTTTATCCAGTATATTTTGTTGTTCATATCTGGTGTATTTATTTAATTCTGTTCTGCTATTATATGTTTCTGTGTTATATTCCAAAGATAACCTTGTTTCCGTGAGAACGGGAAATCGGGTCGTCTCATCGTGGTATCAGAGCTTTGGTTAAGCTTAGTTCTGGAATATAACATTTGAACGAACTCGTCAGAAATAGAACCAGTAGTGTTCTAGGACGGGTAACTCCATACAGATAGGATCAGTAATATCCTAGTATAAGTAAAGCAGAATGAAATTACACCTCGATACACATTTACACTTGAAGTATGTGTTTCTATATTTTAAAATACCTTTTCTGTGACCTGACACTTGATCTGCCATTTGCAGAAGTACTAGAAAAATGAGTGTCAGAAGCAGAAGGAATGCAGAACCGGGTATTGAGGCCCTATTAATCAAATATCGAAATATGGGTGGAATACCGTTCTCTGGTGAAGAATCTATTATGAAAACGCAAGCTTGGATTCGTTCGGTTGAGAAAATCTTCGAAGCATTAAAGCTTAGAGATGACCAGAAAAGATTACTGGCCTCCTGGGCACTTAAAGAAGAAGCTTTGTTTTGGTGGGATTCAGTTATAGAGAATAATCCAGAAGATGATATCACCTGGGACAGATTCAAAGTGATTTTCTTAGAAAGATTTACTCCTCCCGAAGAAACTGAGAGATTATGTGACGAATTTTCTTATCTAATACAAGGTGACATGACCATTCTCGAATATCATAAGAAATTCAACGAACTTGCTCACTTTGCTCCTCATCTAATTCAAGACCCAAAGAGAAAAAATCTGAGATTTATTCATGGCCTTCAAAGGAAATACCAGAATAAGGTATTGGGGCATGTGAAGCTTCCTTTCTCAGAAATGATATATATGGCTTATCAATATGAAGATCTTCATAAGAAAGGAATGTTACGCGACGAAGAAGAAGTCTGTTCTAGTGACAAAGAAAAGTCGGAAACTGATATTCCTGAAGCCAGTAAGAAGCCCAGTGCCAAGAGAAAAAGGGCCAAAGCTGAAAAGAAACCAGCAACGGCTGCCATATGCAATAACTGCCATAAGAAAGGGCATTTGCAAGGAAATTGTAAATCCTCGAAGAAACAAAAGAATGATGGGTCTAAATCCGGCAGGAAGCTCCAGGAAAGTAAAAGATGCAATCAATGCCATCGATTTGGTCATGTAAAGCAAGATTGCCGGCTGTTGAAAACAACCAAAGAAGCTCAAGTAAATGAGGTAGCAGAAGCTTCTGAGCCATCGGCTATTCAGGAAAGGCCAGATGTATTAGAAGGCACGCTAACTGTCAAAGACATCCCAGTCAAAGTACTGTTTGACACAGGCGCGTCACGAAGTTTCATTGCCAAGGATGCAGCTAAGAAACTGGATTTGAATTTGAAAAAGCTCAAGGAACCCATGACTGTCCAGAATCCGGTTGGAGGTTCCATTGATCTCAGTTGGGTTTGTGGAGTGCCGGTTTCTTTCTCTCGTTATCGGTTTCCTACCATCGCGGTCGTCATGAATTTTAAAGAGTTTGATCTTATCTTGGGATTGGACTGGTTGACCAAATATGAAGCTGAAGTTAAATGCGCCGACAGAATCGTAAAGGCAAGGATTAAATCAGGTGATTATATAACCATTCCCTGTGAAGGTCAGAATGCTAATAGAAAGGATTTCTGGGCAGCTTTGGATGTTTCTCCATCCCAAATAGAAAATGTCCCTGAAATCACTGAGAATATTCCTGACCTCATTAAAGATATTCCTATCGTCAAGAACTATGCGGACGTGTTCGAAGAAGTTGTTCGCTTACCTCCGCAGAGAGAAATAGATTTCAAGATTGCTTTAATTCCCAATGCAAGGCCGGTAGTTCACGCTATTCGAAGAATGTCCTTGAAAGAGAAGGAGGAATTAGACAATCAAACACGACAGCTAGTATGGAAAGGTCTGATCAGGCCTAGTTTCTCTGATTGGGGTGCAGCAGTGGTGTTTGTCCCGAAATCTGACGGTACTCTACGTCTATGTGTGGATTATCGAGATCTGAACAAACAAACAATAAAGAACAAATATCCATTGCCGCGAATAGATGATTTGTTGGATCGATTAAATGGAGCACAAGTATTCTCACGAATGGACCTAGCTACAGGATTCCATCAACTTCGAATTGCCGAAGAGTGTGTTCCAATGACAGCGTTCAGAGGCCCCGACCTATTCTACGAGTGGTTAGTAATGCCATTCGGCTTATGTAACGCTCCAGCTTACTTCGTCGATCTGATGAATAGAGTATTCAGAGGAGTATTGAATAAATTTGTTTTGGTTTTTATTGATGATATTCTAATCTTCTCTAAATCAAAGGCCGAACATGAAAAGCATCTGGAACAAGTGTTAGAAATTCTCAGACGGAATGTATTGAAAGCCAAGTTTTCCAAATGTATATTCTGGCAAGATGAAGTGAAATTTCTGGGCCATGTCGTATCGAAAGATGGAATCGCTGTGGATCCAAGCAAAATCACAGCTATTCAGAATTGGAAACAGCCCAGTACTCCCACTGAAGTCCGCAGCTTTCTCGGATTGGCTAGCTATTACCGAAAGTTCGTTAAAAACTTTTCGAAGATATCTGGTCATTTAACAAAGCTTACAAAGAAGCATTCTAAATTCAAATGGACTCAAGAAAGTGAGGAGGCTTTCGAAGAGCTAAAGTTAAGATTAACGACAGCTCCAGTGTTAACCATCATCGATGGCAACCAAGATTTAAAAGTCTGGACTGAAGCTTCTAGAGAGGGCCTTGGCGCAGTGTTAATGCAAAGAGGCCAAGTAATTGCCTATGCTAGCCGTCAACTGAAACCGCACGAGAAAAACTATGTAACTCATGATCTTGAGTTATTGGCTATCATATTCTCTTTAAAAATCTGGAGACATTATCTTCTAGGCGAGAGATTTGAACTGTTTACAGATCACCAGTCGTTAAAGTATCTGTTCACTCAGAAGGACTTGAATTTGAGGCAGCAACGTTGGCTGGAGTTTCTTGCAGCATATGACTTTGAAATTATATACACTCCAGGAAAAGCCAATGTCGTGGCTGATGCGTTAAGCAGAAAGAACGTAATGATCGCCAGCTTTATTATCACAACTTCCTTGATTGACAAAATATCTATTCTTCAGAAGGAGGATAACTTTATTAAAGATATGATCAAAAGGATTCAGAAAGGTGAACCCTCGTGTTTTCAAATAGATAACGACGAGACCTTGAGGTTAAAAGGAAGGATTTGTGTTCCTGACATCCCAGAGTTAAAAAGGGAGGTGTTAGACGAGTGTCACAAGTCCAAGCTGAGTATCCATCCTGGCGTGGCCAAAATGTATAACGATCTCAAAAGAACATTCTGGTGGAAGGCTATGAAGAGAGACGTTTCAATATATGTTAGCCGATGCCCTACTTGCCAGCTAGTCAAAAGCGACCAACAGAAATTGGCTGGATTGTTACAACCACTAGAAGTTCCTGGTTGGAAGTGGGAGCATATTTCTATGGATTTCATTGATGGTTTGCCCAGAACCAGAAAAGGAAATGACAGTATTTGGGTGATCGTAGATCGTTTCACGAAGACCGCCCATTTTATACCTGTCAGATCAAACAGAACTGCTCAGAGTCTGGCGCAGATATACTTCAGGGAAATAGTTAGACTACATGGAGTGCCGCTCAGTATAGTAAGTGAGAGAGATACGATATTCACTAGTAAATTCTGGGAGGCATTTCAAGTCGAACTGGGAACGAAGTTAAACATGAGCACCGCTTATCATCCTCAGACAGACGGTCAGACTGAGAGGGTGAATCGCATTTTAGAAAATCTATTGCGGGCTTGTATTCTAGATTTCGGTGGATCATGGGAAGACCATCTGCATTTGGCTGAATTCTCTTATAACAACAGCTACCAGGCGAGTCTGACAATGTCACCATTTGAAGCATTGTACGGTAGACCGTGCCGGTCTCCTGCTTGTTGGGTCGAGCCTGGAAATAGACTTGTGTTGGGTCCGGATATGATTCGAGAAGCGGCCGACAAAGTCGATTTTATTAAGAAGCGATTACTCGCCGCTCAAAGCCGACAAAAGAGCTATGCCGATAGAAGAAGAAGAGATATATCCTTTGAAGTTGGCGACTATGTATATTTGAAAGTATCGCCGATGAGAGGAGTTATCCGGTTCGGTAAAACTGGAAAGTTGGCACCCAAATTCATTGGTCCGTTTCCTATTCTGGAACGGATTGGGACTCTCGCATATAAAGTTAAACTGCCTGACTGGTTGCCTGGAGTGCATGATGTATTTCATATATCTCAACTTCGAAAGCACGTTCATGATCCAGATTTGATCGTGGAAGAAGCAGCTCAGCAGGATATTGAAATTACTCCAGAATTAGCTGTGAGGCGAGAGCCGCTAAAGATTATCGGCAAAGAAACCAAAGAGCTGAGAAACAAGAAGGTTCACTTAGTCAAAGTGCAATGGAGGGGAGATCCGCGAGATTGTACTTGGGAAACTGAGGAGAGCATTTAGAAAGCTTATCCTAGATGCCGAGTAGATATCTCTGATTGACTCTGGTGCAAGGTACATTTACCCTACTTTGCATTACCATTTAATTCTCTATTCTGTTGCTATTTTCTTCCCATGGATGTGCACTATTTATTCTATACTCTGAATATTAAAAACAAATTGGTTGTTGTATCTTGTGATTGTAGATTTATCAAACCACTTTCGATTTTATTCCTTTTCGGGGACGAAAAGTTTTAAGTGGGGGAGATTGTAACGACCCAGAAAATCTGAACCAATTTAAAATTTTTAAATTGGCTAAAATAATGGATTTTAAATATTTAAAATAAATATTTTAAATAATGGCGATGAAAACTGAGTTGAAATCGACATTTGAAAACCAATATAATTAATTATAATTATATATAGAATTGAAAATGGCGCGGTAGTTCGATAATTCGATTTCAAACTTCAATTGAATATACCGGGTGCAAAACAATCCGGGTTTTAGTGAAACCAAAAAAAAATTGGATCTAAATGGTAATATCTTTCTAACAAATCTAACCAATGGGAATTTGATAGCGGGAATCAAAAGATATGTCCAGTTGAAAATTCTGAATAGTCGCTGTGGAATTCAGGCCCTTAAAAATGGACATTTTGCAAACGACCTCGGATTTAGACGAAACCACTTTTGTTAGATCCGCAGTGTCAAGTTATTGTTAGATTCCAAATTTCATAATTTTTCGAATCAATATGTGAGCGTGGCAAAGGGAAACGCGTTTGACCGATTTCAGTTGATTTTAATCGACTGGAAATTGGCCATTTTTCAAACGGTCTCAGAATTCGACGAAACTAGTTTTGTTAGGACCGTATCGTCAATACGAAGCTAGAAAATATTTTTCTGGAATTTTTCTAGTCAGTATGTGGCCCCGGTAATTTGAAATGTACGTTTAAAATTCAATATAGAGATTTAAATGAAAATTCAAAAGGAAACTGATTGTAACGATCAAATCAGCTTACGATACATATCCCATTGTGTTCAGAATGGGGGTAAAACGCTATGGGCGACAGGCGGTGGGCCTCGTTTCGAGGTCATATGTAAAAGTCAACCTTTTTGCGAAATTAAATAATTAAATAATAAAAAAATAAAAAAAATCTATACTTTCCTCCTTTATCTCCTTCTTGCCCCCCCCCCCCGATCCATTATTCAGTTAAACATAAAAAAAAAAAGAAGAAGAAGGCAGCAGCAGCCGCCGACGAAGACCACCCCACACCGCCTCTGCCCGACTCCGCCTGTTCTCCCCCCCCCCCCTCGATCGAAGGCCTGAACCCTCCCTGCCAATTCGCAAGCCTCCAGAAGCATCGCGCCCCCCCCCCCCCCCCCGAAGCCGTTCGAAACCCTAGCGCGCCCCAAAGTATCGAGACGCCACCCCACACCGCCTCTGTCGCCGACGCCTTTCCCCCCCTTTCTTCGAAATACTGTAAGTATTTTGTTTTTATTTTTATTTTAATTCGTTAAAAGTAATTTCGATGTTTAGGCAAAAACTGATTGAATAAAGCCTGATTTTATAAAAGTATAAAAACCGAATTGATTTTATAAAAGTATAAAAACTGATTTCAATTAGATCTATAAACTGATTTTAAAAACATTTTAAAACTGATTTGAAAAACATTTTAAAACTGATTTTAAAAACATTTTAAAACTGATTTGAAAAACATTTTAAAACTGATTTGAAAAAAACATTTTAAAACTGATTTGAAAAACATTTTAAAACTGATTTGAAAAACATTTTAAAACTGATTTGAAAAACATTTTAAAACTGATTTGAAAAACATTTTAAAAATGATTTGAAAAAAACATTTTAAAACTGATTTGAAAAAAACATTTTAAAACTGATTTGAAAAACATTTTAAAACTGATTTGAAAAAAAACATTTTAAAACTGATTTGAAAAACATTTTAAAACTGATTTGAAAAACATTTTAAAACTGATTTGAAAAACATTTTAAAACTGATTTGAAAAACATTTTAAAACTGATTTGAAAAACATTTTAAAACTGATTTGAAAAACATTTTAAAACTGTTTTTTTTTTAAAAAAAGATGCAAAAACTGATTTTGTTAAGTAGAAAATAAAAACTGATTTTATTTTAAGGTTTAAAATAGAAAAAAAAAGGTTTAAACTTTAAATAGGAAAAAGGTTTAATCTTTAAAGAGAAAAAGGATTTGAACTTTAAGAAGTAAAAATCAGATTTTTAGATATTGAAAGTCGAAGTAAAAATCATATTTTTATATATTGAATAGCGTGGAAAAAATCATATTTTTATATATTGAATAGCATCGTAAAAATTCGATTTTTACATATGTAGAGAATACGGGAGAAAGCGACAAAAGGCGAAGATTTCTATAAAGGAAGAGTCGTGCAGTTGGATAGCTATTGGTGAGATTTCTGATTTAAAAATATAAATATATGTGTGTGAAATGAAAGTGAATTGCTATATATAAATATATATATATATACGCCCCTCTTCCACAAACCATGGACGATATTTATTGGTTGAAATTGTTGTGAAAATTGAATGGTTGTTTGGGATTGTTTGTGATTGATATTGGTTGATTGTGGTTGAAAAATACCCATTGGTGGTTGTGAAATATTTGGTTGAAACCACATAGGATTAGTTTGTGGAAATGAAATAAATATATACATGCCGCCTGCGTGCGAACTAGATGCATGATCCCCATTGTCAAAAACCGCGAGGTTTTAAGGTAGAGCGAGGAGCCGTACTAGGGACGGTCCCGGTGTAACTACCCTGCCGTTATGCTGCCGAAATTTTGAATAATATTTGTGTGTTTGAATTATTTTCATATGCTTAAACTATATTTATTCATTGTATAGAAAACATTCATGTGTTGAATTGATATTCATCCGTTGTTTAGAAATTCATGTGTTGAATGGTATTCATATTTTGAAATAAATTGTTCGATAATAAAAATCACATTTTTATCTATATATAAAAACTATAGAAAACATTCATGTGTTGAATTGATATTCATCCGTTGTTTAGAAATTCATGTGTTGAATGGTATTCATATTTTGAAATAAATTGTTCGATAATAAAAATCACATTTTTATATATATATAAAAACTATAGAAAACATTCATGTGTTGAATTGATATTCATCCGTTGTTTAGAAATTCATGTGTTGAATGGTATTCATATTTTGAAATAAATTGTTCGATAATAAAAATCACATTTTTATCTATATATAAAAACTATAGAAAACATTCATGTGTTGAATTGATATTCATCCATTGTTTAGAAATTCATGTGTTGAATGGTATTCATATTTTGAAATAAATTGTTCGATAATAAAAATCACATTTTTATCTATATATAAAAACTATAGAAAACATTCATGTGTTGAATTGATATTCATTCGTTGTTTAGAAATTCATGTGTTGAATGGTATTCATATTTTGAAGTAAATTGTTTGATAATAAAAATCACCTTTTATCGACAATATGAACTATATAGAAAAATAGTGTTTTGAAATGAATTGTTTTACAATAAAAATCACATTTTTATTGTATGCATAAATCGTTGAACTGTGAAGTGTTAAAAATAGCCACTTGTTCAAACTAAACATATATGAGTTGAAATATTCATTAATTAGCTAATGAAATGATTTGCACCTATGTATGTAACATTAGAATAAATGGTGTCTTTAAACCAAACAGAAATCAAATATGAAGTTGAATAGAAAAGGATAAATGATAAGAACTGTATATATATGTATATGCATATTCATTGAACAGGTGATAGCAAAGGGGCTAGAGAAGAGGAATAAAATTTTGTGCCCGACAAATAGGTACACATTTACTGATTTGTTTGGGTGATGATTTTGAGCCTGTTGGCTAGCCGCTTGGCTTCTTCTTTTTCTTTTTGAGATTAGAAGGACCGGGAACGCTATTTGCGATTTCCCGATGCTCCCGGTGCAGGGGAGGTTATGGCGAAATTTTTCCAAAATTTAAGGTGTTAGAAAAATATTTGAAGTGAAAACGATATTGAAATTGTTGAATGAACTATATTTATATAAATATATAAATATAAATAAAATTAAAACGAAACGAAGCCGTGCAGTTCGTATTTTGAAACCGTGATTTCAAACGACTAGTGCGGGAAATCCGACCATTGGATTTTTCCCGAAACCTCAACCGTCGGGTTCGCCTTGGAATAATCTTTCCAACGGCACCAACCTTGTTAAAATCCAACGGTTGGATTGTATGGAATGTTTAATTCAATTCTGAAGAAAAACAGCGCCAGAAACGATTATATTTATTTATATATATAAATATAATTATATTTAATCGAATAACGACGCTGCAGTTCGTATTTTGAAATCGAAATTTCAAACGATTGTACCGGGAGATCCGACCGTCGGATTTTCCCAAAACTGGAACCGTTGGGTTCGTTTTGAAAAGACCTTTCTAATGATGTAAATTTTGGGAAGATCCAACGGTTAGATTTTCAGATATGTGTAAATCAAATCTGAAGAAAAACAGCGCCACGGCCGCCTTATGGCCCGAAGCGTCGTTTTGAATAAAATGGCTATTTTAAAATAAATAAAAATAGCGATAAATAGTTATAAAATATCGTAAGCGATATGGAATGGAAATAAACTGAATTTGCTTGATTTATGTGATGTTTGATGGTTGAATGTGTTTGGTGTGAAAACTATATTAAAGAACACAATTGGTGTTGTCGAATAATTTAACCATTGAAATAAATCGATTTGAAATTCTAAATATACGTGAATTATTTGAAAAGGCCGAGTTAATTCTCATTTCGAATAATCGACCGACGATTGAAATTCGAAGATGAAGACGATGGTCGAAGACCGGAGATCTTCACCTCATTTGGATGGTAACTGAGGTCCTGATTGGGAGGCATCCCGAAATATGGATAATGAGTGGTGATCGTTCAGACGTACGTGTTGATCGAAGGGTTTGCGAGGTATTTAGTGCCTCCGGTTTCGTTCAGACCCGGAACGGACTTTGTGAAGACCCGCAACTTCCCCGTAAAGGAAAGCGTCGGATAGTTCGAGAACAAACCACAACAGAACGCATACAGAAGAACGTTTCATTGTATATTACAACAATGCATCAGATTACAAGAATATACAGAGTATAAATGAATATTACACAGAAATATCAGAGATTTAAATTACATTTAAATACATAGCAGCGGAAAATAATACAATACACAACTAGAAGAGATATACGGATACAAAGCTTTCCGGATATCGTTCCAGCTGTAAACCAGGATCCTGTGAATATAAATCTGCAAAACCAAAACTACTAGCTGCCCGTGTCAAAATAAGGGCACCCAGAGTTTAGGTTAAAACAATAAACTCCAGGTCAGTCATGGGACTGGTGTGAGAACTAAAACAGTTATTAATCTTTATCTTAAATCATTAGGTAAATCAAGGGACCACGCCGTATAACACGGAACGGGTTTCCTCCCAAGAATACCAGTGCATAAAACAAACAGCGCAATGCTAAATAAAGAAAAATGAAGCTGTTATAAGACCCAGGTCCTATCACACAATGCAACGCAAGCCGGGGGATAGGGTTTTTACCTTATAACAGCCAAAGAATGCTTGATACGTTTAAAACAAATCATTTGATACTATTGTAAGTGCATAGTGTATAAAACAACTTCAAATCATAAGTATCAATCATAGGCGGCATGAGCGTCCCATGCCACTATGTCGCCATATATAGGTTTACAAATAAAACCGCAAAGTCACGTATTTGGAAATTGGATTTCCGTCTATAAACCGAGGCAAAAGATAGTCCTCAACCGATTCGAGACTGCCTAGCCCGAGTCTTAGGATCAGAACGCATCGACCCTTGGATCGTCAGGGCCGGTCCACCGATGTGGATTAAACTTAAACCCTGGACACTGCGTTTCGCCGCCCTTTGGGGCATAAGCGAGCCAACGAATGACTCCATCGGACCCGGATCGTCCGATCTAACCGAGGCGCCTCGCAATAGCAACAACCACATAAGTCAAACTCGTCAGGGCGTGTAAAACCACTGACGCCACTTCTAGCTAGGAGGAAACGCAGGCCCTCCCTGAGGTCCGTCTCCCGTTTTTGGTTCATACCTGGTGTGAAACACGCGAGGTAAACGTTACACAAAGCTACGCCACAAAGGCCTTGCTTTGATCATCACCACAAGACTTTGCTTTTCAACAGAAGCCTTGATCATTTGCATCTTAGCATGCCACACAGGCAAACCATCCTATGCAACCGATATCAGTCACACAGAATGAAATCCGATGTCAGACACACAGTCCATTTACAAGTCCGTTCTGGGTCTGAACGAAACCGGAGGCACCTAGTACCCCGCATATCCATCGATCTCCAAGTACGTCTGTACGATCACTAACTGTTTCCATCTTCTTGGGTGTACAGCCCAATCAAGATCATCAGTAATTACCCAAACGACGTGAAGACCTCCGGTCTTCGGCCATCGTCTTCATCTTCGACCTATCGTCGTATCAGTTATTCAGAATGGGATAAACCCGGCCTTTCCGAATAACTCGCGTATATGTTATAAAAGTGTTACACAAACACAACATACGCCTCATTCCAATTCATTAGTCACTAACCGTAAATTAATCAAGAGAATAATTTCCCAAATATTAACCACGAAGGCCGAAACCAACATCAGATCAATATCCAGAAACCCATTCTGCTTGGCTAACCGACAGTTAGTTTCTAATTTCACATTCATAGGGAAAGGTTCCCATTAATTTTATCAAAGATAAATTCTTGAATTTATTCTTTAATCAACTTTTGAATATCAATTCAAACTAGTCGGGATTAGCGAACCTTACCGAAGTAATCATTTGTTTTAATTTCCCAATCCCAACCTATTCATCCCATGAAGTAAAACTGGTAGTACTTCATATCTAACACCACGGTGTTATCGGTAAATTCAATTACCATTTCACGTTCAAATCTAATTAAAGATTTAACTATCGCCTGGAGCAAAACTGGTGATACTCCACTTCGATTATTTCAATCTAATTAAAGATTCATTAAAACTCCACTTAGTTTTAATCTGTGACTGGGTTAAAGAATCCGTGTCATTTAAAAATACGGTTCACGATAAACCCAAAATCACATTCATTAATCATCGGGTTAAAGAACAAGTGTTATTTAAAACACTTTTCACGATAAACCCAAAAATCATTCCATTAATTATCAGGTTAAAGAACAAGTGTTATTTAAAACACTGTTCACGATAAACCCAAAAATCAATACCAATTCAATTCCAATTAAATATCATTTAATTGGTGCACTTCATTAAATCTAAATAAAAAGATTTAATCTTTTCTCAACTGGGTTCAAGAACAGTGTTAGTGAAGACACCATTCACGACAAACCCAAATCACATTCGATATTCAATACAAGGCTCTGAATAGAAAATATATCGGCTTATATTCAATATCGAATTCTACGACTAACAAATGTCGTATTGGAAATAACGATACAAATATATATCTTTCAAATTTCCATAACAACACCTGTAATATCACGAATTCCAACATCGAAATATTCCGAAGACAATTTCGATTCAAATCCACTCCAATACAATCATTGGAAATTTTGGTTATTTTCAAAACCCTTTTCAAATTCAATTTATTTATTTAAAAATAAATAGAATTATAATTCTAGTTCAAAACTAGTTCATTTCGATAAAAATCTATTTTTATCTTTTCAAATAGGGAGTTTTTCATCCCAATTCTTTCTAAATCATTTCTTATGATTTTACACAAATTATTACTATTTTTAATAATTTTATCAAGGCCCGTACAGTCGATTTCCATCAATGGCCATCGAACTGCACTTACAGCGACCTTTTTCGAATTTGATTTGGACATAATTCCAAATCCAACCGTTAGATTTCAAATTTCTAATTTTCATTAGAAAGCTCTTTTCGATACGAACCCAACGGTTCCGGTTTTAGGAGAATCCGACGGTCGGATCTCCCGTAATGTCCGTTTGAAATAAATGGTCAAAATTCGCGAACTGCCGCGGCGCGGCGCGTTCTATTCAGGCCATTATATTATATATATTATATATATAATATATACTTCGTCGATTTCTATTTAAAACGAATTATATAAATAGTTTTAAAATTCGTTTCAAAATCTATTTCAACTTCCATCTCAATTCAAAGCAAAATTGAATTCTTCTCTATAAATTCGTTTTAAAATTCATTTCTATTCAATTCAAATTTCAATTCAATTTGAATTCATTTCAATTTGCTTTCAATTCAATTTGAATTCGTTTTCAATTCAATTCATTTCGAAATCGTTTTCAATTCAATTCATTTCAAAATCACTTTCAATTCAATTCATTTCGAAATCACTTTCAATTCAATTCATTTCGAAATCGTTTTCAATTCAATTCATTTCGAAATCATTTTCAATTCAATTCATTTCGAAATCACTTTCAATTCAATTCATTTCGAAATCGTTTTCAATTCAATTCATTTCGAAATCATTTTCAATTCAATTCATTTCGAAATCGTTTTCAATTCAATTCATTTCGAAATATTCGATTTCGAGATTACTTTTCAATATTATTTTAAAATGAATAAAATCGATATAAATATCGTTTACGTCAAAATGGCGTCAATCTAATCAACACGGCTTCATAAATTTCTATTTTCAAATGTTCTATTTCAAATATTTCCTATTATCAAAATATTTGTTATTATCAAAATATTCTTTATTTTCACGATTGGAATGAGGCCCAATCAATTACCATATAAAATTAATTATATGGATTTTCATACAACACATGTATATAATAACATTGAAAATAATCAACCATCAACCAAAGTGCACTACACTGTATAAGCATCAAATATAGATATTCAACGCTTATAACAGCCTGTCAATCAATCGATCGACATATTTAATCAATCAGGATGAGTGAAATTCATATTTCATCCCAACACCCGTGTGGGGTTTCAAACAATTAGTTGTGCAGTTGGGCGATGTGTAAAATTTATCGTCCCAATCAATGTCATTCAAATAAGTGTACATAAACAAACCATCTGGTTTGTAAATGAATATTTATTTATTCACTTCACTATTTTCATATTCACGTTAAAAATTATATTTTTAACGATAAAACATTTTATTTCAACCTATGAATTTCTATTCAATTCATTTATTCAATAAAATGATATTTTTATTTTTCTAACATGTTTTAGAAAATTTCGGCGGCATAACGGCACGATACTAGAAACGGGACAAGGCCTAGCCTTATCCCCGGTCTAGTGAAGGCCCACGCCATTCACATATCAATTTTAATCAATTTCCAATTCAACCAATCAATCAAATCCAAATCAAATAATCTAACCAACTACACAACCAAACAAACAAGTCCATGGTATGTGGACGGGTGTCGGGTGCTTCTAATAAGCACCGTCTGCATCCTAGTATATATATATAACTAGAAAATAAATTTGAAAGGTGAGAAATTCTCACGCATAGCTATCCAGCTCCACGGCACTTCTTATGCAGGAAATCTTCACTGTTCTCGTCGATATCACTTTCTTCGCCCGTATTCTCTACATATGCAAAAATCGAATTTTTACTTCGCTATTCCATATATAAAAATCATATTTTTCTTTCGATGTTCTATATATAAAAATCATATTTTTATATCGAAGTTCAATATATAAAAATTCTATTTTTCTATCGAAGTTCAATATATAAAAATTCTATTTTTCTATCGAAGTTCAAAACATAAAAACTATATTTTTCTTTCGAAGTTCAAAACATAAAAACTATATTTTTCTTTCGAAGTTCAAAACATAAAAACTATATTTTTCTTTCGAAGTTCAAAATATAAAAACTATATTTTTCTTTCGAAGTTCAAAATATAAAAACTATATTTTTCTTTCGAAGTTCAATAAATAAAAATCATATTTTACTACTATGTTATATAGATAAAAATTATATTTTTATTTCGAAGTTCAATATATAAAAATCATATTTTTCCTATGAAGTTCAATATATAAAAATCATATTTTTCCTATTAAGTTCAATATATAAAAATCATATTTTTCCTATGAAGTTCAATATATAAAAATCATATTTTTCCTATGAAGTTCAATATATAAAAATCATATTTTTTCTATGAAGTTCAATATATAAAAATCATATTTTTCCTATGAAGTTCAATATATAAAAATCATATTTTTCCTATGAAGTTCAATATATAAAAATCATATTTTTATTTCGATATTCAATATATAAAAATCGAATTTTTATCCCTTTAAATATTGCCTTTTCATATATAAAATTCCCATCTTAGCTTTTAAAATAAATTTTCAGTTTTAACATTATATATAAATCAGTTTTAACATTATATATAAATCAGTTTTAACATTATATAAAAAATCAGTTAATCATTATATAAAAATCAGTTTTACTTTACATATAAAAAAAAAACAGCTCAGGTTTTTAAAATCCCCTTTTTTTTTAAAACAAAACATTATATATATAAAAAAGAAAAGAAATTAAAATACTTACTGCTCAATCTCGAAGAAGAAGGGGGAAAGGGCGCAGGGGGGGTCGGGGTTCATCTCAGGTGGTAGGTCGGGGTGTGGAGGTGGTGGTGTGTGCAGGCGAGGGGGAAGAGAGGGGGGGTGGTCTCCGATGGCGGACTTCGTTGGAGGGGCGGCGCGCGATGCGAGGGGGCGTTGACGGAGAGGGCGCGGGTGAGGGGGAGGGTCGGAGCGGTGGTGAGGCGTCGGCCCTAGCGCTGGCGCCCTCGATCTCTTTTCTTTCTCTTTTTTTTTTTTTTTTTTTAATCTCGATTAAAATGAAATTTTAGGGGGGGGGCAGAGATAAAGGAAAGGGAAGAGATTTTTTTTTTATTATTATTAAATTATTCTCATAAAGTAACTTTTTCTGTCGACTTCAGAATCGAACCCACCGCCTGTCGTCCATAGCGTTTTACCCCCATTCCGAACACAATGGGATATGTATCGTAAGCTGGTTTGATCGTTACAATCAGTTTCCGTTGAATTTTCATTTAAATCACTATATTGAATTTTAAACGTACATTTCAAATTACCGGAGCCACATACTAACTAGAAAAATTCCAGAAAAATATTTTCTAGCTTCGTATTGACGATACGGTCCTAACAAAACTAGTTTCGTCGAATTCTGAGATCGTTAGAAAAATGGCCAATTTCCAGTCGATTAAAATCAACTGAAACTGGTCAAACGCGTTTTCCTTTGCCACGCTCACATATTGATTCGAAAAATTATGAAATTTGAAACCTAGCAATAACTTTACATCACGGACCCAACAAAACTGGTTTCGTCGAAATCCGAGGTCATTTGCAAAATGTCCATTTTTAAGGGCCTTATATATATAAAAATATATATAAATTCCACAGCGACTATTTCTAATTTTAAACTGGACATATCTTATCATTTCTAAGATGAAATCTCAGTTTGTTAACTTCGTTACAAAGATATAGTTATACAGATTCAAATATTTCTTGTTTCGTTCAATTCTGACTTATAACGAATTCTGTATATTCAATTGAAATTAGAAATCGAATTTTCGAACTACCGCGCCTTTTCAGGCTCGTTATATAATTAAAATAAATTTATTCGTTTTAACTTCGTCGAAAATAAATTTTCTCGTCGATATTATTTAAAATAATTCATTTTAAATAATCTAAACTCGCTATAATTGCCAAAATAAAAATTTTAAACTGGCCCAGATTTTCGGGTTGTTACAGACTTGTAAATGGACTGTGTGTCTGACATAGGATTTATTCTGTGTGGCATGCTAAGATGCAGGGATCAGGGCTTCTGTTGAAAAGCAAAGTCTTGTAGTGATGATCAAAGCACCGCCTGTGTGGCGTAGCTTTGTGTATAACGTGAATTCGCGAGCCTCACATCCCGGTATGAACCTAAAACGGGAGAAGGACCTCAGGGGGGACGTGCGTTTTCTTTCTAGCTAGGGTGGTGTCAGTGACCTACCAGCCCTGACATTTATATACTTTTCACTTATGTGGTTGTTGCTGTTGCGAGGCGCCTCGGTTTGATCGGACGATCCGGGTCCGATGGAGTCATTCGTTGGCTCATTTACACCCCAAAGGGTGGAGAAACGCATTGTTCGGGCATTATAATCCACTTCGTGTGGACCGGCCCTGACGATCCAGGGTATGGTTGCGGCTGTACCTGAGACATGGGCTAGATTGTCTCGAATTCGGTAAGGACTATCTTTTGCCTTGGTTCATGACGGAAATCCAATTTCCAAATACGTGATCGTGCGGTTTTGATTGTATACCTATATATGGCGACATAGTGGTATGGGGCATTAATGTCGTCTATGATTGATAGTTATGATTTGAAATTGTTTTCAAAACATATATACACTAGCAATAATATCAAATGCCTTTGTTTTATTCGTATCAATCATATTTTGGCTGTTATAAGGTAAAAACTCTATCCTCCGGTTTGCGTTGCATTGTGTGATGGGAACTGAGTCTTATAACGGCTTCATTTTTATAAAAAGCATAGCGATGTTTAAAAGAAAGATTTGTTTTAAAGCACTGGCAATCCAATGGAGAAAACCCGTTCCATGAAAGTGGCATGGTCCTGTGATTAGCCAATTATATATGTGTTGAGTGGATTTCTCATACCAGTCCCATGACTGACTCGTAGTTTGTTTCACTCTCAAACTCGGGTGCCCCTTTTTCTGCACGGGCAGCCTTGTATTCAGGTTTAGCTGGTTCTTTCTGGATAGCTGGAGCTGAAGATGGATTCTATCATTTATTTCTTTTTATGCTGTTCAGCTCCTATTGTACATATTTTGTTTATTTCCGCTGTAGACATTTATGTATAGCTGAACTGTATTTGTACTAAGTAAGATCCTGTATACTGTGTAACTCTGATGATTACTTTTATCCAGTATATTTTGTTGTTCATATCTGGTGTATTTATTTAATTCTGTTCTGCTATTATATGTTTCTGTGTTATATTCCAAAGATAACCTTGTTTCCGTGAGAACGGGTAATCGGGTCGTCTCAGGGATAAACCCGGTCTTTCTGAATAACTCGTGTATATATTATAAAAGTGTTACACAAACACAACATACGCCTCATTCCAATTCAGAATATTCTTTTATTCAAATATTCCTATACTTTGGGAAAAGTTCCCATTAATTTTATCCAAGATAAATTCTTTAAATTTATTCTTTAATCTCCTTTGAATATCAATTCAAACTAGTCGGGATTAGCGAACCACACCGAAGTAATCATTTATTTTATTTCCCAATCCCAACCTATTCATCCCATGAAGTAAAACTGGTAATACTTCATATCTAACACCACAGTGTTATCGGTAAATTCAATTACCATTTCACGTTCAAATCTAATTAAAGATTTAACCATCGCCTGGAGCAAAACTGGTGATACTCCATTTTTGATCATCTCAATCTAATTAAAGATTCATTAAAACTCCACTTAGTTTTAATCTTTAACTGGGTTAAAGAATCAGTGTCATTTAAAACACGGTTCACGATAAACCCAAAATCACATTCCATTAATTATTGGGTTAAAGAACAAGTGTTATTTAAAACACTGTTCACGATAAACCCAAAAATCAATACCAATTCAATTCCAATTAAATATCGTTTAATTGGTACACTTCATTAAATCTAAATAAAAAGATTTAATCTTTTCACAACTAGGTTCAAGAACAGTGTTAGTGAAGACACCATTCGCGAGAAACCCAAATCACATTTGATATTCAATACAAGGCTCTGAATAGAAAATATATCGGCTTATATTCAATATCAAATTCTACGACTAACAAATGTCGTATTGGAAATAACGATATAAATATATATCTTTCAAATTTCCATAACAACATCTGTATAATCACGAATTCCAACATCGAAATATTCCGAAGACAATTTCGATTCAAATCCACTCCAATGCAATCATTGGAAATTTTGGTTATTTTCAAAACCCTTTTCAAATTCAATTTATTTATTTAAAAATAAATAGAATTATAATTCTAGTTCAAAACTAGTTCATTTCGATAAAAATCTATTTTTATCTTTTCAAATATGGAGTTTTTCATCCCAAATCTTCACAAATCATTTCTTATGATTTTACACAAATTATTACTATTTTTAATAATTTTATCAAGGCCCGTACAGTCGATTTCCATCAATGGCCATCGAACTGCACTTATAGCGACCTTTTTCAAATTTGATTTGGACATAATTCCAAATCCAACCGTTAGATTTCTAATTTCTAATATTCGTTAGAAAGCTCTTTTCGATACGAACCCAACGGTTCCGGTTTTAGGAGAATCCGACGGTCGGATCTCCTGTAATGTCCGTTTGAAATAAATGGTCGAAATTCACGAACTGCCGCGGCGCGACGCATTCTATTCAGGCCATTATATTATATATATAATATATACTTCGTCGATTTCTATTTAAAACGAATTATATAAATAGTTTTGAATTCGTTTCAAAAACATTTTCAACTTCCTTTTCAATTCAAATCACAATTGAATTCTTCTTTACAGATTCGTTTTAAAATTCATTTCTATTCAATTCAAATTTCAATTCAATTTGAATTCGTTTTCAATTCAATTCATTTCGAAATCGTTTTCAATTCACTTCATTTCGAAATCGTTTTCAATTCACTTCATTTCGAAATCGTTTTCAATTCACTTTGAAATCGTTTTCAATTCAATTCATTTCGAAATCGTTTTCAATTCACTTTGAATTCGTTTTCAATTCAATTCATTTCGAAATCGTTTTCAATTCACTTTGAATTCGTTTTCAATTCAATTCATTTCGAAATCGTTTTCAATTCACTTTGAATTCGTTTTCAATTCAATTCATTTCGGAATCGTTTTCAATTCACTTTGAATTCGTTTTCAATTCAATTCATTTCGAAATCGTTTAAAATCGATATAAATATCGTTCACGTCAAAATGGCGTTAAACTAATCAACACGACTTCATAAATTTCTATTTTCAAATATTCTATTTCAAATATTTCTATTTCAAATATTTCCATTTCTAAACTGGAATGAGGCCCAATCAATTACCATATAAAAATAATTATATGGATTTTCACACAACACATGTATATAATAACATTGAAAAATGATCAACCATCAACCAAAGTGCACTACAGTGTATAAGCATCAAATAAAGATATCTAACGCTTATAACAGCCTGTCAATCAATCGATCGACATATTTAATCAATCAGGATGAGTGAACTTCAAATTTCATCCCAACACCCGTGTGGGGTTTCAAACAATCAAACGCATATTTTATTTGTGCAGTTGGGCGATGTGTAAAATTTATCGTCCCAATCAATGTCCTTCAAATAGGTGTACATAAACAAACCGTCTGGTTTGTAAATGAATATTTATTTATTCACATTCACGTTAAAAATTATATTTTTAACGATAAAACATTTTATTCCAACATATGAATTTCTATTAAGTTCATTCTTTAAATAAAATGATATTTTTATTTTTCTAACACATTTTAGAAAATTTCGGCGGCATAACGGCACGATACTAGAAACGGGACGAGGCCTAGCCTTATCCCCGGTCTAGTGAAGGCCCACGCCATTCACACATCAATCATATCAATTTCAATTTCGTCAAAACAATCAAATCCAAATCAAATAATCTAACCAACTACACAACCAATCAAACAAGTCCATGGTCTGTGGACGGGTGTCGGGTGCTTCTAATAAGCACCGTCTGCATCCTAGTATATATATATATATATAACTAGAAAAGTAGAATTTGAGTGAGGAGTTCTCACCGATAGCTACCCAATCATCTTGACTCTTCTTTGATATAAAGCTTCTTCGTTCTCGCCTTTTTGTCACCTTCGTTATCCGCTTTCACTACATATGTAAAAATCGAATTTTTTTACTTCGCTTTTCAATATATAAAAATCACATTTTTAATTCGAAGTTCAATATATAAAAATTCTATTTTTATTTCGAAGTTCAATATATAAAAATCATATTTTTATTTCGAAGTTCAATATATAAAAATCATATTTTTATTTCGAAGTTCAATATATAAAAATTCTATTTTGATTTCGAAGTTCAATATATAAAAATTCTATTTTTATTTCGAAGTTCAATATATAAAAACTATATTTTGATTTCGAAGTTCAATATATAAAAACTATATTTTCATAATCGCGTCATACATTTAAAAATCGAATTTTTACTTCACTATTCAATATATAAAAATATCGACTTTCAAAAATATGGCTCTTTTCATATATATGGATTTCGCCTTTTCAAAAATGAAGATTCCGCCTTTTCAAAAATAAAGATTTTGCTTTTTCAAAAATGAAGATTTCGCTTTTTCAAAAATGAAGATTTTATTTTTCTCGAAGTAAAAATCATATTTTTACATCTCTACTTATCTCAAAATATCCCCTTTTCCTATCTAAAAATATCATCTTTTAATATCTAAAAATATCATCTTTTCAAAATCAATCTTTATTTTGCTACACATATAAAGATGCTATTTTTAATATTCCTATCGTATAAAAATTATATTTTTACTTCACTACATAAACAAAAATCATATTTTACATCTTTTATATAGTAAAGATTATATTTTTAATACTTTAAAAATATAAAAATCATATTTTTATAGCGTAAAACATCCGACCTTTATACTCATAAAAGTCCTAGCTTTTCTCTAATTAAAAACCGAAGCTTTCTCTAATTAAAAATTAAATCTTTCTCTAATTAAAAATTAAATCTTTCTCTAATTAAAAATTAAATCTTTCTACCTTTATTTTTATTTATATAGGATAAAAATCCCATTTTTGTTCTATAACCAAATAAATAAAATCACATTTCAATCAAACTGATTTTTTTCTTCTATTTTTGTAAAACCTATTTTCGTTGGATAAAGAAAAATAAATAACGAAATAATAAAGAGGGAACTTACAGGCGGTTTCATGGAATGGGGGCGAAGAGCTGCTTGAGTCGGAGGTCGGTTCAGAGGGGTCAGAGGCGGCGGTGGTCCTGGCTGCGGAGGTGGCGCCGGAGTTGGGTTGGCGGTGGGCCCTGCGGCTTTTCTCGGTGGAGGGACGCGGTTTAGGGTTCGAAGAAAAAGGGAGCGAGAGGGCAGGGGTTCGCCGTCGCGTGGAGGAGAGGGCGCGAGACCAGGTGTCGCGGCAGAGCTCCGGGTGCCGATGGCGATGGGGGCGCGGTGGAGGCGTTGGCGATGGGGTGGCTGCGGTTTTTTTCTCTCTTTTTTTTTTTATTTTGATTTCGATTTCTGAGAATGAAAAAAGGGGGTATAAAAGGTTTTTTTTATTTTTTATATAAAAAAAATTAAATTATATTAATTAATTTCTCCTAGGGTTGACTTTACCTTCGAACTCGAAACGAGACCCAACGACTGTCGTCCCTAGCGTTATACCCCCATTCCGAACACAATGGGATATGTATCGCAAGCTGATTCGACTGTTTGAATCAGTTTCCGTTAAATTTACATTTAAATCACTATATTGAATTTTAAACGTACATTTCAAATTACCGGGGTCACATACTAACTAGAAAAATTCTATAAAAATATTTTCTAGCTTCGTATTGACGATACGGTCCTAACAAAACTAGTTTCGTCGAATTCTGAGACCGTTTGAAAAATGGTCATTTTCCAGTCGATCAAAATCAACTGAAACTGGTCAAACGCGTTTTCCTTTGCCACGCTCACATATTGATTCGAAAAATTATGAAATTTGAAACCTAGCAATAACTTGACACTGCGGACCCAACAAAACTGGTTTCGTCGAAATCCGAGGTCGTTTGCAAAATGTCCATTTTTAAGGGCCTGAATTCCATAGCGACTATTCAGAATTTTCAACTGGACATATCTTTTGATTCCCGCTATGAACTTTTGATTTTTCGGATTCGTTGGAAAGATATCCGTTGGCAGAGTACAACACGATTTATCCGTTGGCAGGAAAATGGGACATTTTAAAGCTGAAGCCGACAATGATTTTGAATGTGTCCTTCAACAATGTAAAAAAATTATAAAAGATATAGTTTTTGTAGTTAACATGCAGAAATAATTGTGAAATGTTGTAAAATAATCTGCAAAAATAATGAGAAATTAGCATAATTAAATGCAGATATTGTGTATTTTTAATTTGAAGTATTATTTGTTGTTATTTTTTACCACTAATTTGAAAACATGTTTAGTGTAGGTGGGTTAGTATTAAAGTTTATCCTTTGTAGTTTCTAAAATTAATTTGAATAGTTACGTTGTTATATGAAGTTATCTGTAAAAATTGTATACATATGTGCAATGGTTGTTAATATTAACATATTAACAATATTGTTTCGTAAAAGTATAAAGTATTAATAAATATTTGCACAATTGTGCACAAATATTTACATATACTAATTCATAATTGTGTGATGTTTGTGTTTGTAGGATGTAGAAGGAAAGGATATGAAGCTGCTTAAGCATGAAGTCGACAAAAATGATGAATGTGCTGCCTTTTATAACAAGAGAGAAAAACATTTGAAGGACTTAGTAGCTGTAACGTCCCAGTTTTTCCGGCCAATTATTTGAATTATTTTTATTTATTTAAAATATTTATTTGAATTTAAATAATTGGACTTAACTATTTTATTTTGAATAATTATATACATTAATTATATAATAATATTTTAATTCCAAAATATTTGGGAAAAATGTAAAATTTGCAGTATAATGTGATTGGGCAAATTTAAAGTGGTTTATATTGTATATATTGAAATTATAGTGTCGATTTCGTTTATAAAATGACGGTTGAGCATTAAATTTATAATTATATCATAAAACGAGCTGCAGCGACGCCGTAGTTCGTAATATGGCGTTTCGAACTTTAAACAGCTGTATAGGATCCAATATTAGCCGGATTTTCTCAGAACAAGAAATGTCCGAATCTGTTGGATAATATTTTTTTAATGGAAGAGAAAAATCCAGTTTTCATAGCGTAGATTTTGTTTTACGTCCAAATCAAATTTTAAAATAGCCGCTATGGAATTCCTTTATATATTATAGCGATTTATTTATATAAAATAAACGGTTTTCAAATATTTTAAATATCGACTTGAGTTGGAATTCAACCCGTGATATTTTATTCTGGTAGTATACGAAATTCTGGTCATGTATGGTCGATAACAATATTTTATTTATATTATATTGAGGTATTTTAAATTTGTTTTATTTTAATGTAAATTGGACCTTTTAAAAGGAACTTTATTCAAACGACCTCCGTTTTCGATGAAACAAGTCTTGTTGAGACCATAATAGTAAATTATTGCTAGATTTCAATTTGCATGCAAATCGGAGTTATTCTGTGAGCATGGAAAAATAAAATGCAAATAAAACGATCATTTGAACGTGAATGAGCGACATTTGAGCAAACGGACTTGGAATTCGACGAAACAAGTTTCTTTTGGACCGTAACACCAAATTATACTATGATGTCTATTGTCGTAACAAACAGGGTTTGTATGTGAGCACAGGAGCCAATAAGCAGTGTTCGAAAATAGCGATAGGCACGGAAAATAATATCTCTAGTCACATCGACATATAATAATATTATTTTCCTTTTATAAATACAACCACTCTTCAGCCAAAATATGTTCATCCCGTCCAAACAATTTTCAACCTCTACATTTTTGCAGAAAAGACCTCCCCCACTAATTAGTTTATATCTCTGTTTTTGTCGAGAATTAGCATAGGCGATCTGAAGCAAATATGTAGATCTGGGTCATATCTAGCTGCTGTAAAAAAAATTGGGGTGGAACGAAGCACTGTGGTGGTCGGAGTTGGGTTAAATCCGAAACTGGAAAGTTTCTTTTTTCCTTGTTTTGCAGGCGAGGTAGTCAATTTCAGAGGGCGGGACCTGGGGGAAATTGAAGAGGAGAGTTCAGGCTTCAATTTGGCACTGGTCTGAGGTTATACGGTGGTCGGAGGTGGTCAGGGTGATGAGTTGAACGGAGACTTGATTTTGGGGTTTGTCTTCAAAAGTTGAGATCGGAAATTCTCTTTTTCTGGCGAACCTGTGGTGTATTGGTGAAGATGGTCTGAAGGTAGAGGGTGCGAGGTGGCGGCGCCGAGAGTTTGGCGGTGGTTCGGTGGTCAATAGGCGTCCGTGGGTGATGAAATCAAGATTTGCCCCTTTTTGGTTCGAGATCGGGTACTGGCGAATAGGGGAGGCTGCGGCATTGGGGGTCACTAGCGAAGGAAGCTCACAGTGGCAGGGTCGGTTTGAGCATGACGCGATGGTCCCAGGTCAAGCAACGACGGCACGGTGGGAGGTTGATGAACTCGTGTGTTCATGGAAGGCCAATGGAAGAAGACACATCGGGTTTGGGCAACTCAGGAAGATGAAAACACGTGAAAAGTTTACCCACCGGCTGACATGGATTAGCTTTAATCTAATGACACGTTTAACGATATAAAGGTAATTAATATAATTAATTTATAATTAAATTTAGCTTAATAATCGATTAAAATATATAAACTTTAATCGGCCATAACTATTTCATACGGTAATGAAATTCCATGAAACAGGATCTATTGGGATCGTAGGGACGAGACCTAGACAATGGTGCTGACTGGGGATCGATTGGACGCAGTGGGAATTTCTAATAATTTTAAATGCTATTTAAAATTAAAAGGGGACAAACGCGTCAATCGTCAATTCTGGTTAGTTAATTCTCACGCTCTCTGGAATCTTGTGATGTGTTAAATTCATAGAAAAATATAATTTATCGATTAACAGTATAAATTGGTTGACTGGCTGCTATGGATGTTATTGACTGTTTGATTGGCTGTTGTTATTTATATTTGTCATTCTTAGATAATAAATTATTGAAATTTAATTCGTATATTATTATCAACCAGAGAAGGAAATGTTGGAGGGATCCCACCGGATTCCTCAAATAAATTGTATTTTATTCGTGGTGCATATTATTCATATAGGAATTTACACCCTAACTGACACCAAAACCTATTTGAATGTTGATGGTTGAATATATATTCATCATTGTTGTAATTGAAATCAATCGACAGTATTGATTGGGTAATAGGCAGTGAATGGCCTAAAATAGATTGTTATAAACGTCGTTCTACCGTCAGGTGAACTGACGTAGTTTTAAAAGTTATAAATTATTTTATAACTGAATTAAAGTTTCCAATTATTTTACATAAATAATTAAATTAGAAATTTATAAATAAATAGTTTAAATCAAGTTTATCAAAGAAATTATTGAAAATGTTAAGGAAATAGAATCTTATGATTTACAAGTTCCGAAAGCAGGAAACTAAATAAATTACCTACGGGGTGGTAAAATAGAATAATTGTTTTTATAACAACTAAATAGTGATTTTAAATTAATTAAGTTGTTTAATTAATTTAAAAAGGGAAATGACAAATGAAAATCAGTTAATAGTTAACTGATATGTACGGGTGACAAAATTAATCGTGTTTAATTGGAATTGATAATTGAATTAAATTGATAATGGTATTAATTGGGTTTTATGAATATTCATTAAATTTAACGAATTGTGTTAAATATTAGTTAATCTCTGATTAACTATAAATTTATTGTTTAGTGTTAATGAAGTTAATTTTATTTAATAAGCATTTCAAAAGGATAATTATACTATTTTGGTTAATAGCATAGTTACTATTTTAATATAGTTAATATTTAAAGTTAATTATTATTTTAATTAATAATAATTAAAATGATGGCTTTTAATTGGAATTCATTGGAGAAGTGATTAAATGGCGTTATGGTTTGATCAAAAGGACCGATAAGAGTTATAAGGGATTTATAATCCAAGTGTTCAAATGAGATTGGCAAAATGGGATTTGTTGGTGAATGTAAGAATTTAAAGGAAATTTTACTTATTTCCTAAATTAAGTAAAGTGAGTCAAATGAAATGAAACTTTAAAGGAAAAGGTTTAATAGATTAAGAATGGACTAAAATATAGAAATGGTGAATAGATTTGTATAGATAATTTGGAAGAAATTCAAACAATATTTTAAAAGGGTTTTTAAACCAAAAGGAGGAACTTAAGGGTTAAAGCATTGGATTGGGAAAAAACGTTGTAATTGAAATAAGGATTTCAAATGTAAGGGAAAATATATAATTGGGTTGGTTTAAATATTGCTAAATGGATATTTGGGAATGAAATCCCAGTTAGAAAGGTTTTATTTTAAAGTAGGTGTAAGCGGATTTTAGTTGTAAAATCCAAGGTAAAAGTTTTATTATAGAAATGCCCAAATAGTTGGTATCAAATTATTTGACAAGAGTTTTGATTATAAATCAAAATGTTATAAGCGAAATAATGATTTAAAAGTGGTGTTTTAATGAACATTTACTTAATCAACAAATTAAGTAAAGAGATTATATTGGAAGAGGATTTCAAATGTAAGAAATGGTTTTATAAAACCATATTTGAAATCAAAGTGGTAAATGAGAATTCTAATACAAATGGTTAAGTGTCAAACTAGTATTTATTCTAAGGTAAGAACGGGGTCGATCAAGGTCTGAGAGGTAAATAAAATACCCCAACTTGAACGGCTTCACTATTATCAAGGAATGATATTAGGTTGGAATGAGTGAAGGTGTTGGAACTGGTTTTATCCTATATGATGAATATTGAACTCTAAATGCGAGGTTTTGGAATATATATGATATTGCAATATTAGTTTCAAAATAAACAATAATATCTGAATTTAAAGTATATAATTTAACATTTGGTTTATCATATCAGAAATGGGTAATTTGGTGTATGCCATTAAGTATTATACATATATGTATATTGTGAGATGCTCGGAAAAAAAAGGAAAAGAGAAAAAGGTTTTGAAGAAATATAACGATATTCTAAAAGGAAATGGATAGTTGTGTGTATATATACACACTCAAAAATTATACAAATAGTTTTTTTATAATAAAATAAGGATAAATATAATGTTTTTGAATATGTAGGAAGAATTAAAAGTTTATTTACCAATTTGTTAGGAATATTTTAAATAGGCCAAGTAAATGCCAAATACTGAATCAGTGAAATCATTTTAATGACACAATTGTTATTTGATGGTTAAATCACCGATTATCAAACCAGACCAATACGATTGTTGGTACGAAAAGACCGGGATCGAATTTTATTTTCGAAAACCATTCCAAACCAAAAAAATACGTGAAGATGGTAATTGAAGATGGAGCAATTGAAGACCGTGGATCTTCATAAGCAGAAGGACTACTTATCGAATTTCTCTGGCTTGTAACCAGAGTTATTTGATTTTTGATTCTGTCATGGCTAAAATCTTCAGATTTGCAAGGACTACTCGCTACTGATCCATGGGGTGATTCCTATATTGGATGCAGTAGGAGGGTGCCTTCGGTTCGTCCTGTTCCTGGATGACTTGTATAGACAAATGTCTGACAGAGTATTTCTTAAGGGTCATGTACGTTGATTTTTACAAACGTATTAGGGCACCTCTCTTAGCTTAACGACTAGAATATTTTTGTGGATGTCAATTAGTGATTTGGCGGATCTGACAATGTGGCATTCAAAATGTATGATGACCAGATGTGTTCTAGCCTCAAGCCTCATCAACTGGGAAATGACAAAAATCGGGCAGGCAGCATGGCTATGTGGGTCGCTCCCATTAGGGAGTATAATCACCTATCCAGAGAAATTCCATTTGCTCCTTTAATCTATTTCAATGTTGTCCCTTTTTCGGGAAATGGTTGTTGATCCCAACCTTTGATGATATACATTCGATACACTCAAGCGAAATGAGTGGTCAGTCATGTGTGGGCCGGGCTGTAAGATGTTCTTGTTGAACCCAGTGTATTCGCCTCTAGAGATACACTATTGGCAGGTGGTTCCATACCTTGTCATAGTCAGAATCCAATTTCCAATAAGTCTAGCGGTTTTGATTGTATACTATATATGTGGAGCGTGAGATGCAAGCGTTCCGCTAGATTGTTATCTATTTGTATTTAGACACTATGATAATATCAGACTAAGTAAGATTTCAAAAATGTTTTGGGTTATAGTAAGGTAAAAACCATCTGTGTTTATGTTTGGGCTGGTCTTACTATTATCCTTTTATTTCTAAAAGGATTTTCTAAAGTTAAACAAGTTGTTTGTTCTGTGAACTTATCACTGAAAGTATTACAAACTGACCCAGTGAATTTTTCTCTGCTTCAAATGTGCTCGGGTCAGACCGAATGTATTTCCAGGTTAGGTTCGCTTGGAGTTTCAGGAGATGGACGCAGGAGGCTTCATCGCTAGTTATATAATGTTATTTCCGTTGTGACTGATATATGTTGTACTCTGATGATTGATATGTATATACAGTTCTTTTGTATAAAGCGATTTGATATTATATTTTATCTGTTCCGCTGTGAGATTTTGATGTGGTGTTCTCCTTCTTTCTTCTATTCTAATATTCTTTCTTTCTTTTCTCACCCTGTAAATTCTTTCTAATAGCGTTCCTGTGTTTTCGATGCTTGGAAGGTTAGCATTAGATACGATAGTTGTATTTATGTCGATTTTCGGGGCCGAAAATCCGTTGGGTCGTTATAGTTAGAAAAATTAAAAGTGGAGATTAGAAAGTTAAAAGAAGAAATTTTGAGATTAAAACAAAAGGTTAATGTACGGGAGGCAGATTCTTCCACATATGATAATGCAGACAAGCAAATTGAAATAAGAAATGATGAAAATGTCATGATTGCTGAGAATGAAGAAGAAACAAATAGTATGGAGGGTGATGAACAAGGGCAAGAAGAAATGATTGTCGATTCAGAAAGCAAAGAAGTAGGTACTGATGAAGATGAGGGAAAAAATGAGGAGGAGCATGTTAATAAAAAAACAACCCGCTGGGGCGTGATAAGGGAAGTAAAAACAGGAAGGAGATAGAAAAAATCACTGTACGATTGAAACTTAATCAGGATAGAGAAAATGATAGTGGAAAAAGTGATGGAGTTGGTGAACAGAATGAAGTAGGCGAGTATGAACTGGAAAAAGAGAAGAATGGGGAACAAAATAGCGACGAGGCGCAGCAGACGGCACTGTTGGTTATTGAAAAGGTGATAGAGAGTAGTAATGAGAAGGAAAAAGAAGGTAATAATAGTAATGTTTACGTATGGTTAATATTAAAAATTTGTAGTTTATGTTAAGTTAGAATAATAGGAAACTTGCACAAAGGTATGCAATTTTTCTTAATTATAGCATCTATGTGTGAAAAAAGTAGTGAAACTTAAATATTTGTTAAAGTAATAAAAATTTATGGATTATTGTCTGCATACAATATTACTTAATGCATGGTTAATATAAAGAAATAGAAATAACTAATCAAAATAGTATTACGAAAAAAAAATATTTTCATGATAGTATGCAGGTATTCTGAATTATAGCGTGCCCAGATTCATATATTTAGAATTGTGTGTACACTATGTGATAGCAATAGTAATAAATACCTATTTTCTACAAGTATAATTTTTTTTTGGTTTTTATGAGAATTAAATAGTAGTTGTTGGTTAGATTAATATTATATACAAGAATATTAGCATATTGGTATGCAGTTAATTTAATTAATAGCATGATTGTATACAAAATTTTAGAGTTGTATGAGGCACTGCTTGATTGCGTTAATAATAAGTGCAAGATAGTGTGCATCTAACAATAATTGTTTCATTATCGTGTGCATGTTTTTATAACTATTGATGCCAGTAATAAAATATTAATAGATGTCGTGAAAGAGAATAAGGAAGACTGAGTTGCAGAATGAAGAACAGCAGGACGTGGAGCAAGGGAATAACGAGAATATTGGTGATAAAGTTGAAAGTAATAACGAAAAAACGCAAGTGGTTGAAAAAGAAGATGAACATAAAATGGCAGAGATAGACAAGGTGAGTGATGAAATGGTTGATTCGACACAAAATAATAATGATCAGCAAATAGAGATGAATGAGGACTGGGAGATGGAGAAGGAGATAAGAATTGTAGATCAAATACAATGTAAATTACAATATTTTTAGTTTTTGAAATTTATGTCTAAAAGTATTTAATTATCTTAAATTCAAATTCAGTAGTTTTTTTTATTATGTTCGTTTATGACCAAAGGTAAAATACAAGGTTGATTTTGTTGAGATGAATTGCATTCTTTTATACAGATTTTTGAAATTTATGCATTTTGATGAGCACATATTTATGTGTTAATTGAGTAAGTATGTTTAAAAAGATAGCGAAAAGAGGATGTTGATGACATAGTATCAGAAGATTGTAAAGACTAAAAAAGGGGGAAATAAAGCAGCAGCACGGGAAGGAAGACGTGACTGAAAGAAAACGTATCATGGACCAAAATAAGAGGGAGGGAAGAAAAATGGGAACTTCGGTCTTTAAAGAGCAAAAAAGGTTAAAAAATAAAATTAAGTTATGAGTGTAAAATGTTTGAAATGTGTATGTTACTTTAGTACACTAATGATATTTGTGATATTATTTCCAGGTACAGGTAAAAGAAAACTGGATGAATTTGAAACGGTAGTTGTGGAGGACTATGAAGAGGTACCAAAATGCGAAGAATCACAAATGGGTTCGAAAATGAAACTAAGAACATTCAAAAATGTGCTTAATCTGAAGGATTATCGGATCAATGTAATGGAAGAATTTGTAAAACTTATTGGCCTAAGGTAAAATTAGAATACTTTTTTAATTAATTATGATTATTTGATAATGAATTATTATTGTGAATAGTACAAAAAATTAATGATAATTGCAATAATTAGTGCAAGAAGTAAAAAACTGGAATGCATGTTTGAAAGTTTGTAGCCCAGTTTGCTATTATTTATTTAAAGAATATTTAAATTTCCATAAATATATGGAAGTTTTAAAAAAAACTTGCATACATATATTCAATTAAGCATGTTTATTTGTACATAGTACTAGGTCACTAATTCTATGTCTTATTGTACTGGATGTAAATAATTAACAGCAAAAGTGCGTACCTCAATTGTGATAAAGACATTTGCATTGTTGGAACTGCATGGGCAGATTTGATACGTGGACGATTTGTAGATTCACAGGTATAACCGTAACGAAATATTAATACAGTTAAAGTAATTATATTTTTGGTTTAAAATATCATCATATACTCAGTCGTCAATAACAAATTACATGTATGTTTTGTTATAGATTATTGATTGGTTCGCGCATGAGATGCGAAAGGAGCACCCTGAAATTCTGTGCTTGGAGACTGTAGCTTGTGTAAGAATATACTTAATTTCAACATAAATTCAGTGATTAACATTTGAATTACGTTACTTATATGAACAATGACAGGCAATGGTGAATATGAAATCTACGGAAAACATCAAAAAATTAGTGGACACACCGGTTGAGGAAGAATATAATAATTGTACCAAAATATTCATTCCTATACACCATAAGGATCATTTTTCACTTTTAGAATTTGTGAAAGAAGAAAGAAGATGAATCCATTACGACTCAAATAAACCTAGACGGGATGGAGGAGAACAGCAGAAGTTAGCCAGGAAAATGGTATGTACATTGAAATTCAAATTAATTGCAGCATTAGTTTATAAAATAATATGTGTGTTATTTGTTTGAACAGAGAAAGTACATAAATGCGTTTGTGAAAAAAATGCTTGGAAAGAATTATCAAAAACACAAGGATATCGAGTTTGCGAACTGCCCACAACAAGGAAAGATGTAAGTAGTTACATTAAGATTAATTGCATACTTCCATGAAATTTAATGAAAATTTTCCAGTACTGTATGCAAATAATGGAAAATACATCGATAAACCAGTGAATTCTGCAAATTTAATGATTACCTTTTTCCATTTATGCAGAGTCGATTGTGCATTGTTTGTGATGAATTTTATGAAGCAAAGAAGTGATACATTGAATTGGATAAAAATGATGAAATTTATACACCACCAGCTATGTATCCACAAAGAGTTCTTCTCACGCATGAGATTCTGAACTATAAACCATACAGTTGGATTCCTATCGAAAACTTGACGCAAAACTTCTTTCTATCTGAAGCGAACAAGATATTTTAAATTTGGAAAAGAACATGTTTACTTTTGTTGTATATACTAGGAATGGTATTAAGTAGTCGGAGTACAGTGACAAGGTTATTTAGTTTGTAATGTGGATTGATGTTGAATTCTATTTTCTGCATGTAGTACTTTCGAAATTCTCACGCAAATATGGAATGTGGATTAACTAATGACAGACACTCTTATTATTGACAGACTTATTTGAAATTGTTGTGTTTTTTGCGTACATAAATAAGGGTTGGTTCTAGTAGTTTATTTGACAAATTATTTTGGAATATTATCTTTTTCAATAAATGTTTATGATATTAAATGATGTTACGAATTGTTGCATTTCTGTGTACAATTATTCCTAATACTTGCACACTTAAACGCACATGTTGTTAAGTAATATGTTTAAATGTTTTGTTAACTGATGCAGGATATTACTTCGAAGTTATGTTAAATTATTGTTATATAAAAGCGTAAATGGAAATGAACTAAACAATTTGTGTTCTGAACATATATAGAAAACTTGCATATATGTATGCATTATTTTAATATAATTGACTAAATTGTTGCAAATATTTGTAGAATCAGTACAGCAGTCATTGAAGATTTATTTTAAGATGTTAAGTTTTAATCTTGAAAATACGTAGGCATAAATAAGCTATGATTAAAAGGGAAAAAAATAATTAAATGAAAAAAAATGTGCATACTTGTTGAACATTTGCATATTTGCATGAAAGAGAATGGAATATTTGCATACTTATATGCAACGAAATAAAATAATTTTGTACATTAGCCAGTGGTATATATAATTTCTTACGTGTATGCATCAAACATGTTATTTTGATGCATATATGCACATATGAAAAATACCATCAGTTTGATATAAATAAGCAGTATAATTGCATATATGTAAGCAAATATAAAGAAGATTTGCTTGCGAATAGACAATTAAAAAAATAAATTTACAACACAGAGAAGTTAACATTAATTTATTGAACAAAATTTAAAATATTATTTAAAGGTTCAAAACAAGTACAGTACAATCAAATGTCTTTTAAAAAAACAAACATATCTAATATTCTGTTGATGAGCAAGTCCTTTTGTTATGACTCAGCTTCTTACAATATCCACATCTAATTGTCTTTGTAAACTCACCTGCTGATTTCAACCTTTTAGAAGATGATGGACGACCAGACATTCTTCTACTTTATGGAGGAACAATAATTGCATCTTCAGAAGCAACGTCTTCACCCATATAATTTATGATAGGATTGATTGGATGGGAATAAGATAATTGAAAATGACCGACTTTGAAATAAGCTTCAATGTAGTCTTACACACTCAATTTTTCACAACTCAAAATACATTTGACAGCATGAGAGCAAGGAAAACCAGTAATTTGCCACACGTTACATGAACATACCCGATTGTATGAGTCAACGAATTGATGTGTTGGAGAATGAACTTCAAAATTATATTCACTTGATTTGATAACAAACCATGAAGGTCCCTCCAAATGAAGATTACATAACCGAGTTTCATTCACTGGACATAAAACGCTATTCCAAGTAGAACAGTTTCACGACGATCAGACATAAGTTTCAATCTTATTTTATCCAGACAAGCAGTGATTGGTAAATGCCTTTCATCCAAAATGCACTTATTAAAACTTTCTGAACAATTTGATGACATTTCACCGTATCGACATGCCGGAAAAATACGTTAGTAAACTTCTCAAATGGAATTCCATTCAAAAATTTTGTCGCAACAGATCCACCAACATCTCTAAAGTTCTTTAAAGCAGCATTAAAATCAGTCAAGTTATATGCGTAAGCAATTCTTGCAACAGTATCCAATAACAACCTTTTATTTGTTTTGGAAAAATCAGATTTTAGAGAAACCTTTAAATTGTTCGTCAAATGATGAAAACAAGACCCACGAACTGAATTTGGAAACACCTTTGGAATTGCAACAAGAATTCCAGGATGACGATCAGAAATGAAAACATAACTTCTACTGTCATGTTTACGAAATTCTTGTAGTTGTCTAGAAAACCAAATCCAGTTGTCTTCGTCTTCTCCAGACACAATAGCGATTGCTATAGGGAAAAACCTATGAAAATGAAAAAAAAAAAACAAACATAATTAAATTATTAACAGAACAAAAACGTCAACAAATATAAACATTAGCAATAAAACATGCATATTTGTAAAAACATTTTAGTAATTCACTGTACATTAAAAGAACTAATTAAGTCAGTGTGTGTAGATAGGATTAATGCATTGAGTTATGCATATATACATAATATATGCATGTATGTATGCAAAATGAAATTATTATTTAAATACCTATATGCAGATATTTAGAAAATATGCATAATTGTATGTAGTAAAATTATTTTAGAACAGCAGCGCATATTTAAAGTTGAATTGTATTCAAACAAACAATCCTTAATTAATCAAACCGACTGTTTACAAATTGGCTTATGTGCATGGAGATTGTAAAAACATTTGCGTAATTAAAGACAGAAAATAAGAACTGATGCATTCACACTATAATGATAGAACAATAGCAATCTAGTATGCAAAAATAAAGATTGTGTGCTCTTTTATATGCAAATATGTTAAATATTTACAACCCTGTATGTACTTATTCAAAATGTAGCAAAATTGATAGAGTATGTAATAAAAAATATATTAAACGTGTATGCAGTAATTTAGAATTACTTCATTAATATGTGCAAAAATGTATAAAATTTGCATATAGGTGAGTATAAAAACAAAAAAAAGGCTATTATAAATACGAATTAGAATGTAAAAAAACATACATTCATTTCCATTTTTACCAGTAGCAGCCATTAAACAACCTTGAGCTCTCCCCTTCATAAAAGTTGCACCAACAAAAATTAAAGGCCGACAAAATTGAAATCCATATGCACAGGCTTCAAGTCCAATAAAAACTCTCTCAAATTGACGCGTATCATCATTACACCCCAAAACAATTGTATTCCCAGGATTAGTAGTACCAATAGCATCACAAAACGACTGCAAATGATGATAGGACATTAAATCACTCCCATGTAAATCCTCTAATGCCAACCTCTTTCCACTGTAAGCATAATAATACTTCAAGATAACATTATACTCCGTATGAAACAAATTGATAATATCCTTTGTCTTCATTAACGGATTGGCTTGAATATGATCACAAACCAACAACTTGATCAATTTACTAGATATAACCGGATTATTTATATCATGAATTCTGGCATCGCAATTATGTTCAGGTTGAATTTTCTTCACAACAAAATATCTAGGAAGATTGAACTTGAGAAATGCATGAATCCTAAAGCAACACTTTTGTTTAGAACAAACGGTCGTTACTCTTTCTTTATCATTCTTGATCAAATTCAGTTTGTAACCATATTTCATACTATACATCAACAAATAAAGTCTAAATTCAGTAACACTGCCTTTAAATTGTTGACCCACACCGGTAGTACTAGTAAATGATGATTGGTTCAAATCACTTTTTAACAATTGCTTAAATTGGTTTTTCGACTGGGTAGTACTAGCAAAATAGGAATCATTACCAATAGAAGATTCACTACCATAAGCAACTGAAGAACTACTTCGAGTAACGTCAAAAAAAAAAACAAATAATCCTCACGATTATGTGCAGCCAACAAAAGAATTGATTGAAGATCAGAGTTACTTTTTATATTTCTTCTAAAACCATCTTTGAAGTGATACAACTCAAATGACAATGGACTGAGCTCAACCCATTTACCACAAACAGCTTCTCTTACAATAACAACAGAACTATCGAAATAAAGACGAATAGAACAAGTATCATTCCTGTACTTCAACATCACCAATACACCAATATTTGCTGGACCACTGGATGAAAAAAATATGAAAAAAATTCAGCTTAATCTGCATTAATCAAACAAAAGTACAAAACCACATTCAACTAACCTGAACTATATGCATACATATACGCAAATAATAGAAATATATGCATACTTACATGAAAATTTTAAGAATAATTGCACAAAACATATTAAAAAAAATCCAGAACACCTGTAATATGAATTGAATACAACTATATTCATAATGATGTACACAACTGATCATCAAGACCACAAAACAAATAGAAACTAAAAATATATGAAAATTAGAATGCATATATACAAAAGATGTGCACACTTGTACGCAATTCTTTTTAATACATAACATATTATAACAACAGTTCAATTTTGAAAACTGATATTCTAATTGTTTTTATATTTCTATACATCTACGTATAACATACTGTAAATATGTTGATAAATTATTCTACAAAGCTCCACAATCAGGAAAAAATAAACTTTATAATACAACTGAACTATCAATCAATTAAACAGAATGATTAATTAACAAAATTCGATTTGAAAATATAAATCAGTATATTTAAAAAAAAAGTAAAAAAAACATAATACCCTGATGAAGACGATGCCATTTTATAAATAAAAGATCGAACAAAGTTATCCTCTTTAAAAGTTGACAATCAAATAGATCTATGTATCGAGCAAATTGGACGTTCAAAAAATTAAAACAAAGATGCAGCCGCCATTAGCACGAAAATATATGGTTACGTAAAAATCTAATCAAAGATAAGAAAAATCTGATCAGATCCTAAATTAGTGTCGTAATTATTAAAATGGGCAATTGTGGAAAAAATTAGGTGCTATTTTAAAAATAGGGATGAATTTTATATGTTTACAAAGGGGAGGATGTGAGCTTAATTAACATTAATTTTAAGGATGCGAGGCCAATTTATATATATTGAATTTGAACGCACATTTTAATTTACTAGGACCACATAATGACTCCAAAAATTACAGAAAAATAAATCCATCTATGTTTTGACAATACGGTCTTAACAAAACTAATTTCATCGAATTTGGAGACCGTTTGAAAAATGGTCATTTTCTAGTCGATTCAATTTAAACTAAAACTGTCAAAAAAAATTAAATTTACCGCGCTCACATATTAATTCCAAAAATTATGAAATTCGAAACCTAGCAATAATTTGACATTCCGGATCCAACAAAAGTGGTTTCAATGAAAACGGAGGTTGTTTGCAAAATGACTATTTTTAAGGGCTATATATTATTTAAAATATAATTAAATTCCATAGCGACTATTTTAAATTTTAAACTGGACATAACTTTCAAGAAATATTATGAAATCTGAATTTTTCACATCCGTTAGAAAGATATTAAACAGATTCAAATATTTTAGTTTTATTGAAATCCGATTTATTTTGAATTCTGTACATTCAATTGAAATTTAAAATCGAATTTTCAAACTACCGCGCCATTTCAAACTCCTTTTATAATTAAAATAAATATATACGTTCTAACTTCGATAAAAATAAATTTTTAGTCATTATTATTTAAAATAAATCATTTTAAATATTCTAAACCCATTAAAATAGCTAAAATAAAATTTTTAAATTGGTTCAGAAATTTCGGGTTGTTACAATCTCCCCAACTTAAAATCTTTTCATCCTCGAAAAGGAACGGAGCTAAAAGTTATTTAACTAACTAACTTAACTTTCATTCTTCAACTTTTTAGTTTCTAAGAACTTTTTAATTTCTCAAAAATTTGACTAACGCTCTAAATTTTCAAAAAAATTCGCCATAATCTCCTTTGTACGATCTGATCGGTAAAACCGCAACTTGCCTCACAGGGCCCTCATCAATTCAAAAGAAAAAGAAAAGGCCAAGCGGCTATCCAATCCGCTCATAAAATCATCAAAATCCAAGAAATACAATAGACATATACCCATTTGTCGGGCATACAATTTTATTCCTCTTCTTTGCTTCCATGCTATTACCTGTTCATTATATACGCATGTACGTAAATGCAGTTTTAATCAATTTTCAATTCAGTTCAATATTTGATTCGATTTGGCTAAATTTACCATTCATTCTCTTATTAGTTTGATTATTTCAATATTTTAATTAATCAAACAACACATCCAGCAGTCAATTTGTGAATTAAATTGCCAAAACATATAATTTTTGTATATATATTGAAAACCCATATTTTCAGTGTCAAATCACGAACAATAAACTCTATCTAAGTTTTGGTTCTCACACCAGTCAATTGGAAATATATAGATATCCACTTTCGAAACTCGAACATAATTACCGATGATGCGATCGCTATCATCAGAATCATCTCCGGGCAGCTAGAGTGTGATGCTATATCTACCTAGTATATTTGAGACTTCGAATATACATTCATGACGCGTATATGCAAAATTTGTCTATACTCGATAGTCCAAAATCAATATAAACTAAAATACTCAAATACGTATAATAAGATATAATTTTCAAAATTAAATTTGTTTTTATAAATAATACTCTTCTAACTCATTCTTGGATGCTACTGATCCTACCACTAACGAGTCATTCTTATAGGATGTAACTAATCCTATCTCTGATGAATTCTTTCATTCGGTTCTAATGTGTCTCATTCTCTAGCTTGTAAACCAAAGCTCTGATACCGCACTAAGACGACCCAAAATCCCCCTTACGGGAAAGCCTGGATTGAATTGATAACACGACTCATCAGAACACAAACATAAAAACATTTCATTGTTATTACAGCAATTTACATCGGAGTATAAGAATATATCAGAGTATGAATAATGTACAGCAGAAAATATTATATATTTAAATTACAAAATAGCGGAAAAATAATACATAATTACAATGCATAGAGGAAAATAGCAACTGAAAGAGATACATGGATATAAAGCTTTCCGAATATAGCTCTAGCTGTAAGCCCAGGATAAAGAAATATCTACGAACTATGTGGAAATATGGGCACCCAGAGTTTAGGTAGAAACAATAAACTCCGAGTCAGTCACGGGACTGTTGTGAGAACTAAAAACAATTATTAAACTTTGCATTAAAATAAAGTAAATCATGGGACCACGCCGTATAACACGGAATGGGTTTACTCCACATGAACCTCAGTTTAAAATAAAACAACACAATGCTTTTTGGAAAATGAAGCTATTATAAGACTCAGGTCCCATCACACAATGCAACGCAAGCCGGAGGATAGAGTTTTACCTTATAATAGCCAAACATGCTTGATACGTTTTAAAACAAATCATTTTTGATATTACTATAAGTGTATAGCGTATCAAACAATTTCAAATATAAATGTATCAATGATAGACGGCTTTCATCCCACTATGTCACCTTATAGGTTTACAACTAAAACCGAAAAGTTGCGTATTGGAAATTGTATTTCCATCATGAGTCAAGGCTAGCGATGGCTCCTTCCGATTCGAGACAGTCTAGCAAATGTCTCAGGATTACACACTCTGGGCAACCCTGGTTCCTGCACGGTTGGTCCATACTTACTTTAGTGGAATAATTATTCCTGAACACATGTTTCCCAGTCCTATAGGACCTATCTTTGAGCCACTAGGGACTCAATATCCGAGGCGCCTCGCAATCCATCATCCACATAAGTAAAAAATGTCTGGGCTCCATACCATGACACCACTCCTACCTAGAAGGAAACTTCATGCACTCCCTGCGTCCCTGATCCCGTTTTAGACTCATACCAGGGTGTGAGGCTCGCGAATTAACGCTATACACAAAGTGGTGCTAATTAAAGCTTTGCTTTGATCATCAACCACAAGACTCTGCTTTTCAACATAAGCCTTGATCAATTTCATCTTAGCATGCCACACTGAGTATTCACGCCATGCAACTGATGTCTATCAATATATAACCTCTAAGCTCGTACGTCTCAGAGAAGGGTGTTAAGCAAGAGAATAAATTCTCCGCCACCAAACATATATATATTTAATAGAAATCAATCAATACAACAAAATCCAATGTCAGACACACATCCATTTACAAGTCCATTCTGGGTCTGAATGAAACCAGAGGCACCTTATTCCTTGTCCCATATGTCCAATACAGGAGAGAGGTCCTCGCATATCTGGTCGATCTCCAAGTACGTCTGGACGATCACCACTTATTACCTTGTCTTGGGTGTACAGCCCAATCAAGATATCAGTAATCATCCAAACGATGTGAAGATCTCCGGTCTTCAACCACCGTCTTCATCGTCAACTTTTAGTCGTCGTATCAGCTATTCAGAATGGGATAAACCTAGTCTTTCCGAATAATTAGCGTATCTTATAATCAATAATCAAGTGATATAAAAACACATCATACGCCTCATTCCAATTCAGAATATTATTTTATTCAAATATTCACATCTTCAGGGAAAGGTTCCCATTAATTTTATCAAAGATAAATTCCTTTAAATTTATTCTTAAATCTTCCTTTGGATATCCATTTCAAAAGATTTTTTTTTATCTTTTAACAATTGTAAAACAATTAAGGTTTATCCACTAGTCGGGATTACCACCATACCAAAGTAATCATTTATTTTATCTTTCTAATCCCAACCTATTCATCCCATGGAGCAAAACTGGTAGTACTCCATATCTAACACCCACTGTGTTATCGATAAAATTTATTACCATTTCACGTTCAAATCTAATTAAAGATTTAACTATCGTCTGGGGTAAAAATGGTAGTACTCCATTTTCGATTACTTCATGAATTCGATAAATTTAATTATCTCATTCCAATCTAATTAAAAATTCATTAAAACTCCAACTCGGTTTTAATATCATAAATCATTACTTTATTATTTTTCAAATGAGGGAAATAAACCTCTTCTTTAACTGGGTTAAGGAACGAATGTCCTTTAAAACATCGTTCACGATAAACCCAAAATCATCTTCCGTCAAAATGGAATTTACACAGAAATCATAACAGTGTACGATCAATATAAATTCCCGTATCAGACTAATAATATAAATGGAATAGCAGCAAATCCTTTTAAATTTCATATATAGTAACAGTCTTTATTCACAGAAGCTCATTTCGATTATTACCAAATTGAATTCCATTTAATTCCAATTTAATCTATTAAATTGGAAAACTTTACTTTGGAAAATTTCCATTAAATCTTCATAAAAAGATTTATAAATTCCAAATCATATATTCACTGTTAATTTTGGCTAAAGAACAAATGTTATTTAAAACATTGTTCACGATAAACCCAAAACTCATTTCCATTTCAATTCCAATTAAATATTAATTAATTTGTAAATTTCTCTAAATCTTAATTAAAAGATTTATTCTTTTCTCAACTGGGTTTAAGAATAGTGTTATTAAAGACAACATTCACGACAAACCCAAAATCCAGTTTGATATTAAATACTAAATAGAAATTATATCGGCTTATATTCAATACCAAATTCTGAAACTAACGGATATCATATTAGAAATAATGATATCTATATCTTCCAAATTCCTTAACAATATCTGTATAATCAAGGAATCCAACATCGAAATATTCATAACATTATTACCACTCAAATCCACCCCAATTCATTCATTGGAAATTTCTGGTTATATTAAACCCTTTATATATCCAATTTATTTATTTAAAAATTATTGGATTTCTAGTCTGGTTAATACTAGTTCATTTAGATAAAAATATATTTTTTTCTTTTCAAATATGGAATTTTCACCCAAAATCTTTCCAAATCATTTATTATGATTTTACACAATTTTTCCATATTTTTTAAATTTTATTAAGGTGCTTACAATCGGTTTCCAATAACGTCCACCGAACTGCATTTACAACGACCTTTTCCAAAATTGATTTGGACATATTTTAAAATCCAACCATTAGATTTCAAATTTCTTATATTCATTGGAATGCTCTTTTCGGTACGAACCCAATGGTTCCGGTTTTAGGAGAATCCGATGGTCGGATCTCCCGTTACATCAATTTGAAGTTAATGGTTGAAATTCGCGAACGGTCGCTGCGCGGCGCATTCTATTTAGGCCGTTAAATATATATTATATATATTATATATATTTCATCGATTTCCATTTAAAACGTATTTTATAAATCGTTTATAAATTTGTTTTAAAACGATTCCAACTTCTATTTCAATTTTAAATCAAAATTAAATATTCCATGTCATTATAATATTAAATGATAATATTTTGAAAATATCTGATTTTGTAATCTATTTCTTTTTCATATTCATTATAAAATGAATAAAATCGATCGATAAACCCGTTCGGGTTAAAATGGTGTTTCTATACTTAACCCGGCTTCATATATTTATATATTTTCGTGTACATCCAAAATCGGACATCAAAATCATATTTTGATTCTTTACTGAATATTATTTTAAAATATTCGTTATTTCTGAATTGGAATCAGACCCAATCAATTACCGTATAATTTCAGTTATATGGATTTCATACATTGCATGTATTCAAAAATAGTGATAAATAGCTATTAAACAGTCCATTCACAACCAGAGTGCAATTTACTACTGTACAAGCATTAAATAATTAAATAACGCTTATCACAGTCTGTCGATCAATCGATTGACATATAATTAAATTTAAGAGAGATGTGAATAAATTAACGTCTCCAAACCCGTGTGGGGTTTCCAAACAATAACAGTCGATTCAAAATAATCACTGGTTAATAAATTTAACTAGTTTTAACTTGATTTGAATTATTTTCCTATTTAGCCAATTTCCATTGTTTAAATTATAAATAGATATTTATAATTTAATTTCAAGCACCACAAAATAATATTAAATTATTTTTAATATTTTAAACATTTCATCATCACAATCAAAACACAATACAGTCAAATAAATCGTCCATGGTCTGTGGTCGAGGAAGGTGAGCTAACAGGCACCGTATACAATTTATAATGATTAAAACTGATAAAAAAATCTACACTGGAAATTCTATATACTTTTATACATGAATACAATAACATGATAAAATAATTTTAAGTGAGAAGGAGTTCTCACATTGATTGGTTTGAGATCGTTTTAATAACGATTGTTTTTAATAAAATTAAATAGATGTTTAATTTTATCAAAAAACCAAATGGCCTCTGTTTCAGTTCTGGTCAGCTCCATTGTGTAGATATCGTCATCACGGTTCCAACGCTTCGAAAATCGTCCATTTCTGATAAGATTCGAATGAGTTATGATGGTTTGAAGATTTAATTAATAAATAATTTAATTAAATCTAATTACATAAATTAAGGGATAACCCCTTTTCTTCCTCGTCACGATTTGTTCCAAGTGTATGGATATTACTTTCTAGTTGTTAAGAAAGTTTGGTGTTTTCTTCTTCACTATTAATACCTGCTGTATATGTTCTATTATATTTTATCCTTGCGTTGTGAGTTACGACAGGTTCCATTTGTGCTATCATATCTTGATGATCATCCATAGTTGACTGACATGTCTTTCAGCGCATTATTCCTCTTGTTAAGTGCAGGGGCTATGGGCAGTCATAACAGTGCTCCTATTTACACTCTTTATCTTCTTCTTTATGGAATATTAACTATTTGTTATAATGAAAAAAAAGATTGTGATATTATCAAGTGAACACATATATGCGTACAACAAGGGAATATCTGACAACGGGTGGAGCATATGAATTTATAGAATTTGTACGTTATACTTCTCAAACGTAAATCAATTCGAATGATGTATCCAAAATGAATTAACCCGCTTGATATGGCGACACTATTTATTTGATATATCATAATTGTAAATGCAGAATTTTCAACTTTTATTAATATTTTATTTAGGAAATAAGAAGAAAATAATTGTCAGTATTTTAGTTGCCTTTTGCCTACCTCGTGCACAAATAATGCCACCGCACTCAATAAGGTCGGATATTTAATGTTTTAATATTGGAGAAAAAATATTCTAAATATTTATACGTGAAATTATTTCCATAGCGGGAGGCATGATAAGGTGCATTGTTGACATGAATAATGTAGAATAAACAAAAAAGACATGCGAAAAGATAGAATATGTACCCTTGATAATGCATGCGGCACAACTTTTTGTACCCTTGATAGAGCAGGTGCATTATCCACATATTTATCCTATGATAATAAGGAATGAACACCATATTTTGTTATCCTAAACTCATAACTCCCAACACGATCATACCTATATCAAATCTATATCCTTTCCATCTACTTCAATGAAAGAAAATTCATTACTCCCAACCTTGCTTTCATCTACATCACACAAATGCTTTATCAATACTCAGTCCTAAAAAATATACTAACACCAAATCCATGAAGGCCACAAAAACAATTAACTACATGAAAATACATTGCTTAATTATTGCAGTTTTTTGTTGAAAGTAGGGGGTTATGGCCACCAGGAGGAATATTCATATTAGTTGGACCCCCTTACACATCATTTAAGTAAATTCAGATGCAAGAACATGGGATGACCAAAAATCAACAACTTTGTCCTGTGTTATACACACGTTTGCAGATTTTCTAAAGACAATCAAAGGCCATCTGAAGAGCCATCATGAATGTCAAAATAATCACCAGAAGATTTAGCAGCTTTCAAAACTGACTTATCCATCGTATACATCATCGAAATAAAGCCTTCGAGATCATCGACAACTTATAAATTAACAATTCCCTGCTTTTGTAGATGAAATAGCTCTAACCGCCATGACATTTCTACCTTTTTTAACTTTGAATTGCTAGATTACATACTAATAGAACACACATTATCCATAATACTTCTCATCCTTATAATCCTCACATTGGTCATATTATACTTCACGATCCTCAAGCCTAAATAGTCCATCGTCAACCCCGCATAAACTCAAACGCTTCGAAGTCGGTTTCATCCCAATAGTAGTTACATTACAGATCATACTAGGTGCAGATATTTACATAAGAAATAGAAACTGGCAGGCTTCAAGTACCACAACTCCACCACTTCATTGTACTACAAAAATATATATTTGGGAAGATCCAATATGCGTAGGTGAAATTAAAGCTCAGATAAGATTCAGTAATACATCCCTTGGGTCGTGTATAGTTTCTTTCATAATCTTTGAGTGTTTTCATATATCAATCAAAAGGATACATCCAGCGAAATTGAACCGGTACATAGATTAGTGCCTCTCTACCAAGATGAATTGACAAATGCACCATTATGTCAAAAAATGAGGGTGGAAAACATTTTTCAAGCTCACATATAATTTCTATAATCTCAATATTCATCTGCTTCAATTTTTCTCTGTCGAGGACATGTTGACATAATTTATGGAAAAAAGGATATAACCAAATTATTGCTTTTCTTGCCTCCTTTGATAGTAACTCTCTTACTGCAACAGGCAATAAGTGTTGCATTAAAACATGATAATCATGTGATTTCAAGCCACCAATTTTACAATTCTCCAATGATGTACGATTTTTCAAATTTGGGTAGTGGCCTTCGGGTCCTTTGAATTCATGCAGTCTTTTTTGCAGAATATTTTTTTCTCGGAATTTGACAACGTATAAGGAGCCGGCGGAAGATATGTTTTCTTCCCTAGAGGTTATGAATGAAGCCCAATTGAATTCCCCAATCCTCTAAATCCTTTTGGAGTTTGTTACATCTTTTGATTTGTTATCATGCAACATTGATCCTAAGATGATTTCACCAATGTTTGTCTCCACATGCATTACATCTAAATTATGTCGTAACGTAAGTTCCTATAAAAATCAATAATGTAACTCATAATTATATTAAATTATAATTCTAAATTATTAAAAAATAAAAAAACAACCACTGACCTTCCAATAGGGCAAATCAAAGAAAATCATTCTCTTTTTCCACCTTGTTAGCTCCAATTTAATAGGATCTTTATCTTTACCATATTCATTTTCCATATCATGGACAATATTCAAGTTCCTCTTTTTCAGCATGGTGGATTTTATCTTAATGGCCCTTTTCTTATTATTCCTCTTCCTTTTCTTTTCTTTCTCTTTTCAAAAATTATTTGGAAAATCTTTTAACAGTTCAGAAATATTTCTTCCAGTTAAAATTCTAGACGAGTTAACATTCTCATGGTGTTATCAAACCAAGTCTTTTGTTTCCTTCGTGCATCATATATAAATAGATATCTTCTGTGACCCATGTAGACATGCTTTCGACTATAATTCAACCAACGATGATAAGTAATAACACCATACAATGGGAAAGCTTTTTATCCCTTCATACAACATCCAGAAAGATTTCCATAGGCTGGAAAATCATTTATTGTCCATAGCAAGATTGTGTTCAGTTTAAGCAACATTTTACTAAATGCATCATAAGCATCAATTTACCACTGCACAAATAATGCAGGTCTTCAATCAAAGGTGCAAAATATACATCAATATCATTTCCGGGCTATTTCGAGCCGGGAATAAGTAATGTTAACAGAATATTTTCCTTCTTCATACACAATGTAGGTGAGAGGTTGAATGTCACAAGCATTATAGGCCAACAACTATATTTAAAATTTAACATAGAAAATGGATTAAATCCATCTGTAACAAGACCAAGTCTAAGATTGCATTGGTCGGCAGAAAAAGATTTTCATCGTTTATCCACTATATTCCATGTCAAATGATCCATAAGATGACGCATTTGTTCCATCATTGCTTCTATTATTGAAATGCCATCTTAAATCTTCTGCCATTTTTCTGAGATCTAAACATTCTTCTAAATCTTAGAATAATCGGAAAATATCTCAAGACTTTAACTGGAGCTGTTAGGGACTACGGAATGGATCGTTCAGGCAAACACACACTAGAGGGGGTGAATAGTGTTTGTAAGAATTTAAACAAAACTAAAAACTAGAGAGAACTATGGGATGAATCAAACACCACAAACACAATCACAGACACAGATTCAAACACAGATGCAAAATAAACAGAAATAAAAGTGTACAAAAGGAAAGAATATAACGAATTTTATACTGGTTCGAATCACTCATACGCCCAATCCGCACAACGTTGGACTGTGCGGTTTTATTACTATTTTCAAATAGCTAAATACAACCTTCTTGATTCCACGGCTCAACAAGTAGACACCGACTCCTACCCCTTGATTCACAGCTCAACAAGGGCACACCGACTCCTATTCCTTGATTTCACAGCTATAAGGATACATCAATTACTCTTTGACTTACAAACAGGGCTTATTCAACCCAAAGCAATTACAAAACAGCCCTATAACTCTTCAATAGCACTTGATTCAGGGAGTAGAGAGTGTAGAGAGAAGAAGTTTGATCAAATCAAAAGTGAGTTCGGCAGAGTATAAGTGTAAAAACCATAAAAATGATTAAGAATAACGGTAGGATGAAAGAGGATGAAGATGGAGAAGAAGAGATGTTAAAAAATTCAGTTTTAACCTCTTTTTATAGAGTATGAAGGGTTGCTACGGTTCTGAAGCGTTTCACATAGTGAAAAGACACTTCCCTTCGAAATAAGAAAAATAGTTGTTATATGTCGACATACATATTTTGCTATGTCAACATAGTCATATGTAATTTTCATTTACAAAGCATTTTTCAAGTATTTTGATATAAAATTAATTACAAAAATTCTTGAGTAAAATTATAATGTTGCAAATCAATATTATATGATAGAAAAACATATGAAAACATATTGTTAAACTATATAAATATATTTATAAAATTATACGGTTTTAAACTATATAAAGTATATATAAAAACTTAAGTTTGAAAAAAAGAAGAAGAATAATAATAGAAACAAATATAAAAACAAAATAGAGAGGATTGAGAATAAAATAGAAAAACAAAACAGAGAGATTGAGAAAAGAATTGAAAAATCAGAATTTGAATTTGAATTTGGATTTGAACCTAGAGTGTTATTTAGAGTCTTACAAAATCTATACTCTATAATTATATTAATCTTGAACTCTTGAAATCTTGATTACTCATGAGTCTTGAATCTACTCTGAATCCCTAAAAGCTCTTAAACTGTAGTCTTCAGTATTAATTCCTGTATACAAATCCTGCATATGTGTGTGTATATATATATATTCTAGATAAAGATGTTAGTATATATTTTATAATCATTGATAATTGAAATAAGGTTGTTGTCAACAAAACTCCATTCTCCAACAATCTCCTCCTTTTTTATGATGACAACCTTAGTTTATAAATATCATACCTGTATATACCTGTTTAATGATGATCCTCTTATACTCCCCCTATCTATAAGAATTATATAAAACTATGCATATATTTTATAATTTCTCCCCTTTTGGCATTATCAAAAAGAAAGATTAAAGACACTCCCCCTAAGTTAAACAACTGTAGAATCTAAGTAATGTGATTTTCGACACATTAAGGTTTTCTATAGTTTATATATATCGATAAAAATGTGAGTTTATATTTAAAACACGAATACCATTCAACACATGAATTTCAATTCAACGAATGAATATTGATTCAACACATGAAGGTTTTCTATAGTTTCTATATATAGATAAAAATGTGATTTTTATATTTAAAACACGAATACCATTCAACATATGAATTTCAATTCAACGAATGAATATCGATTCAACACATGAAGGCTTTCTATTCAACGAATAAATATAGTTTCAACAAATGAAAATAATTCAAACACATGAATGTTATTCAAAATTTTGGCAGCATAACGGTAGGGTAGTTAAAACCGGGACCGTCCTTAGTACGGCTCCTCGCTCTACCTTAAAACCTCGCGGTTTTTGACAATGGGGAATCATGCATCTAGTTCGCACGCAGGCGGCATGTATATTTATTTCATTTCCACAAACTAATCCTATGTGGTTTCAACCAAATATTTCTCAACCACAAACGGCTAATTTCAACCACAAACAATTCCAATCAACCATTCGCTATTAATCAATTTTCACACCAATAACAACCAATAAATATCGTCCATGATTTGTGGACGAGGGGCGTATATATATATATATATATATATATATATATATATATAGTAGTTCACTTCTATTTTAACACATATATAATTTTTACAACGCATATATAACTTATACATCGAACGTACAACTTATACAACGCTTATACATGAGGTGTACAATGCTTATATAACCCATACATCGACTATATAATTTATACATCGTCGTTTTCTATATCGTTTATAAATTAGAAATCTCACATTGGGTTCCACTCCACCAAAAATAGCAGAAGGCTCAGAAAAATATGCGGTCTCTTCTAAAATGCAGAAGACGTCCACACGGTCACGATGTTTCCTGTTTCATCGAATTTCGTCAAGAAACGAAAAAGATATGATTTTTACAGTGAAATCAAAAACTGTAGTGCTTAGAAGTGCTATAGAATAGTTGAAATAATAATTAGTCGTATACCTCTCACGTTCGTTCAAAACTAGGTTTGCCCTTTTCTCGAAATCTGTTCCCCTTAATGACGATTGGCCTGTGCCACCTTGAAGGGCTAGGAGAGGCGCTCAGATTGATGGGCCCAACGTCCAGTTCGGTGGTAGGAGGAACTCGCGGCGGAGGTCGGAAGGCAGCGACTTCGTGGGTCTCGATCTGGCGAAAGGGGCGACGAGGAGGATCGAACCGGGTATGGATGTGACGAAGCGGAGGAGAGCTTTAAAAGCAGATCGGCGGCGATGGCTGATTCGAAGGGGATCGGCCGGAATCCGGTCGGAAAGGGAGGAAAGCTTTTCCGCCTTCAGATCGGTCGGGGAGAGAGAATACGAGGGTTTTGTTTTTTTTTTTTTTTTTTTTTTTTTTTTTGATAAAAATCTGATTGGTCCGTTGGTTTTATAATTTCAAAAATACCTCCTTTCACACACGAACTCCAATCCAAACCCAATGACTGTCGTCCCTAGCGTTTAACCCCCATTTCGAACACAATGGGATATGTTTCGTAGGCCCATTCGACTATTTCAGTCAGTTTTCCTTCAAATTAAAATATGAAACATTTAATATTTGATTTGAACGTGCATTTCAATTTGCCAGGGCCACAAACTGATTCGAAAAATTCCAGAAAAATAAATCTGGCTATGTTTTGACGATACGGTCCCAACAAAACTAGTTTCGTCGAATTTTGAGACCGTTTGCAAAAAGGCCCATTTCTGGTCGATCCAATTTAACTATAATTGACCAAAACACGTTTTCCTTTACCACGCTCACATACTAGCTTCAAAAATTATGAAATTTGAAACCTAGCAATAACTTCACATCCCGGATCCAACAAAAGTGGTTTCGTCGAATTCCGAGGTCGTATACAAAATGGCCAGTTTCACGGGCTATATAAATTCCATAGCAACCTTTCTGAAAATTCATTTGGCCTTAACTTATGCTTTCCGCTATGAAAATTTGATTTTTCAGATTCGTTAGAAAGTTATTCACTAACAGATTTAAATATTTTTGGTTTCACTCAAATCCGTTTTGTTTTGCACCCGGTACAGTACGACAAAGTTTGAATTCAAATTTTGAAACTGCAGCGCCATTTCAGGCCTTGTTTATAATTAGAATTAATTATATTCATTTTCAATCGTCGATTCAAACTCATTTTTCATTGCTATTATTTAAAATATTTATTTTAAATATTTAAAATCCACTATTTTAGCCAATTTAAAAATTTTAAATTGGTTCAGATTTTCCGGGTCGTTACAATCTCCCCCACTTAAAACTTTTCGCCCCCGAAAAAAAGCAAAGTCGAAAGTGGTTTGATTAATCAACTCTACGTTCGATCTGGCTTCCATTCTCCAACTTTTCAGTTTCTGAGAATTTTCAAATTCTTCAAAAATTTGGCTAACACCCGGAATTTTCGAAAAATTTCGCCATAACCTCCTTTGTATGGGGAGAGGTTTGGAAATTTATTGGGCCGTATTAGGTGCCCAATAAATCCTAATAAGCATACACATATTTATAGTGATATATTCTGGTGTTTACAGGGGAGCGTGTATAGATAATAACTCCAGAGAATAAATTCTCGTCACCCTGTCAAAGCCTGAGGGAGTGTGTATTTTAATTGCTCCAGAGGATAAATCCTCGTCACCTCGTCCCGTATGGGAAATAAATAGTCCATGTGTCGTATCTAATAACTAAAGAGACGTAGTTATTGTCAACTCCAGACCCATGTGGGGTTTTTATTAATCTGGCAATTTTATCGTTACAATTTAAATAGTCCATATCAGTCATTAGTTCAACCTGTAAAATATAGTCATCGCCATACAAGCCTCTCGCTCGTATGGTAAATCTTCCACCTCGTCACACAAGCTCCAAATGCTTATGTGGTATATGATGAAGTATGCCTATCTTCAGAAGTATGCCATGTAATGTAGTTCAAAATTAATTGTTACTATCCTATGGCGACGTTTATTATTACACACAGAATAACCAGCACTCCGCATCCAATGGCATTCACAGGAGTTGATATAATAATATCTCGCATCCAACTCAATAAGGTTTACCTATTTGTCGGGCACGCAAATAAATTCTTTACTCAACAGCTATCCAATTACCTGTTCAAACATATATATAATGTACATCTATATATTTCTATCTATTTTCTAAATCATTTCAATGTGTGATATAATCGAATAAATTCTACCATTCATTCTATTATCGATTAAATTAACTATAGTTTTAATAATTTTAATTAATCAAATCTACTATCACACAACACAAGCAACAATCAAATTGTTTTCAACTTTTCAAAAATATACTAATCAATTCCTATATTCTTTTAAAATCATTCAGACTATAGAATTAAAAGTGCACATCCATGGAAAGAAAATAACAACAGAGTAGAGAACTAATTGGTAATGCAAAGTATGGTAAATGTACCTTGCACCGGAGTCAATCATAGATATCCACTCGGCATCTAGGATAGGCTTTCTGAATGCTCTCCTCAGTTTCCCAAGTACAATCTCGTCGATCTCCACTCCATTGCACTTTGACTAAGTGAACCTTCTTGTTCCTCAGCTCTTTGGTTTCTTTGCCGATAATCTTGAGCGACTCTCTTCTCACAGCTAATTCTGGAGTAATTTCAATATCTTGTTGAGCTGCTTCTTCCACGATCAAGTCTGGGTCATGAACGTGCTTTCGAAGTTGAGATATGTGAAATACATCATGAACTCCAGGCAACCAATCAGGCAATTTAACCCTATAAACGAGAGTTCCGATCCGTTTCAGAATAGGAAACGGACCAATGAATTTAGGCGCCAACTTTCCAGTTTTACCGAACCGGATAACTCCTCTCATCGGCGATACTTTCAAATATACATAGTCGCCAACAGCAAAGGATATATCTCTTCTTCTCCTATCGGCATAGCTCTTTTGTCGGCTTTAAGCGGCGAGTAATCGCTTCTTAATAAAATCGACTTTGTCGGCAGCTTCTCGGATCATATCAGGCCCTAACACAAGTCTATTACCGGGTTCGACCTAATAAGCAGGAGATCGGCACGGTCTACCATATAATGCTTCGAATGGCGACATTGTCAGGCTCGCTTGGTAGCTGTTATTATATGAGAATTCAGCCAAATGTAGATGCTCTGATACCACGTTGTGACTACCCCATTTCCCGTACAGACAGAGACAAGGGTAATCTTTGGAATATAACACAGAAACAGATAATAGAAGAACAGAATTAAATAAATACACCAGACAATGTACAATAGAATACACTGGATAAACGTAATCATCAGAGTTACACAGTATACAGGATCATACTTAGTACAAATACAGTTTAGCTATACATAAATGTCTACAGCGGAAACAAACAAAATATGTACAATAGGAGCTGAACAGCATAAAAAGATATAAATAATAGAATCCATCTTCAGCTCCAGCTATCCTGAAAGAGCCAGCTAAACTTGAATACAAGGTTGCCCGTGTAGAAAAAGGGGCACCCGAGTTTGAAAGTGAAACAAACTACGAGTCGGTCATGGGACTGGTATGAGAAATCTACTCAACACATTTATAATATGGCTAATCACAGGATCACGCCACTTTCGTGGAACGGGTTTACTCCATTGGATTGCCAGTGCTTTAAAAACAAATCTTTCTTTTAAACATCGCAATGCTTTTTATAAAAATGAAGCCATTATAAGACTCAGTTCCCATCACACAATGCAACGCAAACCGAAGGATAGAGTTTTTACCTTATAATGGCCAAGATATGCTTGATACGAATAAAACAAAAGCATTTGATACTACTACTAGTGTTTATATGTTTCAAAAACAACTTCAAATCATAACTATCAATCATAGATGACATGAGCGTCCCATGCCACTATGTCGCCAAATATATATACAATCGAAACCGCACAGTCACGTATTTGAAAATTGGATTTCTGTCATGAACCAAGGCAAAAGATAGTCCTTATCGAATTCGCGACTCTCTAGCCCGAGCCACAGGATCAGAGCTCGAGTGACCCTAGGATCGTCAGGGTCGGTCCATCGATGCGGATTAAAATTCCTGAACAATACGTTTCCCCGCCCTTTGGGGCGTAAACGAGCCAACGAATGACTCTATCGGACCCGGATCGTCCGATCAAACCGAGGCGCCACGCAACAGCAACAACCACATAAGCCAAACTCGTCAGGGCGTGTAAAACCACTGACGCCACTTCTAACTAGAAAGAAACGCATGTCCTCCCTGAGGTCCTCTCCCGTTTCTGGTTCATACCGGGGTGTGAGGCTCGCGATTTCACGTTATACACAAAGCTACGCCACACCGGCGGTGCTTTGATCATCACCACAAGACTTTGCTTTTCAACAAAAGCCCTGATCACTGCATCTTAGCATGCCACACAGGCAATTCACACCGTGCAACTGATAGCTATCAATCACACAGAATAAATTCCAATGTCAGACACACTGTCCATTTGCAAGTCCGTTCTGGGTCTGAACGAAACCGGAGGCACTATATACCTCGCAAACCCATCGATCACCACGTACGTCTGGACGATCACCACTCATTATCCATATTTCGGGATGTGTGACGAAAAGGAATTTCGCTCGGTCCGAACCTGTTGCTAAACCGACCCAGACCGCTCGAAACGCCCTATCGTTTGAGAACACGACAAATCAGAACGCACACGGGAGAACATTTCATTGTATATTACAACAATACATCAGACTACAAGAATATACAGAATATAAATGAATATTACACAGAAATATCAGAGATTTAAATTACATTTAAATACATAGCAGCGGAAAATAATACAACACACAACTAGAATGAGATATACGGATACAAAGCTTTCTGGATATCGTTCCAGCTGTAAACCAGGATCCTGTGAATATAAATCTGCAAAACCAAAACTACTAGCTGCCCGTGTCAAAAATAAGGGCACCCAGAGTTTATGTCAAAACAATAAACTCCAGATCAGTCATGTGACTGGTGTGAGAACTAAAACAGTTATTAATTCTTTATTTTAAAGTTAGGTAAATCAAGGGACCACGCCGCATAACACGGAACGGGTTTCCTCCCAAGAATACCAGTGCATAAAACAAACCAGCGCAATGCTAAATAAAGAAAAATGAAGCTGTTATAAGACCCAGGTCCTATCACACAATGCAACGCAAGCCGGGGGATAGGGTTTTCCCTTATAACAGCCAAAGAATGCTTGATACGTTTAAAATAGATTATTTGATACTATAATAAGTGCATAGTGTATAAAACAACTTCAAATCATAAGTATCAATCATAGGCGGCATGGGTACCATATATCATGTCGCCATACTAGTTCTATAATTAAAACCGCAAAACGTCGTATTGGAAGTTGGGTTATCATTTATGGTATGAACCGAGGCTAAAGATAGTCCTCAACCGATTCGAGACTCACAAGCCCGAGCCTCAGGAACAGCCGCAACTGCCCCCTGGATCCTCAGGGCCGGTCCACCAATGTGGATTATTATGCCTGAACACTACGTTTCCCTGCCCTTTAGGGCGTAAGCCTGGCCCGTCAGCCGACAGAAGCATCGGCCGAAACCGATATCAAGAGGCGCCTCGCTTTTCAGCAAGTAATAATAAGCAACATCCACATGAGTCAAACTCGTCAGCCAGTTCAAGCACTGACGCCACTCCTAACTAGAAAGAAACGCATGTCCTCCTTGATGTCCGTCTCCCGTTTTTGGTTCATACCGGGTGTGATACTCGCGAATCAACGTTACACAAAGCTACGCCACACAAGGCCGTGCTTTGATCATCAACCACAAGACTTTGCTTTTCAACAAAAGTCTTGATCCATGCAACTCAACCTGCCACATTGTCAGTCCATACTGTACCACTGATTTCTGCCAATATATAATGAAACACCCCACCTCCGTTAGGGTCACTCTCAAAGGGAATGCCCTAATTTTGGTGGAGGTTTATAAGTACAAATCACAGATATACAAGACAGATATAAGAACACATATTTGTAAACAGCGGAAGAACAACAAACTTTATTTCATAAAGTCAAATACGTGTTACAACAACATCCTTTCCAAAAACATAACATAACACTTTCATAATCTGTCTTGAGTACATTATTTAAAGAAGCATAAATAAAACATAGATAAACTGCAAAAGCCCCATAGTGGATTGTCCAAAGCCATAGTTCAAAACAGGAAAGTCTAAGCAATACATTTCTCTTCTTCTTCAAGCTGGATGGTAAGGCTGGTCAAGCTGCTGTGTTCCCTCCCTGAGGACCTGGGGGGGAAACGGAAGAAAGAAGACGAAAGAAAAGTAGAGTCAGACATAAAGCCTGAGTAAGTCTAGTACTATTTTGTCTATGAATAAAGAACTGGGTGTGATAAGTATAAACAAGAAGTGGGCAAGCACCATAAACTTGGTTAAGTTGTCTAGGGTCGAATATACTATCGTACCCCATGTTAATCTCTGAACCCATATAAACTAGTTTCCAATTTGCACCCCATAATCAGGGTGATGTGATCCATTCTATGATGATCGGCTCCTACTCGCATAGTTACATGTGTCTTACGGCCCCCGATGTTGTAGTTACCTATGCTGGTCCCACCATAGGGTGTATCAAGTCCCATAGTGGCAACCCGACACAACCTTAGAGTGCATAGGTATGCTACTGGTGTCCAGTGCTTATTTTTCTGCGCCGGAGTGTGTGCACGCCCGCACTCCGTTAGAACCTACACTGCTACACCACCGCCGTCGATTTGACCTCTTACAATCAGCCCAGTAATCGTGCCCCACCCTGCCTAGTTTCAGGGTATCCTGATACACCTTCTAGGGTTACTGCTGAAAAGGGTCCCCCGTTACTAGGTTTTCTATCTCTAGCCAACATGCTAAGTTGGTTAAGTGTTTTTCTAACCTAACCCCACCAGTCCGTTTAGTTTAGCATGTTCCATTTTGATTAAGTCTTTAGTTCACTTAATCCTAACAATCCTGACTCAGCCTTAATTGTCTTATTAAGGCCCTGACCTCTCACATTAGACAGGTATTGTTGTGGCTGCCTGTTGCCGGTTGGTTCCGGGCAGTCTTACGCCACAACTCAGTCTAACCTCGGGTCCTTATTGGGCTCCATGTTTAACCTCCCACATTGGATAGGTATTGTTGTGACTACTGGACAGCCGGGCGGTTCCGGGCAGGTTTACATCACAACTCAATCCAACCTCGGGTTAAACACATCGTATTTTCTACATTTACATATTTTGTCTTTCTTCTTTATTTATATGTAAATATTTGCGGCCCATTATTAAGTTAATGGTGTAAAGGTTACACCAATCATGGGCCCAACCCATACTTGAATTTGGGCCCTTCTATTTTATATTTTCATTCATTAATTAATTTTAACCCAACGTTATTTTCCCCCGTTTTACACGTCCGTTTATATATATATTGGGCTTAGCCTTTTAAAGCCCAATTTAGCCATGCGAAAAGGGGAGGCTTATGGCGTGATTACATACACAAAAGGGGAAGGTGAGCGTATGAACTTGCAATATGACGTTGGGAATACAAAATAGAAATTGGTGTACTTGCATAGTAGTGACATATACTTTGGTCATAAAACATAGGTGACATGAATCAAAGCATATGAACTTGTAATTGAGATATCATTATTGACACATGAACCTATATTTTTATTTAGGCATAATGTCAAACATAAGCATGGCATAAATATTTCTAGCATAAGCATAGCATAATGTCAAACATAAGCATGGCATAAATACTTCTAGCATAAACATGGCATAATGTCAAACATAAGCATGGCATAAGTATAGTTAAATTTGTTCATGGCATAAATATTTCTAACATGAAATCATGATTCTTACTTTAGTCATGTAAACTTACAAAAGGGACTTTTTGAACCTAACCTAGCCATGTACCACATATGTCATCATATAATTCTTGTAAACAAGATAGACTTAATCATGGATTTCAATTATGCCAAATATCATTCATAGCCTAGCCATATTCATAAGTTTGCAAATAGGTTTTCTAGTACAAAAGCATGGCTTAATACATGATGCCAAATTCTCAACATAATTTCCTATGGATTATAATAACCAAACTTGTTCTAATTACTTACAAAATGATTTATGCACAAAAATATACATCATGATGGCATAGTAGCAAAACCCCAAACTTGCATAAATTTAAATCAACTACATACATGTAGCTTTAACATGGATTACATAGTTTGCGAAATATTCCAAACGTATACTTGCATAGAACTACCGCATGTAGTTCTTTATAACATGAATAACATAATTCAAGAATATCCAAACGTATATAATATTTCAAATTGATAAGAACGCACAAATATGAATAACTTTATTGCCACAATTCAAGCATACAAACCAACACAATTATTTATTCATACCAAAGTAATACTCTACTTACAATGGTGTGATGAATTCTCTAATTTAGGGATTGAAGACGCAAATTCCTTTGTTGAATTGATTTGCTTAGGTTGCTTGAATTGCTTTAGGCTTTAGAACTTTCCTCCTAATTCTCTCTCTAGTTGGCGGCTACTCTTTGTCGTTCCTCAGCAACATGGCGGCTATGATCTTATTTTTGAATGAATAGATTAGGGTTTAGTCTAGGGTTGTTTATATAGAGGTTAGGAACTGATTAGGACCATTGATGTTGCCTGGATTGATCGTAGCCATTCATTCGATAGAGAGACCAATTAGAGCCTGCCACCTAGCCCTAATGACAAAGCAGACCACAGAAAATCGGCCAAACACAGACCTGGCCAGCCAGGTTGGCTGGGCTCGACCAGGTCGACACCCCTGTCGACAGGCCTGTCGACCTGGTTAGACCAGGTCGACAGCCCAGTCGACTTGGTGGGTCGGGCGGGTATTTTTCCGCCCTGGCCCATTGGGCCCCATTTTCGAATTTAAACCTGATTTATTCTGTTTGAATTTAAACTTGATTCTCGAACTTCCGAAGGCCATATCTTCTTCATACGGACTCCGTTTTTCGAAAACTCGGACTCTATTTCTCGTATTTCTCCGAGACGAACGCAATGGCGTATCCCGTTTCCCTTAGTTCTTTGATTTCAGATTAATTATACTTTAATTTGTTAATTTCACAGTTATAGAATTTGCGGGGTGTTACATTCTCCCCCACTTAAAAGGATTTCGTCCCCGAAATCTTCAAGTTAGGAGGAATGTATATCCTAACATCCAATCATCCATCTACTCATCCATCAAACACGAGCATCCATTGTCCTTAAAAGACTTCTAATGCTTCATGATCATATGCGAAGTGTGTGTGTACATGAACTTATCTAATGCAAAATCAGGCGGTCTACTGATTCAGTTGACCTCCTTAATGCGGATTATGTAAGTGCCATGAATCCATTATGTATGCAAATTTTCCTATTCATGATTCTACATGAGTGCACAATCATTCAGTACAAATGCAGCATCCACATGACAACACATAAAAATTCAACCACATATGAATGCAAACATATATGCATATGCAATATGAAGTGACTGAGCCGATCTAAAACCTAGATTGTGTGTGTATATGCAACCACGAGCAACCACTAGCAATCACTTGCAACCACTTGCAACCATCATCCATAACATGTTTCAACTACATGTTTTCATCCAAAAAGATTCTACCTAAAAGATAAGGTTGAGGAAAGATACCTAAAAAGATAGATAAAAGCGCAACTTAAGGAAAAGGAAAGATCAAGGATGTACCCTCGAACAGAAAAGGGTAGGCTGTACGGATTCTAGGTTCAGTTTCCCAAGTCGCGTCTCCCTCGGCGTCGCTCCACTGAACTTTGACGAGCTTGACTTCACGGTTGCATAGCTTCTTTATTTCCGTTCCTAAGATGCGGGTTGGAACTTTTCTTATGGTTGCTTCGCGTTCCACTTCGGCCTCTTCGAGGATATTTGGCTCTACCACTTCAGCGGACTCATGAAGACATTTTCGGAGATGAGAAACGTGAAAAACGTTGTGGACTCCAGCCAACTTCTCGGGTAGCTCTAATCTATAGGCCGTTTTCCCAATCTTCTCGATGATAGGGAATGGACCTACGAACCTTGGTGCTAGCTTTCCTGTGGTTCCAAAACGGACAACGTTTCTTAGTGGTGATACCTTGAGAAAAACTCTGTCTCCAACTTTGAATTCAAGGTCGGTCCTCCCCTTGTCGGCATAGGACTTTTGTCTGTCTTGGGCCGTCTTCATCCTTCTTCGTATTAAGTCTACTTTCTCTGAAGTCTCTCGGATCATGTCTGGTCCAAGTATGAGCTTATCCGTAGACTCCCACCAACAAGTTGGTGATCGGCACGGTCTTCCATATAAAGCTTCGAAGGGCGCCATTCCGATGGTTGCTTGATAGCTGTTGTTGTAGGCAAATTCCACCAAAGGAAGGTGGTCTTCCCATGTCCCTCCGAAGTCAAGGACGCATAATCTTAAAAGGTCTTCCAAAACTCTGTTCACTCTCTCTGTTTGGCCGTCGGTTTGGGGATGATAGGCTGTGCTCAAGCATAACTGCGTTCCTACTGCTTCTTGCAGACTCCGCCAAAACTCACTGGTGAAGATGGGGTCTCGGTCACTAACAATGCTAGATGGTATTCCATGGAGTCGAACGATTTCCTTAAGGTAAAGTGATGCTAGGGATGAGGCAGTCCTTTTACTTTTGACAGGTAAAAAGTGGGCGCTTTTAGTAAGCCTATCCACTATTACCCAAATGCTAGTGTTGCCTCTCCTAGACCTAGGCAGCCCATCGATGAAGTCCATTGAGATGCTATCCCACTTCCACTGTGGGACCTCCAGAGGATGTAGCAGTCCGCCAGGCTTTTTCTGTTCCGCCTTAACCTGTTGGCACACCATACACTTAGAAACGAACTCTGCCACGTCCTTTTTCATGCCGTTCCAGAAGAAAGTCCTTTTTATGTCTTTGTACATTTTATCTCCGCCTGGGTGTATCGTCATCTTGGAGTGATGTGCTTCCTCGAGAACCTTCTTTACTAAATCTTTAATCTGTGGGACGCATAGTCTTCCGTCTCGCCTTAGCAAACCCTTATCGTCGATGGAGTATCTGTTGAGGTGACTTGAAGTCTCACCCCTAATTAGCCTATCAATTATTTCCACAAGCTGAGGGTCTTCGCGTTGTGTTGTCCCTACTGAATCCACTAAAGTTGGGCGCACTTCTAGAGATGCTAGCAAGCCTGGTACGAAATCGGAGGAGGGCCTAAAGTCGAAGCTGGCTATAAACTCTAGGCTTTGTCTTTCAACGAACAACGGGCTTAGGATCAATTTCTTTCGGCTCAACGCGTCTGCCACTACGTTGCCTTTGCCCGGAGTATAGGAGATTTCGAAATCGTACGAGGCAAGAAACTCCATCCATCTTTGTTGCCTCAAGTTAAGATCTTTCTGCGAGAAAAGATATTTCAACGATTTATGGTCAGTGTAAAGCTCGAACTTCTCACCTAGGAGATAGTGTCGCCAAGACTTGAGTGCAAAGACGATGGCGGCTAACTCAAGATCGTGGGTTGGGTAGTTCTTTTCGTGCGCTTTCAACTGCCTCCCGCCATAAGCTACTACCCTTCCTTCTTGCATTAAGACGGCGCCTAGCCCTGTCCCACATGCATCCGTATAAACAGTGAACATCTTGCTCCCATCTGGCAGCGTCAAAACTGGGGCTGTTGTGAGAGCCCTTTTTAGTCGTTGGAAAGCAAATTCGCAATCCAAATCCCAATTGAACACTAGATTCTTCTTGGTCAATTTCGTGAGCGGAGCTGAGATTTTCGCAAAATCCCTTATGAATTTTCGATAGAAACCTGCTAGTCCTAGAAAGCTTCGGACCTCAGTTGCATTCCTTGGTGTCTTCCAATCCTGTACCGCCACTACCTTAGCAGGGTCCACTGCTAACCCTTGTTTGGATACTATGTGCCCAAGGAACCTCACCTCTTCCCTCCAAAAGTGGCATTTGGAGAACTTGGCTTTTAGTTGATGGACTCGCAAAGTTTCCATGATTGCCCTTAAGTGTTGAGCATGTTCCTCTTCACTTTTTGAGAAGATAAGGATATCATCTACGAAGACCACTATGAATTTGTTGAGGAAATCTCTAAATACCCTACTCATCAGGTCCACGAAGTAAGCAGGTGCATTTGTCAAGCCGAAAGGCATGACAAGCCATTCAAAGAAGCCGTCTGGGGTTCTGAACGCCGTTTTATCGATGCTATCTTCAGCCACCCTTAGCTGATGAAAACCGGTCGCTAAATCGAGTTGGGAGAAAACAGACGCCCCTACAAGCTGGTCAAATAAATCGTCAATTCTAGGGAGAGGGTGCCTATTCTTTTTCGTTAGCTTGTTGAGCTCCCTATAGTCAACACATAGACGGAGTGATCCATCCGCCTTTGTAGCAAACACCACTGGAGCGCCCCATTCTGAAATGCTCCTCCTAATGAACCCCTTTTCTAGAAGCTCTTTAATCTGTTTACTGAGCTCTTTCCTTTCCCGTGGAGCCATATGTCTAACGGGCAACGCAACGGGCTTTGCATTATCTACAAGATATATGCGGAAGTCTATTTCCCGCTTCGGAGGCAAGCCCTTCACTTCTTCGAAGACATCCGGATATTCCCGGACCACTCTAACTGATTGCAAATTTTCAACAGAGGCATCTAGCGATTCAAGATAACTAAGCATAACCGCATACGAGGGATTACAAGAAATTTCCGAAGTATTACCGAGCTGGGTTAGGAGCCTAACAACCCTTTTCTCACAATCAAGGATGGCCCCATTACTGGATAGCCAATCCATACCCAAAATCAAACCATAACCCGAAAAGCCCAAAACAAAGGCACTACATAGAAATTCTACGCTTAGAATAGAAATTTTCAATCCCACACAGATCATAGACAAATGAGCTGGGCCCCCAATTGGGTTTGAAACAATTAAGGGGTCCTCTACCATACTAGTTTTTAGGTGCAGAGATTCTACTAAAGCAGACGAGATAAAGGAGTGTGATGCGCCAGAATCAAATAAAGTGCGAACGGGGTGATCATAAAGATAAACTACACTTTCTACTGAAGTATTTATACCTCGCTGTTGCAGAGGTGGCGCTTCTAGCACATGAACCTGTGCCCCTAGGGTGGATCCAGTCCTCTGCCCCTGTCCTCGTTTCTTTGGGCAGTCCTTAGCCCTGTGGCCTGTCTCACCGCAAGAAAAGCACCCACCATTCTCCTTGGCCTTCTTTTTCCGGCAGTCCTTAACTAAGTGCCCCACTTTGCCACAGAAATTGCACTTCCTCTTCTCTTTGTTGCCTTTCCCGCCCTTCTTAAAGTCTGTCTTCTTGGGCTGCAAACCCTCTTTCTTCTTGCCCTTGTCCTCTTCATTCAGCAATGCCATTTGCACCAATCTTTCATACGTGGCTCCCATGGGTATATGGGTCATGGCCAAGCTGTGTAATGGCTCATTCAACCCTTTGACGAAACGGAGAGCCTTCTTGTGCGGGGTGTTGACTAGGTCAAGCCCAAACCTAGCCAGCTCATCGAACTGATTCACATATTCTCTAACTGTCTTGTCCCCTTGTTTAAGAAATAAGAATTTTTCCAACTGCAAACTTCTTTCTGCATCTGAGAGAAATTTAGTCTCAAACCTTGCCCTAAAGTCCTCCCATGTCTCCACTGGTCTTTCAGCATTGGTGACTTCCCACCAGTAGGAAGCCTCGCCCTTCAATAGCCATACTGCCAATTGTACTTTTTGTCTATCCTCTACCTCAAAGATGATGAATAGGTCCTCCGTTTCTTTCAGCCAATTTCTAGCTGCCACAAAGGACTCAGTTCCATGGAAATCCCTTCCTCCCATTGCTTTAAAATCTTTGCATATCTTAGCGAATGTGTTTCCCCGTGGAGGGGGTGGAGGAAAAGGTGCCGCTGCAGCTGGATGATTTCCTTCAGCTGGGGGAGGAGGAACGGTAGGACCTGGCTGAGTGGCCCTTGCTTCTAAGAACCGCCTAAACCAACCAGGTATTGGCACTCCTTCCGGCAAGTTAAGATCTTGGGACATGCTGAAACAAAAAGGATAGATTCAAAACGAAGGATAAGAGATAGTACCTATGGCTTTGGGGAGTGGACTTTGCCTTTTTAAAATAAAATAATATTTTCCTTTTTAAAAATGCTTCTTTAAATTTCCTTTTTGAAAGTAATTTTTCAAAACTTTTTATCTTATCTGGTAAACCTATGCTCTGATACCAAGTGAAACACCCCACCTCCGTTAGGGTCACTCTCAAAGGGAATGCCCTAATTTTGGTGGAGGTTTATAAGTACAAATCACAGATATACAAGACAGATATAAGAACACATATTTGTAAACAGCGGAAGAACAACAAACTTTATTTCATAAAGTCAAATACGTGTTACAACAACATCCTTTCCAAAAACATAACATAACACTTTCATAATCTGTCTTGAGTACATTATTTAAAGAAGCATAAATAAAACATAGATAAACTGCAAAAGCCCCATAGTGGATTGTCCAAAGCCATAGTTCAAAACAGGAAAGTCCAAGCAATACATTTCTCTTCTTCTTCAAGCTGGATGGTAAGGCTGGTCAAGCTGCTGTGTTCCCTCCCTGAGGACCTGGGGGGGGAAACGGAAGAAAGAAGACGAAAGAAAAGTAGAGTCAGACATAAAGCCTGAGTAAGTCTAGTACTATTTTGTCTATGAATAAAGAACTGGGTGTGATAAGTATAAACAAGAAGTGGGCAAGCACCATAAACTTGGTCAAGTTGTCTAGGGTCGAATATACTATCGTACCCCATGTTAATCTCTGAACCCATATAAACTAGTTTCCAATTTGCACCCCATAATCAGGGTGATGTGATCCATTCTATGATGATCGGCTCCTACTCGCATAGTTACATGTGTCTTACGGCCCCCGATGTTGTAGTTACCTATGTTGGTCCCACCATGGGGTGTATCAAGTCCCATAGTGGAAACCCGACACAACCTTAGAGTGCACAGGTATGCTACTGGTGTCCAGTGCCTTATTTTTCTGCGCCGGAGTGTGTGCACGCCCGCACTCCGTTAGAACCTACACTGCTACACCACCGCCGTCGATTTGACCTCTTACAATCAGCCCAGTAATCGTGCCCCACCCTGCCTAGTTTCAGGGTATCCTGATACACCTTCTAGGGTTACTGCTGAAAAGGGTCCCCCGTTACTAGGTTTTCTATCTCTAGCCAACATGCTAAGTTGGTTAAGTGTTTTTCTAACCTATCCCCACCAGTCTGTTTAGTTTAGCATGTTCCATTTTGATTAAGTCTTTAGTTCACTTAATCCTAACAATCCTGACTCAGCCTTAATTGTCTTATTAAGGCCCTGACCTCTCACATTAGACAGGTATTGTTGTGGCTGCCTGTTGCCGGTTGGTTCCGGGCAGTCTTACGCCACAACTCAGTCTAACCTCGGGTCCTTATTGGGCTCCATGTTTAACCTCCCACATTGGATAGGTATTGTTGTGACTACTGGACAGCCGGGCGGTTCCGGGCAGGTTTACATCACAACTCAATCCAACCTCGGGTTAAACACATCGTATTTTCTACATTTACATATTTTGTCTTTCTTCTTTATTTATATGTAAATATTTGCGGCCCATTATTAAGTTAATGGTGTAAAGGTTACACCAATCATGGGCCCAACACATACTTGAATTTGGGCCCTTCTATTTTATATTTTCATTCATTAATTAATTTTAACCCAACGTTATTTTCCCCCGTTTTACACGTCCGTTTATATATATATTGGGCTTAGCCTTTTAAAGCCCAATTTAGCCATGCGAAAAGGGGAGGCTTATGGCGTGATTACATACACAAAAAGGGGAAGGTGAGCGTATGAACTTGCAATATGACGTTGGGAATACAAAATAGAAACTGGTGTACTTGCATAGTAGTGACATATACTTTGGTCATAAAACATAGGTGACATGAATCAAAGCATATGAACTTGTAATTGAGATATCATTATTGACACATGAACCTATATTTTTATTTAGGCATAATGTCAAACATAAGCATGGCATAAATATTTCTAGCATAAGCATAGCATAATGTCAAACATAAGCATGGCATAAATACTTCTAGCATAAACATGGCATAATGTCAAACATAAGCATGGCATAAGTATAGTTAAATTTGTTCATGGCATAAATATTTCTAACATGAAATCATGGTTCTTACTTTAGTCATGTAAACTTACAAAATGGACTTTTTGAACCTAACCTAGCCATGTACCACATATGTCATCATATAATTCTTGTAAACAAGATAGACTTAATCATGGATTTCAATTATGCCAAATATCATTCATAGCCTAGCCATATTCATAAGTTTGCAAATAGGTTTTCTAGTACAAAAGCATGGCTTAATACATGATGCCAAATTCTCAACATAATTTCCTATGGATTATAATAACCAAACTTGTTCTAATTACTTACAAAATGATTTATGCACAAAAATATACATCATGATGGCATAGTAGCAAAACCCCAAACTTGCATAAATTTAAATCAACTACATACATGTAGCTTTAACATGGATTACATAGTTTGCGAAATATTCCAAACGTATACTTGCATAGAACTACCGCATGTAGTTCTTTATAACATGAATAACATAATTCAAGAATATCCAAACGTATATAATATTTCAAATTGATAAGAACGCACAAATATGAATAACTTTATTGCCACAATTCAAGCATACAAACCAACACAATTGTTTATTCATACCAAAGTAATACTCTACTTACAATGGTGTGATGAATTCTCTAATTTAGGGATTGAAGACGCAAATTCCTTTGTTGAATTGATTTGCTTAGGTTGCTTGAATTGCTTTAGGCTTTAGAACTTTCCTCCTAATTCTCTCTCTAGTTGGCGGCTACTCTTTGTCGTTCCTCAGCAACATGGCGGCTATGATCTTATTTTTGAATGAATAGATTAGGGTTTAGTCTAGGGTTGTTTATATAGAGGTTAGGAACTGATTAGGACCATTGATGTTGCCTGGATTGATCGTAGCCATTCATTCGATAGAGAGACCAATTAGAGCCTGCCACCTAGCCCTAATGACAAAGCAGACCACAGAAAATCGGCCAAACACAGACCTGGCCAGCCAGCTTGGCTGGGCTCGACCAGGTCGACACCCCTGTCGACAGCCCTGTCGACAGGCCTGTCGACCTGGTTAGACCAGGTCGACAGCCCAGTCGACTTGGTGGGTCGGGCGGGTATTTTTCCGCCCTGGCCCATTGGGCCCCATTTTCGAATTTAAACCTGATTTATTCTGTTTGAATTTAAACTTGATTCTCGAACTTCCGAAGGCCATATCTTCTTCATACGGACTCCGTTTTTCGAAAACTCGGACTCTATTTCGCGTATTTCTCCGAGACGAATGCAATGGCGTATCTCGTTTCCCTTAGTTCTTTGATTTCAGATTAATTATACTTTAATTTGTTAATTTCACAGTTATATAATTTGCGGGGTGTTACATATAACCTCTAGGCTCGTATGTCTCAGAGAAGGGTGTATAGCAAGAGAATAAATTCTCTGCCACCAAACAGATATATATTTAGCAGAGATCACCAAATACAGTATAAAGGAATGCAACGTCAGAAACACTATCCATTTACAAGTCCGTTCTGGGTCTGAACGAAACCGGAGGTACCTAGTACCCCGCATATCCATCGATCTCCAAGTACGTCTGGACGATCACCAACTGTTTCCATCTTCTTGGGTGTACAGACCAATCAAGATCATCAGTAATTATCCAAACGACGTGAAGACTTCTGGTCTTCGACCACTGTCTTCATCTTCGACACCACGTCGAATCAGTTATTCAGAATGGGATAAACCCGGTCTTTCTGAATAACTCGCTTATATATTATAAAAGTGTTACACAAACACAACATACGCCTCATTCCAATTCAGAATATTCTTTTATTCAAATATTCCTATACTTTGGGAAAAGTTCCCATTAATTTTATCCAAGATAAATTCTTTAAATTTATTCTTTAATCTCCTTTGAATATCAATTCAAACTAGTCGGGATTAGCGAACCACACCGAAGTAATCATTTATTTTATTTCCCAATCCCAACCTATTCATCTCATGAAGTAAAACTGGTTATACTTCATATCTAACACCACGGTGTTATCGGTAAATTCAATTACCATTTCACGTTCAAATCTAATTAAAGATTTAACTATCGCCTGGAGTAAAACTGGTGATACTCAATTCTCGATCTTTTCAATCTAATTAAAGATTCATTAAAACTCCACTTAGTTTTAATCGTTAACTGGGTTAAAGAATCAGTGTCATTTAAAACACGGTTCACGATAAACCCAAAGTCACATTCCATTAATTATCGGGTTAAAGAACGAGTGTTATTTAAAACACTGTCCACGATAAACCCAAAAATCAATATCAATTCAATTCCAATTAAATATTATTTAATTGGTACACTTCATTAAATCTAAATAAAAAGATTTAATCTTTTCTCAAATGGGTTCAAGAACAGTGTTAATCAAGACACCATTCACGACAAACCCAAATCACATTTAATATTAAATACAAGGTTCTGAATAGAAAATATATCGGCTTATATTCAATATCAGATTCTACGACCAACAGATATCGTATTGGAAATAACGATATATATATCTATATCTTTCAAATTTCCATAACAACATCTGTATAATCACGAAATCAAACATCGAAATATTCCGAAGACAATTTCGATTCAAATCCATTCCAATGCAATTATTGGAAGTTCTGGTTATTTTCAAAACCATTTCAAATCCAATTTATTTATTTTAAAAATAAATAAATTACTATTCTAGTTCAAAACTAGTTCATTTAGATAAAAATCTATTTTTATCTTTTCAAATATGGAGTTTTTCATCCCAATTTTTCCCAAATCATTTCTTATGATTTTACACAATTTATTATTATTTTTAATAATTTTATCAAGCCCCGTACAGTCGATTTCCATCAATGGCCATCGAACTGCACTTACAGCGACCTTTTTCAAATTTGATTTGGACGTATCTCCAAATCCAACCGTTAGATTTCAAATTTCTAATATTCGTTAGAAAGCTCTTTTCGATACGAACCCAACGGTTCTGGTTTTAGGAGAATCCGACGGTCGGATCTCCCGTAATGTCCGTTCGAAATAAATGGTCGAAATTCGCGAACTGCCGCAGCGCGGGGCGTTCCATTCAGGCCATTATATTATATATATAATATATATAATATATATTTCGTCGATTTCTATTTAAAACGAATTATATAAATAGTTTTAAATTCGTTTCAAAAGCAATTTCAACTTCCATTTCAATTCAAATCAAAATTGAATTCTTCTTTATAAATTCGTTTTAAAATTCATTTCTATTCAATTCAAATTTCAATTCAATTTGAATTCATTTCGATTTGTTTCCAATTCAATTCGAATTCGTTTTCAATTCAATTCGAATTGGTTTTATATTCAATTCAATTTAAATTCGTTATCTATTCAATTCAATTCGAATTCGTTTCGTTTGCTATTCAATTGAAAACAAATTCGTTTTCCATTCAATTCGAATTCATTATATATTCAATTCATTTCGAAATCGTTTTATATTCAATTCATTTCGAAATCGTTATATATTCAATTCATTTCGAAATCGTTATATATTCAATTCATTTCGAAATCGTTATATATTCAATTCATTTCGAAATCGTTATATATTCAATTCATTTCGAAATCGTTATATATTCAATTCATTTCGAAATCGTTATATATTCAATTCATTTCGATTTCATTTCAAAATATGCGTTTTCGAAATCACTTTTCAATATGCATTTTAAAATGAATAAAATCGATATAAATATCGTTCACGTCAAAATGGCGTCAATCTAACCAACACGGCTTCATATATTTCTATTTTCAAATATTCTATTCAACAAATGAATATTTATTTTTGTCAACACACGACTAATCTCAGCGGATGAGTACTGTCCACGTGTGACAATTTTTGTTAAATTATTTCGTTCAACACATGACTAATCTCAACGGATGAGTACAGTCAACACATGAACCTTTATTTTATATTGATAAAGATGCAAATTTTATTATTGAAATATTTTGTTCAACACATGACTAATCTCAACGAATGAGTACAGTCAACACATGAACTTTTATGTTATAATATTCTTTATTTTCTAAATTGGAATGAGGCCTAATCAATCACCATATAATATTAATTATATGGATTTTCATACATCACACGCATATAATAGCATTGAAAAATAATCAACCATCAACCAAAGTGCACTACACTGTATAAGCATCAAATATAGATATCTAATGCTTATAACAGCCTGTCAATCAATCGATCGACATATTTAATCAATCAGGATGAGTGAACTTCAAATTTCATCCCAACACCCGTGTGAAGTTTCAAACAATCAAACACATATTTTATTTGTGCAGTTGGGCGATGTGTAAAATTTATCGTCCCAATCAATGTCCTTCAAATAGGTGTACATAAACAAACCGTCCGGTTTGTAGATGAATATTTATTTATTCACATTCACTATATTCATATTCACGTTAAAAATTATATATTTTTAACGATAAAACATTTTATTTTAACATATGAATTTCTATTCATTTCATTCTTTAAATAAAATGATATTTTTATTTTCTAACTTATTTTAGAAAATTTCGGCGGCATAACGGCACGATACTAGAAACGGGACGAGGCCTAGCCTTATCCCCGGTCTAGTGAAGGCCCACGCCATTCACACATCAATCAAATTCTCCCAACAACCAAATTCAAATCAAATCCTCTAACTAATTTATGCAACCAAACAAACAAGTCCATGGTCTGTGGACGATTATGTCGGGTGCTACTAAACACCGTCTGCATCCTAGTATATATATAACTAGAAAAGGAAATTGAAAGGTGAGAAATTCTCACCGATAGCTATCCAATACTACGACTCTTCCTTTATAGAAATCTTCGTCGTTATCGCATTTTTGTCATCTTCGTTGCCCGTATTCTCTACATATGTAAAAATCATATTTTTACTTCGCTATTCAATATATAAAAATCAAATTTTTACAATGTTATTCAATATATAAAAATCGAATTTTTACTATGCTATTCAATATATAAAAATCGAATTTTTACTATGCTATTCAATATATAAAAATCGAATTTTTACTATGCTATACAATATATAAAAATCAAATTTTTACTATGCTATTCAATATATAAAAATCGAATTTTTACTATGCTATTCAATATATAAAAATCGAATTTTTACTATGCTATTCAATATATAAAAATCGAATTTTTACTATGCTATTCAATATATAAAAATCATATTTTTACTTCGATGTTTTTCTATGATAATAATCGCTACTTTAATTTGCCATTTATAAAAACTAAAAATTTCAATCAATGTAAATAAATAAAAATTGAAATGAAACTCACATTGAATTGAAATGCAAATATCGAAGGAATTAGCAAGGGAACGGGAGGCTCGAGGCTTGGGGTTCGCTGCTGAATGGGTGTTGTTGTTGGTGGGATGCGGATCCAATCAGTTTTCGGGCTTGGCCTTCACGTTTGGAAGAATGGAGGAGGAGGCGTCCTCGTCTGGGTTGGTGAAGGCAAGCGAGGGTGTAGCAGAGGTCGGCCGGCGGTCTGTAGGTGGTGGGGGAACTGGCGGTTGGCCGATGGTGTTTTGGCTGGGGGTGTTTCGAATTAGGGGTTCGGGTTTTTGGGTTTAGGGGGTAGGCGGATCAGAGGAGGGGGAAGCTCCGGCTCTGGCGGCGGCGGGTGGGCTCTCCGGCGACGCGACGGAGGAGGTGGCGGGATCGAGCGGTTTGGATTTTTTTTTTCTTTTTCGATTTTCTGGCATCGGGATTGGAATGAAAAAGGGGGGGCGCGTTGACTAGGGGAATAAGGGGAGGGTAGGGCCCTTTGAATTTATTTTATTATTATTTAATTATCCCAAAAAGCAACTTCATATTTCGACCTCGAAACCGAACCCACCGCCTGTCGTCCATAGCTAATTACCCCCATTCCGAACACAATGGGATATATAACGTAAGTCAATTCGTCCGTTTCGATCAGTTTCCGTTGAATTTACATTTAAATCATTATATTGAATTTTAAACGTACATTTCAAATTACCGGGGCCACACACTAACTCTAAAAATCCTCGAAAAATATTTTCTAGCTTCGTATTGACGATACGGTCCTAACAAAACTAATTTCGTCGAATTCTGAGACCATTTGAAAAATGGCCAATTTCCAGTCGATTAAAATCAACTGAAACTGGTCAAACGCGTTTTCCTTTGCCATGCTCACATATTGATTCGAAAAATTATGAAAATTGGAACCTAGCAATAACTTTACATCACGGACCCAACAAAAGTGGTTTCGTCGAAATCCGAGGTCGTTTGCAAAATGTCTATTTTTAAGGGCCTGAATTCCATAGCGACTATTCAGAATTTTCAACTGGACATATCTTTTGATCCCCGCTATGAAATTTCGATTTTTCGGATTCGTTGGAAAGATATTCACAAATAGATCCTAATGTTTTTGGTTTCACTAAAATCCGGATTGTTTTGCACCCGGTACATTCAATTAAAGTTTGAAATCGAATTATCGAACTACCACGCCATTTTCAATTCTATTTATAATTATAAATAATTATTTATATTCTAACGACGACGCGTATAAATATATACGTTCTAATTATATTCAAAATAAATTTCTCGTCATTTTTATTTAAAATAATTCATTTTAAATAATCAAAATTCGCTAAAATTGCCGAAATAAAAATTTTAAACTGGCTCAGATTTTCGGGTTATTACAATCTCCCCCACTTAAAACTTTTCGTCCCCGAAAAGGAACAAAGTCGAAAGTGGTTTGATTAATCAACTCTATGTTCGATCTAGCTTTCATTCTCCAACTTTTCAGTTTCTGAGAATTTTCAAATTTTCAAAAATTTGGCTAACACCCTAAATTTTCGAAAAATTTCGCCATAACCTCCCATGCACCGGGAGCCACGGGAAAATCCCGAAATTGCCATACAGGCCTTCTGATCTCAAAAAGAAAAAGAAAAAGTCAAGCGGTTAGCCAATAGGCTCATAAAATCATCATCACCCAGACGAAACAGTAAATTATGTAGTAAACATGTACCTATTTGTCGGGCAAACAAATTTTATTCTCTGCTCTAGCCTCCTTGCTATGACCTGTTCAATGTAAGTACATATATGCAAGCATATGCGACCAACTTTCAATATCGTTCAATATTTGATATAATTAGGCTAAATGGTTCAAAATTAGCAAACAAATAAACAAACAACACAAACATCAATCAATTAGTGAATTAGAGTTTCAAATTCATAATTTTGATACATATACAAAAATCATGTTTTTGATGCCAAATCACAACAATATGCCCTATCTAATTTTTGGTTCTCACACCAGTCAATAGGAAATATATAGAAAGTCCACTTTCGTCACTCGAACATGAATTCTAATGATGGAGCTCCATCATCAAAATCATCTCCGGGCGATTCGAGTGTAATTCTATATCTATCCAGTATATTAAAACTTCAAATACACGTTTGCAAGGCGTATATGCAAAATCTTTATATAATGGACTGTCCAAATCAATACAAATAAATAATCAAATACGAATAGTTGATTTAAATTTTCAAAACAAAAATTGTTTTCATTTTAAAAATATACTCTTCACACTCGTTCTAGGATACTACTGATCCTATCTCTAACGAGTCATTCCCATTGGATATTACTAACCCAATATCTGATGAATTCTTTCGTATGGTTCTAAGGTGCCTTGTTCTATGAGCTTTGTAAACCAAAGCTCCGATACCAACTGTGATGAAAAGGAATTTCGCTCGGTCCGAACCTGTCGCTAAACCGACCCAGACCGCTCGAAACGCCCTATTGTTTGAGAACACGACAAATCAGAACGCACACGGGAGAACATTTCATTGTATATTACAACAATACATCAGACTACAAGAATATACAGAATATAAATGAATATTACACAGAAATATCATAGATTTAAATTACATTTAATTACATAGCAGCGGAAAATAATACAATACACAACTAGAATGAGATATACGGATACAAAGCTTTCCGGATATCGTTCCAGCTGTAAACCAGGATCCTGTGAATATAAATCTGCAAAACCAAAACTACTAGCTGCCCGTGTCAAAAATAAGGGCACCCAGAGTTTAGATCAAAACAATAAACTCCAGGTCAGTCATGTGACTGGTGTGAGAACTAAAACAGTTATTAATTCTTTATTTTAAAGTTAGGTAAATCAAGGGACCATGCCGCATAACACGGAACGGGTTTCCTCCCAAGAATACCAGTGCATAAAACAAACCAGCGCAATGCTAAATAAAGAAAAATGAAGCTGTTATAAGACCCAGGTCCTATCACACAATGCAACACAAGCCGGGGGATAGGGTTTTCCCTTATAACAGCCAAAGAATGTTTGATACGTTTAAAATAGATTATTTGATACTATAATAAGTGCATAGTGTATAAAACAACTTCAAATCATAAGTATCAATCATAGGCGGCATGGGTACCATATATCATGTCGCCATACTAGTTCTACAATTAAAACCGCAAAACGTCGTATTGGAAGTTGGGTTATCATTTATGGTATGAACCGAGGCTAAAGATAGTCCTCAACCGATTCGAGACTCTCAAGCCCGAGCCTCAGGAACAGCCGCAACTGCCCCCTGGATCCTCAGGGCCGGTCTACCGATGTGGATTATTATGCCTGAACACTACGTTTCCCCGCCCTTTGGGGCGTAAGCCTGGCCCGTCAGCCGACCAGAAGCGTCGGCCGAAACCGATATCACGAGGCGCCTCGCTTTTCAGCAAGTAATAATAAGCAACATCCACATGAGTCAAACTCGTCAGCCAGTTCAAGCACTGACGCCACTCCTAACTAGAAAGAAACGCATGTCCTCCCTGATGTCCGTCTCCCGTTTTTGGTTCATACCGGGTGTGATACTCGCGAATCAACGTTACACAAAGCTACGCCACACAAGGCCGTGCTTTGATCATCAACCACAAGACTTTGCTTTTCAACAAAAGTCTTGATCCATGCAACTCAGCCTGCCACATTGTCAGTCCATACTGTACCACTGATTTCTGCCAATATATAACCTCTAGGCTCGTACGTCTCAGAGAAGGGTGTATAGCAAGAGAATAAATTTTCTGCCACCAAACAAATATATATTTAGCAGAGATCACCAAATACAGTATAAAGGAATACAACGTCAGACACACTATCCATTTACAAGTCCGTTCTGGGTCTGAACGAAACCGGAGGCACCTAGTACCCCGCATATCCATCGATCTCCAAGTACGTCTGGGCGATCACCAACTGTTTCCATCTTCTTGGGTGTACAACCCAATCAAGATCATCAGTAATTATCCAAACGACATGAAGACTTCTGGTCTTCGACCACCGTCTTCATCTTCGACACCACGTCGAATCAGTTATTCAGAATGGGATAAACCCGGTCTTTCTGAAAAACTCGCGTATATATTTTAAAAGTGTTACACAAACACAACATACGCCTCATTCCAATTCAGAATGTTCTTTTATTCAAATATTCCTATACTTTGGGAAAAGTTCCCATTAATTTTATCCAAGATAAATTCTTTAAATTTATTCTTTAATCTCCTTTGAATATCAATTCAAACTAGTCGAGATTAGCGAACCACACCGAAGTAATCATTTATTTTATTTCCCAATCCCAACCTATTCATCTCATGAAGTAAAACTGGTTATACTTCATATCTAACACCACGATGTTATCGGTAAATTCAATTACCATTTCACGTTCAAATCTAATTAAAGATTTAACTATCGCCTGGAGTAAAACTGGTGATACTCAATTCTCGATCTTTTCAATCTAATTAAAGATTCATTAAAACTCCACTTAGTTTTAATCGTTAACTGGGTTAAAGAATCAGTGTCATTTAAAACACGGTTCACGATAAACCCAAAGTCACATTCCATTAATTATCGGGTTAAAGAATGAGTGTTATTTAAAACACTGTCCACGATAAACCCAAAAATCAATATCAATTCAATTCCAATTAAATATTATTTAATTGGTACACTTCATTAAATCTAAATAAAAATATTTAATCTTTTCTCAAATGGGTTCAAGAACAGTGTTAATCAAGACACCATTCACGACAAACCCAAATCACATTTGATATTAAATACAAGGTTCTGAATAGAAAATATATCGGCTTATATTCAATATCAGATTCTACGACCAACAGATATCGTATTGGAAATAACGATATATATATATATATATATATATATATCTTTCAAATTTCCATAACAACATCTGTATAATCACGAAATCAAACATCGAAATATTCCAAAGACAATTTCGATTCAAATCCATTCCAATGCAATTATTGGAAGTTATGGTTATTTTCAAAACCATTTCAAATCGAATTTATGTATTTTAAAAATAAATAAATTACTATTCTAGTTCAAAACTAGTTCATTTCGATAAAAATCTATTTTTATCTTTTCAAATATGGAGTTTTTCATCCCAATTTTTCCCAAATCATTTCTTATGATTCTACACAATTTATTATTATTTTTAATAATTTTATCAAGGCCCGAACAGTCGATTTCCATCAATGGCCATCGAACTGCACTTACAGCGACCTTTTTCAAATTTGATTTGGACGTATCTCCAAATCCAACCGTTAGATTTCAAATTTCTAATATTCTTTAGAAAGCTCTTTTCGATACGAACCCAACGGTTCCGGTTTTAGGAGAATCCGACGGTCGGATCTCCCGTAATGTCCGTTCGAAATAAATGGTCGAAATTCGCGAACTACCGCGGCGCGGCGCATTCTATTCAGGCCATTATATTATATATATAATATATATTTCGTCGATTTCTATTTAAAACGAATTATATAAATAGTTTTAAATTCGTTTCAAAAGCAATTTCAACTTCCATTTCAATTCAAATCAAAATTGAATTCTTCTTTATAAATTCGTTTTAAAATTCATTTCTATTCAATTCAAATTTCAATTCAATTTGAATTCATTTCGATTTGTTTCCAATTCAATTCGAATTCGTTTTCAATTCAATTCGAATTGGTTTTATATTCAATTCAATTCAAATTCGTTATCTATTCAATTCAATTCGAATTCGTTTCGTTTGCTATTCAATTGAAAACAAATTCGCTTTCCATTCAATTCGAATTCATTATATATTCAATTCATTTCGAAATCGTTTTATATTCAATTCATTTCGAAATCGTTATATATTCAATTCATTTCGAAATTGTTATATATTCAATTCATTTCGAAATCGTTATATATTCAATTCATTTCGAAATCGTTATATATTCAATTCATTTCGAAATCGTTATATATTCAATTCATTTCGAAATCGTTATATATTCAATTCATTTTGAAATCGTTATATATTCAATTCATTTTGTAATCGTTATATATTCAATTCATTTCGATTTCATTTCAAAATATGCGTTTTCGAAATCACTTTTCAATATGCATTTTAAAATGAATAAAATCGATATAAATATCGTTCACGTCAAAATGGCGTCAATCTAACCAACATGGCTTCATATATTTCTATTTTCAAATATTCTATTCAACAAATGAATATTTATTTTTGTCAACACACGACTAATCTCAGCGAATGAGTTCTGTCCACATGTGACAATTTTTGTTAAATTATTTCGTTCAACACATGACTAATCTCAACGGATGAGTACAGTCAACACATGAATCTTTATTTTATATTGATAAAGATGCAAATTTTATTATTGAAATATTTCGTTCAATACATGACTAATCTCAACGAATGAGTACAGTCAACACATGAACTTTTATGTTATAATATTCTTTATTTTCTAAATTGGAATGAGGCCCAATCAATCACCATATAATATTAATTATATGGATTTTCATACATCACACGCATATAATAGCATCGAAAAATAATCAACCATCAACCAAAGTGCACTACACTGTATAAGCATCAAATATAGATATCTAACGCTTATAACAGCCTGTCAATTAATCGATCGACATATTTAATCAATCAGGATGAGTGAACTTCAAATTTCATCCCAACACCCGTGTGGGGTTTCAAACAATCAAACACATATTTTATTTGTGTAGTTGGGCGATGTGTAAAATTTATCGTCCCAATCAATGTCCTTCAAATAGGTGTACATAAACAAACCGTCCGGTTTGTAGATGAATATTTATTTATTCACATTCACTATATTCATATTCACGTTAAAAATTATATATTTTTAACGATAAAACATTTTATTTTAACATATGAATTTCTATTCAGTTCATTCTTTAAATAAAATGATATTTTTATTTTCTAACTTATTTTAGAAAATTTCGGCGGCATAACGGCACGATACTAGAAACGGGACGAGGCCTAGCCTTATCCCCGGTCTAGTGAAGGCCCACGCCATTCACACATCAATCAAATTCACCCAACAACCAAATTCAAATCAAATCCTCTAACTAATTTATGCAACCAAACAAACAAGTCCATGGTCTGTGGACGATTGTGTCGGGTGCTACTAAACACCGTCTGCATCCTAGTATATATATATAACTAGAAAAAGAAATTGAAAGGTGAGAAATTACTGATAGCTATCCAATACTACGACTCTTCCTTTATAGAAATCTTCGCCGTTATCGCATTTTTGTCATCTTCGTTGCCTGTATTCTCTACATATGTAAAAATCATATTTTTACTTCGCTATTCAATATATAAAAATCGAATAATTACTATGCTATTCAATATATAAAAATCGAATTTTTACTATGCTATTCAATATATAAAAATCGAATTTTTACTATGCTATTCAATATATAAAAATCAAATTTTTACTATGCTATTCAATATATAAAAATCGAATTTTTACTATGCTATTCAATATATAAAAATCAAATTTTTACTATGCTATTCAATATATAAAAATCGAATTTTTACTATGCTATTCAATATATAAAAATCGAATTTTTACTATGCTATTCAATATATAAAAATCGAATTTTTACTATGCTATTCAATATATAAAAATCGAATTTTTACTATGCTATTCAATATATAAAAATCATATTTTTACTTCGATGTTTTTCTATGATAATAATCGCTACTTTAATTTGCCATTTATAAAAACTAAAAATTTCAATCAATGTAAATAAATAAAAATTGAAATGAAACTCACATTGAATTGAAATGCAAATATCGAAGGAAGTAGCGAGGGAACGGGAGGCTCGAGGCTTGGGGTTCGCTGCTGAATGGGTGCTGCTGTTGGTGGGGTGCGGATCCAATCGGTTTTCGGGCTTGGCCTTCGCGTTTGGAAGAATGGAGGAGGAGGCGTCCTCGTCTGGGTTGGTGAAGGCAAGCGAGGGTGTAGCAGAGGTCGGCCGGCGGTCTACAGGTGGTGGGGGAACTGGCGGTTGGCCAGTGGTGTTTTGGCTGGGGGTTTTTCGAATTTGGGGTTCGGGTTTTAGGGTTTAGGGGGTAGGCGGATCGGAAGAGGGGGAAGCTCCGGCCCAGGCGGCGGCGGGTGGCCTCTCCGGCGACGTGAAGGAGGAGGTGGCGGGATCGAGCGGTTTGGATTTTTTTTTCTTTTTCGATTTTCTGGCATCGGGATTGGAATGAAAAAGGTGGGGGCGCGTTGACTAGGGGAATAAGGGGAGGGTAGGGGCCTTTGAATTTATTTTATTATTATTTAATTATCCCAATAAGCAACTTCTTATTTCGACCTCGAAACCGAACCCACCGCCTATCGTCCATAGCTAATTTCCCCCATTCCGAACACAATGGGATATATAACGTAAGTCAATTCGTCCGTTTCGATCAGTTTCCGTTGAATTTACATTTAAATCATTATATTGAATTTTAAACGTACATTTCAAATTACCGGGGCCACACACTAACTCTAAAAATCCTCGAAAAATATTTTCTAGCTTCGTATTGACGATACGGTCCTAACAAAACTAATTTCGTCGAATTCTGAGACCGTTTGAAAAATGGCCAATTTCCAGTCGATTAAAATCAACTGAAACTGGTCAAACGCGTTTACCTTTGCCACGCTCACATATTGATTCGAAAAATTATGAAAATTGGAACCTAGCAATAACTTTACATCACGGACCCAACAAAAGTGGTTTCGTCGAAATCCGAGGTCGTTTGCAAAATGTCTATTTTTAAGGGCCTGAATTCCATAGCGACTATTCGGAATTTTCAACTGGACATATCTTTTGATCCCCGCTATGAAATTTCGATTTTTCGGATTCGTTGAAAAGATATTCACAAATAGATCCTAATGTTTTTGGTTTCACTAAAATCCGAATTGTTTTGCACCCGGTACATTCAATTGAAGTTTGAAATCGAATTATCGAACTACCGCGCCATTTTCAATTCTATTTATAATTATAAATAATTATTTATATTCTAACGACGACGCGTATATATATATACATTCTAATTATATTCAGAATAAATTTCTCGTCATTTTTATTTAAAATAATTCATTTTAAATAATAAAAATTCGCTAAAATTGCCGAAATAAAAATTTTAAACTGGCTCAGATTTTCGGGTTACTACCGGATGCCTCCCAATCAGGACCTCGGTTACCATCCAAACGAGGTGAAGATCTCCGGTCTTCGACCACCGTCTTCATCTTCGATTTCTTATCGTCGATTCAGTTATTCAGAATGGGATAAACCCGGTCTTTCTGAGCAACTCACATATATAATAAACAAGTGCAACACTAACATACATACGCATCAGTTTCAATTCATTAGTCACTAACCGTCAATCAGCAAGAGAACGATTTCCCAAATATTAACCCCGAAGGCCGAAACCAACATCAAATCAACACCCAGGAAACCATTCGACTTAGCCAACCTTCAGTTAATTTCTAAATTTAACATCCATATCATTTATAATATTTTATAACGATTTATCTCTATTTTTATTTATTTTTAAATAGCCAATCTATTCAAAATGACACTTCGGGCCATAATGCGGTCGTGGCGCTGTTTTTCTTCAGATTTGATTTACACATTTCTGAAAATCTAACCGTTGGATCTTCACAAAATTTACATTATTAGAAAGATCTTTTCAAAATGAATCCAACGGTTCCAGTTTCGGGAAATTCAGACGGTCGGATCTCCCGGTATAATCGTTTGAAGTTTCGATTTCAAAATACGAACTGCAGCGTCGTTATTCGATTATATATAATTATATTCATATATTTATATATATATATATATATATATATATATAATCGATTCTGGCGCTGTTTTTCTTCAGATTAGAATTAAACATTCTAGACGATCCAACCGTTGGATTTTTAAAAAATTGGTGTCGTTGGAAAGATATTTCCAAAGCGAACCCAACGGTTGCGATTTCAGGAAAATCCGATGGTCGGATCTCCCGGTATAATCGTTTGAAATCACGGTTTCAAAATACGAACTACAGCGTCGTTATTCGATATATTTTAATTCTATTTTTATAAATATATCGATTCTTTGATTTCAAAGCTATATTCTTTTCATACATTTGATAAAAATGATATTTTTATCTAACTGTCTTCTATTTCAACACTTCACTATATTTAGCAATTCATGTATATAATAAAAATGTGATTTTTATTGTAAAACAATTCATTTCAAAGCACTATTATTTTATATAGTTTATATAGGTAATAAAAATAGGATTTTTATTATAAAACAATTTCTTTCAAAACAAGATTATTTTATATAGTTCATATAGATGATAAAAATGTGATTTTTATTAGAAAACAATTTATTTCAAAATATGAATACCATTCAACACATGAATTTCAATTCAACGAATGAATTTCGATTCAACACATGAAGGTTTTCTATAGTTTATATATATCGATAAAAATGTGATTTTTATATTTAAAACACGAATACCATTCAATACATGAATTTCAATTTAACGAATGAATATCGATTCAACACATGAATGTTTTCTATAGTTTCTATATATAGATAAAAATGTGATTTTTATATTTAAAACACGAATACCGTTCAACACATGAATTTCAATTCAACGAATGAATATCGATTCAACACATGAAGGCTTTCTATTCAACGAATAAATATAGTTTCAACAAATGAAAATAATTCAAACACATGAATGTTATTCAAAATTTCGGCAGCCTAACGGCAGGGTAGTTAAAAACGGGACCGTCCCTAGTACGGCTCCTCGCTCTACCTTAAAACCTCGCGGTTTTTGACAATGGGGAATCATGCATCTAGTTCGCACGCAGGCGGCATGTATATTTATTTCATTTCCACAAACAAATCCTATGTGGTTTCAACCAAATATTTCTTAACCACAAACGAGTATTTTTCAACCACAATCAATCAATATCAACCACAAACAATTCCAATCAACCATTCGCTATTAATCAATTTTCACACCAATCATAACCAATAAATATCGTCCATGGTTTGTGGACGAGGGGCGTATATATACATATATATATATGTATATGTATATGTATATATTTATATATAGCAATTCACTTCAATTTCCACACATATTTAATTTTTACAACGCATATATAACTTATACATCGAACGTACAACTTATACAACACTTATACATGAGGTGTACAATGCTTATATAACCCATACATCGACTATATAATTTATACATCGTCGTTTTCTATATCGTTTATAAATTAGAAATCTCACATTGGGTTCCACTCCACCAAAAATAGCAGAAGGCTCAGAAAAATATGCGGTCTCTTCTAAAATTTAGAAGACGTCCACACGGTCACGATGTTTCCTGTTTCATCGAATTTCGTCAAGAAACGAAAAAGGTATAATTTTTACAGTGAAATCAAAAACCGTAGCGCTTAGAAGTGTTATAGAATAGTTGAAATAATAATTAGCCGTATACCTCTCACGTTCGTTCAAAACTAGGTTTGCCCTTTTCTCGAAATCCGTGCCACTAAATGACGATCGGCCTACGTCACCTTGAAGGGCTAGGAGAGGCGCTTAGATTGATGGGCCCCACATCCAGTTCGGTGGTAGGAGGAACTCGCGGCGGAGGTCGGAAGGCGACGACTTCGTGGGTCTCGATCTGGCGAAAGGGGCGACGAGGAGGATCAAACCGGGTATGGATGTGACGAGGGGGAGGAGAGCTTTAAAAGCAGACCGGCGGCGATGGCTAATTCGAAGGGGATCGGCCGAAATCTTGTCGGAAAGGGAGGAAGGCTTTTCCGCCTTCAGATCGGTCAGGGAGAGAGAATACGAGGGTTTTTTTTATATATAAAAATCTGATTGGTCCGTTGGTTTTATAATTTCAAAAATACCTCCTTTCACACACGAACTCCAATCCAAACCAAACGACTGTCGTCCCTAGCGTTTAACCCCCATTCCGAACACAATGGGATATGTTTCGTTGGCCCATTCGACTGTTTCAGTCAGTTTTCCTTCAAATTAAAATATGAAACATTTAATATTTGATTTGAACGTGCATTTCAATTTGCCAGGGCCACAAACTGATTCGAAAAATTCCAGAAAAATAAATCTGGCTAAGTTTTGACGATACGGTCCCAACAAAACTAGTTTCGTCGAATTCTGAGATCGTTTGCAAAAAGGCCCATTTCTGGTCGATCCAATTTAACTGTAATTGACCAAAACACGTTTTCCTTTACCACGCTCACATACTAGCTTCAAAAATTATGAAATTTGAAACCTAGCAATAACTTCACATCCCGGATCCAAAAAAAGTGGTTTCGTCGAATTCCGAGGTTGTATGCAAAATGGCCAATTTCACGGGCTATATAAATTCCATAGCAACCTTTCTGAAAATTCATTTGGCCTTAACTTTTGCTTTCCGCTATGAAAATTTGATTTTTCAGATTCGTTAGAAAGGTATTCACTAACAGATTTAAATATTTTTGGTTTCACTCAAATCCGTTTTGTTTTGCACCCGGTACAGTCCGACAAAGTTTGAATTCAAATTTTGAAACTGCGGCGCCATTTCAGGCCTTGTTTATAATTAGAATTGATTATATTCGTTTTCAATCGTCGATTCAAACTCACTTTCCATTTCTATTATTTAAAATATTTATTATAAATATTTAAAATCCACTATTTTAGCCAATTTAAAATTTTTAAATTGGTTCAGATTTTTCGTGTCGTTACAGTTAATAATGAAATCAATCAAGTTGGGGTATAATTACCTCTCAGACCTTGACTGAAAACATCTTTAACTTCAAAACAGACAAGATCATTTACCTTGAGTAATCAACATCATAAAAACTAATTATTCATTTTTAAAACGTCTATACGTTTCTCTTTTTACCCAATTTAATTTATAGATTTACTTTTTGTTTATAATATTCTATTTTAAGTTCGTTTCCTTATCGAATTCCATATATATTGATATATTGATTTCTAGTTATCCAATTTTCTTAAAAATATTCTAACTCCTTAAATTTCCAAAAAAATTCGCTAGCACCTCCTTTGTATCGGTCAATAGCTCAAACCTTAACTCGCCTCTCTAGGCCCTTTCCATTCATAAAGAATTAAAAATCTTATGGAATTTAAACACATAACTTTTTGTCGGGCACTCGAATTAAAAATCTTAATTCTCTTCATCCCATACCTATTTAACATATATACGTCCATTCCAAATTTATTCCAACTCAATCCAATCATTTTTAACTCAATTCGCTAATTTATTCTTTAATTAGCTCTTTTGTCTATTTTACTTTTATTTGAACATATCACGTTTGAATATATTTTTAATTTATTTAAAATCCAATCTAATACCATTTTCAACTTGAGTTTTATATTCAATTTCGAATATGAATTCACCAGTTCAGTTTACTTAACCAAAGCCCGTATCAAAACTAGATTAATTAATTATTCTTCAAATTAGTTAATTCTATTTAATAATAAAAATTCTGAACAAAAATCAGTTCACTTACTCCACTGTAGTACTATTTATTTTCTTAACTCTGGATTTTTCTCATGGAAATTCGGATTTTATTTACTTAAATCCTTTTATTTATTTAAATAAACCGTTATGATTTTATAATGGTTATGGCTTGTTTTTCTAGAAATTTGTTTTTTGACATAACTTAAAATCTATTAGACGAAATCCAAAATTTTCCCTTTCATTAGAAAACTATTATTTAATCGGTCCTGATAATTCTTGTTTCAAAGAATTCCAACTTAAATTGAGTCTTATATACTCAATCGAAGCTCAAAAAGCCAAATTACGAATTACCGTGCGGCAGCGAGTTCGTTTTAAATTATATTTAAATATAAACATTTAAACTTCGTTTAATTTAAATTTCAATTTCATTGTAATATATATTTTAATATATATTAAATCGAGTTTTCAAACCCAACTTAGTATTTCCGATTATCTCTAATTGTCGATTTTTCATTACTCGGTTATAAATTTATTTATAACTCAATTTATATTAAGTTCCAATTTCTTTTATAAATAAATTCTTTTTAAAATTCGATATAACTGAATTCCAATTATAAATTCTTAGATTTATCTCAATTCCGTTTATATTCTGAATTCCAGAATAACATCCGACATCCCTATTTTGAAATGATTTCAATTCATTTTTAAATTCATGCTTGAATTTAAACTTCTAAATTATATATTGATTATTAATCTCACTCAATTTATAACGTTGTTTATAAATTTAACTTCCTTGTTTTATAATTTAGAACAAGTTTCCGTTTTAAAATCTATTTAAACCCAAAATCTTATTTTCGAATATTCTATTTATTATAACTTATACATATATAAAAACAGTGAATCTATTTCCATATTTAAATTTAAACTTCTATTTAATAAAATCCTAGTATTTTACTGAAAATATTTTATTTAAATAAATTCAATCTAATCGAATTCAAATCATAAATCCATACGGATTTATTTCAGTTTACATTCAGAACATCAGAATTGATTCCACTGTTTCTTTTTGAAACTAATTTCAATTTTCCTTTTTAAATTCACATCTGAATTTATATTCCCTAAATTATCTAAATGATAACTTTTCCCATTTCATTTATAAACACCATTTATAATTTCACTTCAACTTCCATCGTTATCCAATGAAAATTATTCCATTTTATTTATAAACACCGTTTATAAATTCACTTCAGTTCCCCCGCATTATTTAATTTACAAATATCGTTTATAAATTCAATAATTGTTTTTATTATTCAAAACAAGTAAGTATTTCTTAATCCATTTGAAATTCAAATTCTATTTTTAGAAAAAATATATTTTTCCGTTTCAATCTCAAAATTCCTTTTCACGGTGTTTTTATAAATCAACATATAGGCCCAGTGATATTTAAACATTCAGAAACACTCAATTATCAATTAGAGGTTTTCTAATACATCGTAAATGATAATATATATGAAATAAACAAATACTAATATTTTTGAGGAATCCGGTTGGCTCCCTCCAACTTGTTTTTCCTACATCCACAAACGTTAGCCAATATAAATAATACCCATCCTACTTAAGGGCATGGATATCGCGGTATAGAAGGTCATCCACTATCATATTGTAAGGCGTAGAGGGTCATCTGCTAATGATAGCGTGGGAATCCGCTAATGGTACTGCGGGGAATATCCAATCACCAGCATATATATAATAACCACAACCACCAAGCCTAAATAACCAATATATATATATATATATACACACAGATATATAATCCACAATAACATTTCTATACAACCAAACAACCAACAAACAACATAGAGAAATTATTTAAAATAAAAATTCTTTTATAATAAATTATAAATGAACCAGAGAGTGAGTTTACTTGTAACAGCCCAGAATTTCAGAATCTTATATTTAATATCAAATTGGATTTTGGGTTTGTCGTGAATGGTGTCTTCAATAACACTATTCTTAAACCCAATTGAGAAAAGAATAAATCTTTTAATTAAGATTTATAGAAGTTTACCAATTAATTAATATTAAATTAGAATTGAATTGAAATTGGATTTTTGGGTTTATCGTGAACAATATTTTAAACAACATTTGTTCTTTAACTCAATTAACAGTGAAGATATGATTTGGAATTTATAAATCATTTTATTTAGATTTAATGGAAATTTTCCAAAATATAGTTATTCCAATTTAATATATTACATTGGAATTGAATGGAATTCGATTTGGTAACAATCGAGATGAGCTTCTGTGAATGAAGACCGTTACTATATATGGAATTTAAAAGGCTTTGCCGCTATTCCATTTATATTATTAGTATGACACGGGAATTTATATCGATTATACACTATTATGATTTCCGTGTAGATTCCATTTTGATGCAAGATGATTTTGGGTTTATCATGAACTGTATTTCAAATGACATTAGTTCTTTAACCCAGTTAAATATAAGATTAATTTCTTAAATTTGAATAATCATAAAGTAATGATTTTTGGTATTAAAACCAAATTGGTGTTTTAATAAATTTTTAATTAGACTGAAATGGGAATGAGATAATTAAGTTTATCGAATTCTTGAAATGATCGAGAATGGAGTACCACCAGTTTTACTCTAGGTGATAGTTAATCTTTAATTAGATTTGAACGTAAAGGTTAATTAAAACGACTAGTTAATAAAATCTTTTGAAATTGATATACAAAGGAAGATTAAAGAATAAATTTAAAAGAATTTATCCTTGATAAAATTAATGGGAATCTTTCCCTAATAATGTGAATATTTTATTAAAAGAATATTCTGAATTGGAATGAGGCATATGATGTGTTTTTATAACAGTTGATTATTGATTATAAAATACGCGAGTTATTCGGAAAGACCGGGTTTAACCCATTCTGAATAATCAATACGACGACCAAAAGTCGACAATGAAGATGGTGGTTGAAGACCGGAGTTCTTCACATCGTTTAGATGATTACTGATTTCTTGATTGGGTTGTACAACCAAGACAAGGTAATAAGTGGTGATCGTTTAGACGTACTTGGAGATCGACGGATATGCGAGGACCTCTCTCCTGTGTTGGACATATGGGACGAGGAAGAAGGTGCCTCTGGTTTCGTTCAGACCCATAACGAACTTGTAAATGGATGTGTGTCTGACATTGGATTTCATTCTGTGCTAATCGATTTCTATTAAATATATTGAAACTACCCAAACTTCCCAGTAAAGGAAAGCCCGGATTGCTTTGAGAACAGCACACATCAAGACACAAACAGAAGAGCATTTTATTTCTATTACAACAATTACATCAGAGTACAAGAATATTCCAGAGTATGAATGAATAATATACATTGGAAATACAATATCAGAGTTTAAATTACATTTAAATAGCAGCAGAAAAATAATACAAAATACAACCAAAAGGAATACACGGATACAGAGCTTTCCGAATATCGCTCTAGTTGTAAAATAGGATCCTGTGAACATAATATCTGCAAAACCAAAACTACTAGCTGCCCGTGTGGAAAATATGGGCACCCAGAGTTTAGGTTAAAACAATAAACTACAGGTCAGTCATGGGACTGGTATGAAAACTCAAAACAGTTGTTAAGTTGATTTTAAAGTTAGGTAAATCAAGGGACCACGTCGTATAACACGGAACGGGTTTACCCTCAAGAATACCAGTGCATAAAAATAAACAGCGCAATGCTAAATAAAGGAAAATGAAGCTATTATAAGACTTAGGTCCCATCACACAATGCAACGCAAGCCGGAGGATAGAGTTTTACATTATAATAGCCAAATATGCTTGGTACGCGAAATTTATCTTTTAATATTGTTATTAGTGTCTAAGCAGTTTAAAATACTTCAAACTAAATGTATCAATCCTAGACGGCATAGCAACCATATACTATGTCGCCATATATAAGTTTACAATCAAGACCGTAATGTCGTATTGGAAACTGGTTTTCCATCATGAAATCGAGGCTAGGGATCGTCCTCTCCGATTCGAGACACTCTAGCAAATGCCTCAGGATCGCACCTATGGGCAACCCTTGGATGCGATAGGGCCAGTCCACACCTAATGTTAGTCGATTGGCAATTCCTGAACACACGTTTCCCGGTCTCTTTGGACCTCAATATGGCCACTAACAACCTATAAAACCGAGGTACCTCATAATCTATCATCCACATAAGTAAAAATGTCAGGGCTGGTAGGTTGCTGACATCACTCTAGCTAGAAAGAAACGTGTGCACTCCCTACGGTCCATATCCCCTTTTTGACTCATACCAGGGTGTGAGGCTCGCGAAGTAACGCTGAACACAAAGCTACGCCTATACAGGTTATGCTTTGATCATCCCACAAGGCCCTGCTTTTCAACAAAAGCCTTGATCATTTTCATCTTGGCATGCCACATTGTCAATCCATACCATACCATTGATTCCTACCAATATATAACCTCTAAGCTCGTACGTCTCAGAGAAGGGTGTTAAACACCAAATAGATATATATTTAGCAGAGATCAACGAATACATCATAAAGGAATACAATGTCGGACACGCAATCCATTTACAAGTCCGTTCTGGGTCTGAACGAAACCGGAGGCACCTTATTCCTCGCATTCCCATCGATCTCCAAAAACGTTTGGATGATCACCACTTCCCCATCGTTTTGGGTGTACGATCCAATCAATATAACAATAACCTTCCAAATGGTGTGAAGAACTCTGGTCTTCAACCACCGTCTTCACCTTTAACTCTTGATCGTCGTATTTATTATACAGAATGGGTTAAACTCGGTCTTCTGAATAATTCGCGTATTTTATAATCAAGTGTTATAAAAACATAACATACGCCTCATTCCAATTCAGAATAAAATATTCACATTCTTAGGGAAAGATTACCATTAATTATATCAAAGATAAATCCTTCAACTTTATTCTTTAATCTTTCCTTTTGATCTTTGTTTCAAAAGATTTTACTTTATCCTTTCTCCATGTTAACCAAATTATGGTTTATCCAAACTAGTCGGGATTTACATCTTACCAAAGTAATTATTTACTAATTAATCCTAATCCCAACCTATTCATCCCGATTTGTTCCAGTAAACTTAATTACCATTTTCCGTTTAAATCTAATTAAAGATTTAACTATCGCATGGAGTTAAACTGGTAGTTCTCCATTTCCGATCACTTCCTTAATTCCATAATTTTAACTACATAATTTTCTTTAATCTAATTAAAAATTTATTAAAATTTTATTTAGTTTTAATTTTCTAAAATCATTATTAAATGATTATCAACTTTCGGGAATTAATCTTATCTTTAATCCGGGTTAAAAATAAATGTCAATTAAAACATAATTCGCGATAAACCCAGATTCGTATTTCATTAATTTCTAATTTAATATTTTAATTAGGGAAATCACATTTAAATCTTAATTAAAAGGTTTATTCTTCAAAAAGGTTCAAGAATAGTGTTAATTAAGACACTATTCATGACAAACCCAAATTCTTATTTGATATTAAATATAAGGCTTTGAATAGGCACTATAACGACTTATATTCAATATCGAATTCTAAAACCAATGGATATCGTATCATAAATAACGACATTAAATATCTTCCAAATTTCCAACATAATATCCATATAATCATAGAAAATAAATATCGAAATAATCCGTAGATAATTTCCATTCAAGTCCAATTCACTCTATTCATTGGAAATTCTTAATTAAAATTAAATCCATTTAAATCCCTTTTTATTATTTACAAAATAAATAAATCACTTATTTGACAAAAATATCTTTTATCTTTATAAACTTGGACTTTTCATCAAATTTCCTTTTAAAACATTTATTATGATTTTACATAATTTCTCCCTATTTTTAATTAAAAATAGGCCATTTTAATTTAAACGACGTTCCAGGTCATTCAACTACACGGCCGCTATTTTTTTATTCCAATTTGATTTAAACATTTCGGAAAATCTAACCGTTGGATTTCAAATCTTAAATACTCATTTAAAAGCTCTTTTCGATAAAAACCCATAGGTTTCGGTTCCAGAGGAATCCGACGGTCGAATCATCCGCTATGTCTAATCAAAGTGTCGAAATTCACGAACGGTCGCTGCGCGAAACGTTCTGTTCAAACCATTATATATATTAATATATATTATCGTTGATTTCCTTTCTAAATGTATTTTAAAACGTTTATAAATTCGTTTTGAAAATGATTCCAACTTATATTTAAATTTGAAAAAATGAGTTGAATATTCTATATATTATCCTTTTTGAATAATATTATTTTCCAAAATATAAATTTTGAAATTTCTCCTTTAATATTCATAACTAAATGGATAACGTAAATCGATAAATACGTTCGAGTTAAAATGGCGTTACCGGACTAAAAGCTCAATTCATTATCTTATCCATTTATATTTTATTGTGGGCCAGACCTCTCACATTAAGCCTACAACCTGCGAATGCTCGATATGCCGGTTGGTTCCGGGCAGACTTATCCCACAAGTTGGGCTTAACCTTGTCATGGCTCAATTCGTATTTGCGCACTTGGACCTCTCACATTTGAAAATTTCCAGTGAATTAATTATAATTGTAATTGGACATGAGGTTAGGTTACATATGTGGCTGCTGGATATGCCGGCGGGTTCGGGCAGACTTATACCACAAATGTAACCTAACCTCGTGTCCAAGTACAATTACAATTAATTCACTAAAAATATTATTATAAAATATTCTTTTAAAATAAAGATATGATCTTTACATTAAATTATTACTAATTTTATAAAACCCTTTGTTTTCAAATATCCTAACTGACATTTCAATTTTTTAATGAAAAATTGAACTTTCTATATTATTATTATATTATAATAATAATCTTTTCAAAATGTTCAAATTTTTGAAATCAAACCTTCTTATCTTAACATACTGACCGTATAAATGTAATCAAACCTTCAAAATTTTGTCAGTAGCTAGATCTCGACCTCCCGAACAACTTTCGTTCAGGTCACATCGTGTGAAAATGCACGGATCGACGGGAAAAAAATCTTTTTGTTTTCAGTTTTGAAATTGTTGTTTTGCTGTTTTCGTCATTTTCTCGCCAAACCATACAATTTCAGACCAAACTTCCTTCGACAAAGTTGTGCATCTATCTCCCCTCTACAACTTCGCCAACTGGGCCATCGCCTAATTCTTCACGGATTAGCTAGAAAACCCAAATTTCCAATAGCAGTTTTCTGCCATTGAACTCAGATCCCGACGAATCCGTGCGACGTTAGACCATGGATTTTTTATGGGAGGTAGAGACGATAGAGATGCACTAAAACCCAGAAAGGGTTTGGTTTGATTTTGTTTCGCTTGACAGATATAAATTTTTGAAGAATCAGGGTCTTATTTGGAAAGAAGAATTTAGAGTGGAGGCCATGAAAGTGAAGAAGAAGGTGGCTAGTGTTTTCTCTTAGGTTTACGAGCTGTTGGAGATATTATATATGGGTTGGGTAATTATGTTTTAATCCTTGTTTAACTTTATAATTATAGCCCTTTTGCAATTAAAGTTATTCAATTTTCAATCCTTTTAACGGTTTTAAAATTCTTGCGAACACATACCGATTCCAATTTCGATGGAAATTGGAACATAAATATTATTTGACATTATGAATCCAAAGAAACCAGTTTCGTTGAATTCCGAGTCCGTATGAATAAATAGTGAAATTTAAATGATTGAAAATTGACTGTTTTTCACTTAAAAATTAATAATGACCACATACTGGCTCCAAAAATTACAAATTCTGGAATCTAGCAATAATTTAATAATCCAGATCAATAGAAAGTGGTTTTGTCGAATTCGGAGGTCATTTGCAAAATTCCCATTTTTAAGGCGTATATATTTAATATTAAAAATACATATTTAAATGAATAATATCCGAATTTCGGAATATATCAATGTTTATACTTTTCAGATTCAGAAATGTCATTTTGAACTCAATGGGAGTGGTTTCGAGTCCAAATTCATTCATATGCAAAAAGTAGTTGTTCGGGCCATATATATTATACATATAAACTTTCCCATATTTTTCTGATATCTTGATTTGGACATAACTTTTGATTCCTGCTATGAAATTTCAATTTTTCGGATTCGTTGAAAAGATATTTTTAAATAGATTCTAATATTTTTGGTTTCGCTAAAATCCAATTTATTTCGCATCCTGTACAGTCGGTCAAAGTTAAAATTCAAATTTCAAACTGTCACGCTATTTCTAACTCCTTTTACAATTTAATTAAAATTTATTTTTTTTAACTTCAATTAAAATAATTTTGTAGTCGCTATTATGTAAAATAAATTATTTTAAATATTAAAAACCCATTAAAATAAAAAATTTAAATTTGGCCCAAAATTCCAGGTCGTTACATATATATATATATATATATATATATATATATATATATATATATCTGTTTGGTGGCGGAGAATTAATTCTCTTGCTTAACACCCTTCTCTGAGACGTACGAATATATTGATAGGCATCAGTTGTATGGCGCGAATTGTCAGTGTGGCATGCCAAGTTGCAAATGATTAAGTCTTTTGTTGAAAAGCAGAGTCTTGTGGTTGATGACCAAATCACAGCTTTAATTAGCATAGCTTTGTGTATAACATTAATTCGCGAGCCTCACACCCCAGTATGAGTCAAAAACGGGATAAGGACTAAAGGGAGAGCACAAAGTTTCTTTCTAGCTAAGAGTGGTGTCATGGTATGGAGCCCAGACATTTTTACTTATGTGGATAATGGAATGAGGCACCTCAGATATTAAGTCCCTAGTGGCTCATAGATAGGTCCGATAGGACCGGGAAATGTGTGTTCAGGAATTACTAATCCACTAAAGTATGTGTGGACTGGCCCTGAAGATCCAAGGATTCACTACAGGGGATACTGAGACATTTTTTAGAGTGTCCCGAATCAGTGAGGAGACATCCCTTGCCTCGACTCATGATGGAAATCCAATTTCCATTACATGACTTTAGTTTTAATTGTAGAACTAGTATGGCGACATAGTAGGATGGGGTACTATGCCTTCTATGATTGATACATTTATATTTGAAGCTGATTTTGACACTATACACTTATAGTAATATCAAAATAATTTGTTTTAAACATATCAAGCATGTTTGGTTATTATAAGGGAAAACTCTATCCTCTGGTTTGCGTTGCATTGTGTGATGGGATCGGAGTCTTATAATAGCTTCATTTTCCAAAAAGTATTGCGTTGTTTTATTTTAAACTAAGATTCACGTGGAGTAAACCCGATCCATGTTATACGGCGTGGTCATGTTTTTTACTTTATTTTAAAGTAAAGTTTAAATAACTGTTTTGAGTTCTCACACCAGTCCCATTACTGATTCAGAGTTTATTGTTTCTACCTAAACTCTAAGTGCCATATTTTCCACACAGGCAGCTAGTAGTTTTGGATTTTTGCAGATATTTCTTTTCACAGGGTCCTGGATTACAGCTGGAGCTATATTCGGAAAGCTTTGTATCCGTGTATCTCTTTTCAGTTGTGTCAGTTGTAGTTTTTCGCTACGCATTATACTTATGTTTTATTTTCCGCTGCCACATAATTTTAAATCTCTGATATTGTATTTCCAACGTGTAATATTTATTCGTACCCTGATATATTCTTGTACTCTTATGTAATTGTTGTAATAGCAATAAATGTTCTTCTGTTTTTTGTTCTGACGCGTCGTGGTCTCAAATCAATCCGGGCTTTCACTAAAGGGCGAGTTTGGGTCGTTTCATTACTCATAGTGTATTTATTTGCCAAAATAAATAGAAGACGTTTGATTTATTTTCCATCTATCTCTAGTTTAATCCAAATCCATTTCCCGTTAGATGTCCAATTCGACTTGAGTTAATTTTTGGACCCTACATAAATTTAATACAGTATTTAAAATTGTGCAAATTATACAGGCTACATATTTTTTTCCTTTTAATTTAAGTACTACTAATCACTTAAATTAAATAAATTAATTTTACCTTAAGTGAGCCTTAATTCTTCTTTCCCAAAATTTAGACAACAGCTCTCCCAGTAGCCTACAAACCCATAGCCTCAATTCTCCTCATCTCCCTCTTATCCATTTCAAACAATTGCCAACATTCAGACCTAATCCACTTCTAATTCCTTTCTCCTACTTTGAACAAACATGAACTCGCCTGTAGCTCCTATTTCCGATCATTTCTCCTTCTCATCGTAGACTGCTCATCCCATCTTCTTCTTACCAAATCCAACAACTTCCTTCTCCTGTAGCCATTACAGTCATGCCAAATACTTCCATTACCAAAACTGCACTTGACGGACCTCTTCCCCATACACAACAAATCCCAGTTTAAAGCCTGCTACTTCCCTCTGTACTGTCAAACCAACGACACTTGACCTCACCACTCGACCTCACCATCCATTGCGATTTCCTCCTATCACCAAAACACGCAACCACTTACCCCACTTCACATCACCAATGGATCAAAATTCATAACCCTAACCCTACTCAAAATTTGATTTCAATGTCTTGCCTTCAACAATATCAACTCGCGAGACATCTACGCTCATCCCACCTTCCAATCGAACTCTAAACCTAATGTGCGTCTTATGCTCGAAGTCGATCTCCAAAACAACATCACACAAATCTGGGCGATCTCGAATGATTGAGTCCCCTCAACCCTGCTGTCGCTAGGCCGAAGCCATAGCTTCAGTGTTGTCTTCACGTCAGCTCCCGATTCCTAGAATTTGATTTCTCCCCTTTCTCTTTTTTTATTATTATATATACAGAAGCGATTTGTTTGTGGAGGAGAGAAAGGACAAATCTGACTTTCAATTTAAGAGGAAACCAATTTATTCTTTTAAACGATTGAAAGTTTTGTTTGACTTTACAAATTAAGACGGTGCGGTTTTATTCATTGCCTATAGGATTAAAATGCAAGAGAAAAAAAGGAAAGAGGTCATCACGAATTTATAAACGAAGGAAGGGAGGTTTTCTAAGTCGGCTGAAGGACATGATATTAATTTTTGATTTGATCTTGATTAAATGCGATTTGATTTCTATTTAATTCGACTTGATATAAAGATATTTTTAGTTTATTCACAACGATATCTATTTTATTTCGTGCTTATCCACTAAAAATATCCCGGGGTTCACAATTTAAAATCACGAACCCCTATTTTAACGTACCGACCAACGTTCCAATGTTATAACATTATTCTGAACTCAATAGAATATATTTTGAAATTTAATTCGAACGTATGTACAACATAATCATATTAAATTGGTATAATATAATTTAAATTCAAAACAATCCAATTCTTCGATAATAAATTAGTATTATCATCGTTTATAGTCAATATAATTTATATTGATTATCTGAACCGTTTTGACTTGGTTTTAATTTCGAATTGAATTATTCCAAATTCTCGTATTACGAAAATATTATATATATATATATGTATATGTATATGTATTCAAAATAAATCGTATTTCGATTATTAAATCGATAACTCAATATAAAAATCGAATTATTATCAACTCAATATTTAAAACCATATTAAATATTTAAAATTAATTGTTCAAAAATCTTGGTTGTGACATTCTTCCGCCCTCAAAAGAATTTCGTCCCCGAAATTACTAATATAGGAAAAAAAATGTCAAAAACCCCATTTACTTTTCAAAATCCACTTAATTGTGACTCAACACTTTGTATTTCTACAAATTTAGTTCTAACCAAAACTTTTGGTTTTCATTTATATTACACATCATATAAAGTCACGTTCATTTAATATGAATGATTTACAACCACTATATTCATATCCCGTTTAAATCTAATCAAATTGATTCTAGTCAATTTATTTATTTTAATCCATTTAACTTGCTTAAGTTAAATTTAAATTCTAGAATTTAAATTACTACATTTCTATTTCAAATCCTTTTGAAACCACATAAATATATACAAATATATTTATGACCATTCCAAATTCAAAACATTTGAATTTTTCAAACCAACTTGTTTTCTTTCAAAAAAATTTCCATTAGAACTTTTCTACGGTAGCAACCCATCTCTTAGAAACTCGAAAATGAGCACTGATACTGCTGCAGTCATCATCAGAATTATTCTCCAGCGACTGAAGTGAGTTTAGTGCTTTATCACTTTCAAAATCCATTCAAAACGATTTTATTCAAAAATCCTTCTAAAATAAAGCTATATTATTTTAATATACTTCCAGAAAATATTTTCCAACTTCCCAGGATTTTAAATTCTGAATTCTAGTTTGAGTTCAATTTTGATTCATCTCATTTGTATATTTCATTCGTGTACAAATTATATTTTGTTATAACTAACAATTTTAATTTTACAATCTTATGTATTATAATAACAACCAACACATCCGTATATTATAATAATTTCATAAAATTATTCATTCTACATTAAAATAGAATTTTGGGTAAAAAATTTCATTTACTCATTTTATAACAAACACAAGTGTTTAGAAATTTCTATCGACTTCACGGCATCCCACGATTCAATTAGAATTAATAAACCACTTAACCGATTAGCCAACGCAACATAAAACAATTTTTTTACCAATTAACAAATTCGGGCTCTCATATATATACTCAACTCATTCTAGGGTTCTACTGACCTTATTTCTAATGAGCACAACCCCACCAAAGCCAAGGTATTCGCTCAACCTAAGCTCTGATACCAACTGCAATGGCTCGAATTCTCACGTCCAACCTAAATTGCATAGAAATACGAATCATTATTGACTAAATAAGAAAAAGGTAGAAGATGAACAAAATAACAACACATAATCTCACATCGCAACGGGGCAAAATATAATATATCATAACTTTTGGAATACAAAATTTTAACTATATAACAAACAATTTTCAGAGTACAACACTTATAAAACAGTGGAAATAACAATACTATATGACACTGAAGCCTCCTGCTCCAAGCTCCTCCAAGTATATCTGTAAACACCTGAACTTCTTGACTGCCCGTACAAATTTGGGCATCCAAGAGTTTAGGGTTGTAACGATCCGTATTTTTATGGATAATAATTTATTTAATTATTTAAATAAAGGTTTGGTAATTTAAAATGACCAAAATTAAATAATAAGGAATATTTAATTAATATAATAATTAAATAATATATTTAAATTCCAGAATAGTCTAAAATAGTAGAATTCACAACACGATGTGAATTGGATCATATATAAGCTATAATCCAGTTTGGAATTGAATTAGAATAACGAATATATTATTTAAACGAAGTTCGAACGTATAATTATATTATAATTAAAATCGAGCTTGAAGTGGCGCGGTAGTTCGCTATTTGGCGATTTGAACTTCAATTGAATATACGGATTCCGTTTTAAATCGGATTTCTATGAAACAAGAAACGTTCGGAGCTGGTGAAGTATATTTTTCTAGTAGAAGAGAAAATTCGGGATTTCATTGTGTAGATTTCGATTTATGTCCAAATCAAATTTTGAAAAGTCGCTATGGAATTCCTTTATAAATTATAGCGATTTATTTATATTGTAAAAGGATTTTTCAATATAAATTGAATATCGATTCAACCGGGATTTGAAAATTAAGTTATAAATCCAATTGGAACTATACGATATTCTGTGTGAATATATATAAGACAGTATATATTTATTTGTATTTAATTTAATTGGTTTTAAATATATTTATATATTTAAATGGGTTATTTAGAGCTTTAAAAATAGCCAGCTTTGCAAATGAACTCCGTTTTCGATGAAACTAATTTTTTTAGATCCGTAATATTAAGTTATTGTTAGATTTTAAGTTTCGTGATTTTTAGAGGCAGTATATGGCCGTACGGATTTTTAATGTGAAAACAATCAGTATTTTGATGGTTAAAAATACGCTGTGTGAGCAAATGGAGTCGGAATTCAACGAAACCAGTTTCGTTGGGTCCGTAATGTCAAACTCTAGCTGCATGTCAATTTCCATGATTTTTGGATATTGTATGTGATCACAGGATTTTCTTAATGGTAAATACAAACAGCGATTGGTTAAAATCGAATATAAAAATCAAATAAAATAATATATATTTTTCCTATAAATACCCATCAACTATTTACAAACCTTAACCTATTTCTTTTGGTCAAAGAACGGGTTGCCGCTTCTTTTCTCTTCTTAGGAAAAAATCGAGAATTTATTAAAAAAAAATCTTAGAAATCAAAATAAAAGCTCACAAATTATGATGAATATATATATATATATATATATATATATATATATATATATGGATTGGCAATGAGATTCTCTTCGATTTGGTGTCCCCTTTAAGTGGACCGATCATATTTTTGTCGAGCTCAAAAATAGGCAGTGAAAATTAGGGTTGAAAAACGAAAACCATTGAAACATCGATGTGGATTTTTTAGGTCGTGTTGGAGTTTCTGGGATGGTTTAGCATCAAGTAGAGGAGTTTTGGCGATTCTGGTTAAGGGGGTGTTTGCATGCATTTCCTGTAGCTCATGAAGTGAGCTGTACGACGGGATATCCAAGAAGACACCGAATTGATTGATACTCGCATGGATTGGAAGAGGAAGTGACGAGAGAAATTTCGGTGATTTTTGTTTGATTTTAAATAGAGGAGTGAAGGTGCGGTAAGGCCTCGAAGTGTTGGCAATGACAGAGATCGGGAACGAAGTTTTTTTTCGGTGAAGAAGAATGGTAGGATGGATCTGGGCTTTTAGAATTAGAGATGGGCCAGATGATAAGGGTGAGGCCCAAATTTAATATTTAAAGTTAGTTTTTTTTAACTTAAATAGTATTCGAACTTGTAAAATCGATAACTTGCTCATACGTTATCAGAATTGGACAAAACAGGATCCATTTGTATCGTATGGACGACGACTACACCGTGGAACAGACTGGGAGTGAACTGGAGCTCGTTTGGATTTATGGTGAAATTAAACGTCTGACTCAAATCAATGACCAATTATCGTTATTTAACGATAACCATCAAAGGTGAGTAAATCTCACTAACTCTACAAAATTTATATTTTAATAAAATATTTTTAGAATTTATAAATGATGGTTGTTTGTTGTGTGTTGGCTGTTTGGTTGAACTGGTATTTATTTGGTTGAAAATATAGATAATGATATAGATATAAATCGTTAATCGAATATTGATTCTGTTATCAGAATATTTCGTATTCGTGTTATTTATGTTGATTAACATCTGTGGATGCAGGGAAGCAGGTCGGAGGGATCCAACTGGATTCCTCAACATTTATTTTGTTGTTTTTCATATATTGTGATAGATGATGTGATTTATAATATGTTGTTGATTATGTATGTTTGATCATCGTTATTTGGTACTTTTAAATACTAAAGGAAATACTGGAGTGTGCAAGGGGAAATTTCAAACTATAATTTGAAATAAAATATTTATATAAAATCAAAGGATTTTATATAAAAAGGACTTTTGGTGTGAATATTAAAAGAGGAATTTTATGAAATCAAAAAGGTTTTATAAAAAGAAGGGATAGGTGAAAATTAAATAAGAACTTCTATATAATATTAATATCAAATTATATGGAAGTTTAAAAGACCGGTTTTGGGTAAATTAATTAATAGAAGTAATAAGAAGTAAGTAAATAAATATATGAAAGAATATTTTTATATGAAATCAAAGAATTTGAAAAAAAAAGAGTTTTTGAAGTAAATATTGAATTTATGGATTTTATAAAAAGAATTATTTAGAGAATTTATAGAATTATAAAAGGAAATGGGCGAGATATGAAGGAATTATAGGAAATTGATTTAAAGTAAGTATTTAATAGAAATCCATTTAACAAATAACTTGAGAAGAATAATTTATAAATGATGTTTATAAATTAAAGATATATTTATCTTTTGATAAATAAATATATAAGTCTAAATTTATATAGAGAAGTAGAAATCGGTTTTAACACCGATATTTTTATAGAATGTGAATTCAGCATTTATAAAGGGAAGTATAAATGAGATTTAAGTGTTAGAAATAAAAAAGGAGATTCCGTATGAATAATTCTATAAATAAAAGTATAAATATAAGTTGTAAAATTGGGTATTGTATTGAAATACGAAATCAAACTAAAGAGATTGTATAAAAGGAATATTTTTCACATTTGGTGTGAATGACGGATTTAAGCAAATATTTTGCAAATAAACACAGTTATAAAGGAAAGTGGATTTTTGAAATAAAAATTAAATAGAAATGGAATTTCAAATGGTTAGAAATAGATTACTTGTTGAATAATGAAAACAAGTGTTGTGATTTATAACCAATGTTTATAAATGAATATAATATAATTATCAGTGGATAATTAAGATTGCAAATTCAATAGCGAATTTGGAAAATGGGAAATTTGGAGTTGTTTTTAAAAGGAACGATGAAATCCATTTTGATATTTGAAATGTAAAAAGGGTTAATAAAATCCGTAAAGATTTGTAATTAGAAGTCAACTAAGCCAGATGTTCTTTAAAAATAAATTATTTGAAGAAATTATATATTGAATAAATCAGGATTCAACAAGATAATTAGTATTCGGTTGGAAACTGATATTTGATAATCGAATAAAAGTTATTCGAAGAGGATTAATCGAATATAAGTTATTCAAAAGAGAATTAATTGAATATAAGTTATTCGGAAGAGGATTTATCGAATATAAGTTATTCGAGAGAGATTATCGAATATAAGTTATTCGAAGAAGAGAGTTAATCGAATATAAGTTATTCGAAGAAGAGAATTAATCGAATATAAGCTATCCGAAAGGAAGAGTTATCGAATATAGTTTATTCGAAAGAGAGATTATCGAACATAGTTATTCGAAGAGCGATAATCGAATATAGTTATTCGAAAGGGAGTTATAGGATAGCAATTATTCGAGAGAGAATTGTAAGTTAAAATTCGATTATATTGAATTAGGGAAGTACTATTTACTTTCCTTTTCTTAAATTAAGATTTATTTATTTATAATTTTTTTGTTTATTTGTTTATTCAAATTAAGAAATAGAAGTTATATTTAAGTTATTATATTTTGGAGGTATGGGATTATAACACTATTGTTATTATCCAAATGATTTCTGTAAAAGAAGCAGATTCGTAAATAGAATCTGATATTTACTTAAGGAAGTTGTTAAAGATTTAAAAGGGTGAACTTTGTCTATTTCGAGGTTAGAAATGTTTTTTAGTTAAGGTCTAAGAGGTAATTATACCCCAACTTGATTGACTTTGTTTTTAACTAAGGGTTGGGTAAGGTTCGATAGTGAAGGCTAGTTAAGTGAATTTAGTTAATGAGTGTAATGGTTTGAATTGGCTTAGTGATGTTTTATTTAAACATTTGTTTAAATTAAATGAAGGAGTTTTGGAAATGTTTTCCAAATAAGATTCAGAAATGTTTTCTAATATAGAAAATAAGGAATGTAGCAAATACGGAAATATTTCAAATGATTAATAAAGTATATTTTCTAAATTTAGAAAATAAGAATTTACAAATATACAGAAATGGGAAATGAATAAATTAATGATAAATTAAAGGAGATCAGTGTTGATTGATGATTGATCGATCGAATTTCTATCTGGAAATAAGATCGTTGGTTGTACATCTATTTTTTTTAATAGTTAAATCACCGACTATTGATGTTTTTGACCATTTTTCCATCATCAATACAATGGTATCAGAGCTGTATAATTAACATGGGTTTTATGTTGATTTTTTGGATCGAAAATCCTCGGGTCATTACAATGGTATCAAAGCTGAAGGTTAAGTAATTACCTTGGCTCTGTGGTGTAACTCAATAGAGATAGAATTAGTAATATCCTAGATTGAGTTTGAGTGTATATATATGAGTGAACATATTTGTAGATTTTATAAAAATGGTTTTATATTGTGGAGATTTTTTGGTAGAGTAGTTTGGGAATTTTGGTCGATCAGTTTGACCCATTGTATCGATAAGGGTTACTAAACACTCGAATGCGATGAACCAACACAGTATGTTTTGAAAATGGGTAAATGAAATAATTTTACCCAAACTATATTTTGATATAAAAATATTAATATTTGAAGTATTATAGTATATTGGATGTGTTGGTTGTTATATAAATCGAATAAAGCTTAAAGTTGAGTTGGTTATGTGTATATAACCAAATAAGATTCATATAAGTGTTATGAAATGAATTAAATCAGAATTGGAATTAAAATTCCTAAAAATTGGAAAAGTATTTATAGATGGGTTTGGATTAAATATATGAGAATTTTGAGATCCTGGGAGATTTTAAAATTGTTTTACAAGCATCGTAAATGTAATAACCCGCAAATTCTGGGCCAGTTTAAAATTTTTATTTTGGCAATTTTAGTGAATTTTGAATATTTAAAATAGAATATTTTAAATAATATCGACGAAGAATTTATTTTGAATATAATTCGAACGTATATATTATATACGCCGTCGTTAGAGTATAAATAATTATATATAATTATAAATAGAATTGAAAATGGCGCGGTAGTTCGATAATTCGATTTCAAACTTCAATTGAATGTACCGGGTGCAAAACAATCCGGATTTTAGTGAAACCAAAAACATTAGGATCTAATTGAGAATATCTTTCCAACGAATCCGAAAAATCGAAATTTCATAGCGGGAATCAAAAGATATGTCCAGTTGAAAATTCTGAATAGTCGCTATGGAATTCTGGCCCTTAAAAATGGAAATTTTGCAAATGACCTCGGATTTTGACGAAATCACTTTTGTTGGGTCCGCAGTGTCAAATTATTGCTAGGTTTAAAATTTCATAATTTTTCGAATCAATATGTGAGCGTGGCAAAGGAAAACGCGTTTGACCAGTTTTAGTTGATTTTAATCGACTGGAAAATGGTCATTTTTCCAACGGTCTCAGAATTCGACGAAACTAGTTTTGTTAGGACCGTATCGTCAATACGAAGCTAGAAAATATTTTTCTGGAATTTTTCTAGTTAGTATGTGGCCCCGGTAAATTGAAATGTACGTTTAAAATTCAATATAGTGATTTAAAGGTAAATTTAACGGAAACTGATCGAAACGATAGAATTGTCCTACGTGGTATATCCCGTTGTGTTCGGAATGGGGGTTAAACGCTATGGACGGCAGGCGGTGGGCCTCGTTTCGAGGTCGTATGTAAAAGTCAACTTTTTGCAATTAAAATAAATAAATAAAAAAACCCCTCTTCCCTTTTATACGCTGCCCCCCCCCCCTCTCTATTTTCAAATCGAATTTATAAAAAAAAAAAGGAGATGAGAGCGACGGGGGGGAGCCGCCGCCGCATCGCCCCCCCTCCCCCCCCCCCCCCCCCGATGAGCCGCCGCCGCATCGCCCCCCCCCCCCTTCCCCCCCCCCCCCCGATGAGCCACCGCCGCGCCTCAGCCGCGAGACCCCCTCCCCTTCTCCTTCTCCTCCCGCTCCCTCTTTCTCCCACCGCGAGGACCCCCAGCGCCTGAAACCCAACCCTACACCGCCGCTACACCCAATTCGAGCCCCCCCTTCCACCTCGAGTGCTGCGCCGCCCACCACCAGCCGCCACTTCCCTCGCACCAGCAGCCACCGCACACCCCTTTTCCCCCTCCCGTCCAGTCAACGTTCAAATCATAAAAGGTGCGGTTTTTATTTATTTATTTATTTTATATATTTTCTTTTATGATTTTTAGATTAATTTAGTAATTAAATTTTTGCAATGAAATAGCATTGTTTAAAATTGAGATTTTATTTAATATAAATACATTGATGAAAATATGATTTTTTATAAAAATAGCAATTTAAGTGAAGTCTCTAAAAATATAAAAGCATTGTTTAGATTACATTACTTTTGAAAAAAAAGTGAAAAGACGATATTTTTAAAAGTGAAAAGACGATATTTTTAAAATATAAAAGACGATATTTTTAAAAGTGAAAAGGCGTGATTTTTAAAATATAAAAGAAGTGAGCTTTAAACTATAAAAGATTAGAGTTTTGAAATTGAAAAGGCGAAATCTTTATATAAAGAATAGCGGGATAAAAATAAAAAAACTTATCTATATAACATCATAGTAAAAATAGGATTTTTATCTATTTAGTATCGTAGTAAAAATTCGATTTTTATATATTGAACATCGAAGTAAAAATTCGATTTTTATATATTGAACATCGAAGTAAAAATATGATTTTTATATATTGAACATCGAAGTAAAAATATGATTTTTATATATTGAACATCGAAGTAAAAATATGATTTTTATATATTGAACATCGAAGTAAAAATATGATTTTTATATATTGAACATAAAAGTAAAAATAATATTTTTATATATTGAACATCGAAGTAAAAATATGATTTTTATATATTGAACATCAAAGTAAAAATTGGGTTTTTCATATTGAATAGCGAAGTAAAAATGTGATTTTTATATTTGTAGTGGCTACGGGCAACGAAGATGACAAAGATGCGATAACGATGAAGATTTCTATAAATGAAGAGTCGTGGTATTGGATAGCTTTCGGTGAGAACTTCTCACTCTTCAACTTCTTTTTCTAGCTATATATATATATATATATACTAGGATGCAGACGGTGCTTAGTAGCACCCGACACAATCGTCCACAGACCATGGACTTGTTGGTTTGGTTGTGTAGTTGGTTAGATTATTTGGTTTGAATTGAATTGTTTGGTGAATTGAAATTGATTTGATTGATGTGTGAATGGCGTGGGCCTTCACTAGACCGGGGATAAGGCTAGGCCTTGTCCCGTTTCTAGTATCGTGCCGTTATGCCGCCGAAATTTTCTAAAATATGTTAGAAAAATGGAAATATCATTTTTATTGAGTAAATGAACTGAATAGAAATTCATGCGTTGAAATAAAATATTTTATCGTTAAAAATATAATTTTTAACGTGGAAGTGAATAAAATAAAATATTCATTTACAAACCGGACGGTTTGTTTATGTACACCTATTTGAAGGACATTGATTGGGACGATAAATTTTACACATCGCCCAACTGCACAAATAAAATCTGTGTTTGATTGTTTGAAACCCCACAAGGGTGTTGGGATGAAATTTGAAGTTCACTCATCCTGATTGATTAAATATGTCGATCGATAGATTGACAAGTTGTTATAAGCGTCAGATATCTATATTTGATGATTATTTGATTATTTTTCAATGCTATTATATACGTGGGATGTTTGAAAATCCATATAATTAACATTATATGGTGATTGATTGGGCCTCATTCCAATTGGGAAAATAATGAATATTATAAAAGAAAATTCATGTGTTGAATATAAAAATAGTCATGTGTTGACGATGATTATGGGTTGAAACTATTCGTGTGTTGAGTGAAATTTTTTAAATAATAAAAATTACATCTTTATCATATTTACGATTAGAATCTACTTTACGGTGGAGTCTAATTAAAATCAAACGATAGATACCATAGTTTTATAAAATATTTTACATAACAAAAATAGTGATGTGTTGACAGTACTCATGTGTTGAGATTAGTCGTGTGTTAAAAGAAATATAGATTCATGTGTTGAATAGGATAAATATTCCTTTGTTGGATAGAATAAAGAAGTTTTGAAAATATAAAGCCGTGTTGATTAGAGATGCGTTATTTTGACGTGAACGATATTTATATCGATTTTATTCGTTGTATAATGAATATTGAAAGGTGATTTCAAAATTAAATATTTTGAAATGAAATTCAAATTGAATTAGATTAAAATTCGAATTGAATAGGAAACGAATTCGAAATGAATAGGAAACGAATTCGAATTGAATCAAATGGAAATGAATTCAAATTGAATTAAATTGAAATTGAAATTTAAAACGAACTGAAATTGAATTGATATCAATTTGAAACGAATTCGAATATAAAAGGTAAATTCGAATTGAATTGAATTGAAACGAATTTGAATTGAATTGAAATGAACTCGAATTGAATTGAAATCGAATCGATTTGAAATTGAAAATGAAGTTGAAATTGTTTTGAAACGAATGTAGAACTATTTATAAAATTCGTTTTAAAAGGAAATCGATGAAATATATATATATATATATATTATATATATATAATGGCCTGAATAGAACGCGCCGCGCCGCGGCAGTTCGTGAATTTCGACCATTTATTTCAAACGGGCATTGCGGGAGATCCGACCGTCGGATTCTCCTAAAACCGGAACCGTTGGGTTCGTATCGAAAAGAGCTTTCCAATGAATATTATAAATTTGAAATCTAACGGTTGGATTTGGAATTATGTCCAAATCAATTTCAGAAAAGGTCGCTGTAAGTGCAGTTCGATGGCCGTTGATGGAAATCGACTGTACGGGCCTTGATAAAATTATTAAAAATATCTATAATTTGTGTAAGATCATAAGAAATGATTTGGGAAAAATTGGGCTGAAGAATTCCACATTTGAAAGGATAAAAATAGATTTTTATCGAAATGAACTAGTTTTGAACTAGAATTAAAATCAATTTATTTTTGAAATAAATAAATTGAATTTGAAAGTGATTTTAAAAATAATCAATATTCCCAATACGTGGATTGGACTGGAGTTGAATCGAGAATATCTTCGGGATATTTCGATGTTGGATTTCGTGGCTATACAGATATTGTTATGGGAATTTGAAAGATATATTTTATATCGTTATTTCCAATACGATATTTGTTGGTTTCAGAATTTGATATTGAATATAAGCCGGTATATTTTCTATTCAGAGCCTTGTATTTAATATCAAATGTGATTTGGGTTTATCGTGAGTCGTGTTTTAGATGACATTGGTTCTTTAACCCAGTTAAAGGCAAGATATCGATTTCTGAAAAGATTAAAACTAAGTGGAGTTTTAATGAATCTTTAATTAGATTAAAAATGTGAATTGATAATTTAAATTATCAAATCTGAAAAGTGATCGAGAGTGGAGTATCACCAGTTTTGCTCCAAAGCGATAGTTAAATCTTTAATTAGATTTGAACGTGAAATGGTAATTAATTTTACCGATAACACCGTGGTGTTAGATATGGAGAATCACCAGTTTTGCTCCATGGGATATATAGGTTGGGATTGGGAAATAAAATAAATAATTACTTCGGTGTGGTTCGCTAATCCCGACTAGTTTGGAAAACCATAATATGGTTTGAAATGATATCCAAAGGAAGATTATAGGATAAATTTAGAAGAATTTATCTTGGATAAAATTAATGGGAACATTTCCCTAAGAATGTGATTTTGTGAATAAAAGAATATTCTGAATTGGAATGAGGCGTTTGTTGTGTTTGTGTAACATTTGTTTATCATATACGTGGGTTATTCAGAAAGGCCGGGTTATACCCATTCTGAATAACCGATTCGACGAGATGTCGAAGATGAAAACGGTGGTTGAAGACCGGAAGTCTTCACATCGTTTGGGTGATTACTGATGATCTCGATTGGGCAGTACACCTAAGATGAGGGAAATAGTTGGTGATCGTCCAGACGTACTTGGAGATGGATGGATATGCGAGGAAAGTGCCTCCGGTTTCTTTCAGACCCAGAACGAACTTGTAAATGGATTGTGTGTCTGACATTGGATTTTATTCTGTGTTGATTGATCTTTATTAAATATACATCTGTTTGGCGGCAGAGAATTTATTCTCTTGCTTAACGCCCTTCTCTGAGACGCACGAGCTCAGAGGTTGTATATCGATGGACATCAGTCGCATGGAGTGAATTGCCAGTGTGGCACGCGTAAGTGGCAATTGATCAGGGCTTCTGTTGAAAAGCAAAGTCTTGTGGTTGATGATCAAAGCACGGCCTGTGTGGCGCAGCTTTGTGTATAACGTGAATTCGCGAGCCTCACACCTCGGTATGAGTCAAAAACGGGATAGTGACTGTAGGGAGAGAACGACGTTTCTTCCTAGCTAGGGTGGTGTCAGTGACCTACCAGCCCTGACATTTATATACTTTTCACCTGTGTGGTTGTTGGATACGAGGCGCCTCGGATATAGGTCTGTAAGGACCGGGAAACGTGTGTTCAGGAATAACTAATCCTCAAAAGTAAGAGAGGACCGACCCTGAAGATCCAAGGATCATAGTGGGGTCCTGAGGCATTTGCTAGAGTGTCTCGAACGCGGAGAGGAGCTTTCCCCTTGCCTCGGCTCATGACGGAATCCAATTTCCAATACGTGTATTATGGTTTTAATTGTAGAACTAGTATGGCGACATAGTAGATGGTAGCTATGCCGCCTATGATTGATACTTATGATTGAAATTGTTTTGACACTATACACCTATTGTAGTATCAAATAATGTGTTTTAAACGTATCAAGCATGCTTTGGCTGTTATAAGGGAAAACCCTATCCTCCGGCTTGTGTTGCATTGTGTGATGGGACCTGGGTCTTATAACAGCTTCATTTTTCTTTATTTAGCATTGCGCTGTTTGTTCTATGCACTGGTATTCTTGGGAGGAAACCCGTTCCGTGTTATACGGCGTGGTCCCTAGATTTACCAAACTTTAAAACCAATATTAATAACTGTTTTAGTTCTCACACCAGTCACATGACTGACCTGGAGTTTATTGTTTTAACCTAAACTCTGGGTGCCCCTATTTTCCACACGGGCAGCTAGTAGTTTTGGTTTTGCAGATTTATATTCACAGGGTCCTGATTTACAGCTGGAACGATGCTCAGGAAGCTCTGTATCCGTGCATTACTTCTAGTTGTGTTTTTGTATTATTTTCCGCTGCGATGTATTTAAATGTAATTTAAATCTCTGATATTTGTTGAATGTAATTTATTCATTTATACTTTGTATATTCTTGTATCTGATGGAATTGTTGTAATAACAATGAAATGTTCTTCTTTTTGCGTTCTATTTTGTCTTGTCCTCAATTCTATCCGTGCTTTCCTTCACGGGGAAGTTCGGGTCGTCTCAGTTTGGTATCAGAGCTTTGGTTTACAGAGCTCGAGAACAAGACACATTAGAACCATACGAAAGAATTCATCAGATATTGGATTAGAAATATCCAATTAGAATGACTCGTTAGAGATAGGATCAGTAGTATCCTAGAACGAGTGTGAAGAGTATATTTTTCAAATGAAAACAATTTTGTTTTAAAATTTAAATCGTTTTATACGTATTTGAATATTTATTTATTTTGAATATGGACAATCGAGTATATAAAGATTTCGCGTATACGCGTCATGAACGTATAGTCGAAGTTTTAATATACTGGATAGATATAGAGTCACATTCTAGACACCCGGGGATAATTCTGGTGATGTGGCCACATCATAAGTATTTATATTCGTGTTTCGAAGGTGTGATATCTATATATTTCCATTAGACTGGTGTGAGAACCAAAACTAATATAGCTAGAACACATTGTTGTGAATTGGCATCAAAAACATGATTTTCCGTATATATAACAAAATTATGAATTTGAAACTCTAATTCACTAATTGATTGATGTTTGTGTTGGTTGTTTATCTGTTTGCTATTTTTGAACCATTATGCCTAATTGAACCAAATATTGAATTGTATTGAAAATTGGTTGCATTTGCTTGCATATACATATACTTACATTGAACAGGTCATAGCAAGGAGGCTAGAGCCGAAGAATAAAATTTGTTTGCCCGACAAATAGGTACATGTTTATTACATAATTTACTGTTTTGTTTGGGTGATGATGATTTTATGAGCCTATTTGGCTAGCCGCTTGGCTTTTTCTTTTTCTTTTTGAGATTAGAAGGACCGGGGAAGCTATTTGAAATTCCCCGATGCTCCCGGTGTAGGGGAGGTTATGGCGAAATTTTTCGAAAATTTAGGGTGTTAGCCAAATTTTGAAAATTCTCAGAAACTGAAAAGTTGGAGAATGGAAGCCAGATTGAACGTAGAGTTGATTAATCAAACCACTTTCGACTTTGTTCCTTTTCGGGGATGAAAAGTTTTAAGTGGGGGAGATTGTAATAACCCGCAAATTCTGGGCCAGTTTAAAATTTTTATTTTGGCAATTTTAGTGAATTTTGAATATTTAAAATAGATTATTTTAAATAATATCGACGAGGAATTTATTTTGAATATAATTCGAACGTATATATTATATACGCCGTCGTTAGAGTATAAATAATTATATATAATTATAAATAGAATTGAAAATGGCGCGGTAGTTCGATAATTCGATTTCAAACTTCAATTGAATGTACCGGGTGCAAAACAATCCGGATTTTACTGAAACCAAAAACATTAGGATCTAATTGAGAATATCTTTCCAACGAATCCGAAAAATCGAAATTTCATAGCGGGAATCAAAAGATATGTCCAGTTGAAAATTCTGAATAGTCGCTATGGAATTCAGGCCCTTAAAAATGGAAATTTTGCAAATGACCTCGGATTTCGACGAAACCACTTTTGTTGGGTCCGCAGTGTCAAATTATTGCTAGGTTTCAAATTTCATAATTTTTCGAATCAATATGTGAGCGTGGCAAAGGAAAACGCTTTTGACCAGTTTCAGTTGATTTTAATCGACTGGAAAATGGCCATTTTTCCAACGGTCTCAGAATTCGACGAAACTAGTTTTGTTAGGACCGTATCGTCAATACGAAGCTAGAAAATATTTTTCTGGAATTTTTCTAGTTAGTATGTGGCCCCGATAAATTGAAATGTACGTTTAAAATTCATTATAGTGATTTAAACGTAAATTTAACGGAAACTGATCGAAACGATTGAATTGTCCTACGTGGCATATCCTGTTGTGTTCGGAATGGGGGTTAAACGCTATGGACGGCAGGCGGTGGGCCTCGTTTCGAGGTCGTATGTAAAAGTCAACTTTTTGCAATTAAAATAAATAAAAAAACCCCTCTTCCCTTTTATACGCTGCCCCCCCCCCCCTCTCTCTATTTTCAAATCGAATTTATAAAAAAAAGAAAAGAAAAGGAGACGAGAGCGACGGGGGGGAGCCGCCGCCGCATCGCCCCTCCCCCCCCCCCCCCCCCCGATAAGCCACTGCCGCGCCTCAGCCGCGAGACCCCCTCCCCTTCTCCTCCCGCTCCCTCTTTCTCCCACCGCGAGGACCCCCAGCGCCTGAAACCCAACCCTACACCGCGCTACACCCAATTCGAGCCCCCCCTTCCACCTCGAGTGCTGCGCCGCCCACCACCAGCCGCCACTTCCCTCGCACCAGCAGCCACCGCACACCCCTTTTCCCCCTCCCGTCCAGTCAACGTTCAAATCAGAAAAGGTGCGGTTTTTATTTATTTATTTTATATATTTTCTTTTATGATTTTTAGATTAATTTAGTAATTAAATTTTTGCAATGAAATAGCATTGTTTAAAATTGAGATTTTATTTAATATAAATACATTGATGAAAATATGATTTTTTATAAAAATAGCAATTTAAGTGAAGTCTCTAAAAATATAAAAGCATTGTATAGATTACATTACTTTTGAAAAAAAAGTGAAAAGACGATATTTTTAAAAGTGAAAAGACGATATTTTTAAAATATAAAAGACGATATTTTTAAAAGTGAAAAGGCGTGATTTTTAAAATATAAAAGAAGTGAGCTTTAAACTATAAAAGATTAGAGTTTTGAAATTGAAAAGGCGAAATCTTTATATAAAGAATAGCGGGATAAAAATAAAAATTTTATCTATATAACATCGTAGTAAAAATAGGATTTTTATCTATTTAGTAGCGTAGTAAAAATTCGATTTTTATATATTGAACATCGAAGTAAAAATTCGATTTTTATATATTGAACATCGAAGTAAAAATATGATTTTTATATATTGAACATCGAAGTAAAAATATGATTTTTATATATTGAACATCGAAGTAAAAATATGATTTTTATATATTGAACATCGAAGTAAAAATATGATTTTTATATATTGAACATCAAAGTAAAAATTGGGTTTTTCATATTGAATAGCGAAGTAAAAATGTGATTTTTATATATGTAGTGGCTACGGGCAATGAAGATGACAAAGATGCGATAACGATGAAGATTTCTATAAATGAAGAGTCGTGGTATTGGATAGCTTTCGGTGAGAACTTCTCACTCTTCAACTTCTTTTTCTAGCTATATATATATATATATATATATATATATATATATATACTAGGATGCAGACGGTGCTTAGTAGCACCCGACACAATCGTCCACAGACCATGGACTTGTTTGATTGGTTGTGTAGTTGGTTAGATTATTTGGTTTGAATTGAATTGTTTGGTGAATTGAAATTGATTTGATTGATGTGTGAATGGCGTGGGCCTTCACTAGACCGGGGATAAGGCTAGGCCTTGTCCCGTTTCTAGTATCGTGCCGTTATGCCGCCGAAATTTTCTAAAATATGTTAGAAAAATGGAAATATCATTTTTATTGAGTAAATGAACTGAATAGAAATTCATGCGTTGAAATAAAATATTTTATCGTTAAAAATATAATTTTTAACGTGGAAGTGAATAAAATAAAATATTCATTTACAAACCGGACGGTTTGTTTATGTACACCTATTTGAAGGACATTGATTGGGACGATAAATTTTACACATCGCCCAACTACACAAATAAAATCTGTATTTGATTGTTTGAAACCCCTGTTGGGATGAAATTTGAAGTTCACTCATCCTGATTGATTAAATATGTCGATCGATAGATTGACAAGCTGTTATAAGCGTCAGATATCTATATTTGATGCTTATACAGTGTAGTGCACTTTGGTTGATGGTTGATTATTTTTCAATGCTATTATATACGTGGGATGTCTGAAAATCCATATAATTAACATTATATGGTGATTGATTGGGCCTCATTCCAATCGGGAAAATAATGAATATTATAAAAGAAAATTCATGTGTTGAATATAAAAATAGTCATGTGTTGACGATGATTATGGGTTGAAACTATTCATGTGTTGAGTGAAATATTTTAAATAATAAAAATTATATCTTTATCATATTTACGATTAGAATCTACTTTACGGTGGAGTCTAATTAAAATCAAACGATAGATACCATAGTTTTATAAAATATTTTACATAACAAAAATAGTGATGAGTTGACAGTACTCATATGTTGAGATTAGTCGTGTGTTAAAAGAAATATAGATTCATGTGTTGAATAGGATAAATATTCCTTTGCTGGATAGAATAAAGAAGTTTTGAAAATATAAAGCCGTGTTGATTAGAGACGCGTTATTTTGACGTGAACGATATTTATATCGATTTTATTCGTTGTATAATGAATATTGAAAGGTGATTTCAAAATTAAATATTTTGAAATGAAATTCAAATTGAATTAGATTAAAATTCGAATTGAGTAGGAAACGAATTCGAATTGAATCAAATGGAAATGAATTCAAATTGAATTAAATTGAAATTGAAATTTAAAACGAACTGAAATTGAATTGAAATCAATTTGAAACGAATTCGAATATAGAAGGTAAATTCGAATTGAATTGAATTGAAACGAATTTGAATTGAATTGAAATGAACTCGAATTGAATTGAAATCGAATCGATTTGAAATTGAAATTGAAGTTGAAATTGTTTTGAAACGAATGTAGAACTATTTATAAAATTCGTTTTAAAAGGAAATCGACGAAATATATATATTATATATATATATATATAATGGCCTGAATAGAACGCGCCGCGCCGCGGCAGTTCGTGAATTTCGACCATTTATTTCAAACGGACATTGCGGGAGATCCGACCGTCGGATTCTCCTAAAACCGGAACCGTTGGGTTCGTATCGAAAAGAGCTTTCCAATGAATATTAGAAATTTGAAATCTAATGGTTGGATTTGGAATTATGTCCAAATCAATTTCAGAAAAGGTCGTTGTAAGTGCAGTTCGATGGCCGTTGATAGAAATCGACTGTACGGGCCTTGATAAAATTATTAAAAATATCTATAATTTGTGTAAGATCATAAGAAATGATTTGGGAAAAATTGGCTGAAGAATTCCACATTTGAAAGGATAAAAATAGATTTTTATCGAAATGAACTAGTTTTGAACTAGAATTAAAATCAATTTATTTTTGAAATAAATAAATTGAATTTGAAAGTGATTTTAAAAATAATCAATATTCCCAATACGTGGATTGGACTGGAGTTGAATCGAGAATATCTTCGGGATATTTCGATGTTGGATTTCGTGGCTATACAGATATTGTTATGGGAATTTGAAAGATATATTTTATATCGTTATTTCCAATACGATATTTGTTGGTTTCAGAATTTGATATTGAATATAAGCCGGTATATTTTCTATTCAGAGCCTTGTATTTAATATCAAATGTGATTTGGGTTTATCGTGAGTCGTGTTTTAGATGATATTGGTTCTTTAACCCAGTTAAAGGCAAGATATCGATTTCTGAAAAGATTAAAACTAAGTGGAATTTTAATGAATCTTTAATTAGATTAAAAATGTGAATTGATAATTTAAATTATCAAATCTGAAAAGTGATCGAGAGTGGAGTATCACCAGTTTTGCTCCAAAGCGATAGTTAAATCTTTAATTAGATTTGAACGTGAAATGGTAATTAATTTTACCGATAACACCGTGGTGTTAGATATGGAGTATCACCAGTTTTGCTCCATGGGATATATAGGTTGGGATTGGGAAATAAAATAAATAATTACTTCGGTGTGGTTCGCTAATACCGACTAGTTTGGAAAACCATAATATGGTTTGAAATGATATCCAAAGGAAGATTATAGGATAAATTTAGAAGAATTTATCTTGGATAAAATTAATGGGAACATTTCCCTAAGAATGTGATTTTGTGAATAAAAGAATATTCTGAATTGGAATGAGGCGTTTGTTGTGTTTGTGTAACATTTGTTTATCATATACGTGGGTTATTCAGAAAGGCCGGGTTATACCCATTCTGAATAACGGATTCGACGAGATGTCGAAGATGAAAACGGTGGTTGAAGACCGGAAGTCTTCACATCGTTTGGGTGATTACTGATGATCTCGATTGGGCTGTACACCCAAGATGAGGGAAATAGTTGGTGATCGTCCAGACGTACTTGGAGATGGATGGATATGCGAGGAAAGTGCCTCCGGTTTCGTTCAGACCCAGAACGAACTTGTAAATGGATTGTGTGTCTGACATTGGATTTTATTCTGTGTTGATTGATCTTTATTAAATATACATCTGTTTGGTGGCAGAGAATTTATTCTCTTGCTTAACGCCCTTCTCTGAGATGCACGAGCTCAGAGGTTGTATATCAATGGACATCAGTCGCATGGAGTGAATTGCCAGTGTGGCACGCGTAAGTGGCAATTGATCAGGGCTTCTGTTGAAAAGCAAAGTCTTGTGGTTGATGATCAAAGCACGGCCTGTGTGGCGCAGCTTTGTGTATAACGTGAATTCGCGAGCCTCACACCTCCGTATGAGTCAAAAACGGGATAGTGACTGCAGGGAGAGCACGACGTTTCTTTCTAGCTAGGGTGGTGTCAGTGACCTACCAGCCCTGACATTTATATACTTTTCACCTGTGTGATTGTTGGATACGAGGCGCCTCGGATATAGGTCTGTAAGGACCGAGAAACGTGTGTTCAGGAATAACTAATCCTCAAAAGTAAGAGAGGACCGGCCCTGAAGATCCAAGGATCATAGTGGGGTCCTGAGGCATTTGCTAGAGTGTCTCGAACGCGGAGAGGAGCTTGCCCCTTGCCTCAGCTCATGACGGAATCCAATTTCCAATACGTGTATTGCGGTTTTAATTGTAGAACTAGTATGGCGACATAGTAGATGGCAGCTATGCCGCCTATGATTGATACTTATGATTGAAATTGTTTTGACACTATACACCTATTATAGTATCAAATAATGTGTTTTAAACGTATCAAGCATGCTTTGGCTGTTATAAGGGAAAACCCTATCCTCCGGCTTGCGTTGCATTGTGTGATGGGACCTGGGTCTTATAACAGCTTCATTTTTCTTTATTTAGCATTGCGCTGTTTGTTCTATGCACTGGTATTCTTGAGAGGAAACCCGTTCCGTGTTATATGGCGTGGTCCCTAGATTTACCAAACTTTAAAACCAATATTAATAACTGTTTTAGTTCTCACACCAGTCACATGACTGACCTGGAGTTTATTGTTTTAACCTAAACTCTGGGTGCCCCTATTTTCCACACGGGCAGCTAATAGTTTTGGTTTTGCAGATTTATATTCACAGGGTCCTGATTTACAGCTGGAACGATGCTCGGGAAGCTCTGTATGTGACGGCCCGTCCCGCACCAGCCTGCATTTCCTCCGAAAGTGCGCTGTACACATGCCCAGCTAGTACAGAACAGTCGTCAGAAGAAAAGAAAGAAGAGAATGAACTAATCAAGGAACCTGTAGAATGTCTCACAGCGCATGGGACAAAATATAATAATAACATACTTGACATAAAACAGGCGAGACGGTGCATAAGCTGATAACTAAGATCAACATCAATCATCAGAGCAGCGGAAATCCAAATACAGCTTATTACAATTTTCCAAATTTACTGTCTCTAAACAAAAGAAAGCTAAAGTAGAAGATGCACCACCAATGCCCAAGCAGTGATCTTCAACAACACAGGGAGAATATTATATATATATATATATATTACGTGGAAGCCTCCTGCTCGTCTCCGGATCATCTACCCGTGCATCACCAGCTAACCTGTCTCTAGTCTACTCGTGTGAGCACCCAGAGTAATAAGAAGAGACATAAAACTCTGGGTCAGACATAAAGCCTGGTATGAGCGATAAGCATCTAAACAGAGTAATAACAGGTATACTAAACCATACCTGAACCTGGACCTGCAACCAAAGAGTTAGTACCACATACCGTACAATACTCCAAGGTGCCATAATGAATAGTGTAAGAATACGGGGGTGGGGTGTGCATGTCACAATGATAGCAAACAAATCATCCATAGCAACCATCCTCACATCTCTCAATCAATGCGTAAAGCGTACGACATCTACCACTTTGGAACGCTAGACAAAATGAGGTAACGACGAATCCCGACTTGTAGAAACCCTGCTGTGACCAAGCCAAACACTTGGAGTCATGACCGAACATTTCAATGACCCACTTCATTGGTCGTAGCCCTTGGTTCTACCGATGCCATAATGGCCCTGAATCCGCCTTCGTACCTCCTACCATAGTGGTCCAAAGCTATAGACGTCGATAACTCCTTGGCACGCGTCCCGCAGCAAAACCCAACCATGAAGCGAACTCGTTGATTCCCATCTGAATCTTGAGCTCTAACTTCTCATTTGGGCTTCCTTTACATCTCGGGTTTCTGTCATCACCCTCTGGATCGGTCTTCATTCTGTTCGTAACTTCCTGGTTCGGTTCGTAGTCACCAGCTCGTAGCCATCAACCTCGGATCGGTTCAGATCATCCTTCACGCTCGGGTCGGATCGTGGAAGCCTTCCTGGTTCGGTTCGCCAGCGTCGGATCGTGTCGCACCATATGGATCGCACCTCGTCAGCTCGTGGCGCCTTGTCGGGTCGGTTCGGGCTTATCAGTTCGTGGCAATCCACTGGTTCGGGTTGAGCTACCCATCTGGATCGTGGCGCCTCATCAGCTCGTGGTGCTTCCTCTCCAAGTTGGATCGTGGTCTTCCCTTCATGGCTCCGAGCTCTGGCACGTGGCGCGGTTCGAGCAGGCGGGTCGGTTCGTGGTCATGGGGGCGATCCGATCCGGATAAATTCCTGCACTTCGTTCCAGCGACAGTTTCTCGCCATTCGACGGCGTTTTTGACCAAACTAACACTTCTAAGCAATCACAAAACACACCATAGAGTCATAGCAACTTGTAATAGCAACCACAACAGCAAACAATCACTCAAATGAATCAAAAGTGGCCAAAGCTCCTTATTTTCCCTTAAGCATGTTTAAGTAAAACTGATCTTAGGGTTAACAAAACTTAATCAAATCGAACCAAATTTCTAACAGAGGCATAAAATATTATTTTCGAATTTCTAAACATTTTTCCAGAATTTATTAGTGTATAAATTCGCTAATCCTCACTAATTACCCTTAATTACCGTAATTAGTGCAAAAACTATGCAAATCACTCACCTTTGCCACAACTAGAACCCCAAAACTGAAATATTCTCCGATTTGGCGTTGTTCCCAATCCTACACAGCAGCTCTACCTCGGTTCTCGTGCTAATACTCCTTGGTTTGATGTTTGCTAAGCCTAATCTTCACTAAAAATGTGTTTTGGAGTGGTTTTAGAGGATGGAAGCCATTACTAAGGTCTCAAGGAGGTTTGTGGCGGCTCAAAACTGAAATGAAAGTGATAACCTAACCTTAATCAGTCCTCCTATACCTCTAAACCCGAAATTCCCCTCTGGGCCTAGCTGCTAATCACCCGGTTAAGCCCAATTAAGCTGTTTTTCACCATCTGAAACTTGTTTCAGCCATATCTCCCAAACGGTGAGTCCGTTTGGCTATTGTGACCACTCTACGGAAAGAGAAACCATCATCCGGAGCTAATGGAAGTGGTTTCAGGTCAAAATTCCTTTTCAGTCAAAAGTTATGGCCAAAACAGTGCCAACTAGGGGTAAAATGGTCATTAAAAAATCGGGAAAAATCATGAACATGGGAAATGACCCCAATAGTCGTCTCCCAAAGTTACATGACCATACGACTTTGTATGTGAAAGAAATAAATATTCTACGATCCTATGATGCGTAGACTACGGGTCGTTACAGTATCCGTGCATTACTTCTAGTTGTGTTTTTGTATTATTTTCCGCTGCGATGTATTTAAATGTAATTTAAATCTCTGATATTTGTTGAATGTAATTTATTCATTTATACTTTGTATATTCTTGTATCTGATGGAATTGTTGTAATAACAATGAAATGTTCTTCTGTTTGCGTTCTATTTTGTCTTGTCCTCAATTCTATCCGTGCTTTCCTTCACGGGGAAGTTCGGGTCGTCTCAGTTAATGATATTTTGAAAAAGATTCCAAAATGGAGATGTTTAAATATGTGTTTTGAAAAGTGGTATAGTACTGAACTCACTTCGATCGCTGGGAAATAACTCTGATGATGCTGGCCACATCATTAGTGTTCATTTTCGAGTTGTAAGTAACGGATTACTACCAAAGAAATTGTTTTAAATTGTTTGAGGAAACAAGTTGGCTGAAATCCAAAAAGGAATATTTTATTTTTGTGAAAAGCAAAGTTATTTAAACTCCCAGGAAAAGGTTGATTGAATAAAAACAAATTTAAAGTAATTTGGGAAAGCAAATTAAAATTGAAATTAAAGCCAGCTAAGTGGAAATTCAATTGAAATAGAGTAATCGAGTAAAATTGGAATTTTGTATATAATTGGACTCGGTTGAGTAAATGGATTGATTTTTGAGATAAAAATCAGAATTGTGATTTTGAGATGAAGATAATTGATTATACAAATTAATTAGTTAATGGAATGTGGGAATGAAACTTAACTTGGTTAAGTATATGGGATTGACGAGTTAAGAAAAATGGAACTTGAGTTGAAATGAGATGAGGTTTGGATATAAGCGAATAATTGTGATTAGATTTGATTGGTTGAAATTGATTGGAAATCGATTAGTATAGATGGATATATGATCAGCAGGTATTGGGTAGAAGCAAGTGCAAGGATGTAATGATATGCCCGATAAAAAGGTACATGTTTAAATTTCCATATGAGGTTTTATGCGCCGAATGGGTAAGCCGCCTGGATTTTTTATTTTATTTTTGGAAGGAAAGTGCCTAGAGAGGCGAGTTGGGGTATGTACTATTGACAGGTACAAAGGAGTTGCTCGCGAAATTTTCCGGAAATTTAGAGTGTGAGAAAATTTTCAGAATTTTTGAAAATTTTCGTTATTCGAAATGAATTAATATTTTAATTGGAATAAATTGGTTCGGTTGAAACTAAAATTAGAAGAAAACAAATAAATAATTTTTAACCAGTTAAAAGGGTTAGTTTTCTACCTTTAGCAATTTCGAGGACGAAATTGTTTTATGGGGGAAAGAATGTAACGACCCGTATTTTCACGGATAATAATTTATTTAATTATTTAAATAAAGGTTTGGTAATTTAAAATGACCAGAATTAAATAATAAGGAATATTTAATTAATATAATAATTAAATAATATATTTAAATTCCAGAATAGTAGGAAATAGTAGAATTCACAATACGATGTGAATTGGATCATATATAAACTATAATCCAGTTTGGAATTGAATTAGAATAACGAATATATTATTTAAACGAAGTTTGAACGTATAATTATATTATAATTAAAATCGAGCTTGAAATGGCGCGGTAGTTCGCTATTTGGCGATTTGAACTTCAATTGAATATACATAATCCGTTTTAAATCGGATTTCGCGAAACAAGAAACGTTCGGAGCTGGTGAAGTATATTTTTCTAGTGGAAGAGAAAAATCGGGATTTGATTTTGATTTATGTCCAAATCAAATTTTTGAAAAGTCGCTATGGAATTCCTTTATAAATTATAGCGATTTATTTATATTATAAAAGGATTTTCCAATATAAATTGAATATCGATTCAACTGGGATTTGAAAATTGAGTTATAAATCCAATTGGAACAATACGATATTCTGTGTGAATATATATATATATATATATATATGATAATATATATTTATTTATATTTAATTTAATTGTTTTTAAATATATTTATATATTTAAATGGGTTATTTAGAGCTTTAAAAATAGCCATTTTTGCAAACAAACTCCGTTTTCGACGAAACTATTTTTTTGGATCCGTAATATTAAATTATTGTTAGATTTCAAGTTTTGTGATTTTTAGAGGTAGTATGTGGCCGTACGGATTTTTAATGTGAAAAAAAAATCGGTATTTTGACGGTTAAAAATACGCTGTGTGAGAAAACAGAGTTGGAATTCGACGAAACCAGTTTCGTTGGGTCCGTAATGTCAAACTCAAGCTCCATATCAATTTCCATGATTTTTGGATATTGTATGTGATCACAGGATTTTCTTAATGGTAAATACAAACAGCGATTAGTTAAAATCGAATATAAAAATCAAACAAAATAATATATATTTTTCCTATAAATACCCATCAACTATTTCCAAACCCTAACCTATTTCTTCTGGTCAAAGAGCGGGCTGTCGCTTCTTTTCTCTTCTCAGGAAAAAATCGAGAATTTGTTAAAAAAAACTCTTTGAAATCAAAATAAAAGCTCATAAATTATGATGAATATATATGGATTGGTAATGAGATTCTCTTCGATTTGGTGTCCCTTTTAAGTGGACCGATCATATTTTTGTCGAGCTCAAAAATAGGCAGTGAAAGCTAGGGTTGAAAATCGAAAACCATTGAAACATCGATGTGGATTTTTGAGGTCGTATTCGAGTTTCTGGGATGGTTTAGCATCATGTAGAAGAGTTTTGGCGATTCTGGTGAAGGGGTTGTTTACGTGCACTTCCTGTAGCTCACGCAGAGAGCTGTGCAATAGGATATTCAAGAAGACACCGAATTGATTGATACTCGCATGGATTGGAAGAAGAACTGACGAGAGAAATTTCAGTGATTTTTGTTTGATTTATATAGAGGAGTGAAGTTGCGGTGGAGCCTCGAAGTGTCGGCAATGTCATAGATCGGGAACAATTTTATTTTTGGTGAAGAAGAATGATAGGGTGGGTATGGGCTTTTAGAATTAGAGATGGGCCAGATGATAAGGGTGAGCCCCAATTTTAATATTTAAAGTTAATTGTTTTTAACTTAAATAGTAATCGAACTTGTAAAATCGATAACTTGCTCATATGTTATCAGAATTGGACATATAAGATCCGTTAGGATCGTATGCACGACGATTATACCATGGAACTGACTGGGAGTGAATTGGAGCTCGTTTGGATTTATGGTGAAATTAAACGCCTGAATCAAATCAATGACCAATTATCGTTATTTAACGATAACGTCAAAGGTGAGTAAATCTCACTAACTCTACTCAATTTATATTTTTATAAAATATTTTTAGAATTTATAAATGATGGTTGTTTGCTGTGCGTTGGCTGTTTGGTTGAACTGCTAGTTAATTGGTTGAAAATATAGATAACGATATATATATATATAAATCGTTCATCGAATATTGATTCTATTATCAGAATAATTCATATTCGTGTTATTTATGTTGATTAACATCTGTGGATGCAGGGAAACAGGTCGGAGGGATCCAACTGGATTCCTCAACATTTATTTTGCTGTTTTTCATATATTGTGATAGATGATGTGATTTATAATCTGTTGTTGATTATGTGTGTTTGATCATCGTTATTTGGTACTTTTAAATACCAAAGGAAATACTGGAGTGTGCAAAGGGAAATTTCAAACTATAATTTGAAATAAAATATTTATATAAAATCAAAGGATTTTATATAAAAAGGAATTTTGAAGTGAATATTAAAAGAGGGATTTTATGAAATCAAAAAGGTTTTATAAAAAGAAGGGATAGGTGAAAATTAAATAAGAACTTCTATATAAAATTAATATCAGTTATATGGAAGATTAAAAGACCGCTTTTGGTTAAATTAATTAATAGAAGTAATAAGAAGTAAGTAAAGAAATATATGAAAGAATATATTTATATGAAATCAAAGAATTTGAAAAAAAAAAAAAAAGAGTTTTTGAAGTAAATATTGAATTTATGGATTTTATAAAAAGAACTGTTTAGAGATTTATAGAATTATAAAAGGAAATGGGCGAGATATGAAGGAATTATAGGAAACTAATTTAAAGTAAGTATTTAATAGAAATCCATTTAACAAATAACTTGAAAGAATAATTTATAAATGATGCTTATAAATTAAGGATATATTTATCTTTTGATAAATAAATATATAAGTCAAAATTTATATAGAGAAGTAGAAATCGGTTTTAACACCGATATTTTTATAAAATGTGAACTCAGCATTTATAAAGGGAAGTATAAATGAGATTTAAGTGTTAGAAATAAAAAAGGAGATTCCGTATGAATAATTCTATAAATAAAAGTATAAATAGAAGTTGGAAAATTGGGTATTGTTTGGAAATACGAAATCAAACTAAAGAGATTGTATAAAAGGAATATTTTTCACATTTGGTGTGAATGATGGACTTAAGCAAATATTTTGCAAATAAACACAGTTATAAAGGAAAGTGGATTTTTGAAATAAAATTTAAACAGAAATGGAATTTCTAATGGTTAGAAATAGATAACTTGTTGAATAATGAAAACAAATGTTGTGATTTATAACCAATGTTTGTTAATGAACTATAATATAATTATCAGTGGATTATTGAGATTGCAAATTCAATAGTAAATTTGGAAAATGGGTAATTTGGAGTTGTTTTTAAAAGGAACAATGAAATCCACTTCGATATTCGGAATGTAAAAAAGATTAAATAAAATCCGTAAAGATTTGTAATTAGAATTCAACTAAGCCAGATGTTTTTTAAAAGTAAATTTTTTGAAGAAATTATATATTGAATAAATCAGGATTTAACAAGATAATTAGTGTTCGGCTGGAAACCGATATTTGATAATCGAATATAAGTTATTTGAAGAGGATTAATCGAATATAAGTTATTCGAAGAAGAGAGTTAATCGAATATAAGTTATTCGAAGAAGAGAGTTAATTGAATATAAGCTATCCAAAAGGAAGAGTTATCGAATATAGTTTATTCGAAAGAGAGATTATCTAATATAGTTATTCGAAGAGAGATAATCAAATATAGTTATTTGAAAGGGAGTTATCGGATAGCGATTATTCGAGAGAGAATTGTAAGTTAAAATTAGATTATATCGAATTAGGGAAGTACTATTTACTTTCTGTTTTTTAAATTAATATTTATTTATTTATAAATTTGTTGTTTGTTTGTTTATTCAAATTAAGAAATAAAAGTTATATTTAAGTTATTATATTTCGGAGGTATGGGATTATAACACTATTGTTATAATCCAAATGATTTCTGTAAAAGAAGTAGATTCGTAAATAGAATCTGAGATTTATGTAAGGAAGTTGTTAAAGATTTAAAAGGGTGAACTTTGTCTATTTCGAGGTTAGAAATGTTGTTCAGTTAAGGTCTGAGAGGTAATTATACCCCAACTTGATTGACTTAGTTTTTAACTAAGGAATGGATAAGGTTCGATAGTGAAGGTTGGTTAAGTGAATTTAGTTAATGAGTGCAATGGTTTGAATTGGCTAAATGATGTTTTATTTAAACATCTGTTTAAATCAAATGAAGGAGTTTTGGAAATGTTTTCCAAATAAGAATCAAAAATGTTTTCTAATATAGAAAATAAGGAATGGAGCAAATACGGAAATGTTTCAAATGATTAACAAAGTATGTTTTCTAAATTTAGAAAATAAGAATTTACAAATATATAGAAATGGGAAATGAATAAATTAATGATAAATTAAAGGAGATCAGTGTTGATTGATGATTGATCGATCGAATTTCTATCTGGAAATAAGATCGTTGGTTGTACACCTATTTTTCTTTGATAGTTAAATCACCGACTATCGAAATTTTTGACCATTATTCCATCGTCAATACGGAGATACCGGGATCGGATTCATTATCTGGAAACCACTCTGTATGGACGTTAGCATTGCGATCAAATATGATGAAGATAATTGAAGACGGAGCTATGCAAGGGCTATCCTGTTTACAGAATAGTGCCTTCGGTTTGTCCAGTCCCAGGACAACGTGAATAGATGAATGTCTGACAAAATATCTCTAACGGATCGTGTAAGTTGATCTCTTCAAATGTACTTACATTTGGTGGTGGAGGAATTCATTTCTCTTAGCTTTATACTCATGGTATTTTTAGGGAAATCAATTTGTGATTTGGTGGGTATTACGATGTGGCATTCAAAGTGAAGGGTGGTCAGGTGTTCCAAAAGATATGTATGACCTCAAGCCTCATCAACCGGGAAATGACAGAAATCGAGCAGGCAGCATGGCTAGGTGGGTCGCTCCCATTAAGGTGTATATCACCTATCTAGAGAAAATCCATTTCATTCTTTTATCTGTTTTCGATGTTGTCCCTTTTCGGGAAACGGTGGGCAGCTCCCAACCGTTGGTGATATACATTCGATACACTCAAGCGAAATGAGTGGTCGGTCATGTGTGGGCCAGGATATAAGACGTTCTTGTTGAACCCAGTGTATTCGCCTCTAGAGATACACTATCGGCATGTGGTCCCATACCTTGTCATAGTAGGAATCCAATCTCTAATAAGCGCCCACAGTTTTGTTTGTATACTATATATGTGGAACGTGAGATGCAAGCGTTCTGCTAGATTGTTAATTACTTGTGATTAGACACTATTATAATATCAGAAAAGTATTGATTTGAAAGTGTTTTGGGTTATCGTAAGGTAAAAACCATCTGTATTTATGTGTGGATCGGTCTTACGATTACCTTTTCTTTTGAAAAGGATTTTGAGAAGTTAAACCAAATGATTTGAGTATACTCACACCAATCCCATGACTGACCCAGAGTTTATTTTGGTTTGTTTTCCCTAAACTCTTGGGTGCCCAAATTTGTACGGGCAGTCAAGTAGTTCAGGTCTTTACAGATATACTTGGAGGAGCTTGAAGCAGGAGGCTTCGGGATTATATAGTTATTGTCATTTCCGCTGTGTGTAAGTGTTGTACTCTGATAATGTTATTATATATATATACTGTTTTATTGCAAAGTTATGTTATAATATATTTTATTCATTCCGCTGTGAGATTCGTGTTACTCTGATTTTTATTCTGTGGTGTTTTTTTTCTCCTTCTCCTATTCTAATTTTCTATCTTATTTATTCTTACCCTCTAACTTATTTCTATTAATGATCTGAAATGTTCGATACCTAAATAATTAACATGGGTTTTATGTTGATTTTCTGGGTCGAAAATCCCCGAGTTGTTACAAGGGTAAATCAAAACAAATAAACTCTGGGTCAGCCACGGGACTGTTGTGAGTAAACTCCAAACACTTGGTGTAACTTTAAAAAAATCCTTTTCCAAAAGAAAAGATAATCATAAGACCAATCCACACATAGACATGGATGGTTTTTACCTTACGATAACCCAAAACATTTCTATTTCAACAACATAATCTGATATTATAATATTGTCTAAATCAAATAAGTAACAATCTAGAAGAACGCTTGCATCTCACGTTTCACATACATAATATACAATCAAAAACCATGGAAACTTATTTGGTAATGGATTTCCAACTATGACAAGGTATGGAACCACCTTTCGATAGTCTATCTCTAGAGAGGAATACACTGGGTTCAACAAGAACATCTTGTAACCCGGTCACACATGGCTAACCACTCATTTCGCTTGAGTGTATCGAATGCATATCACCAATGGTTAGGATCAAAAACCGTTTCCCGAAAGGAGAAACATCGAATAGAATAAAGAATGAAATGAATTTTTCTATATAGTTGGTAATACACCCTAATTAGGAGCTATCCACTTAGCCATGTTGCCTGCTCGATTTTTTTCATTTCTCGGTTGTTGAGGCCTGAGGCTACGATTGCATACCTTTCATTAATAGCACAATCACTTTGAATGTCACATTGTCAGATCCGTTAATCACTAGTTGATATGCACAAAGATATTCTGGATATTATGCTAAGAGAATAAATTCCACGCCACCAGATGTATATTCGTACAGAACAACTAATGCAATCATTGGAAATACCCTGTCAGGCATTCGTACATACACGTTCGTTCTGCGACTGAATGAAACCGAAGGCACAATTTCTATTAATTTATCTTAGGCAATTTCTACCTAGGGTTAACAAAAAAGCCCTTGCACTTTATTCTATCCTCGATTATCTTCATATAATATGGTTCGCAACGCTACTGCCAATACGATGTGGTTCTTGGATAATAATCCAACGGTCTCTCCATATTGACAACGATGGTCAAAAACTTCGATAGTCAATTACTTAACTATCGAAGAAAAACAAACATCCATACAAAACACAAACAATCATTGAGTCCCTTAATTAATATTTCATTAATTAAATCACTTCTCTATTTCCTTATCAATATTAGTTAACCAAATATTTCAACAATCATCTTGGCCTCTTACTCTATTGGGAAAAAACATTTTTCATATATCACCTTCTATTATTTTCTACACTTAGAAAATATCTTCTATTTATAATTGGAAAATATTCCAATCACTTATCTCTTTCCTGAACTCATTTATTTTTATACTTAGGAAATATTCGTTATAATGCTTCTAAAAATTCCACTTATCTAGGTTGAAACGACTGTCTCGTTAAACATCGTTACAACAACCCAAAATATTGCATTCTACTAAATCTCTTTACACATTGATCTTTGAGACGGAATCTTCCTATTTATCAGTTAATAATGAAATCAATCAAGTTGGGGCATAATTACCCCCCCAGACCTTTACTAAAAACATCCTTGACTTCAAAAAAGACAAGACCACTTACTTCGAATAATCAACACCATAAAAACCAATTATTCATTTTTAAAACGTCTCTACGTTTCTCTTTCTCTTTTTACCCGATTTAATTTATAGATTTCCATTTTGTTTATAATATTCTATTTTAAGTTAGTTCACTTATCGAATTCCATATATATATTGATTTCTATTTATCAATTTTTCTTAAAAATGTTATAACTCCTTAAATTTCCAGAAAATTTCGCAGCACCTCCTTTTTACTGGTCAATAGCTCAAACCTCAACTCGCCTCTCTAGGCCCTTTCCATTCAAAAATAAAATCAAAAGGCCAAGAGGCTTGCCGATTCAGCGAACAAAAACTCATATGGAATTTAAATACGTACCTTTTTGTCCAGCACTCGAATTAAAAATCTTCATTCTCTTCATCGCATACCTGTTTAACATATATACGTCCATTTCAAATTTATTCCAACTCAATCTAATCATTTTTAACTCAGTTCGCTAATTTATTCTTTAATTAGCTCTTTTGTCTATTTTACTTTTTATTTGGACATATCATGTTCGAATATATATTTAATTTACCTAAAACCCAATCTAATACCACTTTCAACTTGAGTTTCATATTCGATTTTGAATATGAATTCACCAGTTCAATTTACTTAACCAAAACCCCATTTTGTGTCAAAACTCAATTAACTAATTATTCTTCAAATTAGTTAATTCTATTTAATAATAAAAATTCTGATTTTTGTTTCAAAAATCAGTTTACTTACTCCACTTGAGTTCATATTTATTTATTTTCTCAAGTCTGGATTTTTCTAATGGAAATTCGGGTTTTATTTACTTAAAATCCTTTTATTTATTTAAATAAACCATTATGGTTTCAGAATGGTTTTGGCGCTATTTTTCTAGAAATTTGATTTTGACATAACTTAAAATCTATAAGACAAATCCAAAATTTTCCCTTTCATTAGAAAACTATTATTCAATCTGTCCTAATGATTCTTGTTTCAAAGAATTTCGACTTAAATTAAGTCTTATATACTCAATTGAAGTTCAGCCAAATTACAAATTACCGTGCTGTAGCGAGTTTGTTTTAAATTGTATTTTAATATAAACGTTTAAACTTCATTTAATTTAAATTTCAATCTCGTTCTAATATATATTTTAATATATATTAGATCCAGTATTCAAATCCAACTTAATATTTCCGATTATCTCTAATTGTCGATTTTTCATTACTCGGTTATAAATTTATTTATAACTTAGTTTGCTATATTAAATTCCAATTTCCTTTATGAATAAATTATTTATAAAATTCGATATAATCGAATTCTAATTATAAATTCTTAGATTTATCTCAATTCCGTTTATATTACGAATTCCGGAATAACATCTGTCATCCCCTTTTTGAAACTATTTCTAATTCATTTTTAAATTCATACTTGAATTTAAACTTCTGAATTATCTAATGATAATTTATCTCACTTAATTTATAACGCCGTTAATAAATTTAGCATCCTTATTTTATAATTTAAAAAAAGTTTCCATTTTAAAATCTGTTTGAACCCAAAATCTTATTTTCGAGTATTCTACTCATTATAGCTTATATATAAAAAAAGAATCTATTTCCATATTTAAATTTAAACTTCTATCTAATAAAATCCTAATATTTTTCTGAAAATATTTTATTTAAATAAATTCAATCTAATCGAATTCAAATAATAAATCCATAAAGATCTATTTTAATTCAATTTACATTTTGAACATCAGAATTGATTCCATTGTTTCTCTTTGAAACTAATTTCAGATTTCCTTTTTAAATTCACATCTGAATTTACATTCCCCAAATTATCTAAATGATAATTTTTCCTATTTCATTTATAAACACCGTTTGTAATTTCACTTCAATTTCCCACATTATCCAATGAAAATTATTCCATTTTATTCATAAACACCGATTACAAATTCACTTCAGTTCCCCTGCATTATTTAATTTATAAATTCAATACTTTTTCTTATTATTCAAAACAAGTAAATATGTCTTAGTCCATTCGAAAATCAAATTCTATTTTTAAAAAAATAGAATTTTTCCATTTAAATCTCAAAATCCCTTCTCACGATGTTTTTGTAAATAAACCTATAGGCCCGGTGATATTTAAACATTCAAAAACACTCAATTATCAACCACAAGTTTTCTAACACATCATATATGATAACATATATGAAACAAACAAATAATAATATTTTTGAGGAATCCAGTTGGATCCCTCCAACCTGTTTTTCCTGCATCCACAGACGTTAGTTAACATAAATAATACCCATCCTGCTTCAAGGCAGGATATCGTGGTATAGAAGGTCATCCACTATCATATGTAGGGCGCATAGGGTCATCCGCAAATGATACTAAGGGCATCCGCTAATGGTACTGCGGGAAATATCCAATCACCAATATATATATATATATATATATATATATATATATAACCACAACCACCAAGCCTAAATAACCTATATATATATATATATACACATATAACAGCCACAATAACATTACAATGTAACCAAACAACCAACAAACAACATAGAGAAATTATTTAAAATGAAAATTCATTTATAATAAAATTATAAACGAACCAGAGAGTGAGCATAATGTCTTTATTTGCCGAAATAAATAAAAGACTTTTGATTTATTTTCCATCTGTCTCTGAAAAAATTCAAATCCATCTCCCGCTAGATGTCCAACTCGACTTGCATTAATTTTTGGACTTGTATAAATTTAATACAGGATTTAAAATAGTGCGAATTATATAGGCTGCATATTTTTTCCCTTTTAATTTATTTTTACTAATCACTTAAATTAAATAAGTTAATTTTACCTCAACTGAACCTTAATTCTTCTTTCCCAAAATTTAGACAGCGGCTCCCCCCTTTAGCCTACAAACCCATAGCTGCAATTCTCCTCATCTCCCTCTTATCCATTTCAAAAAGTTGCCTACATTTAGACCTAATCCACTTCTAAATTATTTTCTCCTACTTCGAACAAACAGGAACTCTCCTGTAGCTCCTATATCCGACCATTTCTCCTTATCATCGAAGACTACTCATCCCATCTTCTTCTTACCAAATCCAACAACTTCCTCCTCCTGTAGCCGTTACAGACGTTCCAAATACTTCCATAACAAAAACTGCACTTGCCCGACCTCTTCCCCTTACACAACAAAGCCCAGTTTGAAGCCTGCTACTTCCCTCCATATTGTCAAACGAACGACGCTCGACCTCTACATCCATCGTGACTTCCTTCTATCACCAAAACACGGAACCACTTGCCCCACTTCACATCTCCAATGGATCAAAATTCGTAACCCTAACCCTACTCAGAATTTGATTTCAATGTTGCGCCTTCAACAATAGCAACTCGCGAGACCTCTGCGCTCATCCCTCCTTCCAATCAAACTCTAAACCTAACGAGCGACTTATGCTCGAAGACGATCTCCAAAACAGCATTGTACAAATCCGGGTGATCTTGAACGATCGAGTCCCCTCAAGCCTGCTATCGCTAGGCGGAAGCCATAGCTTTGGTGTTGTCTTCGCGTTAGCTCGCAATTCCTAGAATTCGATTTTGCCCCTTTCTCTTTTTTTATTACATACAAAAGCGATTTGTTTATGGAAGGGAGAAAGGAAAAAAAATATGATTTTCGATTTAAGAGGAAACCATTTTATTCTTTCGATTGATTGAAAGCTTTGTTTGAATTTATAAATTAAGAAGGTGCAGTTTTATTCATTGCCTAGAGGATTAAAATGCAAAAGAGAAAAAGGAAAGAGTTCATCACAAATTTATAAACGAAGGAAGGGAGGTTTTCTACGTCGGCTAAAGTACAAGATATTAAATTTTGATTTGATCTTTAATTTAATGCGATTTGATTTCTATTTAATTCGACTTGATATAAAGAAATTTTTAGTTTATTTAAAATGATATCAATTTGATTTTGTGCATATCCACTACAAAAATCCTGGGGTTCACAACTTAAAATCACGAATCCCTATTTTAACGTAGCGACCAACGTTCCAATCTTATAATGTTATTTTGAACTCAGCGGAATATATTCTGAAATTTAATTTGAACACTATATATAAAACTATCATATTAAATTGGTATAATATAATTTAAATTCAAAACAATTCAATTCTTTGATAATAAACTATTATTATCATAGCTTATAGTCAACACAATTTATATTGATTATCTGAGCCGTTTTGACTCGGTTTTAATTTCGAATTGAATTATTCCAAACTCTCGTATTATGAAATTATAAAAATCGATTTATATTATCAACTCAATAATTAAAACCACATTAAATATTTAAAATTAATTAATTAAAAATTCAGGTCGTTACATCTTTTTTGAAAAGACAACAATTAATCTCACAAACATGTATTTTTTCAAAACCAATATCAAATGCTTTAAGATTATTTTTAACTACATAAAAAGTTTAGGAAGTACGTTGTCTTTCAGCAAAAATAAAAAGTGTTGCATATTTAGAAGCTTGTCAAACCCACTATCAGATAGACCGGTCTCACATTTAAGATCATACAAGACAGTGATGGCTAATAATTTTGTATGATCTGTACAACCAGGATATAATGGAGTTTTCACATCATTCAAATTTTTGAGCAACTCATCCTTTCTTCTTTGAAAATCAACATCATCTTTATCATCAGCAAGAAGATCATGATTCATAAAACCTTCATCTTCATAGTGAATCATCCTGAATAAGCCATACGTGTCGGACGAATTTGTCTTTTCATTTACATTTATTTGTTCGCCATGGCTATACCACCAACTGCGCTTATATTTAGGATCGATTCCTTTTATAACTAAATGCTCAATGATGATGTGATCATCATGACATCAAAGACTTCGACAGCCCCTACATGGGGACAAAATTTTCTCCACATTTCTCAGATTTATCTTTGCCACACGCATGAAATTCAAAGCTTCTTACCGATACTCTACACTAGTCACTTAAGCCAAAAGCCAATAGAGGGTAAGTATTAAGTTCCAAGTATAAATTTCATTTTGTAATATATTATATATATATATATATAGTAGCCATGAAATATTAAATGTTTTTTCGTTTAACATAGTGTTTTTGAGTTAGAGCCCTCCAATATAGTCTTAGGGTATTGAAACAGACTTTCATGAGTCGCATGATGTCATGTTGGCCTAAGTGAACATGGGTACTAGACGATGTTAATAAGGCTGTTTGGCAAGATTTTTTGGTATGTGTGATATATCATTTATTTCTTTAAGTAGCCATGCTCTTATTTGATTAGTTCATGTTTATGCTATTTTTAAAAAATGCTAGGTATAATGGACCTCCAGAAAACATATATTTCCCTTGTCTGGCGCCAATGGAATAGTAAAGTTACTAATAATTACGGAGAAAATTAAATGACATAAAATCAGTTAGAAAAAAACCGAGTTGGATGAGCGTTATGGTGTGGGATTATAACGTCCCGTAAAAATTCGATCTTGGTTATCCGATATACAACACATATCGAACATCCAAGGATCGAAAATACTGGTAGTTAATGAAAGAAATTAGAGGGTGAGGATAGATAGGATAGAAACTTAGAATAAAAGAAGAAGAAGAAGAAGAACATACAACATCAGAGTAAACACGAATCTCACAGCGGAGCGAACAAATATATTTCATAACATAACTTTGAATATAAATCTGTACTTGAATATACATATCATTTCCAAAGTATAGCACTTAAACACAGCGGAAAAACCATAGCTATATAATTCTAAAGCCTCCTGCTCCATCTCTTCAAGTATCTGTAAATCCCGACTACTTGACTGCCCGTACAAAATTGGGCACCCAAGAGTTTATGGAAAACAAAACAAAATAAACTCCGGGTCAGTCATGTGACTGGTGTGAGTAAAATCAAACTTTTTGATTTAACTTTCAAAATCCTTTTGACAAAAGGATAATCATAAGACCGATCCACACATAAACACGGATAGTTTTTACCTTAAGATAACCCAAATCATTAGTAAAACAATATTATTCTAATATTACAATAATGTTTAACACAAGTAATATCAATCTAGTAGAAACGCTTGCATCTAACGTTCAACATATATAATATACAATCAAAACTGCGGGCTCTTATTTGGGGAATGGATTCCAACTATGACAAGGTATGGATCCACCTTCCGCTCAGTGTACTCTAGAAGCGATACACTGGAGTTCAACAAGAACATCTGGCAACTCGGCCACACATGACCGACCACTCATTTCGCTTGAGCGTATCGAATATATTGTCACCTTACAGTTGGTAAACCAACATAACCTGTAACGACCCGGAAAAATGCGATCTTGGTTATCCGATATACAACACATATCGAACATCCAAGGATCAAAAATAACCGAATAGTTAATAAAAGAAATTAGAGGGTGAGGAAAGATAAGATATAAACTTAGAATATAAGAAGAAGAAGAACACAACATCAGAGTAACACGGACCTCACAACGGAACGAATAACATATCCTTGAAATAAAAGATTTGTACTTGAATATACATATCATTATCAAGTACAACACTTACAACACAGCGTAAATAATTATAGCTATATAATCCTGAAGCCTCCTGCTCCAAGCTCTTCCAGTATATCTGTAAATCCTGACTACTTGACTGCCCGTACAAAATTGGGCATCCAAGAGTTTAGGGAAAACAACAAAATAAACTCCGGGTCAGTCATGAGACTGGTATGAGTAAAACAGTTTAAAACAGTTTGAACAAGTAAACGATATCTCATAAGACCACGCTGTATAACGGAATGGGTTTTCCCTTATGAGAATCCAAATTATATTTATATCAAAATCCTTTTGATATTATAATAATGTCTATCAACAACAATTTAATAATCATCTAGCAGAAACGCTTTCATCTCACGTTCTACATGTATAGTATACAATCAAAAACCGCAAGCACATATTGGGTAATGGATTTCCAACTATGACAAGGTATGGAACCACCTTTCGCTAGTGTACCTCTAGAAAGGAATACACTGGATTCAACAAGAACATCTTGCAACCCGGCCACACATGACCGACCACTCATTTCGCTTGAGTGTATCGAATGTATACACCAACGGTTGGGATCAGCAACCATTTCCCGAATGGGACAGTATCGACAATAGATTTTTAGGAATAAATGAAACTCTAGATCAGGTGATTATACACCCTACTTCGGAGCGACCGACTTAGCCATGCTACCTGCCCGATTTCTGTCATTTACCGGATGTGAGGCTAGAAGCTACGCTTTATCATCACATCAAATTCACTTCGAATGCCACATTGTCAGATCCATCGAAAATCACTAATTGACGTCTACAACAGTACATTACGTGTTAGTTAAAGAAGTTTCCTTCTCCGCTTCCACTCTTGGTACGGTTGAAGAAATCAATGTACGTGACCTTTCTGAAAATACTTTGTCAGACATTCATCCATACAAGTTATCCAGGAACCGGATGAACCGAAGGCACTATTCAGTACATCCATCTTAGGCACTGTTATCTAAGACTTATACAATAGCCCTTGCGCTTTACTCCGTCTTCACTTATCTTTGGCATATACGATTCGCAACGCTTATGCCAATACAGAGTGGTTCTTTGGATAATAATCCAACCGGTCTCTCCATATTAACAACGTTAAAATGGTCAAAACTTCGATAGTCTGTGATTTAACCATCAAAGAAAACACGTGTGCAAACAACGATATTATTTCCAAATGGAAATTCTATTAATCAATCATCAATCATATATCTATATATATATATATATATATTCATATTTCCTTATTTTGTATGTTTAGAAAATATATGTTATTAACATTGGAAAATATTTCCATAACTTATTCCTTATTTCCAATTTCAATATTTGATTACGTTTCTGATTCTATTTGGAAAACATTTCCAAATCTTCTTTACTTGGATTTAAACAGATGTTTAAATCAACATCCCGACGACAACTCGAACCACTATACTTATTTACTAAATTTACTTAACCACTTTCACTCTCGAACCTTAACCATTTCTAAATTAAAAACGAAGTCAATCAAGTTGGGGTATAACTACCTCTCAGACCTTAACTGAACAACATTTCAAATCTCAAAAATAGGGTAAGTTCATCTTTAACCCTTTAACACTTACTTACGTAACTCTCATTCGAATAAATCTCTATTCGATAACTCCTCCCTTCGAATAACTATATTTGATAATCTCTCTTACGAATAACTAGATTCGAAAACCTTTCTTCGAATAAGCTAAATTCGATTAACTCTATTTATTTAACCCTAAACGATTAACTCTTTTTACTTGACTCCTTTCGAATAACTAATCCGATAACTCCTTTCGATTAAACTATAATCGATAACTCCTTTCGATTAACTCATTCAATAACTCTTATGTGTTTAACTCTATTCGAATAACTAATTCGAATAACTCTTATTTATTTAACTCTATTCGAATAACTAATTCGAATAACTCTTATTTATTTAACTCTATTCAAATAACTAATTCGAATAACTCTTATTTATTTAACTCTAACCTAATAACTCTTACTTGATTAACTCTAACTGGTTAACTCTATTCAACCCACTCGACTCGACTAACCCCTTTCGAATAACATATTCGATTTACTAACTTTCGAATACCATATTCGATTGACTTACTTTAGAATACCATATTCGATTAACTCCCTTCGAATAACTTATATTCGATTTAACTCCTTTCGAATACCATATTCGATTTAACTCCTTTCGAATACCATATTCGATTTAACTCCTTTCGAATACCATATTCGATTTACTGACTGTATTCACTTTATAAAGATTTCCTTTTTAACAACGTTTATTCATTTTTAAAGATTTACTTTTAGTAACGGTTCTTCACTTTAAAAATGATTTCCTTTTTATAATGTTTTCCCTTTTTCTAACGGTTTTCTTTATATAACGTTTTCCTTTTCATTTCTATTTATTCCCTAAGTAAATAATCCCTTTATAATATCTTATTTATTTACCAAGTAAAAAATTCACTTAACATGTCCAAATTATAAATAAATATCTCATTTAACACCTCCTATTTACTTAACAAATAAATATCTCCTTTAACACCTCCTATTTACTTAACAAATAAATATCTCCTTTATAATATCTTTATTGATTTTATAAATATTTTCTCTTTTATACAATCCTTTGATTTTATAATCATTCCCTTTTCTAGAAATCTCCTATTTATAAATATTCAATTTATAAATATTCTGTTTTCAATATCACTTTGAAAATCTCCTTTTCCCATTCGATATTTTATGGTACTTAACACATCAAATCACGATGACCAATATCATCGAACACATATAATCAACCATAGATTATAAACTACATCATATATCACAATATATGGAAAACAATAAAATAACTGTTGCGGAACCCAGTTGGGTCCCTCCAACCTGTCTCCCTGCATCCACAGATGTTACACAATATAATCAACATCACTTTCAGTTCAATATGAAATATTCTGTTAATAGAATCAACCTATGTAGATTTAACGATTTATATATATTTATATATATATATATATAATTTCCACTAATTTACTAGCAGTTCAATCAAACAAATCAACACATAGCAATCACAGATAATTATCAGTTCTAAGAATACGTTATAAAAATATAACTGTTCAGAGTTGGTGAGATCTACTCACATTTGTGTGTTAGCCGTTAAATAATGGTTTGCGTTATTTGATTCAGTTGGACAATTTATTTTGCCATAAATTCATACGAGCCCCAATCCACTTCCAGTTAGTTCCATTGTGTTGCTCCCGTCCATACGATCCTATCGGATCTTGTTTCGCTGAATTCCGACCATGTATGACGAAGTTATGACATTTAGAAGTTCGTATACATTTGAATTAAATAAAAACATGGATTTTTATATAACGGGCCTTAACCTTACAAACTCCACAGCTCCTCCTCGATCTTAAAACGAACCTGAATCCATCAAAAGCTGCTTAAATCAAGATCGAATGGGAACCCTAGGTTCCTGCGACCAACGCTGGAATTTTTCAGCGACTCCAAACATGATCGAACTCTTCTCAATTGACATATGTTGTAGCAAATCTCCTTACGAATTCAAATAAACTCGTTCCATGATTTTTGGGTTTTTGTTTGATTTTATTTTGATTTTTGAGTGTTGATTTCTTCACCTTTTTTTGCAATTGTTGTGGCGGCATGAACTTTTGACTGTGAAGAGGAAGTATTTAGAGTTTAGAAATAATGTAAGGGTATTTATAGGAAGATAAAAATATCTACATATTTTGTTAGGATATTTTTAGATATTTTTCTTTTAATATTTTATATTCGTTTTCCCTTCTAAAAATCTGTACGATCACATACGATACCTAAAAATCATGAAACTGGACATGTAGCTACAATTCGACATTACGGTCCCAACGAAACTGGTTTCGTCGAATTCCGACTCCGTTTGCTCACACAGCGTATTTTTAACCGTCGAAATATCGACTGTTTTTCACTCTAAAAATCCGCACGGCCACATACCGACTTCAAAAATCACGGAAAATGAAATCTAGCAATAATTTAATATTGCGAATCCAACAAAATTAGTTTCGTCGAATTCTGAGGTCGTTTGCAAAACTGGCTATTTTTAAAGCCCCAAATAACCTATTTAAATATATAAATATAATTAAATATAATTAAATTTAATATTTAAAATAAATATTATCGTCTATATTTTCATAGAGGAATACCATACAGCTCTAGAATATTCCTATATGAATTTCTAACTTGATATTTCAATCTGGGTCAACCCGATATTCGATTTATATTGAAATTCCTTTTTAAAATATAAATAATTCCTTTATAAATTATAAAGGAATTTCACAGCGACTTTTTCTGAAATTTGATTTGGACGTGAATCAAAATCTACATGACGAAATCCCAATTTTTCTCTTTCACTAGAAAGATATACTCCACCAGCTCCACGCGTTTCTTGTTTCACAGAAATCCGGCTTAAAACAAATCATGTACATTCAGTTGAAGTTCAAATCGCCAATTAATGAACTGCAGCACCATTTCAAGCTCGATTTTAATTATAATATAACTAATACATTCAACGATCGTTAATTAAATATATTTGTTATCGTAATTCAATTCTGAACTGAATTATATATTTCGAATTGCCCACTTCACATCATATCGTCATTCCAGCCAATTCTGACTATTCCAGAATTAAATATATTATTTAATTTATTATTTTCATTAAATATTCACCATTATTTAATTCCACGACCATTAAATTCTCTTAATCACCTTTTAAATAATTAAATAAATTAATTATTATACCGCTGAAGATGCGGGTCATTACATAACCATTCCCGGGAGATACAGAATTGAAAGAAGTAACAAATATGAATATTCTCTAGATGGTGACAATATACCCTTCTTGGTTGCGAACCACTTAGCCATGCTGTCTGCCCGATTTCTATCATTTCCCAGTTGATGAGGCTCGAGGTCAAAACGTATCTTTTAACAGATCACTACTCCATTTACTTCGAATGCCACATCGTCATACCCGTCAAATCACAAATTGATTTCCCCAAAAATACCACGGGTATAAGCTAAGAGAAACGAATTCCTCCGCCACCAACGTAAATACATTTGAAACGATCAACTTACGTGATCTACCATATATACTCTGTCAAACATTCGTCCATTCAAGTTGTCCTGGGACTGGAAAAACCGAAGGCCCTATTCCGTACATCCTAGGCAATCTCTACCTAGGACTTATACAACAGCATTTGCACTTTACTCCGTCTTCAATTTGTCTTCGATGTATTTGATTCGAAACGTTAACGCCTATACGGAATGGTTCTTTGGATAAGAATCTAACCGGGCTCTCAGTATTGACGACGAAAAAATGGTCAAAACTTTGATAGTCTGTGATTTAACTATCAAAGAAAAGCACGTGTGCAAACAACAATATTATTTGCAGAGGAAATTTTACCGATCATTCATCATTTAACATTTATCTCTTTAGTTCATTAATTTACTTATCTCCTGTTTCCATATATTCTAAATTCTTATTTTCTATTATCAGAAAACATTTATGATTCTTATTTGGAAAACATTTCCAAAACTCCTTCACTGGATTTAAACTGATGTTTAAATCAAACATCGCCATGCCGACTCAAACCATTTCACTCATTAACTAAATTCACTTAGCCATCATTCACTATCAAACCTTACCATTCCTTAGTTAAGAAGGAAGTCAATCAAGTTGGGGTATAATTACCTCTCAGACCTTAACTGAACAACGTTTTAACTTCGAAATAGTCAAAGTTTATCTTTTAAATCTTTAACAAACTTCCTTACGTAAATCTCTTTCGAATAAATCTCTATTCGATAACTCTTTCCTTCAAATAAACTATATTCAATATTCTCTCTTCTTCAAATAACCTATATTCAAATAACTCTATTCAATTAACACTATTTGATTAACTCTAATCGATTTACTCTTATCAGTTAGCTCTATTTGATTAACTCAATTCTATTAACTTTATTTGATTAACTCAATTGGATTAACTCTATTTGATTTACCCTACTGGATTAACTCTATTCAATTAACTCTAACTAATTTACTCTTATCAATTAACTCCTTTCGAATAAACTATATTCGATTAACTCCATTCGAATAACTAATATTCGATTAACTCCTTTAGGTGACTAATATTCGATAACTCCTTTCGAATAACTAATATTCGATAACTCCTTTCGAATAACTAATATTTGATAACTCCTTTCGAATAACTAATATTCGATAACTCCTTTCGAATAACTAATATTTGATAATTTCTTTCAAATAACTAATATTCGATAATTTCTTTCGAATAACTAATATTCGATAATTTCTTTCTTTATTCAAATAAACTATATTTGATAAATTCTCTTATTCGAATAACCTTGTTCGATAACTCTTTCTTCGAATAAACTATATTCAAATAACTCTAATCCGACAAACTCTAATTCAATTTACTCTATTCGAATAACAAATATTCGACTAACTCTTGTTCAATTAACTCTATTTGAATAACTCTAGTTCGGTTTAACTCTAATCGATTAACTCTAACTGATTAACTCAAACTAATAACTCTAATCGATTAACTCTAACTCTAATCGATTAACTCTAACTCTAATCGATTAACTCCTCTAACTCATTTTGATCAACACATTTTGATTAACTCTATGTCCATATTCAGTTTCAAATATCGATATTGAAATCGATTCTTACTTCTCTATATAATCCCTGACTTATATATTCTATTTATCCAATGATAAATATTTTATTTAACTTATAAAATATTATTTATAAATTAGTCTTCTCAATCTATCGGCTAGAACATATTCTAATTAAAGTCTTTGCTTTAAATCCATATCATGTTATACCCGTGTGCGAAGCACGGTCTAAACCTTTCAAATATAAAATTCTCTTTTATACTATTCTATTCATTTTCAAGTATTTCCTTTTATAATCTATTTGTTTACCAAATAAATTCCTTTTGATAATTCCGTTTATTTTATAAAATATTTCCTTTTCTATTTTATTTATTTGACAAATAAATATTCCTTTCCTATTGGTTTCACAATAATTTCCTTTTATATTTGTTTCACAAATATTTTCCTTTTATATTTATCCTTTGATGTTATAAATATTCTCTTTACAAAATCCTTTGATTTTATAAACATTTCATTTTCAACATACATTTTTGAAAATTCCCTTTTATCATTCTGGGATTTCTTATGGTATTTAACATACCATATAACAATGATAAATATTATCCAAACACACATAATCTACAACAGATTATATATCACATCATATATCACAATATATGAATAACAGTAAAATAAATGTTGAGGAATCCAGTTGGATCCCTCCAACATGTTTCCCTGCATCCACAGATGTTACACAATATAATTCACATCAATTTCATTTCAATATGAAATATTTCTGCTAAACAGAATCAATATTTGATTAACGATTTATATATATATCGTTATCTATAATTTCAACCAATACATAAGCAATTCAACCAAACAGTTAACACACATCAATCAACAGATAATTATCAGTTCTAAGAATACGTTATAAAAATATACTTGTCTAGAGTTGGTGAGTTCTACTCACATTGGACGATCATCGTTAATAACGATAACCATCGCTTGATTCAGACGGACAATTTATTTTGCAATAAATTGTAATGGGCTCCAATTCAATCCCAGTCAGTTCCATTGCGTAGCCACCGTCTATACGATCCCAATGGATCTTGTTTCACTGAATTCCGTTAACATATGATCAAGTTATAAGGTTCACAAGTTATACACTATTTAAATTAAAAATAAAACTTAATTATAATTAAATTGGGCTTAACTTCTTTAACCCGGCCCACACCAATTCTTAGAAGCCCAAACTCGTATCACTTTTAACCTTCTTCCCCCTAATATTGAAATACAAAGAACCGCAACTCCCTGTACATTTCGAACCCACAACTTCACCATTGACCGAACCTTTGACCGTTATTATCTCCTCATTCGGACACCTACTCGGGCCGCCGCCACCACCCTACCGTCGCTCTTCATGAACCCCACATGAAGGTTGCTATCTAAACAATTCCGATGCCCTCTAACGAATGCATCCTGGAGCCCTAAAATCTGAAGTCCACCGCCGCGAATTGATTAAGGCCACTGAGGCATCCACGGTCGACGCCGCCCTTCTTCTCCTGCTCCGCTGGTCACACCGACCATCTCCACCTGAATTCCGGCCTCTCGTACACAGCCGTACCCCGAGCCCTAGCATCACGCTGCAAAGTTCGAACCCCAAGAAAAAACATCGATCGTCACGATTTCCAAACGAAAATGAAGAGCACTCTTCATAAATCCAAATTATAGTTGTTTCAGGATTTATAGAGTTTTATCCTTTTTGTTTTGATTTTTTTCTTTGATTCGTTTTCATGTTGAAATGAAGAAAGTGGAGGCGGAAAAATATGTTAACTTCCAACTGTAAAGTATTAGGGTTAGAGGTTATTTAAGGGACATTTATAAAGATTTTTTATTTATTTTTATATTCGAATTTAACAAATCGTTGATTCTATTTGTCAAATAAAATTCTTACGGTCACACAAAATATCCAAAAATCACGGAAATGGACATGCACCTTCAGTTCGACATTATAGACCCATTGAAACTGGTTTCGTCGAATTCCGACTCCGTTTGCTCACACAGTGTATTTTTAACCATCAAAATACTGATTGTTTTTCACATTAAAAATCCGTACGGCCACACACTGACTTCAAAAATCATGGAAATTGAAATCTAACAATAATTTGATATTACGGATCCAACAAAATTAGTTTCATCGAAAATGGAGGTCATTTGCAAAACTGGCTATTTTTAAAGCTCTAAATAACCCTTTTAAATATATAAATATATTTAAAAATAATTAAATTTAATATTTAAAAACAAATATTATCGTATATTAACATATGATATCAGACAACTCTAAAATATTCCTGTCTGGATTTATAGCTCGATATCTCAAAGTTCCCAGTTATATTGATATTCGATTTATATTAAATTCCTTTTATAATATAAATAAATCGATACAGATTATAAAGGAAATCTACAACGACTTTTCTAAAATTTGATTTGGACATAAATCAAAATCTACACAGTGAAATCCCGATTTTTCTCTTCCATTAGAAAAATATACTCCACCAGCTCCATACGTTTCTTGTTTCACAGAAATTCGATTTAAAACGAATTCTGTATTTTCAGTTGAAGTTCGAATCACCAAATAGCGAACTGCCGCGCCATTTGGAGCTCGATTTTAATTATAATATAATTACATGTTCAAACTGTCGTTCAAATAATATATTCGTCATTCTAATTCAATTCTAAGCTGAATTAAATACTTTGAATTATCCAGTTCACATTATATTGTCAATTCACTATTTCTGATTATTTCAGAAATTAAATATATTATTTAATTATTATATTAATTAAATATTCAATATAATTTAATTGAACAACCATTTTCACTATTTAAATAATTAAATAAATTAATTATTATCCGTATAAATACGGGTCGTTACATTCTTCCCCCCCTTAAAATAATTTCGTCCTCGAAATTGCTAAGGTAGAAAACAAATCCTCCAACTGGGTTAAAATTATTTCTTCACCTCTTGACTTCAGTTTCAACTGAACCAATTAATTCTAATAAAAATATTAATTTATTTCTATTAATGAAAATTTTCAAAAATCCAAAAAAAATTCTAACACCTTAACTTTTCGAAAAAATTCGTCAGCACCTCCTTTGTACTGGTCAATAGCTCAAACTCCAACTCGCCTCTCTAGGCCTTCACCAACCCAAAAGAAAATCAAACAGCCAAGCGGCTTGCTAATTCGGCTCATCAAAATCTCAAACCATATGAAATATAAACTGGTACCTTTTTGTCGGGCATATCAATATATCCTTTCCATGTGTTACCAATTCAACATATACCAGTATCATTACAATCAAACTCCAATCAGTTTTTATCCACAAATCCAACCATTTGCTTATACCTAAGTCGAATTCCATTCAAACTCCAATTCCAATCTCATTTCAAAATTCTTACTCAACAATTCAACTTACATGATATCATTTTATTCTAATTCAATCTCAGTTACTACTTAACTGACTTTATTTTAATTCCTATTGGCTTTCCCAAATTTTCAATTTGGTTTTAATTCAATAATCTTTCCCTAGGAATGCTAAACAGTTTACCATATCGAAAATCAAACTTTCCTTTTCAGGATTCAAACACTTGCTTTTCTCAAATCAATTCAAAAATAGTGTCTTTGGTAGTAATCTGTCACTTGAAACTCGAAAATGAACACTAATGATGTCGCGATTCATCATCAGGGTTATTTCCCAGCTATCGAAGTGAGTTCAATACTATATCACTTTCAAAATCACTTTTAAACTATTCCTTTTTGAAATACATTTCAAAATACCATTCACAATGCTAGTAAACAATTTAAAATCTCCCAGGATTTTAAAATTCTCATATATTCAATTCAAATCCATTTACAAACACCTTTCCAATTTCCAGGGTTTTAATTTCAATTCTGATTTAAATTCAGATTTTATCCATCTAATTCCATATACTACACTTATATGAATTCTGATTGGTTATATACATGACCATTTAATTTATAATCTTACTCCATTACAATAACAACCAATATATCCAATATATTATAATTCCAATATATATATTTTCTCTATATCAAAATATACTTTGGTTAAAATTATTTTCATTTACCCTCTTTCCAAACATATCGTGTCGACCCATCGTATTCAAGTGTTTATAATCCCCAACCGATACAGTGGATCAAACTGATCGATCAGAACCCATAAACAACTCAACCAACAAATCTACACAATATAAAACCATTTTATATCAAATAACAAATACATTCACTTGTATATATACACTCAACTCAATCTATGTTATTACTAACCCCATCTCTACTGTGTCACGCCATAGAGCCAAGGTAATTACATAACCTTAAGCTCTGATACCAACTGTAACGTCCCGGAAAAAGTCGATCTTGGTTATCCGATATACAACACATATCGAACATCCAAGGATCGAAAATACCGGTAGTTAATGAAAGAAATTAGAGGGTGAGGATAGATAAGATAGAAACTTAGAATAGAAGAAGAAGAACATACAACATCACAGTAAACACGAATCTCACAGCGGAGCGAATAAATATATTTCATAAAATAACTTTGAAATATAAATCTGTACTTGAATATACATATCATTTCCAAAGTACAGCACTTACAACACAGCGGAAAAACCATAGCTATATAATTCTGAAGCCTCCTGCTTCAGCTCTTCAAGTATCTGTAAATCCCGACTACTTAACTGCCCGTACAAAATTGGGCACCCAAGAGTTTAGGGAAAACAAAACAAAATAAACTCCGAGTCAGTCATGTGACTGGTGTGAGTAAACTTAAATTTTTTGATTTAACTTTCAAAATCCTTTTGAAACAAAGGATAATCATAAGACCAATCCACACATAAACACGGATGGTTTTTACCTTACGATAACCTAAATCATTAGTAATACAATATTATTATAATATTATAATATTGTTTAACACAAGTAATATCAATCTAGTAGAAACGCTTGCATCTAACGTTCTACATATATAATATACAATCAAAACCGCGGGCTCTTATTTGGGGAATGGATTCCAACTATGACAAGGTATGGATCCACCTTCCGCTCAGTGTACTCTAGAAGCGATACACTGGAGTTCAACAAGAACATCTTGCAACTCGGCCACACATGACCGACCACTCATTTCGCTTGAGTTTATCGAATATATTGTCACCTTACAGTTGGTAAACCAACATAACCATTCCCGGGAGATACAGAATTGAAAGAAGTAACAAATATGAATATTCTCTAGATGGTGACAATATACCCTACTTGGTTACGAACCACCTAGCCATGTTGCCTGCCCGATTTCTGTCATTTCCCAATTGAGGAGGCTCAAGGTCAAAACGTATCTTTTAACAGATCACTCCATTTATTTCGAATGCCACATCGTCATACCCGTCAAATCACAAATTGATTTCCCCAAAAATACCACGAGTATAAGCTAAGAGAAACGAATTCCTCCTCCACCAACGTAAATACGTTTGAAACAATCAACTTACATGATCTACCAAATATACTCTGTCAAACATTCGTCCATTCAAGTTGTGCTGGGACTGGACAAACCGAAGGCACTATTCCGTACACCCATCCTAAGCAATCTCTACCTAGGACTTATACAACAGCCCTTGCACTTTACTCCATCTTCAATTTGTCTTCGATCTATTTGATTCGAAACGCTAACGCCCATACGGAGTGGTTCTTTGGATAAGAATCCAACCGGTCTCTCCGTATTGACGACGGAAAAATGGTCAAAACTTTGATAGTCTGTGATTTAACTATCAAAGAAAAACACGTGTGTAAACAACGATATTATTTCCACATGGAAATTTTATCGATCAATCATCATTTAACATTTATCTCTTTAGTTCAGTAAATTACTTATCTCCTGTTTCCATATATTTTAAATTCTTATTTTCTATTATCAAAAAACATTTCTGATTCTTGTTTGGAAAACATTTCCAAAACTCCTTCACTGGATTTAAACTGATGTTTAAATCAAACATCACCATGCCAACTCAAACCATTTCACTCATTAACTAAATTCACTTAACCATCATTCACTATCAAACCTTACCATTCCTTAGTTAAGAAGGAAGTCAATCAAGTTGGGGTATAATTACCTCTCAGACCTTAACTGAACAACGTTTTAACTTCGAAATAGTCAAAGTTTATCTTTTAAATCTTTAACAAACTTCCTTACATAACTCTCTTTCGAATAAATCTCTATTCGATTACTCTTTCCTTCGAATAAACTATATTCGATAAACTCTCTTCTTTGAATAACCTATATTCGAATAACTCTGTTCAGTTAACACTATTCGATTAACTTTTGTCGATTTACTCTTATCAGTTAGCTTTATTTGATTAACTCAATTCTATTAACTCTATTTGATTTTACCCTACTGGATTAACTCTATTCAATTAACTTTAACTTATTTACTCTTATCAATTAACTCCTTTCGAATAAACTATATTCGATTAACTCCTTTTGAATAACTAATATTCGATTAACTCCTTTCGAATAACTAATATTCGATAACTTCATTTGAATAATTAATATTCCATAACTCCTTTCGAATAACTAATATTCGCTAACTCCTTTCGAATAACTAATATTCGATAACTCCTTTCAAATAACTAATATTCGATAACTCCTTTCGAATAACTAATATTCGATAATTTCTTTCGAATAATTAATATTCGATAATTTCTTCCGAATAACTAATATTCAATAATTTCTTTCTCTCTTCGAATAAACTATATTCGATTAATTCTCTTATTCGAATAACCTTATTTGATAATTTTTTCTTCGAATAAACTATATTCGAATAACTCTAATCCGACTAACTCTAATTCAATTAACTCTATTCGAATAACAAATATTCGACTAACTCTTGTTCGATTAACTCTATTCGAATTACTCTAGTTCGATTTAACTCCAATCGATTAACTCTAACTGATTAACTCTAACTGGTTAACTCTAACTTTAATCGATTAACTCTAACTCTAATCGATTAACTCTAACTCTAATCGATTAACTCCTCTAACTCATTTTGATTAACACATTTTGATTAACTCTACGTCCATATTCAGTTTCAAATATCGATGTTGAAATTGATTCTTACTTCTCTATATAAGCCCTAACTTATATACTCTATTTATCCAATGATAAATATTTTATTTAATTTATAAAATATTATTTATAAATTAGTCTTCTCAATCTATCGGCTAGAACAGATTCTATTTAAAATCTTTCCTTTAAACCCATATTATGTTATACCCGTGTGCGAAGCACGGATCTAAACCTTTCAAATAGAAAATTCTCTTTTATACTATTCTATTCATTTTCAAGTATTTCCTTATATAATTTATTTATTTACCAAATAAATTCCTTTTGATAATTCCATTTATTTTATAAAATATTTCCTTTACTATTTTACTTATTTGACAAATTAATATTCCTTTCCTATTGGTTTCACAAATAATTTCCTTTTATAGTTGTTTCACAAATATTTTCCTTTTATATTTATCCTTTGATGTTATAAACATTCTCTTGACAAAATCCTCTGATTTTATAAACATTTCATTTTCAATATAAGTTTTTGAAAATTCCCTTTTATCATTATGGCATTTCTTACGGTATTTAACATACAATATAACAATGATAAATATTATCCAAACACACATAATCTGCAATAGATTATATATCACATCATATATCACAATATATGAATAACAGTAAAATAAATGTTGAGGAATCCAGTTGGATCCCTTCATCCTGTTTCCCTGCATCCACAGATGTTACACAATATAATTCACATCAATTTCATTTCAATATGAAATATTTCTGCCAAACAGAATCAATATTTGATTAACGATTTATATATATATATATATATCGTTATCTATAATTTCAACCAATACATAAGCAATTCAACCAAATAGTTAACACACATCAATCAATAGATAATTATCAGTTCTAAGAATACGTTATAAAAATATAACTGTTCAGAGTTGGTGAGTTTACTCACATTGAACGATCATCGTTAATAACGATAACCATCGCTTGATTCAGACGGACAGTTTATTTTGCAATAAATTGTGATACGCTCCAATTCAATCCCAGTCAGTTCCATTGCGTAGCCACCGTCCATACGATCCCAACGGATCCTGTTTCGCTGAATTTCGTTAAAATATGATCAAGTTATAAGGTTCACAAGTTATACACTGTTTAAATTAAAAATAAAACTTAATCATAATTAAATTGTGCTTAACTTCTTTAACCCGGCCCAGACCCGCATCCCTTTTTCGTTCTTCCCCCAAATATTGAAATACACAGAACCGCAACTCCCTGTACATTTCAAACCCACAACTTCACCATTGACTGAACCTTTGACTGTCGTTATCTCCTCATTCGGCCACCTACTCGGGCTGCCGCCGCCACCCTACCATCGCTCTTCACGAACCCCACATGAAGGTCGCTATCTAAACAATTCCGGTGCCCCCAAACGAACGCGTCCTAGAGCCCTAATATCTGAATTCCACTGTCAGAATTGATTAAGGCCACCGAGGCACCCATGGTCGACGCCACCCTTCTTCTCCTGCTTCGCCGATCACACCGATCATCTCCTCATGAACTCCGGCCTCTCGTTCACAGCCGTACCCCGAGCCCTAGCATCACGGTGCAAAGTTCGAACCCAGGAAAAAGCATCGATCATCACGATTTCCATACCAAAATGAAGAGCACTCTTCATAGATCCCAATTATAGTTGTTTCAGGATTTATATAGTTTTATCCTTTTTGTTTTGATTTTTTCTTTGATTTGTTTTCACGCTGAAATGAAGAAAGTGGAGGCAGAAAAAAACGTTGACTTCCAAATGCAAAGTTTTAGGGTTAGAGGTTATCTAAGGGATATTTATAGAGATTTTTTTATTTTTATATTCGAATTTAACCAATCATTGATTCTATTTGTCAAATAAAATTCCTACGGTCACACAAAATATCCAAAAATCACGGAAATGGACATGCACCTTCAGTTCGACATTACAGACCCAATGAAACTGGTTTCGTCGAATTCCGACTCCGTTTGCTCACACTGCGTATTTTTAACCGTCAAAATACTGATTGTTTTTCACATTAAAAATCCATACGACCGCACACTGACTTCAAAAATCACGGAAAATAAATCTAACAATAATTTGATATTACGGATCCAACAAAATTAGTTTCATCGAAAGCGGAGGTCATTTGCAAAACTGGCTATTTTTAAAGCTCTAAATAACCCTTTTAAATATATAAATATATTTAAAAATAATTAAATTTAATATTTAAAAATAAATATTATCGTATATTCACATAAGATATCAGACAGATCTAAAATATTCCTATCTGGATTTATAGCTCAATATCTCAAAGTTCCCAGTTATATCGATATTCGATTTATATTAAATTCCTTTTATAATATAAATAAATCGATATAAATTATAAAGGAGTTCCACAACGACTTTTCTAAAATTTGATTTGGACATAAATCAAAATCTTCACAATGAAATCCCTATTTTTCTCTTCCATTAGAAAAATATACTCCACCAGCTCCATACGTTTCTTGTTTCACAGAAATCCGATTTAAAATGAATTCTGTATTTTCAATTGAAGTTCGAATCGCCAAATAACGAACTGCCGCGCCATTTGGAGCTCGATTTTAATTATAATATAATTACACGTTCAAATTGTCGTTCAAATAATATATTTGTCATTCTAATTCAATTCTAAGCTGAATTAAATACTTTGAATTGTCCAGTTCACATTATATTGTCAATTCACTATTTCTGATTATTTCAGAAATTAAATATATTATTTAATTATTATATTAATTAAATATTCAATATAATTTAATTAAACAACCATTTTCACTATTTAAATAATTAAATAAATTAATTATTATCCGTATAAATACGGGTCATTACAGGGATGATTTTCATACTTAGTGAAATAACGAGAAGTTTCTGGTAAATTTACTACATATTTAATTTAAATTGTTCTACTTAATTAATATATAAATTAGAATAAAACATGTTTTTTAATTTAAATTTATAGGTCAAGTCTATGAGAAATTCGACGAATAGGAGCAAGAATTTTGTTACATATCGCGGTGGTTCCAAATCGTTCTAGCATCAACGCGAGGACCTGGTATATTTATTAATTACGCAGTTAAAGATTCTAAGTTGTTAAAAGTTAGTTGATTTAACTTTAAGTTCTAATTTACATATTTGCATATTTCAATAGAGACAGAGTGGTGTTCCTGTGTCCTATTGGGATATTTTTGCCCATACACGTGTAATGAGTCAGATCGACGACACAAGCTCAGTTTCTTACTCTTGGGACGATGATGCCACAGCATGTGATGTATATGTAAGTATAACATAGTTAAGTTAAACTATAATTTAATTAAAATAGTGTTATCTAAATTCAATTATATTTTGTTTGACATAATAAATTTTTACAACAAAGGGAATAGATGTTTGAGAAGACTAGGAAGACCGAGTTGACTGTCGAGGAAGAGGATTTTATTTTTGAGGCTATCGTGAATCCACTAACCCTGAATAGACGCTATAGTTTTGGGAATCAAGCGGTGTTAGAAACTAAAATTTATAATAGAAACTAAAATTTACTTGAATTAGTATTATGAAATACTGAAAATCTAAAATTATTTACAGGTTAGGACATCTCAGCAGCCGTACCAGAGAGCTCAGGACAAGGAGGAGATTACACGACTACAAGCCCAAATCGCCGAGCTTAATGAGTGTGATTGCCACCGCGAAGAGCAGATGGAGTAGCTTAACCAGCATCTGGCGAAGTTCATTATCCAGTACAATACATTTCCTTCATCGTCTAATGGTTCCGAGGGAGATTGAGTTGAGGTTAGTTTGTTTTCTTATAATATATATATATATATACACACACACACACACATATACATATACATATATATATATACATATACGCTTTGAGAGTGGGTGGGGATTTTGTTTGATACATTATGATGGTTTGGATGTTTTGTTGGATGATGGTTTATTTTGATATTATGACGTTGGGTTGATGTATTTTGTAAATATTGGTTTACATTATGTGTTTTGAATGTTTTGTGTTTGATTTGGGTATAATATTATGTTTGGTATATATGTAATTGTGATGGTGATGTATATGCTCGAAATGGAGCTGTTTTGATGAACATAAGATTGTGTGGGGTAGGTGGAAGTAAGTAATCTAAAATCTATGTATATAAAAAAACTATCGAGATTTCCAACGACTTTCGGGACCTCATATTTCATCCGCCATCATCGGTTTCCAACGGCTTACTGGTCGAACATGAAATTCATGTGACCCAATTATAAAGTTGGAAGCCGTTGGAAATTTGTAGTTGGAGGCATTGGAAGTCATTTGAAACCGTTGATGTATATACCGGCGGTCCTCCAACTACAGCCAACGGCTCCTGGCCGTTGGAAGTCACTATGTTTCTTGAATTGATTTTTGATAATAGTTGCTTCTTTTCTGCAATTTCATTTTTCATTTATATGAAATTTTCATCGCTTTTTTAGAAATTTTGATAACTTCAATGCTTGCGTTTTAACGGACATGGAAACTAGGAATTTTCTCCTTCTCCCTCCGTCTTCTTATCATCTCTAAACTTTCACGCAGGATTTCTCCCATCCCTCAGCCTCTCTACTTTCACCCACTCTTCCTAGATTTCTCCCTTGTCCTCTAAACCAAGCATTTGTACCATCGACTCTCGCGTTTTCAATTCAGCTCTGAAATTGCTTCAGATCTATCTCCTTATCGGGTTTCGATTTGTACTCCTCAAATCTTGGGTTCTACTGGCAGCCTCTTCTGTAGCCTTCAGGTCCTCTTAACCTAGCCTTGAGTTTCGCCCCGAGGATGCTCCATAGCCCGCGGCTTTTAAGATTTGTTAGCGACGGCTGATACCTCTGTTTGTTCTCCCAAATGCGGTTCCTAAATCAACTCACCTGATTTATGATTTTCGAGTAAAGCGCTTCTACATTACTGGGCTTGGCATGCTACTGGTTTCGGTTTGATAATTTATCTGTTTTCTTGCTATGGATTGACCGTTGGTCGATGCTTCAATTGGATTCATTCTCTTTGCTTTGGGTATAGTTTGATTCAGGTGTTTTTTATGTTGTTTGTGGTTCTTAAGATTTGCTTTGGTTGTTATGGTGCTCTTGTTTGTGGCTGTGGTGTTCTGTTTAGGTTTGTTCGGTTGGTATTCTGCTTTGTCGTCCTCTTCGGCCCGCCATGAGAAGCTACGAGCCTACGACACTAAAATGTGTTGAACTAGACGGTTGAGTCTGTCTTCGTGTACTTACTCCAAGCTATTACCATATGCTATGCTCTGTCATTTTGCACCTGGCCAATATGTCAATATGCTCATGAAATTTGTGTATGGAAGCTTCAATGGTGACTGCTTTAGTCTTGTGCTGGGGCAGCTTCCCAATTGTCAGATTGCAATGTATCACCTAGCTAGTTGGACGGCTATTGTATTTCTGGTGGAGTAGCTGGTGCTTTCCAGCTTGGTGTAATAGCTAATGTCATATCCAGATGTCAGAACGTACAAGAAATGGGAGCAACTTGTTGTGTCCCCATCAAGACATGTTGGCTACACTGTACATTCATGCTGCTAGGTCATGTTGGTTGTGTACCATGTTTACATAGTTTTTGTACTTAGTTTATGATTGGTAGCTTGTAATTTTTATGTATTCTTCTACTTTGTTGGAAGTTATGTAACATAACATGATACTCCCTGCGTAGAGCTAAATTGTCGACCGAACATATTAAACTCCGATATTGGTGGACGGTCCACCTTGAAAACGGAAATTAGCCGATTGTTAACTAACAATCACCTGTATTATACTGAATAGTATTATTAGTTATAATAAAAAGTGTTTGCGGTCACCTTAAAATTTAAATAACATTTGACTTTGCCTAAAAAAAATCATCAATTTTTGATAATTTTTCTGCGTTAATCTGATATTTAAATAAGCGTAAATATTGAATTTGAAAGTTTGAAGCAAATCAACAAAAACTGCAAGAAAGCTTGCAGTATTTTGATATAATTGTTACAATACGTGCAATTTTTTGAAAAATTGCAGGATTTCGCTGAAATATAAATATTTTTTGTTCTTAATCTTTATTTTTTTTTGGCTTTTCTTACATGAATATGAACATATTTATGTATTGAATTAAGTTTTGAAATTTGATAATATTTACGTTGAATTTTGATGTTTTTTTTATAGTTTTCGAAAAATATGGATCTAATTTATAAAGTTTTAAAACAAAAAGAAAATAAAATAATTTCGAGATTTAATGTTTCTTTCGAATCTTATTTTATATGAAATTATTTAATCATCAAATCTTACACTATTGTCGATCTTACACTATTGTCGAGATCTTCGTCGTTGTCTGCTTGTTTAGAATTTGTCATCTAAGATGCCACTGAATTTGTTGTCATTGTCCGCAGTGACGGAGCCACATTGAGGTTGGGGAGGGCACTTGCTCTCCCCAGGATTAAAAAAAAAAAAGAGAGAATTCCTGATCAATTCACAATGAAACAACTCATAAACTAAATACCATTTTCTCCTGGTCAATTTACAATGAAACAACTCATAAACAAAATTCCTGCCATATTCAATCTATTGAGGGCAGTAGGGAAAAAGATTTGCAGTCTTTGAAGTATGAAATGTTTCATTGTGCCCACGCCAACCAAAGTTCCTGGCTACACCACTGATTGTCTGCATTCCGTTGCGGCCTGCATGTATGCGTCTCCATCCACCTACACCTGGGCCTTTGTCTGAGCTGCGCGCCATGCACTTTTTCTTTGGCCCAATTTTCTAGCCCAATCTCCTTGGTTCAAAATTAAATAGCACGAATGTTTTCTTTATTCCTAGTTTCTTTAATGCTAGTTGAGCGTAACAGACTGAGTTGACGGTTCTTTTTCAGTGTGTAGGATGGCATGTGAGTGAGTATGGTTAGCAGTAGCAATCTACTTTTTAACTTCTCCATAAACACCATAGGTTATCAATATGTTCGAAATACTAGAGCCATTCGAATTGCTAATATAACAATTCTTCTCATATCCACAAATGACCGTCGACTCCAATTCATTTTTTGAACTTCCTGAATTTCATACCTCATGGCTCATGCAAACTTGCCTGCAAAGGGATTGCATTTCAAATTTAACATATTTCATCATTTTTTGAAACTATGCAGATTGGACATAATCAATTTACCCATTTGGAATTATCACTGTTTAAACAACATATTCATTTTTTTTTATTTTTTTATTTTTTTTTGCGATACTTATCTCCCATAACTATATGTTATTCAATAATATTACATTCATATATTGTTTAATCAATAACTTAGTTATCAGTTTTCATCAATTGCCCATAAGCCACAATCACTATTACCTGTCGTTGCAGCTCATGGCAATAAATAAATGTCGTTTTACGCGTCATCAGCTGCATCTCGATGCACAGCTTAGTCTGCAGTCTGCCAGTATGTATCTTCTTGAATATGATATTGAAGTCTACAACCACATGTTTCATCACTAATAAATAATTTTGATTTACGCACTAAGTGGTGATTGCATAATCAGAAGTGCCAAACTGGAAAACTGAACCATTACTACTTGCATATGGAAGAAGAAAGAACACATGATGTGTTTGTTACATACACAGCATGGAGACAATGGCAGAAGTATGCACATGCACAACAAATGAATTCACCCGTCACTTATTATATAGATGGAACGGTAATCATAATCTATAATTTAAATGTGCTAATAAATAATATATTGTGAACAAAAGAAAAAAGAAAAAAGAAAATATAACAAATTTTATTACCACTTTGTAGTGCAAAAGTAACAATTTTAATTTTTCATTTTGTTTCAAGTATTATTTTATGCAGATACATTTATTTGTTTTCATGTAAAAATAAATTTATTGAGAAAAAATTTGTATGCACTTAATTGCAAAACTGTGGGTAAGAATCAAAGAGAACACCCCCAAATTAATTATTATGTAGCTTAACCATTTGAATGTAAAATGTTGTGATAGAATTAAGTAGAAATTATAAATCAAGGTAGAAAAATATGAACTATGAAAGTATCGTGAGAGACTTAAAAAGAAGGCTAGACATGAAAATTTCAAGCTTTACTGTTGTTTTTGGCAGAGACTGCATCATTTCATACTGATTTTTTTAGATGATTAATTGTTGCTTCTAAAACAGATCCAGCAATTCTATTATGGGAAAGTCTAAAAGCATAAGGATGCCATCAATGCAACTTAATGGAAAATTGGAAATATAAGATTTAATCAGAAAATATCATATCACCCATGCATTTTATTAGCTATTAAATACCCATTAAAGAAGATGTGCTACTCGATCTTCTTTTGTTGACTGCCCAAGGTTTTGTAATACAATACTTAAAGAGAGCAACAGATTCATGTTTGGTGAATCCTTTAGTTATGGTATCAAATGTAAAAGAGAAAGGGGAAAAAAGAAGAAGATAAGAAATACTACTCATATATGTGTCGAAAAAAAACTCATCCTGGATCATTCATCTAATTATATCCAAATTTACACAGCATTGAGTATACAGAACATGTACTAATTTCCACTTACTATATTCAATAGAGAGACTCTAACATTAATCAAACGCCTAAATAACTTCTCACTCTTAACCTCAACTTCTCCACCAAACTCTTCCAACTCAAGCAACTTCTCCGTCGCATAACTCTTCTTGAACTCGTCATCACTTCCTCCTTTCACATTCTTAAAACTCCTAAACCATGAATTATTCGCCCCACAGAATGCAGAAACCAGACCCGCAACCTTCAAAAACACGACCTCCAATACGGTCACGGTCACAGTAACCACCTCTCTGACCACCACCTTGACCTCGCTATCTTCCAAATGCCTATGCTTCATGATATCCTGCAACGAATATGCCAGCTTGACAACCTGCTTCTCCGTTTTCTTCATGGATTTAACGCAAGATTCAATCTTCGAGCTGTCGTGCTGTCTGATGGCTATTCGAGCTTCGTATTGTAGCTCGTGCAGCGAGAAAAGTTGGTGTATGAATGTGTTTTGTAGATCGAGCAAGGAGAGGAAGTCGTCCAGAACGCGGGTGATGGAGTCGGATCCGAACCCGTTATGGTGGAGGAGGAAGTCGTTGAAGGAGGACTGAAGGAGTTCGAGGCGGGTTAATCCGTCGGAGATGGAGAAGAGGGAGCTAGGGTTTTGGGCGTGCCAGGTGGCGAGGGAGTGGAGGTGGTCGCGGAGGTTGGAAAGGAGTGGGTGGGCATGGCAGGGGAGGCTGACGGAGCGGGTATGGTACGGCTTGGTGGATGCGGGTCGGATTTTGAGGCGTGGGGATCCGGGAAGGGAGAAGGAGCGGTTGAATGCGGTTACCATTATGGCTTTTCGTTGTTGTGAATTGAAATTTCGTATGAAGCAATTTGAACTGGATTTGAAATGAGGGTGGGAGTTCCGGTATTTATAGCGGAAGATAACGGGTCGGGTTTAGGAAATAGAATAATGGGCGCACGAGTGGGTGGACCCGTGGGGGAGCTGTTGGATCCGCGAATAAAGGCAGGTGAGTAGAGTGGACTTGAGGTATAATTTAATTAGGCGATGCTGGCGCCGTGTTGGGTGGGTATTGGACAACACGTGATGGTAGGCGTCGTTGCATTGATTTCGAATCAATAGGAGGAGATGTGTTTCCATAAGCTATGCGTATTGATACGCGCATTGCTACGCGGTGATGTTGGAAGCTAATCCATTATTAAATTCTAAACATGATGAATTAAGTGATGTGTTTATGCATAACCGCGCTTATTTTGCTCTTTTTTCCCAAATATTATATTGTTTATATAATTTATATGGTACTACCGTTGAAGGACGATATAAAATTCGTTAACTTTTATTGATTTAAAACCTCAACTTTTTTGGTGATTTAACATTGTATCTTTTCTTTCTTTTTCCTTCGAGTTTTTCTTTATTCTATTATGTTTTGTACAACATAAACTCCAAGCAAAAGTTAAGATTGTTTTATCTTTCTATTGTTTTATTGCTTACTCTTTCCTCCTCATAAATTCATTTACTCTTTCCACCTTCTAAGTTCATTTGATATCTAATTCTGTAACAATCATCCGATTAAATTAGTAGCAATTTTCTTTGATCGTTCTTATAATTAGTTATGTCTTCAACGCATGTTCAATGTTGAATGCTCAACTTATGAAGCAACGGAATTGGTCTTTTAGCGCTAATGTAGTATCTAGTAAATTATTTCCTACAATGCCAATTTTCATGTTCACTTAGTGTTGTATTTGATTTTAAACAAGTGCGTTTATCACTATTTTCTAATCATTTATTGAGTTTGATTAAATAAATGATTTTGCGATTTTTTTTAATCTTCAACTATGAACGATCTAGCTTCATTTACTATAATTTACATTAGCACTAAGTAATATTACTGTCAATGGATGTTTTAGGATACAGATAGTGATATATCCACATCTACATCCGCATCTCAAAACCATTTTTAGATATCAGATATCTGCATCCGTCGATGCGGACGATATCGAAAAATTATGCGGTCCGTTGATCGATAAATCAAGAAATATAAGTATAAATTTTTAACTGAACATAAACTTTTTTAAATCAATTTGACTATTAAATGTGCTAAAAATAAATAAATATGATGATTTGAATAGTCTTGAGCAATTAATATATGTTTACCATGTATAATATAGACTTTCAACTTAACAAAGTAGTAAATTAGTATATCTCATTATGCTAAAAATTCAAACTATAATCATGAAAAAAAGCGGACAAATAATTTTCGAATGTGGATGTGCCTGCATCTGCATCCACTTCCCTTTTTCTAGATATGGATATTTATCCGTTTTTCGGATACGAATGGGAAATGATTTCGAATGTTTCAGATATGCATTGACAACCCTACTAAAAAGTTTGTATTTTGAGTTGATAACAAAGCTGAAAAATATGTCGATTATCCCTTCTTTCCATCTAACATCAATTTCACTTACATTTCATTGTGAAATACATCAGTTTGGATATTTATTTTATTTTTATTTTTTTGTTGCATCTCTCTTTTACTATTTGGTTCAAGTTTGAAATGTTAACGATCGATTTGTATGGTTTATTTGTATTTAATTACATAAATCTTTATTCTAAAACACTAGCATAAACTGATGTTATGCACATGAGGTCTACTATGTGATCTTTCTAGCAATACAGGTTAGCATTTCTTTAATCAAAAGTAAGGATATATGTTTATGGAATTATTTATTTAGATTAGTCTTTTGACAAAAAAATGCTAATAAATCAGTTAGAGTAATTACAAAGCACATTAGGCACACAAACAAAAACAGAAAAGATAACACTAGAAGCAACTACAAAAAATTTCACAAATTGAGAATGCATATTAATTTAAGCAAATAACACATCTTTCCTAGAATGTGTATTCAAGTAATACACATTTAATAGAATAACGGTGTTCCGTATATGGCAAAAGATATCCAGAGGATGGATAATGTTATAAAATTGGTTTCAATAAAAAAAAATCCAACCTTTATATTAGTGTATTGTTTAACACAAGCTAACACAAATTAAACTAGTAAATTTATTCAATAGCCTGAAAAGTTGTATTTTTTAAACATATAGCATACGACAATATGAAAAATATATGTAATCAAACATCGTATATGCTATCTTTCTAATACCATGTATATTAAACAATTTCATTAACTCTCAAGTAAGTATGCTAAAGAATCCACTCACTTTGGGTAATTAACAAACTAATTTAGTGCTATCTTTGGTAGTCCTTCATTGCATGTCTTCATCATCTCTAATGTCATGCACACCTCAGCACTGAGGTGTATTTTCAAAATAGGCTTATTTTAAAAACTAGTAGCAGTTTTAGGCTAGTCTTAAAACTATTTGCAGAAATAGACTTATTTTGGCCACCTTAGCGCTGAGGTGGCCAATGTTTAAAAAAAATACACGGGGGCGCACATGCGAAGTGCGCCCTTATAAAAATATAAGGGCGCGCTTACTAAGTGAGCCCTTACATAAATACATGGGCCCACGCCCGTAATAACTTAAACAGGCACACCTCGAAGGTGCGCGCCTATTATAATCTGTCCAATTTAGACCATATACCATGAATAAAGGACCCATTTCATGTACAGATTACATGTACATTTAGGGCTGTAAATGAATACCCGAAAAATTCGAAATCCATTCGCATCCGTATCCGAAAAGAGGATAAATATCCGATATCCGAAAAAACGGATGCGGATGCGAATATAGGTATATCCGCATCCGAAAATTATCCATCCTCTTTTTTCCATGATTATAGCCTAAATTATTTGTATTTTAACATAATTAAATATACTAATGTATTATTTTGAAAAATTGAAATTCTACTAAATACATGCTAATTTCTCAAAATCATATATTATCATCATATTTAATTATTTTTGACATTTTTGTAATCAATTTGGTTCAAAAATCTTAATATTAAGCTTAAAAAAATCATTTATTTACATTGATTTATCGACCATTTGCGGAGCGGATAATTATCCAATATTCGTCTGTATCCACGGATGCGGATATCCAATATCCGAAAAAGGTTTCGTATACGGATGCGGATATGGCACTATCCGCATCCGAAAGTATGCGTTTACAGCCCTATGTTCATTCTACCATGAAAAAGGGACGCATAATCCATTGCACGAAACACTCCTATAGTATCAGTTTACCCATGTGTGAAGCAAGTTCTACTTGAAATCGAATAACTACGTATTCTGCTTACAACAAAAAGATTTAACTGATTAAACCTGGATTAACTTACCACTTCCAATCGTTGGAAACATATAATACTCAGAATTTCTTCCCATGACCCAGCTTTCATTAAAACGGAATCATTTATTATTTTTTGACGACTCAATCCAAATTTAACATACTTTTCAAAGAAAAAAAATGTGTCCTTTCTAGTGTCAAAGAAGAAAAAGATAAGGTTACAATGTAATGCTTCTGCTGATAAGTAAAACTTAAAAAAAAAAAATAGGTTAATGAAAGCCGGTTTGAGATCACCCATGACGTAAGAAGATATTTGGACCCAAAAGTCACCCATTTCTGTGCCCAGGGTAAACATTCTGCCATGTTTTCCTGTTATAAAAATATGAGAGGTGATCCATGCCTGTAAAATCTATCTGCAATTACAAGACAAGTGGAGATATGGAACATCCTCCAAACTGCAGCTTCGTGGAAAAAATATAACATGCATTTCCAGAAAGTTAGTGGATATAAATTGGGAAGATTATAATTATTACAGGCGCATTTGTGAAGTGCGCTCATGTATTTAAGAAAGGGAGCACTTAGTAAGTGTGCCATTATATTTTTATATGGGCGCACTTCACAAGTGTGCCCCGTGTATCTTTTTTTTGAACATTGGCCACCTCAGCGTTGAGGTGGCCAAAACAAGTCTATTTTTGCAAATAGTTTTAAAAACTAGCCTAAATCTGCTGTTAGTTTTAAAAATGAGCATATTTCGAAAATTTGTCCATGTTATTTTAAAAGTAACAACTTAAACCTGAATTGCAAAATCACTCTATCGTTAACATTCATATTCATAAATTATAATATGCTTAAACCAAAAAAATAACACAATACAAATAGATTATATCTTCCAACTTATGATTTATAAAAAAGAACTATTGTTACATATAGAACATAAAAAAATCCAAAATATTAAACAATTACACATAAGTAAAACATGAAGTATATACATTCTTAAGTAGAACGCATATAAAAAAATGACGAATACGAAAGTCTTAAAGATTGCAGACAATATATAAATATACGATATGGTTATAAAACATGTCAAACATATATGAAATATTAAAAATTTGCTTTGTCAAAAAAATATATATTAAAAATTAAACATAATTTATTTCAAGACTTTTATTTACATACAAACAAAAAAGAGCATCACAGTAAACCAAATAAAATATGGCTTTTAATAAGCTGACTAGCAAAAAGAGTCTCGAATATATCTTAAAAGGTTATTCTTCAAGTGACTCGAGATGTGACTCAATGTCTAGCAAGAGATTGATCGATTTGGGGAATTTTTTTTTTTGAGGTTAGTTTTAGCAATAAAAAAAGAGGGGTTCATTATTAAAGAAGAAGGAGACTATAACAAACAGATTTGAGTTTTTTCTCCACTATTGTTTTGAGTTAGACACGAGTTTAAATTTAAGCCCAAAAAATCAAAATCTCAACTGATATTTCAATATCTCATCTTGATCGATGTATTATATAATATTATCATATCTCGAATGATATATTCGAAATGAGATTTACAACGATACTTACTGTTTCGTTTCATAAAGAAATCAAGATGAGATATCAGACGATATCTCCAAGATTTGAGATGGTGGAAATGACCACATAATTTGTGCCTTCGCTTTAAATAATCATATTATAATCATATTAGGATAATCCAAAGTTCAACATAATTCAAAGGAAAATAATATGTCACCATGATAAAAACTACATGTTGTTACACGTAAACCATATAATGCAACATAATAGTGAAGATGACTATTATTAACAAATTTTCTACAGTCTTGGAATAGACTTGAACCAATAAAGGACTTCACTATGTAAAATGATGTGACTCAAAACTGTATCTATGTTTGAGTTACTATGACTAAGAAATATTTCGATGGAACTGGATTATGAATGATAATGAAATAGATCATGAAGGCTGAAGGGATTAAAGATGTGCTGAGAAAAGAAAACATTAAGTATGGAACAAATTTGATTATTTAGTGTTGGTCAATCAAAAGATGGATATTTCTATAATGGTCATGCATGTCATTTTAACGAAAATTAAAGAAAATTTTTGAGGATGGAACATTGATCTATACCAACCGATCCAAATTATCATCATGCCCTTGAAGACCAAAAGCTTAAAGACTTAAGCATTATCAAAGAAAAAGGTTGAATAACTAGTCAAACTATCGATCGATATTATAATGTCAAGGTCCAGCCAAGACACTTCGATATCGACAACCATGTCCTAAAAAGAATTTTACCCACACTAACCAATATAGGTCCTCATAGGGACAATCCTTACATAATCCAATGATGGCTTGGAGATAGAATCTTCAAGCTAACAACAGTTGATAGCGCTTAGCTACCAAAAGCATGGAATAACGAACATTTACAACACTACTTTTCTTAGCCTTTGTCTTGTTTTCATTCTCAATTAGTGATTTGTTTTAAACTATGCAATAAAGTAGATGTTGCCCTCATTTTATTATAAAGGCTCTTGATGACTCATGTTCTTGATGTTTCTAAACTATGTATAGTATGTTAGTTATTATACGACCAACTTGCATGGACGAGCGCAACACAAAGAATATAATGCCTCAGAGCTTAGCATCGATCCACTATTCTATGTCCATTACTGAGCTATAACCATGTGGGTGTGATGTGACCACCCACCAGATAACATGAGCCTTAACAAACGATGAGGCTAAGTATAAACAACTCACGATGCTCATGACGTCAGTGTCTAACAACCAACCCTTTATCTTCGGAAATATGTTGCCTTCATTTTATTATGAAGGCTCTTGGTGTTTCTCAACAATGTGTAGCATGTTAGTTGTGATATGATCGACTTGCATGTATGAGCGTAGCATAAATAATAATGCCTCGAAAATTGGCACCGATTCACTATTCTATGTCCATTACTGAGCTTACATTAGAGTACAAACTGGCAAACAAATGATATCCATGACTGTAAACCAATGAAAAAATTAGGAGAGTGTAAAAAATGTATCAACGACGTCCCTAACTCAAACCCGAACCAACGACGGGTGAGTATAAAGTGTGGACTACGATGTCTAACTCCAAGATTCTCATGACGGACTAATGAACGAGAAGAGGTCTCGCAAGTGGAGCTTCCAACTCCAAATTCCACATGACTCATATTAAACAACCGAAGGAGGTCTTAAAGGTGGAACCCACAACTTCAAACTTCACATGGCTCGATTTTGCAACAAAAAGGACATCTCGAGAGTGAAGTTGACGAACAATGGACTGTACGACCTAAAATTGTGATTGAATGAAGGCTTTAGGAGTGATCCACCAAACCAACGCTCAAAATTATGAGTGACATATCTAAGTTTAAGTGTAATGATGAGTAATAACGTATAAGCACATTTAGTGGAAAGCATACAAACTCAAACACTTAGATGAATTCATACATAATAAAAGAAAAGCCCACTTTTATTCACAGTGGCATTCATTCAAAAAGCTATAAGTATTATGAGCTGAAACCTAAAGCAACTCACACAAATTCAACCAATAAAATCAAATACACATTTACATAACCAAAATTTTCCTCTAGTAAAATCCCTATTCTCCTTCTCCAGTCTTTTTTTTAGTGATTTACTCATGGCACCGCCCTTCTTTTCTAACTGCCACTACCACTCTTTTTCCCTTTGGAAGGAGCGACTTTGGGATGAATGACCACTTTGAATCCATTACCTAAGTCGGATCCCTCCTTGGCTTCACCTCTTGCTTCCTCAGTTTGACAACCTTCACCCAGAGAAGGGATCATCTTCAGAGGCTGATGATCAGATGTGGTCCTTTCTGTTTCCTCCGCAGCCTTCTTCTCTTCCACCGTATCTCTCTTTTCTAGCAATCCTCATAGCCTATGTTTTCTCGAGAACTTGTTCCGGACTATATTCCCCTATAGGATAGCTTCCTTCTAAATCAAGAATCTTTTCTTGCTCTAATGAAACTCCATTATCATTAAATTTAATCTCCATTAGCTTCTTATATGCGCCTTGATCTCAACCAATATCTTCCATCGAAGCACAAAGTAGGGAACCAGAGGCTTAGAAGATGGAAATATTGGAGCATTAGTTAGTATCACCACCGTTTGGGTACTTGCAGAATAAAGACCAAGCATAATTGGTCTATTTTATTTCTTTGGAGATCTCAACGGAAGTCTAATGGCTTCTTCACAATTCTTCAACTTCATTCATGAAAGTGGATTGATATACCTTCAACTTCTTATTCTTCACCTCCTACTAGAGTTTTCCCTTTAATGATAGGAGATGGTGAAATTACAGGACCATCTCTTGAACCAATGACGACCTATTTAAAAGAGCCTCCTACAATAGTGGTCGCGACGATAGTAGTTTGGAAACCAACCTTTTGACTTGATGATTTTCCGTCGAGTCAATGTTATGGGTAACAACTATGCTCTTAGTAATAAAAGCATTGTCCTTTGAAAAGCCACCATCGTTGCCTCCTCTTTTTCCTCTTCTTCCCTCAACAACCGTCTTCCTTCCTCCGAAATCCTCGTCTCTCTCCCTTTAAATATCTAATCGCTAACTACATTAAATCCCTTATAAAAGGTTAATCATCCAAGATCTTCTCACAAGCCATGGCCTTTCATATTTGTTGAGCAAATTCAAGTTGGGGTAGCAGAAAATTTAGGCGTAAAATCCTATGATGGTCATATATAACTTTACTTTGTTTCCTTCCACCTCTTGGATTTTCTCCCTAAGTTTACCACACTCCACCTCGAACTATTTTCTAACTTCCTCGGCTTGTACATGAATGGTTATGCTCACTTCTTCGGCTTCGCGTTCACTTTCAGAGCTGCATCAGCTTAAACCTTATTAGGGACTCTTTCTTTCCTGAGCTCATCGGGTTCATTCTTCATTTGTTCATTCTTAGCCATGAGGAGCTTGTTGTCTTTTCAAGATAAGTCATTTTAAAGGAGAGCAATCTAATTCCTCTCGAAATCGATCTGGAGCTTGCGCATCTTCTTTTGACATTTTGACATTGATTTTTTAGCCTTGTCTAACTGTCACTTACACACGACCATCCCATCCGTCACCTTTATTTTTCCATGATCCATGTCAGCCACAAGTTTTAAACCCTCTATCTGCACCTCCCATGTAACGACCCAAACTTCCCCATAAAGGAAAGCCCGGATTGCTTTGAGGAAAAGACGAATCAGAACACAAACATAAGAATATTTCATTGTTTATTACAACAATTTACATCAGCGTACAAGAATATACAGAGTATGAACAAATAATATACATTTGATAGATATCAGAGATTTACAAATTACAATGCAGCGGAAAATAATACAAAAACGCAAATGAAAAGAATATACAAATACAGAGCTTTCCGAATATCGTTCCAGCTGTAAACCAGGATCCTGTGAATATAAATCTGCAAAACTAAAACTACTAGCTGTCCATGTGGAAAATAGGGGAACCCAGAGTTTAGGTTAAAACAATAAACTCCAGGTCCGTCATGTGACTAGTGTGAGAACTAAAACACTTATTTAAATCTTTACTTTTAAAAATAAAGTAAATCAAGGGACCACGCCATATAACACGGAACGGGTTTCCTCCTAAGAATACTAGTGCATAAAACAAACAGCGCAATGCTTTTTTAGAAAAATGAAGCTATTATAAGACTCACGTCCCATCACACAATGCAACGCAAGCCGGAGGATAGAGTTTTACCTTATAATAGCCAAACATGCTTGGTACATTTAAAACAAATCATTTTGATACTATTATAGTGTAAAGTGTATGAAAACACCACCCGCCGCCTCGCCCTTCTAATAGAACCCGATACCCCAAAAGCCTCGCCCCTCTCCTCGAATCGCACCCCCTACAGCCAACCCCCCCTCCCTGTCGCTCCACCGTTCGACCCGCCGCCTCTGGCCAAACACCACCCGCGGCCACCAAACCGCACCCTGCTTCCCCTTCTCCCCGTACCTCGGCGCCCAGACCCCCCTTCGACCATAGCAGACGCACATACACCCCCCCTTCCTTCCATCGGTAAGTTTCCTTTCTAATTTTATTTTCCTTATTTATTTTGTTTTATTTGTTTTAATTTTATTTATTTATTTCTTTTAAAGGTAGGAAAGTTAATATTTTTAACCTTGTAGAAGCAAGATTTTTGAAATTAGAAAACAAGATATATATAATTAGAAAAGATTTGATTTTTAAAATATAAAAGATTAGATTTTTAAAAGAAGAAAGACGATATTTTTTAATGGAGAAAGGTGAGATTTTTACATAGGTAGTGGGTTAAAAATATGACTTTTACATAGTAGGAACTATAGAAATGTAATCTTTATGAGATATAGAATGTAAAAATATCATCTTTGTATATGTAGCGAAATAAAAATCTGATTTTTATTTTATATATGTGAAATAAAGAGGGAATTTTTATAGTGATGAAAGGCGAAAACTTTATTTTTAGAAAGGCGAAAACTTTATTTTTATAAGGGCGAAATCTTTATATAGAGAATAGCGTTATAAAAATAAAATCTTTATCTATATAACATCATAGTAAAAATTCGATTTCTAAATATATGAAGTGATTATAAAAATATGATTTTTAAATTGAAAGTGAATAAATAAAAATGTGACTTTTATTTTATAGACATCAAAATATAAAAATGTGTGATTTTTATATATGTAGTGGCTACGGGCAACGAAGATGATAAAAAGGCGAGAATGAAGAAGATTTCTACAAAAGAAGAGTCAATATGAGTGGATAGCTTTCGGTGAGAACTTCTCACTCAAATTCTCTTTTTCTAGTTATATATATATACTAGGATGCAGACGGTGCTTAGTAGCACCCGACACCCGTCATCCACAGACCATGGATGACTTGTTTATTAAATTGATTGGTTGTGTAGTTAGTTAGTCTAATTGGTTTGAATTGAATTGTTTGGTGATACGGAATGGATTTGATTGATGTGTGAATGGCGTGGGCCTTCACTAGACCGGGGATAAGGCTAGGCCTTGTTCCGTTTCTAGTATCGTGCCGTTATGCCGCCGAAATTTTCTAAAATATGTTAGAAAAATAAAAATATCATTTTATTGAATAAATGAACTGAATAGAAATTCATTTGTTAAAATAAAATGTTTTATCGTTAAAAATATAATTTTAACGTGAAAGTGAATAAATGAATATTTATAAACAAATCGGCCAATTTGTTTATATACACTGATTTGACTGATATCGATTGGGTCGATAAATTTTACACATCGCCCAACTGCACAAATAAAATCTGTGTTTGATTGTTTGAAACCCCACACGGGTGTTGGGATGAAATTTGAAGTTCACTCATCCTGATGAATTAAATATGTCGATCGGTCGATTGACAGGCTGTTATAAGCGTTAGGTATCTATATTTGATGCTTATACAGTGTAGTGCACTTTGGTTGATGGTTGATTATTTTTCAATGCTATTATATACATGTGTTGTATGGAATCCATATAATTAACATTATATGGTAATGGATTGAGCCTCATTCCAATCGGGAAAATAATGAATATTATAAAGGAAAATTCATGTGTTGAATCTATTCATGTGTTGAGTGGAATATTTTATACAATGAAATTTACATCTTTATCATATTTAAAATTAGAACTACTTCTCAGTAGGAGTCTAATTGAAAATCAAACGATAGATACCATAGTTTTATAAAATATTTTACATAACAAAAATAGTGATGTGTTTACAGTACTCATGTGTTGAGATTAGTCGTGTGTTGAAAGAAATATAGATTCATGTGTTGAATGGGATAAATATTCATTTGTTGAATATAATAAAGAAGTTTTTGAAAAATATAAAGCCGTGTTGATTAGAGATGCGTTATTTTGACGCGAACGATATTTATATCGATTTTATTCATTTTATAATGAATATGGAAAGGTGATTTCAAAATCTGATATTTTGAAATGAATTCAATTGAAATTAAATTGAAATTGAAATTTTATTGAATCAATTTGAAATGAATTAGAATCGAACATAAAATGAATTCGATTCGAATTGAATAGAAAATGAACTCGATTCGAATTGAGTAGAAAACGAATTAGAATTTGAATTGAATAGAAAGTGAATTTGAATTCGAATAAAATAGAAATGAATTCAATTGAAATTAAATTGAAATTGAATGGAAATCGATTTGAAACGAATTCGAATTGAATCAAATAGAAGGTAAATTCAAATTGAATTAAATTGAAATGAATTCGAATTGAATTGAAATCAAATCGATCTGAAATTGAATATAGTGTTGAAATGGTTTTGAAAACGAATTTAAAACGATTTATAAAATACGTTTTAAAAAGGAAATCGACGAAATATATAATATATATATATATATTATATATATAATGGCCTGAGTAGAACGCGCCGCGCCGCGGCAGTTCGTGAATTTCGACCATTTATTTCAAACGGACATTGCGGGAGATCCGACCGTCGGATTCTCCTAAAACCGGAACTGTTGGGTTCGTATCGAAAAGAGCTTTCCAATGAATATTAGGAATTTGAAATCTAACGGTTGGATTTGGAATTATGTCCAAATCAAATTTGAAAAAGGTCGCTGTAAGTGCAGTTCGATAGCCGTTGATGGAAATCGACTGTACGGGCCTTGATAAAATTATTAAAAATATCGATAATTTGTGTAAAATTATAATATGTGAATTGGAAAGAATTGGGCTGGAGAATTCCACATTTGAAATGATAAAAATAGATTTTTATCGAAATGAACTAGTTTTGAACTAGAATTAAAATCAATTTATTTTTGAAATAAATAAATTGAATTTGAAAGTGATTTTGAAAATAATCGATATTTCCAATACGTGAATTGGACTGGAGTTGAATCGAAATTATCTTCGGAATATTTTGATGTTGGATTTCGTGACTATACAGATATTGTTATGGGAATTTGAAAGATATATTTTATATCGTTATTTCCAATACGATATTTGTTGGTTTCAGAATTTGATATTGAATATAAACCGATATATTTTCTATTCAGAGCCTTGTATTTAATATCAAATGTGATTTGGGTTTATCGTGAATCGTGTTTTAAATGACCTTGGTTCTTTAACCCAGTTAAAAGCAAGATGTTGATTTTGAAAAGATTAAAACTAAGTGAAGTTTTAATGAATCTTTAATTAGATTAAAAATGTGAATTGATAATTTAAATTATCAAATCTGAAAAGTGATCGAGAGTGGAGTATCACCAGTTTTGCTCCAAAGCGATAGTTAAATCTTTAATTAGATTTGAACGTGAAATGGTAATTAATTTTACCGATAACACCGTGGTGTTAGGAATGGAGTATCACCAGTTTTGCTCCATGGGATATATAGGTTGGGATTGGGAAATAAAATAAATAATTACTTCGGTGTGGTTCGTTAATCCCGACAAGTTTGAAATGATATCCAAAGGAAGATTATAGGATAAATTTAGAAGAATTTATCTTGGATAAAATTAATGGGAACATTTCCCTAAGAATGTGATTTTGTGAATAAAAGAATATTCTGAATTGGAATGAGGCGTTTGTTGTGTTTGTGTAACATTCGTTTATTATATACGTGGGTTATTCAGAAAGGCCGGGTTTATACCCATTCTGAATAATCGATTCGACGAGATGTCGAAGATGAAGACGGTGGTTGAAGACCGGAAGTCTTCACATCGTTTGGGTGATTACTGATGATCTTGATTGGGCTGTACACCCGAGATGAGGGAATTAGTTGGTGATCGTCCAGACGTACTTGGAGATGGATGGATATGCGAGGAAAGTGCCTCCGGTTTCGTTCAGACCCAGAACGAACTTGTAAATGGATTGTGTGTCTGACATTGGATTTTATTCTGTGTTGATTGATCTCTATTAAATATACATCTGTTTGGCGGCGGAGAATTTATTCTCTTGCTTAACGCCCTTCTCTGAGACGTACGAGCTCAGAGGTTGTATATCGATGGACATCAGTCGCATGGAGTGAATTGCCAGTGTGGCATGCGTAAGTGGCAATTGATCAAGGCTTCTGTTGAAAAGCAAAGTCTTGTGGTTGATGATCAAAGCACGGCCTGTGTGGCGTAGCTTTGTGTATAACGTGAATTCGCGAGCCTCACACCTCGGTATGAGTCAAAAACGGGAGACGGACCGCTGGGAGAGCACGACGTTTCTTTCTAGCTAGGGTTGTAAATCCCCGTTTATTCTATAACTGTGGAATTAACAAATTAAAGTATAATTAATTTGAAATCAAAGAACTAAGGGAAATGGGATACGCCATTGCGTTCGTCTCGGAAAAATACGCGAAATAGAGTCCGAGTTTTCGAAAAACGGAGTCCGTATGAAGAAGATATAGCCTCCGGAAGTTTCTGAATTAAGTTTAAAATTCGAACAGCTCAGAAAACAAGTTTAAAATTAAAAATCGGGCCCAATTGGCCAGGGCGGGAAAATTCCCGCCTAAGGCACCCAGGTCGACTGGGCTGTCGACCTGGTCTAGCCAGGTCGACAGGGCTGTCGACAGGGCTATCGACCTGGTCCAGAGCCAGGTCGAACCTAGTCCAACCTGGCTGGCCTATTCTATATTGGTCGATTTTCTGTAGTCTGCTTTGTCATTAGGGCTAGGTGGCAAGCTCTAATTGGTCCCTCTTGCGAATGAATGGCTACGATCAATCCAAGCAATATCGATGGTCCTAATCAGTTCATAAACTCTATAAAATGACCCTAGACTCTACCTAGGTTTCTTACACAATTCTCTAGCCTCCATTGCTCTCTTCTTCTAATTAAAAATAAAAATGGCGTCTCTGCTCTGCTGGAATTAAAACTAGAAGATAATCAACATCAGCCTAAGCAACTCAATTCAAACTAGAGATTAAAGTTTCTGCAAAGATTCTACAACAAGTTAAAGTTCTTTCTTTAATCCAATCAAGGCAAGTACAGTTATTTTCCGCTATAAACGTTAATTATAATTTTGATATGTTTTTAATTCTGAATCTGAGATTGTATATATATTCTCTTCTGTCAGATTCGTTTTTCTGTGACTGTTCTGTATCCCTTTTCTTCTTTTCTGTTTTTATAGCCAGGCTACCACGAGCCTGTGCCTAATCTCATAAGAGATGAACGTATGAACGCAAATTTTGGGATAAATAATGAATGATGCGAAATTTGACAAATTGAATGTATGACTTTAGGTCTGAGGCATAAAATATATAGGACATATGCATAAATTTGACTATGAACATATAATTTATGCATGTTGTATGCATAGTTATGTTGTAATTTAGAACTGTAATTAATGAGCATATGTTGTAAACTAGATTTGGATCTAAGCATATTCTATGATAGAAGAAAAGAGGAACCATTGTAAGATTACATATGATTTGAGACTTTGGACAAAATGCATATAAAAGTCAAGATTTGATTTTTAGAAGATATGATTTAAAGATTTAGATTGTTGGGTATAGTTTGCATAATGATTCATGACTTAAAAAGAAGAAGATATGGAAGCTTAGGTGTAAAAGATTTGCATTAATTAGGATATCTATTATTGTGATTACACCTAAATAGGGATTTTTGGATATATGGCATGCATTGGAATTAATGGTTATATTTGGTATAATTTATATGTGAATCTGCTGTAAAATGCTAGTTTAACAAAAATTGGAACATATGTTATAGGGTAAATTATGTCCATATTCTGCGCTATGTAAATGTATGCAAACATGGAAGTATATGATCATATTGTGAATCATGACATTATTTAGGCATATGAACTTAGGCCTAATTTATGGTTAGGCAAGGCATGTAAATAGAACCTTTAGAAATATTAAATTTGCTAAATCTGCTATTTTGCCAAGTTGCCTAAACTGCTAGTTTTGTTATATTGCCTAGACAGCTAATTAGATTGAAATTCCTAATCTGTTAAATTTGTCGGTTGAAATGCCTAACCTGTTATATGCCAAAATCTGCTAAGTTGCTAAATCTGTTAAATCCGTTAAGTCATATAAAATCTGTTATCTGCTATGTTGATATAATCATCCTGTTATTGATATAATCTGAATTGGCATATATATTGGGCGTGCACATAAACGGTAAATTATTAATTAATTGGCCGCAAAGATAAACATGGCTAACTCGAGGTTAGAATAAGTTTGCGGCGTAAAACTGCCCGGAACCGCCCGGCACATCCAGTGGCCGCAAACAATAGGTTCTAATGTGAGAAGTTAGTCATAACATGCGTAAGACACGAGGTTAGGTCTGGCTTGTGGCAGAAGTCTGCCCGGAACCGCCCGGCATATCCAGCGGCCACAAGCTACCGACCTAATGTGAGAGGTCTATGCATTAATAATTAATTAATGCAAATCTAAGATAAGAATGACGTCTAAAACGTATTGGGGAAAATAGGGTTAAACAAAAGGGATTAATAGATGTAGTAAAACCCGTCCATGAATCTGTAGGCCCAATACAAAGTTAGACAAATCTGAAAAATCTGTACATCTGACCTGTTAGTCTGAAAACTTGTTAACTTAATTTGTGAATTAGTAAACCTGAATTCTGTATGTCTGAACTTGTAAACAAGTTAATCTGAAATCTGTTAGTCTGGGGACACAAGGTTAGGAGGGGAATTACTTGTGTCATCTGTTGTTTGGGACCCATATTAGTCAGTAACCCTTTCTGGTATCAAAACTTTGACCCAACAGTAGGTAGGGTCCGGGCACGCTTACTGAACTAATTATAAGTGGTTCATTCTGATAATGGCGAGGGGTGTTGATGGTGCGTTCCAACCGGGTCATGTGCGTGCATGGATCCCAGTCTGCCTCCGAGGATGTAAGACGCCGTGACATCTGTAAATAGGTCTGTGCCAATTGGTTGTCACTTTAGGGAGTGATACACCCTACTGTGGGGCCGACACAGGATATTTATGTATTAGGGAGCCGATCGCTTGGGGTAGGGTTTTAGGGTACGCTTAGTTCTGTCTGTTTCTGTTGGTACCGTCTGTTTCTGTTGGGTGGTAACACCTGTCTGTTTCTGTGTGGTACCGTCTGTTCGGGTGGTAAAGGCCCATTACTAGTGTACACCTAATTCCACATTCTGTCTCCATAGGGATAAATCTGTTTCTTCTTCTGTCTGTTTCTGATCGGGTAGTAAAGGCCCATTATTAGCATTCTATTTCTGTTAAAGTATTCTGTACCCGTTCCCGCTTCAATTTAGACATTAGGGTGACACCTAATTCTGCTATACTAGTATTAGTGCAGAGAAGTGTAAAACAATAGTTTATATCATTCTGTTTTTTTGTTATATCTGCTACACCTGTTATAGTTATCTCACATCCAGTTTTATGTTCATATCATATTATTATTATCTGTTCATATGCTGAAAGTCACTGGACTTGCCAGACTTTTTGTCTGACCCTTGTTGTTTCGCCTCCTTTCTTCCGTTTCCCCCCCAGGTTATCCAAGGATGGAAATACTTTAGCTTGATCCGGATCTCTCTTTGCTTGAAGTGCTTAAAGTATGGCTTGGCTCTGTATAGCTTCCGTTCCATGGGGATTATGATTTTAAACTATGCATTTTGAAGGCTTTTGTACAAGACTGATATTTTGTACTTGAATTCTGAAATTGAAAGGATGTAACCATATTAATTTTCTGTTTCCGCTGTAATAAAGTTAAAAAATTTCAAGTACTGTTTTATCTGTCTTGTAAGTTTCTGTTCTGTTTACTAAAATGCTCCACCAAAGTTAAGGCATTCCCTTTGTGAGTGACCTTAACGGAGGTGGGGTGTTACACTTGGTATCAGAGCTAAAGGTTACCAGATTAGATAAAAGTTTTTGAAAACTATTTTCAAAAAGGTTTTAAAAGGAAGTATTTTCAAAATTAAAAGTTTTTGAAAAACATGATCCCCAAGAGCCATATGTCTTTCTTTCAGTCCTTTTTGTATTGAACCTTTCCTTTTTCGTTTCAGCATGTCTGAAGCATCTGAGATACCAGAGGGTGTCCATGTACCCGGTTGGTTTCGTCAATATCTTGAGGCTAGGACCGCCGCTGCAGGTCCAGCAAATGATCCCCCTCCCCCACCCCCTCCTCGTGCAATTGCTTTCTCAAAGATCTATAGAGATTTTAGGGCCATGGGTGGAAAGGATTTCAAAGGAACTGAATCATTCGTAGAAGCGAGGAATTGGCTCAAAGAAACTGAGGATCTATTCGTTATCTTCGAGGTGGACGATAGGCAGAAGGTACAGTTGGCGGTATGGTTGCTCAAAGATGAAGCTTCCTACTGGTGGGAAGTCACTAACGCCGAGAGGCCGGTCGAGACATGGATGGATTTCAGAACAAGGTTTGAGACAAAATTCCTCTCGCAAGCTGAAAGAAGTTTACAACTAGAAAAGTTCTTATCTCTTAAGCAAGGAAGTATGACGGTCAAGGAATACGTCAACCAGTTCAACCAACTGGCTAGGTTCGGATTGGATTTAGTCAACACTCAGCATAAAAAGGCTCTCCGCTTTGTTAAAGGATTGAACGAGCCACTGCACAGCTTAGCCATGACCCACGTACCTATGGGAGCGACTTACGAGAAATTGGTGGACATGGCACTACTGCATGAGGAAGACAAGGGCCCGAAAGAGACAAAGAAGGAAGAACCACCAAATAAGAAAGCGGGGCCCAAAAAGGAAACACAAAGGAAGGATGAGAAGACTGAAGATAAGAAGGGAAAAATTGCTTTACTTGTGGAAGCTCGACTCATCTGAACAAGGATTGCAGAAAAAGGAAGGGCGCTTGCTTCAACTGTGGGGAGATGGGACACTTCACTAGGGACTGCCCAAAGAGACGAGGACAAGGAGGGCAGGCGAATAATCTTGAGGCTAGTGGCTAGGATAGAAATAGGAAAATTTCTATAGTAGGTTTAATTTCTTTATCTGATTATGGAGTTAAGACTTTTTCTGATTCTGGTATTTTGATTTTGTAATCGATACTCTGCACTTTAATACTAGTATTATTTCTGAATTCCGCTGTAGGCTCAGACCCATAAGGGTTATGGCCCATCTGTTTGAGATTAAGGTTTGAGGGATATCTGTGTTAGGCGTCAAATATGACGCATATATTCTGAGTTTTTGTGGGATATGATTTTATCATGCTTAGCTTCCTAAGAATCATTAGGGAACCTGATCTGTATCAGTAGTCTGTAAATATCTGAATAATTATGATTTCCAGTTTTGACATTGTCTAAAGAAGGTAATCCTCTGAGTGTCAATATGATTTTGATTTCGGTCTTTGGGGTTGATACTTAGGGGAATTATTTTCTCAACCAATGTCTAATGGGAACCAAGTCTTCATTCTATCTGTACTCGCTTCCATCAATAGACTCTATCCTATCGATCGAGTGTTCAACTTATAGATAGGAATCCTAATGGGTGTAAACATGTGTTTGAGACATGTTATGTTTGATGGTTGCAAGTGGATGCAAGTGGTTGCTAGTGGTTGCTCGTGGACGCATATACACACACTAGGCACTAGATCGGCTCGAAAACACTCTCATACTGCATATGGATGTGTGAGCATTTTCAATTCTTGTGGATGCAAAATGGTTGATTCAGCACATGGATGTTGCATTTGAGTGAATGGTTGTGCACTCATATAGAAATAATATATATCATCAGAATTCTATTGCATACATGTTGGACTCATGGCACTGACATAATTTGCATTAAGAAGGTCAACTGAATCAGTAGACCGCCTGATTTTGCATTAGATAAGGAACATATACACACACTTTAGCATATGTTCATACAACATTAGAAGTTTTCTAAGGACAATGGATGCTTGTGGATGATGGTTGAGTAGATGGGTGATTGGATGGTAGGACGCATTCTTCTTAACTTGAAGATTTCGGGGACGAAATCCTTTTAAGTGGGGGAGAATGTAACACCCCGTGTATTCTATAACTGTGGAATTAACAAATTAAAGTATAATTAATTTGAAATCAAAGAACTAAGGGAAACGGGATACGCCATTGCGTTCGTCTCGGAAAAATACGCGAAATAGAGTCCGAGTTTTCGAAAAACGGAGTCCGTATGAAGAAGATATAGCCTCCGGAAGTTTCTGAATTAAGTTTAAAATTCGAACAGCTCAGAAAACAAGTTTAAAATTAAAAATCGGGCCCAATTGGCCAGGGCGGGAAAATTCCCGCCTAAGGCACCCAGGTCGACTGGGCTGTCGACCTGGTCTAGCCAGGTCGACAGGGCTGTCGACAGGGCTATCGACCTGGTCCAGAGCCAGGTCGAACCTAGTCCAACCTGGCTGGCCTATTCTATATTGGTCGATTTTCTGTAGTCTGCTTTGTCATTAGGGCTAGGTGGCAAGCTCTAATTGGTCCCTCTTGCGAATGAATGGCTACGATCAATCCAAGCAATATCGATGGTCCTAATCAGTTCATAAACTCTATAAAATGACCCTAGACTCTACCTAGGTTTCTTACACAATTCTCTAGCCTCCATTGCTCTCTTCTTCTAATTAAAAATAAAAATGGCGTCTCTGCTCTGCTGGAATTAAAACTAGAAGATAATCAACATCAGCCTAAGCAACTCAATTCAAACTAGAGATTAAAGTTTCTGCAAAGATTCTACAACAAGTTAAAGTTCTTTCTTTAATCCAATCAAGGCAAGTACAGTTATTTTCCGCTATAAACGTTAATTATAATTTTGATATGTTTTTAATTCTGAATCTGAGATTGTATATATATTCTCTTCTGTCAGATTCGTTTTTCTGTGACTGTTCTGTATCCCTTTTCTTCTTTTCTGTTTTTATAGCCAGGCTACCACGAGCCTGTGCCTAATCTCATAAGAGATGAACGTATGAACGCAAATTTTGGGATAAATAATGAATGATGCGAAATTTGACAAATTGAATGTATGACTTTAGGTCTGAGGCATAAAATATATAGGACATATGCATAAATTTGACTATGAACATATAATTTATGCATGTTGTATGCATAGTTATGTTGTAATTTAGAACTGTAATTAATGAGCATATGTTGTAAACTAGATTTGGATCTAAGCATATTCTATGATAGAAGAAAAGAGGAACCATTGTAAGATTACATATGATTTGAGACTTTGGACAAAATGCATATAAAAGTCAAGATTTGATTTTTAGAAGATATGATTTAAAGATTTAGATTGTTGGGTATAGTTTGCATAATGATTCATGACTTAAAAAGAAGAAGATATGGAAGCTTAGGTGTAAAAGATTTGCATTAATTAGGATATCTATTATTGTGATTACACCTAAATAGGGATTTTTGGATATATGGCATGCATTGGAATTAATGGTTATATTTGGTATAATTTATATGTGAATCTGCTGTAAAATGCTAGTTTAACAAAAATTGGAACATATGTTATAGGGTAAATTATGTCCATATTCTGCGCTATGTAAATGTATGCAAACATGGAAGTATATGATCATATTGTGAATCATGACATTATTTAGGCATATGAACTTAGGCCTAATTTATGGTTAGGCAAGGCATGTAAATAGAACCTTTAGAAATATTAAATTTGCTAAATCTGCTAATTTTCCAAGTTGCCTAAACTGCTAGTTTTGTTATATTGCCTAGACAGCTAATTAGATTGAAATGCCAAATCTGTTAAATTTGTCGGTTGAAATGCCTAACCTGTTATATGCCAAAATCTGCTAAGTTGCTAAATCTGTTAAATCCGTTAAGTCATATAAAATCTGTTATCTGCTATGTTGATATAATCATCCTGTTATTGATATAATCTGAATTGGCATATATATTGGGCGTGCGCATAAACGGTAAATTATTAATTAATTGGCCGCAAAAATAAACATGGCTAACTCGAGGTTAGAATAAGTTTGCGGCGTAAATCTGCCCGGAACCGCCCGGCACATCCAGTGGCCGCAAACAATAGGTTCTAATGTGAGAAGTTAGTCATAACATGCGTAAGACACGAGGTTAGGTCTGGCTTGTGGCAGAAGTCTGCCCGGAACCGCCCGGCATATCCAGCGGCCACAAGCTACCGACCTAATGTGAGAGGTCTGTGCATTAATAATTAATTAATGCAAATCTAAGATAAGAATGACGTCTAAAACGTATTGGGGAAAATAGGGTTAAACAAAAGGGATTAATAGATGTAGTAAAACCCGTCCATGAATCTGTAGGCCCAATACAAAGTTAGACAAATCTGAAAAATCTGTACATCTGACCTGTTAGTCTGAAAACTTGTTAACTTAATTTGTGAATTAGTAAACCTGAATTCTGTATGTCTGAACTTGTAAACAAGTTAATCTGAAATCTGTTAGTCTGGGGACACAAGGTTAGGAGGGGAATTACTTGTGTCATCTGTTGTTTGGGACCCATATTAGTCAGTAACCCTTTCTGGTATCAAAACTTTTACCCAACAGTAGGTAGGGTCCGGGCACGCTTACTGAACTAATTATAAGTGGTTCATTCTGATAATGGTGAGGGGTGTTGATGGTGCGTTCCAACCGGGTCATGAGCGTGCATGGATCCCGGTCTGCCTCTGAGGATGTAAGACGCCGTGACATCTGTAAATAGGTCTGTGCCAATTGGTTGTCACTTTAGGGAGTGATACACCCTACCGTGGGGCCGACACAGGATATTTATGTATTAGGGAGCCGATCGCTTGGGGTAGGGTTTTAGGGTACGCTTAGTTCTGTCTGTTTCTGTTGGTACCGTCTGTTTCTGTTGGGTGGTAACACCTGTCTGTTTCTGTGTGGTACCGTCTGTTCGGGTGGTAAAGGCCCATTACTAGTGTACACCTAATTCCACATTCTGTCTCCATAGGGATAAATCTGTTTCTTCTTCTGTCTGTTTCTGATCGGGTAGTAAAGGCCCATTATTAGCATTCTGTTTCTGTTAAAGTATTCTGTACCCGTTCCTGCTTCAATTTAGACATTAGGGTGACACCTAATTCTGCTATACTAGTATTAGTGCAGAGAAGTGTAAAACAATAGTTTATATCATTCTGTTTTTCTGTTATATCTGCTACACCTGTTATAGTTATCTCACATCCAGTTTTATGTTCATATCATATTATTATTATCTGTTCATATGCTGAAAGTCACTGGACTTGCCAGACTTTTTGTCTGACCCTTGTTGTTTCGCCTCCTTACTTTCGTTTCCCCCCCCAGGTTATCCAAGGAGGGAAATACTTTAGCTTGATCCAGATTTCTCTTTGCTTGAATTGCTTAAAGTATGGCTTGGCTCTGTATAGCTTCCGTTCCATGGGGATTATGATTTTAAACTATGCATTTTGAAGGCTTTTGTACAAGACTGATATTTTGTACTTGAATTCTGAAATTGAAAGGATGTAACCATATTAATTTTCTGTTTCCGCTGTAATAAAGTTAAAAATTTTCAAGTACTGTTTTATCTGTCTTGTAAGTTTCTGTTCTGTTTACTAAAATGCTCCACCAAAGTTAAGGCATTCCCTTTGTGAGTGACCTTAACGGAGGTGGGGTGTTACAAGGGTGGTGTCAGTGACCTACCAGCCCTGACATTTATATACTTTTCTCCTGTGTGGTTGTTGGATATGAGGCGCCTCGGATATAGGTCTGTAAGGACCGGGAAACGTGTGTTCAGGAATTGCCAATCCTCAAAAGTAAGAGAGGACCGGCCCAGCCGATTCCAAGGATCATAGTGGGGTCCTGAGGCATTTGCTAGAGTGTCTCGAACGCGGAGAGGAGCTTGCCCCTTGCCTCGACTCATGATGGAATCCAATTTCCAATACGTGTGTTTCGGTTTTATTTGTAGAACCTAGTATGGCGACATAGTGGTATGGGTCATTCATGCCGCCTATGATTGATATTTATGATTGAAATTGTTTTGACACTATACACCTATAATAGTATCAAATAATGTGTTTTAAACGTATCAAGCATGCTTTGGCTGTTATAAGGTAAAAACCCTATCCTCCGGCTTGCGTTGCATTGTGTGATGGGACCTGGGTCTTATAACAGCTTCATTTTTCTTTATTTAGCATTGCGCTGTTTGTTTTATGCACTGGTATTCTTGGGAGGAAACCCGTTCCGTGTTATACGGCGTGGTCCCTTGATTTACCGAACTTTAAAATAAAGAATTATAACTATTTTAGTTCTCACACCAGTCACATGACTGACCTGGAGTTTATTGTTTTAACCTAAACTCTGGGTGCCCCTATTTTCCGCACGGGCAGCTAGTAGTTTTGGTTTTGCAGATTTATATTCACAGGGTCCTGATATACAGCTGGAACGATGCTCGGAAAGCTCTGTATCCGTGTATCACTTCTAGTTGTGCTTTTGTATATTTTTCCGCTGCTATGTAATTTATTGTAATCTCTGATATTTGTCGAATGTAATTTAATCATTTATACTCTGTATATTCTTGTATCTGATGGAATTGTTGTAATAACAATGAAATGTTCTTCTGTTTGTGTTCTAATTTGTCCTGTTCTGAACCATTAGGGGTTTCGAGCGGTCTAGATCGGTTTAACGACTGATTCGGATCGAGCGAAATTCCTTTCCATTACAGTTGGTATCAGAGCTTTGGTTTACAGAGCTCGAGAACAAGACGCATTAGAACCATACGAAAGAACTCATCAGATATTGGATTAGAAATATCCAATTAGAATGACTCGTTAGAGATAGGATCAGTAGTATCCTAGAACGAGTGTGAAGAGTATATTTTTCAAATGAAACAATTTTGTTTTGAAAATTTAAACCATTTTATACGTATTTGATTATTTATTTATTTTGAATATGGACAATCTAGTATATAAAGGTTTTGCATATACGCGTCATGAACGTATATTCAAAGTTTTAATATATTAGATAGATATAGAATCACATTCTAGTTGCCCGAGAATGATTCTGATAATGCTGCAGCGTTACCAGTATTTATTTTCGAGTGACGAAGGTATGATTTTCTATATATTTCCATTAGACTGGTGTGAGAACCAAAACTAATATAGCTAGAATACATCGTTGTGATTTGGCATCAAAACATGATTTTCTTTATATGTATCAAAATTATGAATTTGAAACGTTAATCCACTAATTGATTGATGTTTGTGTTGTTTGTTTATTTGTTTGATAATTTTGAACCATTATGCCTAACTGAATCAAATATTGAACGATATTGAAAATTGGTCGCATTTGCTTGCATATGCATATACTTACATTGAACAGGTCATAGCAAGGAGGCTAGAGCAGAGAATAAAATTTGTTTGCCCGACAAATAGGTACATGTTTACTATAATTTACTGTTTTGTTTGGGTGATGATGATTTTGTGAGCCTATTGGCTAGCCGCTTGGCTTTTTCTTTTTCTTTTTGAGATTAGAAGGACCGGGGAAGCTATTTGAAATTCCCCGATGCTCCCGGTGCAGGGGAGGTTATGGCGAAAATTTTCGAAAATTTAGGGTGCTAGCCAAATTTTTGAAATTTTGAAAATTCTCAAAAACTGAAAAGTTGGAGAATGGAAGCCAGATCGAGCGTAGAGCTGATTAATCAAACCACTTTCGACTTTGTTCCTTTTCGGGGACGAAAAGTTTTAAGTGGGGGAGATTGTAATAACCCGGAAAATCTGGGCCAGTTTAAAATTTTTATTTTGGCAATTTTAGCGAATTTTGAACATTTAAAATGGATTATTTTAAATAAAAACGACGAAAAATTTATTTTGAATATAATTCGAACGTATATATTATATACGTCGTCGTTAGAATATAAATATTTATATATAATTATATAATAGAATTGAAAATGGCGTGGTAGTTCGATAATTCGATTTCAAACTTCAATTGAATGTACCGGGTGCAAAACAATCCGGATTTTAGTGAAACCAAAAACATTAGGATCTATTTGATGATACCTTTCCAACGAATCCGAAAAATCAAAATTTCATAGCGGGAATCAAAAGATATGTCCAGTTGAAAATTCTGAATAGTCGCTATGGAATTCAGGCCCTTAAAAATGGACATTTTGCAAACGACCTCGGATTTCGACGAAACCACTTTTGTTGGATCCGCAGTGTCAAATTATTGCTGGATTCCAAATTTCATAATTTTTCGAATCAATATGTGAGCGTGGCAAAGGAAAACGCGTTTGACCAGTTTCAGTTGATTTTAATCGACTGGAAATTGGCCATTTTTCCAACGGTCTCAGAATTCGACGAAACTAGTTTTGTTAGGACCGTATCGTCAATACGAAGCTAGAAAATATTTTTCTGGAATTTTTCTAGTTAGTATGTGACCCCAGTAATTTGAAATGTACGTTTAAAATTCAATATAATGATTTAAATGTAAATTTAACGGAAACTGATTGTAACGATCAAATCAGCTTGCGATACATATCCCATTGTGCTCAGAATGGGGGTAAAACGCTATGGACGACAGGCGGTGGGTCTCGTTTTGAGGTCGAAAATAAAAGTTTCTTTTTGAAAGTAATTAAATAATTAAATATATATATATATATATATATATATTTCATATAACCCCCCCCCCCCGTTCTTTGTTTTCACGATTCACAGATTAAAGAAAAAAAAAGCAACGAGGGAGGAACCCCGTCGCCCCCTCCAGCCGCCGTCGGAGGCCCTCAGCCCACCGCCGCCTGGCCGAATCCGCCTCCCCGCGCCCCCATCTCCTTCCTCTCCCCTTCTAATCGAACCCGATACCCCCAAAAGCCTCGCCCCTCTCCTCGAATCGCACCCCCTACAGCCAACCCCCCCTCCCTGTCGCTCCACCGTTCGACCCGCCGCCTCTGGCCAAACACCACCCGCGGCCACCAAACCGCACCCTGCTTCCCCTTCTCCCCGTACCTCGGCGCCCAGACCCCCCTTCGACCATAGCAGACGCACATACACCCCCCCTTCCTTCCATCGGTAAGTTTCCTTTCTAATTTTATTTTCCTTATTTATTTTGTTTTATTTGTTTTAATTTTATTTATTTATTTCTTTTAAAGGTAGGAAAGTTAATATTTTTAACCTTGTAGAAGCAAGATTTTTGAAATTAGAAAACAAGATATATATAATTAGAAAAGATTTGATTTTTAAAATATAAAAGATTAGATTTTTAAAAGAAGAAAGACAATATTTTTTAATGGAGAAAGGTGAGATTTTTACATAGGTAGTGGGTTAAAAATATGACTTTTACATAGTAGGAACTATAGAAATGTAATCTTTATGAGATATAGAATGTAAAAATATCATCTTTGTATATGTAGCGAAATAAAAATCTGATTTTTATTTTATATATGTGAAATAAAGAGGGAATTTTTATAGTGATGAAAGGCGAAAACTTTATTTTTAGAAAGGCGAAAACTTTATTTTTATAAGGGCGAAATCTTTATATAGAGAATAGCGTTATAAAAATAAAATCTTTATCTATATAACATCATAGTAAAAATTCGATTTCTAAATATATGAAGTGATTATAAAAATATGATTTTTAAATTGAAAGTGAATAAATAAAAATGTGACTTTTATTTTATAGACATCAAAATATAAAAATGTGTGATTTTTATATATGTAGTGGCTACGGGCAACGAAGATGATAAAAAGGCGAGAATGAAGAAGATTTCTATAAAAGAAGAGTCAAGATGAGTGGATAGCTTTCGGTGAGAACTTCTCACTCAAATTCTCTTTTTCTAGTTATATATATACTAGGATGCAGACGGTGCTTAGTAGCACCCGACACCCGTCATCCACAGACCATGGATGACTTGTTTGTTAAATTGATTGGTTGTGTAGTTAGTTAGTCTAATTGGTTTGAATTGAATTGTTTGGTGATACGGAATGGATTTGATTGATGTGTGAATGGCGTGGGCCTTCACTAGACCGGGGATAAGGCTAGGCCTTGTTCCGTTTCTAGTATCGTGCCGTTATGCCGCCGAAATTTTCTAAAATATGTTAGAATAATAAAAATATCATTTTATTGAATAAATGAACTGAATAGAAATTCATGTGTTAAAATAAAATGTTTTATCGTTAAAAATATAATTTTAACGTGAAAGTGAATAAATGAATATTTATAAACAAATCGGCCGATTTGTTTATATACACTGATTTGACTGATATCGATTGGGTCGATAAATTTTACACATCGCCCAACTACACAAATAAAATCTGTGTTTGATTGTTTGAAACCCCACACGAGTGTTGGGATGAAATTTGAAGTTCACTCATCCTGATGAATTAAATATGTCGATCGGTCGATTGACAGGCTGTTATAAGCGTTAGGTATCTATATTTGATGCTTATACAGTGTAGTGCACTTTGGTTGATGGTTGATTATTTTTCAATGCTATTATATACATGTGTTGTATGGAATCCATATAATTAACATTATATGGTGATGGATTGAGCCTCATTCCAATCGGGAAAATAATGAATATTATAAAGAAAAATTCATGTGTTGAATCTATTCATGTGTTGAGTGGAATATTTTATACAATGAAATTTACATCTTTATCATATTTAAAATTAGAACTACTTCTCAGTAGGAGTCTAATTGAAAATCAAACGATAGATACCATAGTTTTATAAAATATTTTACATAACAAAAATAGTGATGTGTTGACAGTACTCATGTGTTGAGATTAGTCGTGTGTTGAAAGAAATATAGATTCATGTGTTGAATGGGATAAATATTCATTTGTTGAATATAATAAAGAAGTTTTTGAAAAATATAAAGCCGTGTTGATTAGAGATGCGTTATTTTGACGCGAACGATATTTATATCGATTTTATTCATTTTATAATGAATATGGAAAGGTGATTTCAAAATCTGATATTTTGAAATGAATTCAATTGAAATTAAATTGAAATTGAAATTTTATTGAATCAATTTGAAATGAATTAGAATCGAACATAAAATGAATTCAATTCGAATTGAATAGAAAATGAACTCGATTCGAATTGAGTAGAAAACGAATTAGAATTTGAATTGAATAGAAAGTGAATTTGAATTCGAATAAAATAGAAATGAATTCAATTGAAATTAAATTGAAATTGAATGGAAATCGATTTGAAACGAATTCGAATTGAATCAAATAGAAGGTAAATTCAAATTGAATTAAATTGAAATGAATTCGAATTGAATTGAAATCAAATCGATCTGAAATTGAATATAGTGTTGAAATGGTTTTGAAAACGAATTTAAAACGATTTATAAAATACGTTTTAAAAAGGAAATCGACGAAATATATATAATATATATATATTATATATATAATGGCCTGAATAGAACGCGCCGCGCCGCGGCAGTTCGTGAATTTCGACCATTTATTTCAAACGGACATTGCGGGAGATCCGACCGTCGGATTCTCCTAAAACCGGAACCGTTGGGTTCGTATCGAAAAGAGCTTTCCAATGAATATTAGGAATTTGAAATCTAACGGTTGGATTTGGAATTATGTCCAAATCAAATTTGAAAAAGGTCGCTGTAAGTGCAGTTCGATAGCCGTTGATGGAAATCGACTGTACGGGCCTTGATAAAATTATTAAAAATATCGATAATTTGTGTAAAATTATAATATGTGAATTGGAAAGAATTGGGCTGGAGAATTCCACATTTGAAATGATAAAAATAGATTTTTATCGAAATGAACTAGTTTTGAACTAGAATTAAAATCAATTTATTTTTGAAATAAATAAATTGAATTTGAAAGTGATTTTGAAAATAATCGATATTTCCAATACGTGAATTGGACTGGAGTTGAATCGAAATTATCTTCGGAATATTTTGATGTTGGATTTCGTGACTATACAGATATTGTTATGGGAATTTGAAAGATATATTTTATATCGTTATTTCCAATACGATATTTGTTGGTTTCAGAATTTGATATTGAATATAAACCGATATATTTTCTATTCAGAGCCTTGTATTTAATATCAAATGTGATTTGGGTTTATCGTGAATCGTGTTTTAAATGACCTTGGTTCTTTAACCCAGTTAAAAGCAAGATGTTGATTTTGAAAAGATTAAAACTAAGTGAAGTTTTAATGAATCTTTAATTAGATTAAAAATGTGAATTGATAATTTAAATTATCAAATCTGAAAAGTGATCGAGAGTGGAGTATCACCAGTTTTGCTCCAAAGCGATAGTTAAATCTTTAATTAGATTTGAACGTGAAATGGTAATTAATTTTACCGATAACACCGTGGTGTTAGGAATGGAGTATCACCAGTTTTGCTCCATGGGATATATAGGTTGGGATTGGGAAATAAAATAAATAATTACTTCGGTGTGGTTCGTTAATCCCGACAAGTTTGAAATGATATCCAAAGGAAGATTATAGGATAAATTTAGAAGAATTTATCTTGGATAAAATTAATGGGAACATTTCCCTAAGAATGTGATTTTGTGAATAAAAGAATATTCTGAATTGGAATGAGGCGTTTGTTGTGTTTGTGTAACATTCGTTTATTATATACGTGGGTTATTCAGAAAGGCCGGGTTTATACCCATTCTGAATAATCGATTCGACGAGATGTCGAAGATGAAGACGGTGGTTGAAGACCGGAAGTCTTCACATCGTTTGGGTAATTACTGATGATCTTGATTGGGCTGTACACCCGAGATGAGGGAATTAGTTGGTGATCGTCCAAACGTACTTGGAGATGGATGGATATGCGAGGAAAGTGCCTCCGGTTTCGTTCAGACCCAGAACGAACTTGTAAATGGATTGTGTGTCTGACATTGGATTTTATTCTATGTTGATTGATCTCTATTAAATATACATCTGTTTGGCGGCGGAGAATTTATTCTCTTGCTTAACGCCCTTCTCTGAGACGTACGAGCTCAGAGGTTGTATATCGATGGACATCAGTCGCATGGAGTGAATTGCCAGTGTGGCATGCGTAAGTGGCAATTGATCAAGGCTTCTATTGAAAAGCAAAGTCTTGTGGTTGATGATCAAAGCACGGCCTGTGTGGCGTAGCTTTGTGTATAACGTGAATTCGCGAGCCTCACACCTCGGTATGAGTCAAAAACGGGAGACGGACCGCTGGGAGAGCACGACGTTTCTTTCTAGCTAGGGTGGTGTCAGTGACCTACCAGCCCTGACATTTATATACTTTTCACCTGTGTGGTTGTTGGATATGAGGCGCCTCGGATATAGGTCTGTAAGGACCGGGAAACGTGTGTTCAGGAATTGCCAATCCTCAAAAGTAAGAGAGGACCGGCACAGCCGATTCCAAGGATCATAGTGGGGTCCTGAGGCATTTGCTAGAGTGTCTCGAACGCGGAGAGGAGCTTGCCCCTTTCCTCGACTCATGATGGAATCCAATTTCCAATACGTGTGTTTCGGTTTTATTTGTAGAACCTAGTATGGCGACATAGTGGTATGGGTCATTCATGCCGCCTATGATTGATATTTATGATTGAAATTGTTTTGACACTATACACCTATAATAGTATCAAATAATGTGTTTTAAACGTATCAAGCATGCTTTGGCTGTTATAAAGTAAAAACCCTATCCTCCGGCTTGCGTTGCATTGTGTGATGGGACCTGGGTCTTATAACAGCTTCATTTTTCTTTATTTAGCATTGCGCTGTTTGTTTTATGCACTGGTATTCTTGGGAGGAAACCCGTTCCGTGTTATACGGCGTGGTCCCTTGATTTACCGAACTTTAAAATAAAGAATTATAACTGTTTTAGTTCTCACACCAGTCACATGACTGACCTGGAGTTTATTGTTTTAACCTAAACTCTGGGTGCCCCTATTTTCCGCACGGGCAGCTAGTAGTTTTGGTTTTGCAGATTTATATTCACAGGGTCCTGATATACAGCTGGAACGATGCTCGGAAAGCTCTGTATCCGTGTATCACTTCTAGTTGTGCTTTTGTATATTTTTCCGCTGCTATGTAATTTATTGTAATCTCTGATATTTGTCGAATGTAATTTAATCATTTATACTCTGTATATTCTTGTATCTGATGGAATTGTTGTAATAACAATGAAATGTTCTTCTGTTTGTGTTCTAATTTGTCCTGTTCTCAACGATTAGGGGTTTCGAGCGGTCTAGATCGGTTTAACGACTGATTCGGATCGAGCGAAATTCCTTGCCGTTACAATAAATGTCAGGGCTTGTAAAACGCTGACACCACCCATAGCTAGACAAAAACGTCGTGCACTCCCTGCAGTCACAATCCCATTTTTGACTCATACCGAGGTGTAAGGCTCGCGAATTAATGCTATACACAAAGTGGCGCCATATTAAATCTATGCATCTCAGCATGCCACACAGGCAATTCATGCCATTACATGCCATGCGACTGATATCTATCGATATATAACCTTTGAGCTCGTACTTCTCAGAGAAGGGCGTTAATCAAGAGAATAAATTCTCCGCTACCAAACAGATATATATTTAATAGAAATCAATCAACACAGAATAAATTCCAATGTCAGACACATAATCTATTTACAAGTCCGTTCTGGGTCTGAACAAAACCAAAGACACCTTATTCCTCATCCCATATGTCCAATACAGGAGAGAGGCCCTCGCATATCCGTCGATCTCCAAGTACGTTTGGACGATCACCACTTATTACCTCGTCTTGGGTGCACAGACCAATCAAGACATCAGTAATCATCCAAATGATGTGAAGACCTCCGGTCTTCAACCACCGTCTTCATCGTCGACTTATCGTCGAATCAGTTATTCAAAATGGGTATAAACCCGGCCTTTCCGAATAACTCGCGTATATAATAAACAACTGTTATAATAACACAACATACGCCTCATTCCAATCCAGAATATTCTTTATTCAAATATTTACATTCTTAGGGAAAGGTTCCCATTAATTTTATCAAAGATAAATTCTTTAAAATTTATTCTTTAATCTTCCTTTGAATATCATTTCACACCATATTAAGGTTTTCCAAACTAATCGGGATTGGCGCACCTTACCGAAGTAATCACTGATTTCATTTCCCAATTCCAACATATTCATCCCAAGGAGAAAAACTGGTAATACTCCATATCTAACACCACGGTCTTATCGGTAAAATTAATTACCATTTCTCGTTCAAATCTAATTAAAGGTTTAACTATCGCTAGGAGCAGAACTGGCGATACTCCATTCTTGATCATTTCCCGAATTTGATAATTTTAAATTATCACATTCCCTTTTTCAATCTATTTAAAGATTCATTAAAACTCCACTTAGTTTTAATCTTCCCAAAAATCAATATTAATGATTATTTAACTTTGGAAACACAAACATGTCGCATCGACAATCTACGCCGTACTATTGATTTCTGCCGATATATAACCTCTAAGCTCGTACGTCTCAGAGAAGAGTGTTAAGCAAGAGAATAAATTCTCCACTACCAAACAGATATATATTTAGCAGAGATCAACCATACAATTCGAAATACAATGACAGACATGTAATCCTGCCTTTAACTGGGTTAAAGAACTAATGTCATTTAAAACGCAGTTCACGATAAACCCAAATCACATTCCATTAATTATGGAATTTTCACGGAAAAAACAAATCAATACATAATCGATATCAATTTCCGTATCCGACTAATAATATAAATGGAATAACGACAAAGCCTTTTAAATTCCATATGTATTAACAGTCTTCCTCCAAAAAAGTTCACTTCGATTATTATCAATCGAATTCCATTCAATTCCAATTTAATATATTAAATTGGAAATCGTTACTTTGGAAAATTGCCGTTAAATCTTAATAAAAAGATTTATAAATTCCAAATTACATTTCACTGTAAATCGGGTTAAAGAACGAATGTCGTTAAAAACACAGTTCACAATAAACCCAATTCACATTCTATTTTCAGTTCCAATTAAATGTTAATTATTTGGTAATTCTTCTTTAAATCTTAATTAAAAGATTTATTCTTTTCACACTGGGTTTAAGAACAGTGTCATTTAAAACATAGTTCACGAAAAACCCAAAATTCCATTAGTCTCTAACCGTAAATTAGTAAGAGAACAATTCCCTAAGTATTAATCCCGAAGGCCGAAACCAACATCAGATCAATACCCAGGAAACCATTCAACTTAGCTAATCTCCAGTCAGTTTCTAATTTTCTTAACTCCATTGGGTTTAAGAACGGTATTATTAAAGATACCATTCACGACAAACCCAAAATCCAATTTCATATTAAATACAAGGCTCTGAATAGAAAATATATCAGCTTATATTCAATACCAAATTCCAAAACCAACAAATATCGTATTGGGATAATGATATATATATCTTCCAAATTCCTCCACAATATCCATGTTACCATGGAATCCAATATCGAAATATTCTGAAGATAATTTCGATTCAAACCCATTCCAATCCATATATTGGAAATTCCAGTTATTTTTAAAACCATTTCAAATCCAACTTAATTATTTAAAAACATTGGATTATAATTCTAGTTCATAACTAGTTCATTTTGACAAAATATATTTTTATCTTTTCAAATACGGAATTTTTCATCTTAAGTTTTTCCAAATCATTTATTATGATTTTATATAAATTATTGATATTTTTTAATAATTTTATCAAGGCCCGATCAATCGATTTCCATAAACGGTCATCGAACTGCACTTAAGCTACCTTTTTCAAATTTGATTTGGACATGATTCCAAATCCAACCATTAGATTTCAAATATCTTGTATTCGTTGGAAAGCTCTTTTCGATATGAACCCAATGGTTCTGGTTTTAGGAGTATCCGACGGTCGGATCTCCCGTAACGTCAATTCGAAGTCAATGGTCGAAATTCGCGAACTGCCATGGCGCGGCGCATTCTATTCAGGCCATTATATATAATATATATTTTATATATATTTTGTCGATTTCCTTTCTAAAACATATTTTATAATTCGTTTTCAAAACACTTTCAACTTCATATTCAATTTTAAATCAAATTTGAATATTCCATATCATTAATATATAAATGATAATATTTTCAAAATATCATATTTTGAAATCATTTACTTTTCGATATTCATTATAAAAATGAATAAAATCGATATAAATATCGTTCACGTCAAAATGGCGTTAATCTAATCAACACGGCTTTATATATTTAAATATATTTGTGTCCATCCCAAATTGGACATCAAAATCATATTTTGATTCTTTTCCGAATATTATTTTAAAATATTCGTTATTTTAAAATATTCCTTCTTTCTGAACTGGAATCAGACACAGCCAATTACCATATAATGTTGATTATATGGATTTCATACACACATGTATACAACAAAAATCAAACACAGTCAACTATCATCCAGAGTGCATTCTACACTGCATAAGCATTAAATATAAATATTTAACGCTTGCAACAGCCTATCAATCAACCGATCGACATACAACTAATTATTGGGACTAGTGTATGCTATATACCTATGTGGGGTTTCAAACAATCAAACACAGGTTTTATTTGTGCAGTTAGGCAATGTGTAAAATTTATCGTTCCAATCAATATCAATAAAATGGGTGTACATGAACAAATCGTCCGACCTGTAAATGAATATTTATTTTATTCATTCACACGGTAAAAACTATATTGTTAACGATGAAATATTTATTTCAACACATGAATACTTTATTTTATTCAACACATGAATATTTAATTTTGTTCAACACATGAATATTTTTGTTTTCCATTCCATATCACAAACCAAATGCACACAAACAGATCAATCCAAACACACAACCAAACAAACAAGTCGTCCATGGTCTGTGGACGACGGTGAGCAGTTCATATACACAGTTATAAAATAAATAACTGAACAAGAAATTTTAGTGAGGAGTTCTCACCTTTGGTTTCCACTCCTCCATTTCATTTTTGAATTTCTGAATAGCTTGGATTTGCCCGAAATTCAACGCAGTCTTTTCCATGCTGTTCATACTGAAAATCACATTCTCAATATGATTCTTATAGATTTTTATCTAACTAAAAATCATATTTTTTTTTTACTTTGCTATATATATAATAAAAATCATATGTTTATTCCATATCTCTTCATATAGAAATCATATTTTTATTTTCGCCTTCCCATATATGAAAATCATATTTTTCTATAATGAAAAATCTAATATTTTCTATAAACAAAAATCATACCTTTTCTAGTTCAAAAATCAAATCTTTTTATATAAAATAAAAATCAAATCTTTAACAACTTAAAAATCATATTTTTTTATCGTTGCTACCATATAAACAAAACTCATATTTTTATATACGATATTTACCATTAAAAATCGCATTTTTAATGATATAAATAGCTAAAAATGAAAATAAACGCTCACCGGAGGAATCAGAGGTGGCGTAGGGTCTGGAAGCAGTCGGGGGTGGTGCTGCACTGACTGTCGGTGGAAGAAATGGGGTCCACAACGGTTGTCATCGGGTTTTGGAGCGGTAGCCTTAGATTTAAGGGTGGTGGAGAGGGGAGAGAAGGGAAGAGGGGTGGAGGAGGAAGGAGAGGCGATGGGGGAGGGTCTGAACAGCGGCGGCGGAGGTCTGGTGGCGTGGTGGGGTCCAGTGGCCGCGACTTTGGATGTTTGGGTCGTCGGGTTTTGATTGGTGGCGTGGAGAGAGGAGGGTGGAGAGGAGAGGGTTCCGACCATCTGAGGGCGGCAGACCGGAGTGGGATGGCGCAGGTGGGGTGCGGCGGCGGAAGGTCTAGGGGCTTCGGGTTTTCCGTTTTGTGGATGAGCAGGTTTTAGGTTTAGGAGGAAAAAAAAGGGGGTGTTTAAATAAAAATATTTTTTTTTAATTTATTTATTTTTAAAATGCAACTTTTTAATTCGAACTCCATTTAAAACCAACCGACTATCGTCCCTAGCTAATTACCCTCATTCCGAACACAATGGGATATGTTTCATCAGCTGATTCAGGCTATTTTGATCAGTTTCGATTTAAATTAAAATATAAATCAGTATATATTGAATTTGAACGTACATTTTAATTTATCGGGGCCACGTACTGACTCCAAAAATTCCAGAAAAATAAATCTGGCTATCTTTTGACGCTACGGTCCTAACAAAACTAATTTCGTCAAATTTGGAGACCGTTTGAAAAATGGTCATTTTCTGGTTGATCCAAATTGACTAAAGGGTGCGTTTTTTATAGGTCCCTATTAACTTTTTAAATTAGCTCACATCCGGTCATAAACTTATTGTACATTTAGTCCCTATTTTTCAAAAAATCAACAAAAAAATGAAAATAAAATATATAAAAATCACGTAAGTCGTAATTAATTAAAACAATTAATCGTGAAAAAAATCAGATCGAAAAAACATCAAAATCAAAAATTACACAAAAATAACGAAATGTAGTAAAATGCATCAAAAGATGTATATAATTCAATTAGTTGCATACATGTATGCATCTATTTCAATTCTACGTCAAAACTGCAGTATAAACGCAAATATGTATGCATATATTGTAAATACATAAACTTTTCATACATTTATTTAACAACTGCATACATGCATGCAATTTATTCACTTTTGCATATTTTTTGACATATATGCACATATGTATGCAGTTATACAGAAAACTACATATATGTACGCAGTTATTCAAGAGGCGAGCGTAAATATGTGCATGTATATTCAAATAGTTGCATATATGTATGAAACTATTTGCAATAGTTGCATACATATATGCAACTATTTGTTTTTAATTTCTGTGGACTTTCGATAATATTTATAGATTTTAGATTATTATTTTTAAGTTGTAGCGCCAAAAATTTTGGTAAGAAATTAAAAAAGGCGGAGCTTGCAAGACAGGATGCGGAAGGACTAAAAGCAGGAGGCGACAACTTAAAAATGGGGGCGGGTTTGTATTTTAAACTTGGGAGGGATATGGGGTTAATTAAGTTTGCTTTTAGGGATGTGACCCTAATTTTGACTTGACTAAAACTGTCAAAACACATTTAACTTCGCCACGCTCACATATTGATTCCAAAAATCATGAAAATTGGAATCCAGCAATAATTTGATATTCCGGATCCAAAAAAAGTGGTCTCATCGAAAACGGAGGTCATTTGCAAAATTGTTATTTCTAAGGGCTAAATTTTCATGGCGACTATTCTGAATTTTCAACTGTACATAACTTTTTATTCCCGCTATGAAATTTGGATTTTTCAGATTCTTTGGAAATATATTTTCAAATAGATTCAAATATTTTTGGTCTTACTAAAATTCAGTTTACTTTGAATCTTGTACATTCATTTGAAATTTGAAATCGAATTTTCAAACTGCCGCGCAATTTTCAATTCCTTTTATAATTAAAATAATTATTTATATTCTACCTTCGATTCAAATAAATATTTACATTCTAATTCTATTCAAAATAAATTTTTCTTCGCAATTATTTAAAATAAATCATTTTAAATATTCAAAATTCATCAAAATTGCCAAAATAATTTTTTTTAATTGGTTCTGATTTTCCGGGTTGTTACAATCTCCCCCACTTAAAATATTTTCGTCCTCGAAAAGGAACGGAGCTAAAAATTGTTTTACTAATCAACTCAACTTTCATTCTAGCTTTCATTCTTCAACTTTTCAGTTCCTAAGAATTTCTAATTTTTCAAAAATTTGGCTAACACCCTAAATTTTCGAAAATTTTCGCCATAACCTCCTTTGTACGGGAAGCATCGGGAAAATCCCTAAATCGCCACACAGACCCTCTCATCTTAAAAAGAAAAAGAAAAAGCTAAGCGGCTCGCCAATCGACTCATAAAATCATCCAAACCCAAGAATTATAGTAAACATGTACCTATTTGTCGGGCATACAATTTTATTCCTCTTCTCTAGCCTCCTTGCTATGACCTATTCAATGTACGTACATGTGTATGCATGCAATTTCAATCAATTTTCAAGTCGGTTCAATATTTGATTCAATTTGGCTTAATGGTTCAAAATTTTAATTAATCAAACCAACAATCAAACAACATAATCAACAATCAAACCAACAATCAAACAACATAATCAGTAATCTTCATGCCTATGATGATGTTTTTCTCTCTGATCTTATTTTTATGCAAAATTCTATCTTCCCCTATTTATTTTCTTTTGATGAACCTAGGTCAATTTCGGACCTAGGCCTAAACTACGATATAGGTGCAATGGTATACGGGGGAAATATTGGAATATTGCCTAGTGGAATATATGTGTTTGGTGGAATTGATGGCATAACATAAAAATTGGATATTTGGGTATTACTACCATTAACATGAAATTGGATATTTGGGTATTGTCATTAAAATGGTAATTGCAAGAATGAGGATTGGCACATGTAATTTGATATAGATCTTGATATATGTAATTTGGCTAGAACTAGTTATGGGTAAATTGGTGTAAACGTGGTATACATATAATTTTGGGTATAAAACTTGATCTATGTAAATTAAGCATAGCTCTGTAAACATGTAAATCATGAAACTTGGTATATGTGTAAATTGGCATGAAAATTGGCATACATGTGAAACGGCATGAATTGAACATATGTAAATTTGGTATGAATTGGGCATATGTAAAAAATGACATGTAATCTAGAACTTGGGCATATGTTAATTATGTAAAATTTGGAGTTGAAGCATATATGATAATTTATGACTTGGTAGAGGTTTAATATGAGCGCGCCTAAGTTGGGTTTTGGGTAATTGGCATGTACTGTAAATAAAAGGCTATAACTTGGCATAACCTTATAGTGAATTATGATAATAATTTGGGAATACGTTTTGGGGCAAAAACGTGAATTATGAACTTGATAATTGGCATATAACTGGAAATATGAACGTGGTTGGAACATGAACATTCCTATATGTTAAACACATGAACTGATATTGGGGTTTTGGGTGGAATACGACCATTAATGAACCTTTGACACGAGGTTAGACTCAGTTTGTGGTGTAAATCTGCCCGGAACCGCCCGGCAAATCCGGTAGCCACAAAGTGTCAGTCTAATGTGAGAGGTCGAAGGCCAAATTGTAGGCGTAACGGTTGATGAAACGAGGTTAGACCCAGTTTGTGGTGTAAATCTGCCCGGAACCGCCTGGCAAATCCAGTGACCATAAAATGCACGGTCTAATGTGAGAGGTCATGATTCGTTCGTCATAATGAATGAATTAAGGAATACTAACCATAATAAGACGTGGGTATGGTTAAAGGGTTAGGTGGGATGACATGGAAATTTGACATGTAAATGTGGACCTAACCGGTATGAGTTAAGAACATGTAAAACTTATAAATGTAGGCTCAACCAATATGACATGACATGCGGTGGGGTTAAGTTAACACAAGGGAGAACATTTAGTCAGTATAACAAGGCTTGCGATAGGGTTAAGTCATGAACCGCTTGAATATACTTAACCAATTGGACACAATGATTTGATAGGGTTAAGTCATGAACAACTTGAATATACTCAACCAATTGGACACGATGATTTGATAGGGTTAAGCCATGAACTGCTTGAATATACTTAACCAATTTAACACGATGATTTGATAGGGTTAAGTCATGAACCGCTTGAATATACTTAACCAACTTGACAGATGATTCGTAGGGCTAAGTCATGAACTTGAACGACAACACTTAGCCAATTTGACATGAAACGTAGGCGGGTTAAGCCACGAACTTGAATGACAACATTTAACCAACTTGACATGCTAGACTGATGGGGTTAAGTCTCGAATTTAAATGACAACACTTAACATACTGAACGGAAACCTTAGTTGCGCGGTCCTTTTCAGCAGTAACCCACTAGATGTATCATGGTACCCTGGAACTACGCAGGATGGGGCACGATTACTGGGCTGATTGTAAGCGACCAGAACGACGGCTGAGTTGGTGCGCCATTGTAGGTTCAGGCGGACTGTGGTCGTGCACGTAGTCCGAAGTTGAAAAAGCAGGCATTGGGCACCGGTAGGTTTACACTGTGCGTGCTTGATTCGTGTCGGTGGTTGGCACCCTAGGGCTTGATACACCCTATGGTGGACCTAGCACATGTGACTACATTTCGTGATTGGGCTGTATGACACAGACACATGAACGAGCTAGAACTTGTAGGGAGCCGATCGATTAATAGATCGTTACGTGGAAAAAGGGTGTTGTTCGTTAGGTAGCATAATCCCAAGTGGTCCTAGGTGGCATAAACCCTATTCGAATCTAGGAAACGTTCAATAGGTAGCATAATCCCTAGTGGTCCTAGGTGGCATAAATCCTAGTTGAACACGCGATAGTTCATGATAAGGAAACCTAGCCAGAACAAGGGTGGCAGTCCAAATGATTTCAAGAATGATGGCACTACATTGAAATAGTATAGAAATACGTGATGAAACCCGTACGATATACGGCAAGGGACTGTACATATACATGGAAAGGATGATACGGGTTGGGGTACTAGTACAGTTGGTGCAGAGAATTTAGGAAATCAAAGAAAATAGTGGAATGGTGAACCAGAGAAATCTTGCGATGCTTGATAGAAATCTTGCGAAACTATACTTAGTTCATCTTGAATGGGAACCTTGCAATGTTACACATGACAGAAATCCTATGATGTTATTCTTAGTTATCGTGCCTATAGCTTATCTTGTCGTCATGCTTATGTTTACTTTCAGTTTATTCATGCCATGTTATCTTTACCTGTTTTTATGCTGAAAGCCACTCGGACTTACTCAGTCTTTATGACTGACCCAGTTTGTTTCGCCTCTTTTTCTTTCGTCCCCCCTAAGGTTCGCAGGGTAGGAATACAGCTTAGTTCGGATCTTATCAAGCTCCAAGGCTCTTTCATGTACTGCTTGGATTTCTCTTGGCTATGGCTTGCTTTGCTTTATTGGGGAATACTACAATTTATTTTCATGCTTCTTTGTTTTTGAGCAAGACAGATATTTTAGCTATGCAATTTGCTATTTGAAAGTTGATGGGATTTTATTGTAAACAATTATATTTAATAAATGATTTGAAGTACTTCTATTTTACCTTTCGTTGTTTTATGTCTGTATTGTAATATTTCTGTTCTAGTACCCATAATGCTCCATTGAAGTTAAGGCATTCCCTTTGTGAGTGACCTTAACGGATGTGGGGTGTTACACCTGGATAAATTGTAAATGTATGGTTGATCTGCATGGTTTTGATAGATTGCATATAATTGGCCAACGTAAAGAGAAAATTGTTGAAATTATTAGAAATGAAGTTTTATATCCTCAAGTCCACCCTGCAACAAGAGAACTACTTGATGAAATAAATGCAATTAAGTGTTATCCTGAATTAAATCATGATAGATATGAATGGTGTGAAGGTGGTGTTTTTCTTTTCACAAAGTTTGGGACTTTATTCGAGTTCATGAAGTTTTAGATCCACTTTATTCAGTTATTTGGCATAAAAAGAACAGTAGAAGAATGTCATTTATATCATACCTTGCGGTTTTGGGGAGATTGAGCACTAAAGATAGAATCTTGCGATATAACTCTGAAGTAAATCCTATTTGTCCACTTTGTGAAAACCATCCAAAATCCATAAACCATTTGTTTTTCCAGTGTGATTTTTCAGCTTTCATCTGGTTGACGTTGAAGCAAAATTGGAACTTTCATTGAATAGTTCACTGGATCTAAAGGAAGAAGCAAGACAGTTGTTTTTAAACTTTCCAGTAGCAGATCAATTGAGAGATTTAGTGTATGGATCTTTTACAACATCTATTTACTTCATATGGAGAGAGAGAATTTGAGGGGTTTTCAGGGAAAGAAGAATCTTGCAGCATCAACGCTCTTTAAAATTGAACGTGAAATTGTTTTTCTTGTCCAAAATAATGGATCCAGATCTGCTCTAAGTTTGAGGAATGAGAGAGTTCTCGAGAAGTGGGGCATTGAATTAACAAATACAGGATGAAGTGAAGATAAGCTTTTGAACCGAAGAAGTGGATGGGCCTGTTTCTTGGGCTGAGAAGAGCTGGACTTGATTTTTAGTTCTAAATTGAAACCCTTCTATGTATTTTCTTTTAATCATGACATATGTAATCTTCATGTAGTATACCAATTTTATGAGTACTCTTTTTCCCTATAAGGTACCCACTAGGGGGATTATGGGGTTTTAACGAGGCTCATAAAGGAGGTTTCTTATTGGTTTTAAGCAATAAAGTGAACCAATTTTCCAAAAAAAAAAAAAGTCCACTTTATTCACAATGGCATTCAGCCAAAATAATACAAGTACTATGAGCCAAAACTAAAAGCAATCCACACAAATTCGTCCAACAAAATTAAAAACACATTTACATAACCAAAAGTTGCCTATGGTAACTCCCTATTTCCCTTCTCTAGGCTTCTTTTTCAATGATTTACTCTTGGCACCACCCTCGTTTTCTAACTTCCAATAACACTCTTTTTCCCTTTCGAAGGAGTGGCTTTAGGACGAACCACCACTTTGAATCCGTTCCCTAAGTCGGATCCCTATTTGGCTTCACCTTTAGCTTCCTTGGTTTGACCACCTTCACCCAGAGAAGGGATCATCTTCAGAAGTTGAGGATTAGATGTGGACTTTTATGTTTCCTCCACAACCATCTTCTCTTCCTCTGTATATCTCTTTTCTAACAATCCTCATATCCTCCGTTTTCTAAAGCACATGTTCTAGGCTATATTTCCCTGTAGGATCGCTTCCTCCTAAATCAAGAATCTCTTCCCACTCTAACAAAGCTCCACTGTCATAAAATTCAATCTCCATTAGCTCCTTATATGCAGCTTCGTACCAAGTCATATCTTCCATCGAAGCGCTAAGCGGGGTACCAGAGGCTTAGAAGATGAATTATTATAGCAATTTCCGTGAAGATTCCATATTAATAGGAGTTGATTTTGGGTTTATTGTGAGCAATGTTTTTGTACGTGACATTTGTTCTTTAACCCAAGTAAAGAAAGGATAAATTTCCTAAATTTGAATAACCATTAAGTAATGATTTTTGAAGGTTAAAACTAAGTTGGAGTTTTAATGAATCTATAATTAGATTGAAAATTAAATTTACCAAACATAAGAAGTGTTCGTGATGGAGTACCACCAGTTTAACTCCATGCGGCAGTTAAATCTCTAATTAGATTTGAAACGTTAAATGGTAATTAAATTTACCAATAACATGATGGGTGTTCAATATGGAGTACCACCAGTTTTGCTCCATGGGATGAATATGTTGGGATTGGGATAATAAAATGAACAATTACTTTAGTAAGGCTCGTTAATCCCGACTAGTTGATAAACCTTAATTTGGTTTAAGTCTTGAAAAGATATTATAAAACCTTTTGAAATGATTTCCAAGAATATATGAATAAAAGGATATTCTGGATTAGAATGAGATGTGTTCTATCTTTGTGTACTTATCACATGATTATAAAGATGTGCCAGTTATTCGGAAAGATCAAGTTTAACCCATTCTGAATAACTATTACGATGATTAAAAGTCGACAATGAAAACGGTGGTTGAAGACCAGAGATGTTCACATCGAATGGATGATTACTGATGTCCTGATTGGGCTGATTTCCCGAGACAAGGTAATAAGTGGTGGTCGTCCAAATGAACTTGGAGATCAACCAAATATGTGAGGGCCTCTCTCTTGTATTGGACATATGGGATGAGGAATAAGGTGCCTCCAGCTTCATTCAGACCTAGAATGAACTTGGAAATGGATTATGTGTCTAACATTGAATTTCGTTACATATTTATTGTTTGCTATTAAATATATATATCTGTTTTGTGGCGGAGAATTAATTCTCTTGCTTAACACCCTTCTTTGAGACGTACGAGCTTAGAGGTTATATATTGATAGATATTAGTTGTATGGCATGGATTTTCAATGTGGCATGCTAAGATGCAAATGATCAAGGCTTTTGTTGAAAAGCATGGCCTTGTGGATGATGATCAAAGCACGACTTTATATAGTATAGCTTTACATTGTAGCGTTAATTCGCAAGCCTCACACTCCGGTATGATTCAAAAACGGGATGAGGGACCATAGAGAGGACTTGCGTTTCATTCTAGCTAGAAGTGGTGTCATGGTATATAGCCCAAACATTTTTTACTTGTGTGGATGATGGATAGAGAGGTTCCTCGGATATAGAGCTGACTAAAAGGCTCAAGTGATAGGTCTGATAGGACTGGAAAATGTATTGTTCGGGAATTGCCAATCTACAAAAGTAAGAGTGGACTGGCCCGACCGTTCCCAGGGTTACTAAGGGTGTGATCCTGAGACATGTGCTAGAGTGTCTCGAAACCGGTGAGAATGATCCCTTACCTCGACTCATGATGGAAATCCAATTTCCAATACGATACCTTTTCGGTTTTAGTTGTAAACCTATACGGCGACATAGTAGGATGTGGTACCATGTTGTCTATGATTGATACATTTATATTTGAAATTGTTTTATACACTATGCACTTACAAATAATATCAAAAATATTTGTTTTAAACGTATCAAGCATCTTTGGCTATTGTAAGGTAAAACTCTATCCTCCGGCTTGCGTTGCATTGTGTAATGGGACCTGAGTCCTATAATAGCTTCATTTTTCCAAAAACATTGTGTTGTTTATAAATTGTTTTATTTCTGAGTATTCATGGGAGAAAACCCGTTCCGTGACATACGGCGTGGTCCCATGATTTACCATATTTTAAAGTAAAAGTTTAATAACTGTTTCAAGTTCTCACACTAGTCCCGTGACCAATTCGGAGTTTATTGTTTTCGCGTAAACTCTGGGTGCTCCTATTTTTCAAACAGGCAGCTAGTAATTTTGGTTTTGTAGATTTCTATTTAACAGGATCCTGGTTTACAGCTGGAGTTATAATCGGAAAGCTTTGTATCCATGTATTTCTTTCAGTTGTGTTAGGTGATGTATTTCGGTTGTGCATTGTATTTATACATTTTTATTTCCGCTGCTATGTAAATTATTAATCTCTAGTATTATTTTTCCATTGTGTGATATTTATTCATACTCTGATATATTCTTATACTCTGATGTAAATTGTTGTAATAGCAATGAAAAGTTTTGTTGTTTAGTGTTCTGATGCTCAAACAATCTGTGTTCTTCCGTCTCTTCGGAGATTGGGGGAATGCAGTGCGTAACAATTTGTTTGTTCACCTTTAATATACTGACCTTTTCCTTTACTACTTGTTGCAAAGTTAGCTGAAATATCTGGTTCTTGTACTTTCTTGGTTTCAATTCTTGCTTCATGTGCAAGTAGTATGGAATGTACATCTTCCATAGAACACATACCTTTTGTGATGAAATTATTGCCACCACTTCCTCGTAATCATCATTGAGGCAATCTAACACTGTAAGAAATTTTCATTCTCACCAATTTTCTGACATGCAGCTTAAAGTGTATAACAAATAGTCTTTACTTTTGCAATATAATCTCTCATGTTTAAAATTTCTTTTCTCATATTCTGCAATTGCCTTCTGTAGTACATAACTTTTGCTGTAGACTGAGAATTGAAATTTCTTTCTACTGTTGTCCATATGTCATTCGAGTTCTTGCACCCTATCAACCAAGGGCGTCGCCAAATACTGCCAAGGTCAAAAGAAAACATACCAATAATCAGAGCTAGGAAGAGCCAGTAGATGACCAGAAAGCAAGCGATAAAATCCAGCCAGGAATTCCGGAGACTCTGGAAATAACAGCTCATCCAAGACCAAGGATCCAACAAAACAGCGGCACCCACTTATACCAAAGCCCCAAATGTAGGCGAATCCCAAAAACCTGGGGGAGGGGTAAAAGTGGGGACAAAGAAAAGATCCTCAAAACAAACCTACTCAGTCAATTCCTGTTCTGGGAGTAGTTAGACTCGTGGTAACACCAAAAGTACCTGCCAATCTCCTCGAGCGGGTGCCGACAAGACCGCTGAAGGGTCTTCCTCGGAATGCAAGGAATACATCATTCCTCACCCATCGAATGATAGACCGGGGGTCCATCGACACTTCGTCAAATCTTGCCTTATTACGCGAGTACTAGATATGCCAACAAATAAGACATGAAATAAGGCGAAAGAGGATCGATCAAACAGACTTTCCTGAGATCCCAGCCCACCAGTTCCTTAGTAAATCTTCAAGCGAGTTGGCGTTACCTCGGCAACCATCCAGGTTTCCAAAATAATTCCAAACAGAAGAGGCGCAAGCGCCTTGGAAAAACAAATGTATAATGATTCTGTAGAACCCGAACTGCAACACATGCAAGCTGTAATCCGTTATGCAGGGTTTTCCACATGAACAGAGAAATCGCTGGGGGGAGACGAACATCCCAGATGAAGGAAAAGATATGAAGCTGCATGGTTGGAATTCTCACTGAATTCCAAGCTGCAGTGATAGAAAAGGGACCACCGTCCCAACCAGTTCCACCACCATGTGAATCTGATATGGCTTTCACGAATTGCATTCGTATCCACGTCTCACTAACGTAGGACGGGGCTCTGGAAAAATTCATACCAGAAGGTTGATAGATGATAGTAACCATGAACTGATTAGTCTATTCTGTCTATGATACTTCATTCATTCATCATTGCTAAGCACATTATTTTGTGCATCAGTGATGAATCTTGGTGGGATAGAAAGTGTACCATATATGAAGCCTTCTAGGCTATATCCCTGTATAGAAGTTTCCAAAGTAAAAAAATTTCTTCATCGAGTTTGGCAGTTATAAGTTGGCTTTGTAGACTGATTATGGTCTTGACAAGATGTTCGACAACATCTTGTTGATTCTGAGGGGTATTGGCACTGCCAGAGGTTGCTGAATTAAATTCACCAGTCATTGTGAGATAGAAGAATGAATGATGAATATTTGTTCAAGAAGATAACAACCAAGATGATGATTTGAATGGCAAACTAACCTTCAAAACCTGGTGGAGTAACTAAGTACAATTTCAAGAACAGGTATGATTAACCACTTTACCCAGGTATGAGCAAACGCTTACTCAGATGATGGTGATGCTGATGAGTTTGAATGTTATGGCACTGTCTTGGGTTTTTGTTGCGTTGATTTCTTCTAATTCTTGATTGTGATGCTTAGTTTTCTTTGATGTTTTAAAACAACAAACTGGATTCTGAGTTATCACTTTGATGCAGCCGAATCTTAGATTTAGGCGAGGTACACGGTTGATGATCAGAACTCAATTCTCAGATGAGATAAAACTCATATGATGAAAACTTTCTGATGAGTTAACCTTCCCCACACACTGTATCGATCTTGATGTTGTTGTGAAGCTTCCGAGGCTCTGATACCATATAAGAATTTTATACATTTGATTTTGAGAGAAGATTGGAAAATATTCTTTATTGATGATGTTTTACACAAATGATGAATTGAATTTGTAATGTACATAAGAGACGTGATATATATAATACACTGGCCAATGGTAAAAAGAACAGAAATAAGCTTTTACAATATAAACTTGGGCCAGGCCCAATAAATTGAATGCCCAATATTGGTTTGATATATAACTGTTGCCTTTACGTTGTATCCATTATTTCGATATTTAGGATACAAATTAAAATAAAATGTTTTATTTTTTTAATTGCTCCAATATTTGGTTTGTTGTTTGGCATATACAAACAATATTCAACTTAAACCTTATCCGCTGTAACTTCAACCGATCTCTTATAAGCCAGGAACATGGCTCACGTTTGTCTAGTCCAAGCCTGGCCCTGACCAAGGCCACCTAGGCGGTGGCCTAAGGCCTTGGGTTGACCATACAAATGTTATATAAAACTGGTATTTTATGCATTATTGTAATTACATGTTTGGCACTTGACGTCCTCTTGGGAGACCACAATTCAATGCTTGGGTTTGACATTTTCTTCTATCAATTCTTATAAGTACCCAGGTTTGCTTTTAGGCCTCTTCAAAAAAAATTTAACGCCTTGGACCATAAAGTAGTCAGGGCCGGCCCTAGTCTAGTCCGATGGCAGATCCAATACAATGCATGTGCATAGGTCCCCTAGCTAGTTTAGTATTTGTATTGAAATACTTATGTTCGTAAGTTCTTAGGTGGCAAATGCATTGGTTCTATCTAACTCTGCCTCGTGATAAATAATAAACAATCAGTCCCACAAGGATTTTATCAAACGACATAAAAGTTTTCATAATTTTATTAACCTGCATTATTATTGTTATTTTCATTATTTTGGTGGCAGGGTAGGGTGGTGAGTGGGACGCACGCAATAAATTGATACCGGAACCCTTACCCATCATCAGAACTGGATGCAATGCATATTCATGTTTTGTTTGCCTGGAAACACATGCCCATATTTCTAATCAGATATATGCAAATGCAATGCAGTTATTTATTCATTTTCAGCGTGTCGGAATTCACGCGCTTACAAACACTACATCAGATTAGTATTAGTAACATTACTGATGGATTATATCAGATTAACTATTAATTACGGGATTTTACCAAAAAGGGATATTTTGAATCAACAAATTCAAAATTTTACGAAAAATCACGGGATTTAAAAAAAACGAAGTAACATTACAAACGCTACAAATTCATGCGCTTACAAACGCTACATCAGATTAACTATTAATTACGGGATTTCACTAAAAAACGTAAACCAGACACCTTCGTAATTTTTCATTTTGAACAAATTTTTGAATTTGTAGCTTCAATTATAAAATATTGTTTAAAAACAGGAATTCTATAATATTTTCCATGTAACAATCAAATAGACAGCTACAGCTTATCAACACAGGAATTTATTTGAAAACAGCTAGCACAAACAGTGATGAAAGAGGTACCACTTCCATTCGTGCACTCTCGGCTCATTAATTTGCCGACGCTTTATATATTTATATATACATACACCCGTTGCTATCGCAGCGTGTGTTCAATCAACATTGCAGTCGGTATACTTATCTTTTGTTCTTAACTATTTCATTGATTTGCCTCGCATATAAAACATGAAAATATCAAATAAGATTCCATATGTCCCTATGCCAATAACAATGGGGATCCTTAGGCTTTAGTTTATGGTACTTAACTAACAAATTAACGCGTGCACCACCAATTATATTAACGTGGATTGCAGATTTATATTTGCTCCGACTCCAAGAAAAGATCATCATAAATTATGCAGATTTAGAGATATTTTTTATTCCCTTTCTTGAACATATGAATTTCAACTATACAGCAGATCGTGTTAAGCTGGGAAATGTATCCTTCTAAGATTTCATGTATATACCAAAGCATAAATCGAACTACACTCTAAATTCATTATCTAAATCTCTTTTACTTCTAGACGACGTTTGTTTCATAGAAAAACTGATATCGACATTAGAACCGTGCTGATGAATAACAAGCACTGACCCACGTAACATGTAATCTGAAGAAGCTAGAAGACCTCCGACCTCTCCGAGCTCTTGCTGACATGCGCTCATGCCGACGGTTAAGTAAGCGGCCGGCCCATGTCTCTGTCTTCCTACTATAAATAACGAGTACAATCCGTCCGTGCCTGACAGTATTTTAACCGTCTCTGATGAGTTTTCCACCACTTGCTCGGTGAATGTCACTGCTCCTGTGGTCACAAACCTGCACCTAATATGATTAGTTCACATTAACTGCAAAACGAATCAAGTTAAGACCCACAGGCTAATGTAAACTGCTGTATCTTTTGGAATGCAGCTTGGCCTATCTAATCTTAACCACTAATTCTTTTAAATGCAGCCTATATTAAACTCACTAAACCTCAACACTGATTTTCAAGCACGGTATGTGGTTTCAGTCCTGATATATCTATCTAACCATAGATGTTCAAGTAAATATCTTAGAGTAATTCTACATTAATGGAAGAGCAACAGATGTTCAAGTAAATGTCTTGGAAAAGTCGCACATTAATAGAAAATTCTCATCATTACACAATTGACAAGCATAAGCCTAATGCACAAACAAAATCCATAGTTTGTTCCAAATTATAATAGTTTATATATTTCTTCATCGTCCTTCCCAAAAATTCAACTTGTAACATGGTAGGCATTTGTACCGTGATAACTTAGATAGTGTTTGATTCATTTTGTGTTTTTAGTTTTTAGTTTTCAACGTTAATTATGAAATTAGAAAGATTTGAAGTGTAGCAGAGGTGATAAATCAAACACGGAGGGGACCACGGGATGGTGGATGCATGAATTTGTTATCGTCTTTCCGTTGTTTCTAAAAATATGGAAAATAATAAAAAAGTTGTTTTTTTTGTTAACTTTGTTTTGGTAAAACAATTGTTTTTCACAAAATGTGTGTGTTTAGTTTGTGGTTTCATATTTCTTGAGTCGACTGGACAAAGCTAAAATTGTGTTTGAATTTAAGTCTTGTGTTTTGCATATTCAACATATATATATATATATATATATATATATATATATATATATATATATATATTGAAATTTGTATTTATTTACAAATCTAAACCTTATGCAACATACTACATGTTAATATACATTCAATCATGCCATCCAAGTTTCAAACATGCGATCTCTTGCGTCCAAGTCGAAGTGCTCTAATCACTGGGACAACAGTGCTAATCCATTTTCGATATATACGTCAAACGGCGTAGGATATAACAAGGTGGTAGAAATCCTAGTCATTCCGACAAAGGAATGAGGACAAGGAAGAAGATAGTTTTGACATTTCCAAAAAGACGGAAAAAAGAACCATTTTTAAGTTTACAGGTTAAAACCATTTTCCAAATCAACCACTACACGACATTTCCAAACCATTTTCATTCACACAACATTTTCATTCTAGTCTCCTTCTTCATGCTGAAGTACACGTTAGAAAACTCATTTTCAAATAAAATGCTACCTATGCAATTCAGGAAATAAATCAATGATATTTAGCAAATATTTATTAGCATTAACTATTGTTCACATCATCAAATGATACCTCATTTGGTCAAAGCATTGAGATCTTCAAGATGGTATGCTCATTTGAATAAAATAAAGAAGGTATTGTGGTGTTGGTGCATATACTTCATTTGGAGTTTACATGCATTTGTCTGGTTCACTCATTAAAAACAGTAATCAGCCATTTCTCATAGCATAGGGGAAACTCACCGATTATGAAAATCAGCCATGAATCCGTCATCGTTACTTTCCTCCTCGACAATATCCATGAATGCTTCAGAACTTTTATAGCTAACTCCCGATTCGCTCCTTAAAACCACACTATTATCGGATGTATTCCTCGAAATAGAAGCCATGCTGCTTTTCTGAAATGTGGATACAAATCTCATAACTGTAACACTAACACAAGGATGCATCGCTAGTCTGCCTCCAAAGGATGCTGCCTCTCTATCGTCTTTCCCTCCAAAAAACAACACTAATACTTTATATGATGGTTTTTCCTCTTGAACTGAATTACTACCAACTGAGCCACCACCGGTTAGACCTCTATCGACTAATATGCCTACTGTGCATGGAGCGTTTTTTAGAACGTTCCTGTTGAATACTCGAAGTCCATCTTTTTCTGCCCCCATTTTGCCATCAAATCTCAATTTACGATGATATGGGATGATCACGATAGATGCACGCACATCTTGTGCACCATTTCGTAGATGTATGTGCATGTCTGCTAAGCAGGATACTGCTGTCAGCTGTCGCAGTTTGATGCCTGTTTCCAGATTGAATGTGTCTATGGCTGCGTTCACCTTTAGAAAAAGACAGCATATGAGAATCACAAGCGTGTATAATTTTGTACCACTCCAACCTACTACAAGAGTTTTCATTTATGAAATATTTTGTGAATTAAGTATCACAAAAGTTCTTCATGTTATGTACTTGAATAACATTCAAGGAAACCTAAAGAAGATTTGATTTCAACACATCAAGCTGAAGACAACCATACTACATGAAACAGTAAGATGATTTCTCCCAACTAATATCTTAAAAGATATAACCTAAAATAAACATTTGCACTTATAACAAGAAACAAGTTAATAGTTGATATTAAAATATTTGTCTGCATATTCACATTAACATCATTTCGAAAAAAAAAAAAAAAAAAAAAAAAAAAAAAGAGCAACAATTTTGAGTTATCAGATTCTAACAATATACCTGTTGTACATTCAGACTTTGCGAGTCTACATCATCTTCACTGGTCTGATTGTAAAGCATAGTAACATTAGCATCTCCAGTGAACTCAATAAGGTGCATGAGGTAAGGAGCAAGGGGAGTCAGATCCGTACCACTAGAAATCTGAATGAGATCAAGCATGGTTGGAATGTCATGTGGTGTGTGGATGCAAGTCAGGATACGAAGCTCCTGATCGAGATCAACCCATTCAAGACCACACGATTGAACTTTTATGACTCGCCTCTCACGGTGCACAATATATGCAGCAGCAGGCCCTGCCGTGATGCTGCAAATCAGCATGCTTATCAGGAGAGCTTGGTGGATTGACTTTCCCCATAACTGTTACATTTCTACATGAATTAGTTTGTCTGATTCATGAATCAGATATTCATTATTCAACGATTGGTTGGTAGAATTTTCCTAGTCACTGAAAAGATGATTTGTGTAGTAAAGGGAGCAATAAAATTACAAAAACATAGTACTGCTAAGCTGAAATCCAATTGTTTGTATGGTGGAAATAACTTTTTGAATTGATTTGTTTCCTGCAACTGTCGCTGTAGAACGGTTTTTTCCTTAGTTGATAATATCATATCTAGTAAAAAGGAGGAAAAACAGCTAACGATAATGTAAGTCATTTATAATGCATGAGATGTTTCCCCCCTCCAAATCTAAAGACAATAATACAAAATTCATTTGTTTAAAGGACAAATTAACTAATTTTATGAAGTAAGGGCTCAACCGGACATTTTATCATGTCTAGCACTCTAATCTCAAAGTAAAATTGCGGTGTTGTCAACATTTATTAAGAAATCTACGTTCCTAGCACTAAAAATTTAAGAAAAACAAGTCTTATATGAAATTAATTTTGGATGTTCTTGACAGATATGGATACGAAAATAAATACACAAATACCCGTTTAATCTACCATGAAAAAACAGAATATTATAGGATAAATTTACATAAATGATTGTACATCAACCCCAACACACACACACACAAGAAATAAAATCATGTTGTAGTACAATAAAATAAATAACAACAAATATTCCGAAACTAGGCAAGAACAGACCGTATATGCATAAATAGAAGAAAAAAAAAAAATCATATAGAAGATTTATAGTGGTTTCACTACTGCAAGACAAGATAGTATACATCCTATTGTTACCAAGGATTATGAAGGAATGCTACTTGAGATGATTATTCAACACTCTAAAGAATAGCTATCTTCATATAGAGATTATTGGTTAGGATTGAAGTAGTTGATTTATGACTATTAACGGATGACTCATCAATACTCCTATTACTATGAGAAACGTTATCTATTCATTTTTTTAGTCCCCTATTCTGGTCTGATCCGGCATGAAATGAACTTATAATCTGATGATCGAGTCGATTCCATGATTATAAGTTAATAACCCCATCCATTTTAGGTGGAACAGACGTATTACCCTATCCCCAAGGGTTGGAACTAGTTCTTACCGGTTAGTGAAATCTTTAGGCCACACTGATTCCAGTAATCATTATTTGATCAACTCATTATGAAATTAGTTGATTCATCCTCCCAAAAATAATTCTTCGCCTACTATATATAACTTGTTGTCTTCTTTAATACACTAAAAGAGTTGGTATATTTGAGTCATTATTTCACCGTCAATTAAATATCTTCCAAACCTTCTTTAATATGGAAACAGTATATCATCAATATCCAGCAATTTTCACATCGATACTATATTCTCATGCAAGTCTATCAACTCTCGAATAAGACATGATGGACACTTTCTCAATGAGTTTCGGTATGGTCCTCACCAATTGCACTTTGCCAGTGAATTCCAACAAGCCCACTGTATGTCAATTAAGTGTTGAAAAGTACCATTTCCATGTAGAACCTCTCAATCTCCACAATGAAAACAAACGTCTCTATATACCAGCTCACTTTCCATATGTGCTACCAAATGACACCTAGCACTTAAAGCAAGCAGATCAAGTTCAAGCAATGCTCGACTTTTGCAACGAGCCTAGCCTTGTATTTTCAATTGTTCCTTATCTTATGCACCCACCTGCATCATATGACTCTACTTTCTTACAAAAGCTATATCAATTTCCATGTCTGGTTCTTCTTAAATGAATTCGACTCCTCCTTCATAGCATGTATCCATTTTGCGCTGGCACTCGAACTCGTAGCTTCTTCAAAGATGAAAAATACATTTGGCACTATATGCAGTGTCACACTGATCATCAAGGCTAACATTTGCGTAATTCTAATCTTCATATCTATTTGGTGGTCTTCTAACCGTATAGCTAGGCGAATAAGTATAAATTCACCTAAGTTTCTGTCAAATCCATTTTGATTTGAAACATCTCTAGATTCAGGACCATCACCAGCATTGCTGGAGGAATTCTATGGTTCTTCTTGCGATGTGTCAATAACTGCAATTACCCTTATCTTCTTTTGCAGCTCTGACTTTACTAACAGACCAATATGCGGAAATAGCTTTCGTCTCCCTAAGTCTTTCAACTTCTGAATTTAAGTGGATTCTCCTTTGGTTTGAAATAACGGACTCATCAAATGTGACACGTCTCAAGTGTGTTACTTTCCTATCTATAGGTTCCAGGTAATATGCCTTTTGATGCCTTCTGTATAGTCTAAAAGGATATCTTGATAGGCTTTAGTCACAACTTGCCATTTCCTATGTGATGAACATATACATGGCTATAACATATATATATATATATATATATATATATATATATATATATATATATATATATATATATATATATATATATATATATATGAGGAGCACTCCACTACATCTCTTATTTTGCACGTGAATTCTCCCCCTTAATCTCCATAACCCATTTCCCCACTCATTCTCTCTTCCCACTAAGAAATAATATTGAAATAGGAAGAGAGAGAATGAGTGGAGAAATGGATGGTGGAGATTAAGGAGGAGAGTATACGTGCAAAATAAGAGGTGTAGCGGAACCTTCCTATTAGGGATGGCAATGGAGCGGGGCAGGCGAGGGTAGTACCACCCCATCACCCGCCCCATTTGGTATTTTTTGCCCGTGCCCGCCCCATACCCGCACGGGTATCCATTAAACGGGTTTTAAACAAGTTGCGGGTAATTACGGGTATTCGTGGGTATCCATTATATTTATTCAATTTTTTTAGTCGTTTATTGAAATTATTTAAAGTACATTTGGTAAAATAAATAAATTAGACCAATGCTCAAATGCTAACCTCAAAATACCAATACATATTTAAACCAACATTCAGAAAAGAAGAGACAATAATAGAAGTATCCATCAAAATATCAACAGCTAGTTATAAATTGTTGAGTTAAAGCATGCACACAAATACCGAACAACCAACAGTAATGTTTTTTGTATTGACTATTGATAATAAATCACATTCAATATGGGCACGGGTACCCACGGACATGGATATCTTACTATCCGTACCCGCTCCATTAATTAACGGATATTAAAAATACCCGTTTATTTTACCCACGGATACCCATATAATTATCCGTTTCATATTCATGACGGATTTTACCCGTGGATAACCGCGGGTACGGATTTTTTGCCATCCGTACTTCCTATATATGTATGTATGTATGTATGTGTGTGTACGCGCGCGCATGTGCTCATTTCCGCCTTTCTTATGTGATCTTCTCATTTACGCTGATAATATATGCCGTAGTTGATAAAGCATCGGCCCAAAAAAACCTCTAGATAAACCAACTGTTAATTTCACACAACGAGCTTTATCCAATGGAGTTTTATCATCCTTTCAATATTTCCATCTAGTTGTGGATCTTCGGATGTAGGAAAGTGTTTTTGAGTTGCATATTGCTTACAGAAATCTGTGTCAACTCTTTAGACCATCATTGGCATCAGCACATTCAACTTCCTACTTCATTCTCTACCAGTGAGTTCCAAGATTTAAATTTCTCAACTTACTCCAACTTAGCTTCCATTTTGAGCACCTAAATCTTTTGAGAGTATTCATCGATAAAAGAGATAAAATAGTTTGTTTTTTCAATAGATGTTGTAGACACCGATCCTCAAACATCCATATGAACATACTCTAGTGTTCCTTTGGACTTATGCCAACCAACATCAAAAAACCTTCGTCTACAACTTAATACACGCTCCTTGTAAAATTTCAAACCCTTGAAACTTCCACCCTTGATCATCTTCCCTCTACGGCTCAGCTCTTTTCCAAAACACGACCCAATTTGAGATGTCTAAGTTTGGTGACATCCAAAGTTCATGAACTATAAACTACAACGCATGACTCTAAAAACTACAGATCATTTTAGTAGATAAAGATTTCAGATACTCACTCTTTTCACCAATATAACAGCATCACATGTCACATCGAAGTTATCTGCCTTTATCGTAATCCTGCAACCTAAAGATGCTACCTGATCTAAAGACAAAAGAGATTTCCATGAACCTGGAACATAGCATTTTTTAGTGATAATGTGCACCACGCCATCATGCATTCAAATACGCACCATAGTAGTCAAGGCGCTAAGGCACAAGCATTGAGCCTGAGGCTTTTTTGACCCTTGGGCTTTTTTGTGTGTCTTTTATATGGGTTTTCTGCTATTTTACTAACTACAAATTAATTTTTAAACCATATTTTATAATTCATTCAATTATCTACATATTTTATTAATAAGATTTAAATTTTAAACCATATTTTATAATTTATTGAACAATTAAATCTTTTATTTAACTATTTATAAACAAAATTTTGAATTTAGCCCAAAAAAGCTTCAAACTGCAAAAAGGCACACTCAAACCGCAAAAAGGCGCAAACCTCGAGCCTTTGGTTTTTCTGTGTGCGCGTCTTGATAATTATGATACGCACTGGTCCTTCTCCTAATGACTTGTAGCACTATCGTCCTCAATCAATATGACACTTCTCTCCTCACCTCAATAGAATAAAATATACACTTTCTTAGATGTCATATGGAAAGTCGTCCCTGGATACAACACCAAATGGTCAGATAAATCGGAAATAGATGCAATCATTACATCATCAAAAACAACTTTCTTCACTTCAATAGACGAAGAAACAACTGTGTTATTTCTCCTTCTCTAATCTAAACCATTTTTCCTCCAATAGTCACTTTTTTCAATGATTACACATCTTCTCTATACTCAACTACGAACCAGATGCTGCATACGAACCTCTAGGTGCATATCCCTGTGTATGTCTGACTTCCTTGCTCTTTTAGGAACAATTTTATCGAGATATTTTGCCATAAGCTTCAACAACAACCTTTAATGTTCTAATATCGGACTGTATGGGTGAAAGCAATTAAATTTTGTTATAATGCGATAAAACAAACACGAACAGATATCCAAAAATTTGAACCATGTCACAGATGCACAAATAGAAAAGAAGATCACATAAATGATTTATAGTGGTTCCATTATCGCAAAAAGAAGTATGTACACTCTGGGCAGTCAAATTTGCACTAAAGCACCGCAACTCCCCCGCTATAGCGTGTACCGCTCTTTGACCGCCACACTTTTTGAATTTATCCCCAATGAGCAATAGGTTCGCTTTAAACCTCGTTGTATTCCGTTATAGCTGCTAAATCAAGATTTTCTAGCGTCCGTTTTGGCAAAATTATCCTGAAATAATTAATTGCACTAGTTCTTTTTTAAACAAAATCAATAACATTGACATGAAAACATATTTCTATAGCATCAGTGATCATGATAAGTTAGAAATATATCTTAGCCACCGAACTTGGACCTATAAATCATGATATTCTTTGGTTTTGTCTTATAATATTAAATAATACTTTTTTTCTACATAAATGACGTGAGAATGAGTGTGCATAACAATAAAAATACATTTTTTTAATCTAATGAAGCCTTTTGCATCTCCACTATATCGCCAAAATATTCCACTTTATCGAACCATAACTTTTAGCATCTCCACAATTATAGAATCGCTCGGCGCTTTTAACTGCACAACGTCCACTTTGGGGAGAAAAGATTTTATTACGAAAGATTTTTTTTACTAAATTGATAATGAAGGTTAAGAAGAAGAATACGAAGAAAATACTACTTGAGATGATTTGACAAATCCCTAAAGAATCACTATATTATAGAGATAGAGATTATTAATTAGGATTGAAGTAATTGACTTATGGTTATAAATTTATACCACATCAATTTTATATTCATATGGGAAACGTTACCCATTTGATTTTATTTTCTGTTTTCTTCAATATGCACATATCTAATAAAATGTCTTCTTCAATCATCTGATTATGAAATTAACTGATTGCTTCATTCCTCCAAAAATAATTCACCTTCTAGCGTAGATAATTTATTATCTTCTGTAATACAATAAAAAAAAGCAACATATTCGAGTCATTATTTCACATAACTCAAATATCTTTCAATTTTTTTATAATCTGGAATACTATATCATCATTAATAATATTTTCCAAATCTTCTTTAATATAGAAATATTGTATCATCGAAATCTAACAATATAGAAATATTGTAGCCCTACCTAGGCAGCGCAAGGCCCTTACCCTAACTTTCAACATAATCCGCTTAACGTTAACTAAGCACATAACCGGGTTTATAAGAACATTTATGCATTAATTTAGGCTTGCTTCCTCTTATAGACATTAAAGTGTTTGATATAAATGGTTTTTCCTCCATGATTGCTTTCAAAAATATCTAAACCTATAAAATCACATTTTGAATCAGTAAATACTAAACAAAATACTAAAGTTTCATCCAAAATGCTTATAAAAAAAGGCCAACTTTTGATGAATCGACGATTAATCCTCGCATAGGAAAGTAATCACTAATCCATGTTTTCCGCCAAGTGTTCGTCTAACAATTTTTGCAACCATAATTGTAACAAAGTGGATTAGCCATGTTATAACAACATTCTTACTATCATTCCCTTCTCCCTCTCAAAATCAAATTTGGGAGCACAGGAGCATAACTGTTCAAATCTATGTTATAACATGAAGTCATTTCCCTCATATACCATATTACCCGTTATTAATGTGTACATTAGCGATGCATTTAAAATAAAATTCCCCAAATGTCTTTTTAAAGTGCATGGTGATGGTTAGATATTACAGTACAATAACCGTGAAATACCCAAGTTAAAAAGGGTTTTAAGAAAACACAGGTATAGATGACAATGAGCATATAGACTGAAGAAATAAAACTCACCCCATACTTTCTTCCAAGTGTAACAACAATAAGTTCCACGTGTCCCTTTACATTTAGCAACAATCCAAGAACCAAGCCCTCCTTCGATTGCATCCCCAAAGAGTTTGCAACTACAAGTGTACTCACAACCTTCACAGTTGTTCCTAATATTACAAGGCTAGCCACAGTAATTGCTACTTCTTTTGTACCCACTGCACCCAAATCAGTCTGAACACCAGCATAACCAAAATAGATCGGTAACACATAGTTATTAACTAAAATGCTCAGTCGACTAGTCACAACTCTAGTACAAGGCCCGTCTCTAGGGAAAGCAAGACCCAGCACAAATGCGACAGTCATGCTATAAAAGCCCAGGAAGTCAGTCATTGCTGATATGCCAAAAAAGAATATAAGAAGGGCCCAGATTGCTTCTTCTGGTATGACATTTCGTTTTAGATTCATGCGATTTACGATTTGGACGGCTACGCGCATGATTCCAGATAAGAGACCAGTTATCAACATGGCTAATATTCCAGAATATAGAGCATCACTAGCACTCGTTCCAGAATTTGGCATTGGAAAGAGCACAACTATGGCGATCACAGCTAGGCAGGACACATCATTGATGAGGGCTGCAGATATGCCAATACGACCGACCTCTGACATTGATACCTGTCATTGTTTTAGTTGCTTTTAAAACCATGCTATGGAAATGTGCTAATAAAGAAATAAAATTATATTGCCTTGATTTCGTTCATAAGTTATTCATAAAACCACTGAATTGTTGTCCAAACAATCCAGATTGATGAGGTTAACTACACTCCATTGGGTACGTTTGGTTTGACTATCAGCTCGAGAGTTGGCCTGGTTTAAATCTTTGGAACCCTATTTGGTTTGAGTGAAACTAATTTACAAAATCAGAAACAAATAATAGAGTTACCTTTAGCTCAGTCATTATACGAATAAGCATTGGAGAAGCTGAGTTAGCAAGGAGAACAATAAGAATCAAAACGAACATGAGTCGTCCTCCTTTAACAAGAAGAATGCCATACAAAATTGGACCCGCAATGGAAGAAATGAAAGCACATGTAATCATGCCAGTGAATGTGACCAAACAAGCTGCTCTTAATGATCTTCTGAGAAACTGGTAGTCTATTTCGAGTCCGAGAAGAAACATGAAAAAAGTACTGCCTATTGTTGCCATGCTAATTAGATGTTCATCGTCATCTATTCTGTACAACCTTTTAAATGCCGGTATTCGGCTTAAGCAACTTCGACCAACTAACAATCCTGCCTGCATGTAATGAATCACAATAGCATAAATGTTTCAATACACATACAATTATACAAATGTATATGTGTGTACTGTAATACGAACGCTATATATCTTATCACAAAGCAGGGCAGCTGATTAGAAAGAAAAAAGAGGAGAAATTGTCTGGGATTGGCCCAATTTATAACATCAATCAAAAACAGATGAAAGCCAAGTGTTATAGATAAATAAAACACCATCTGTCAATCATTTGGAATCCTAATTGCAATCAAAATTGGACCTATTTAACAATAACATACCAACATTTGAGACACTGCGCTAGGCATACCAACACGTTTCAAGAAAATGTGGAAGAATCTGGCTAGAGCGATAAGGATAATAATTTCTGCAGTAACAAAAACAAAATCATCAAGCCCAGCATCTCTTTCTAACTTTTTGCATACATCATTATTAGCCTGATCTGTTATATCAACAAGATCGTTAGCAGACATTTTCAAGATTGCAATTTAGATTTTTCTTCTAAATTGCAATTTTTGAAAGATTATTTTTGCATCATAGAAGAAAAATCCAGGGACGAGAAAATGTGGTCTTGCTACAAAGCTTTTATTTTTAATTATTTATTTAATTGGTTCTGAGGATATAAAAACTTGAGAATGTTGCCTATATAAATAGCTCTATTGTGGTCAACTGCATTTGATTTTGCTATTATAAGAACAGTTGAAAAAGTGCTGCATAAAGTTATAATTCTTCTAGTGCGTGCATTAAATTCCATTATATCAAATCAACCGCCAAAAAAAAAAAAGATACATTAAGCCCAAGAGCAAATCCTTTGTGCCCAAAATTCACCATCCCTATTGGTTGGGTATAGGAGGACGGCGGATTTAAGTATAAGTGATTTGCTCTCGTCGATGAGATACAAATTTTAGAAGTCTTGTCCTCAATCAATGAATTGTGGGGAGAGATTTCAATGTCACTAAGTATTTGGGGGAGAGATCACCTCGAGAAGGCGACTACTCTGATATGGAGGAATTCAATGATTTCATTTTAGCAAATAAGTCGATGTATTCATGCCAGTGCTATCAACATGATTAATCAAAAGTAAATAACGAGGAACTAGAAATATAAAATTTGGTAGGGCTATATATCGGACATGACAGTCCGTTGTCCGGCTCGGTACGAGCAGGGGCGGAGCCACTTTTAGGCCAGCTAGGGCGGTGGCCCTAGCTGAAACAGTGAAAACTGTGTACAAAAAGTTATAATTTAATGGTAGGCCCCAGTTGATTTATATACTTGGTCATACCTGAACAAAGAAAAAGAGGATTTGGTCTATTATATTTGCTTGAGTACAATAACTTTTAGCTAATTTTTAGCTGATTTAAGGGTAGGCCCCAGCTGATTTATATACTTGGCCCTTTTTTAGATGTTCTTCTTCCTTGCTCGAGTATAGCAACTTTTACCTAATTTTTTAATCTAGTGCTTGTTTATATTATAAAATAACATGGCTCTACGTGAGATTATGGGTTGGCTCGGCCATTGGGTCCAAGGCTATATGGTGTCTGGTCCGTGTCCATACGATTTTGTTATAAGACAGAGTTTAGACACACACCATGTTCCGGTCCAATCCAAAGTATTCGATGTTTTCTATTGTCCGAACGTTGTTCGTCCGTTGTTCGGCTCGTACGAACGATGTTTGAATTTAATGCTTGTCCGGTCCGTGTCCGTCCGAATCTCTTATAGGACAGAGCTTGGACACTCCTCCGTCCGGTCCGACCCGTTTACACCCCTAAAATTTGGTAAGCTTTAATTTCAACAGGCTTTTATCTTATAGTGTTTCCAACCGTCACTTACAATTTACATTTTGTAATATATGCACCAAGAACCATCTCCACACATTTGACAGTGGGTTACGTTTGGGACGATTGTGGCTACATATTTGAAATCTCCTTGAGCGTCTATTGAACAAATGCTCATGTTTCAGGTGTTTGTTGAACATGCGCTTGAGGTCCCCAATTTCTATCAAGGATATGTTCAATGAATGCCTTACCAAGCTGTGTAAAGAGGTCAAACGCTTGTTCAATAGATGTTTGATCGCATTACTTATTGGATTATTTGCTAGGGCTAAAGTCCGATTGCATTTTACAAGTGCGTGAAACGTACGACTCACACTCATTTCTATTGGAGATGCTCTAAGTTATGGAGTTCAGTTTGAGATACATCTGACATGCACACTATGAAGCAATATTGAACGAAACAAATAAATAAAAACAACAAAGATAAAAAATACAACATGTATAACTGTTGGTAACATATGGCCACTATTTCAATTCTCAGAGATATCATATGATATCTCATTGAAGATCTTGATCACCCATCAATAAGAAATAGCAAATCTAATTGTAAATCTCATTTTGAATATATCGATCAAGATACGGAAGTATTAGCCGAGGTGAGATATTGAATTATCGACTGAAATTTTGGTTTTTTTTGGACTAACACTTAGACCCTTACCCAACCCAAAACAATAATGAAAATTTGAAGTCTAGCTCCTATAATCTCATGATATTTTGACAGTTAACTGTTAGCCGACCTTTTGGCCCAGTACCCAAAAGCAGCTCAAGCCCACACGACTCGTCTATCGCATGGATCAACAGCCCAGAAGCGTTGCCGAAACATTCTAAGATCGAGTCTGGATGGAGTCGCACAAGAACGGTCGTATCCCACCAACTAAATCTCGAATCCTCTCTCGAAGATACGAAATCATATCCAACCATCCAAGGTGTACGAAATTCGTATCTGCCCTCTAGAATACAAAATTCTTATCCCACCATGCCCTTAAGGATACGGAATTTGTATCCGCCCTCGAGGATACAGAATTCATATCCTACCATCTAAGGGATACAAATTTTATATTCGCCTACTAGAATACGAATTCGAATGCCGAGACTACTGGGATACGAATTCGTATCCTCTCTCTAGGATATGAATTTCGTGTCCCATCTTTGAGATACGAATTCGTATCCATTTCTTGGGATAGAAGTTCGATGGAGATGCTGGATACAAGGACAAGGAAAATAGGAAGTGCCAAAGCCTGGGAGTTTCAAAGTTAAGGGATGGAGTGAAGAAGAACTAACTTCCAAGAGTCGTACTAATCCTAGGATCGATAAAACTCCCGGAATGCGAGATATGGTTGTGGGCCCATTATCCTACCTGCTTCTCTTCCAGACCACTCTTATAAATACCCTCTCATTTCCAGCATGAGAGAGGTGAATCTTGCTTGGATCCTTACTCTAATGGCTTATTAAGAGGGAAATAACCTTCCTACAACTTCTTTAGCACCTTCCATCACTCTAGGAAGAAGAAGAACCATCTTCTTGGGCACTTGGACTATTTTGGACTATCCTGGCACTTCGGGAATAAGGAAGAAAACTCAGTATTATACCTCCTTACCTTGCCACCATGGCCACGGTTGCTCTATGGAAGCATCCTAGCTACTCGATCCTCACTTGACTTTACTTGGACTCATGAAGGCTTCTCCTTCCACTTAGCACTTTGGATCATGGAGCATAGCCTACTACCATCCTTTCCGAGTATAGCACTCGAACTCACATACTACAACAGTTCGAATTACCATAGTTCATGTACATTCGGAAATATACTAATTTCACATTATAATTCGTAAACGAGAAGTAATAAAATATCAAACTTGCAGAGTGGACGTAGGCTCCGACGAGCCGAATCACTATAAATTATGTGTGATTGTTTACATACATTTTCCCATGTTTATCAAATTGTGGCTCGCTTATTTTTCATTCTAGACATTTTATTTCCACTATCGTGGAAATCACGTGTGTTGGCGACCATTTTTCGACATCAATATTTTGATGCGCCCGGAAGGGGAAGCATAATGCACCAACGGTTTGCATCCTCGCACTTTTCCTGAGAAATCTGAAACCTCGCCTTTCGTACCATCCGATCACTGAGACTTAGAACGCTACTTAAGTCTTCCGAAACTTACCGACCAAACCAACCGATAATGGTGAACAAAGGAAAGAGCACCATGGTTGGACCTTCCACGATCGATCCTGACTCGGAAAATCATTCTCTGCCTCGACTCGCTGAAGTTCTAACCAACTTGGAAACCGCTAATGCTTCCAATCTCGATGCACTCGTCGATCGAGCTTGATTCGACGAAACTTCAAGGAAATTAGGCGAAACCCAAAGAAGCCTTATTGAGCAAATCTACCAAATCATTAGATTGATGCAACAGCTTCAACAATACGCTCAACGAGACATTCTTCGCCTTCAAGCAGATTTGGGCATTCAACCCCCTTCGAATTATGTCTCACCAAGTTCCGCCCTTGCTCATTTCCATGATAATCATCACTTTGATTATTCCTGCTTTAGGCCTAACTCCGACCAATAGGTTAGCGCTCAACCCATCGTCATGCAGGACCGACTCATCTCGAATCAGAACTTGCTACCTACGATTCGTGCAATAAATCAGGCTCAAGATCGTACTTATCAGCCTCTGCAAAGTCAAATGACTGAGGTCGAAGATTCTTTAGATCAAGATGACGTTCATCCTATAAGACATCCAAGGCTGCACACCCCAGAGATTGACCATGACCATTGGAATCCAGCGGAGATCCGAACTCCTGTTCTCGCCAACTTACTATGCAGCATCAAGAAAGAATCTCGAGGTCATGTCACCGACGATTGGGAAACCAGTGCGAGATGTAAACCTTTCATTAAAGATGTGTTCAATGCCAAATGGCCCGCACATTTCAACATACCCCAAATAAAGGTTTATTCGGGAATCAACCCTCGAGACTTCGTACATCGCTACGAGTCTTGCAGGAATTCTGCTCATGCCACAGACATCATGAAGTGAAAGTGCTTCCTTATCTTTCTAGAAGGCGTACCACTTTTGTGGTTCACTGACTTCCACCGAGAACTATCTCGACCTTCGACCAGCTAGTCATGGGTTTAATCGATCAATTTGGCACACACGTCTGCCAAGGCCTTGACAAAACTCTGGCAAGTTACCTTAAGAGACTTGACAACGCTTTGGAGGGTGTCGAAGACCTAAGCCCCCGGGCTATCCTTGCCTAACTCACCAAGGTTGTACTTCCTGATTCTGAATTCGGAGCATGGGTTAACTGAACACAACCTAAAACTCTAGAAATCTTCTACAAGAAGCCAATTATTTCCTGTGCTAAGAGCTGGCACAAAGGAATCGAACTTCTCACTTCGGCAACTTACTTCGAGATGAAGTCCAAAGCTTTAACGACTTTGTTCCTAATGTTCCGCACAAATTGGCAACGTCGGATATAGTCGCTACAAAAGGAGGAAACATCCTAGACTTTCGTCTTTCCGCAACTACACTCTGCTCAACAACTTCCTCAAGAACATTTACCTTGAGAATTGCAACACTCTATCGTACAAGAAACCAAAGCTCAAAGGTTTGTTGGACGAACCAAGAGAATCCACAAAGTATTGCTGGTTTCACAGTGCTCACGGACACGATACCAACAAATGCTGTCACTTGCAAGACAACATCGAAAAACTCGTTCGCAAGTGAATGCTCAAGCAATACATACGAGCCCCCCCCCCATGAAATCTTTGAGCCGTCCGATGCTCACCAAGGATTTCTACCAATCAGGACCTCGCCTAACAATTAGATCCCTCTGGTTAATCCGTTCAACTCGGCAAGATTTCAGCAACAATAAGCGGTTCATACATCAACACCACACCATGCGACTCGTCTTGCTTCAGTCACACCTTGTATGAAATTAGTCGTTTTTACTTCCAAAGTCTTTCGCTTTCGTTTTGTAATTTGAAAAGTAATTTAAATTGTCTTGTAATCAACTTAGTTTTAATCCTTGTATGAGATGTGATAACATTAGCCTCAGCCTTCAGGACTCATCTATGACTCACCAAAGCACCGCTGCCGCAGATGCACTAATTCCGGTAGATTTAGCCTAGCATCTCTGACATAATCTGGCAGCAATCTATTGACATCCCTACCAAGTTTAATGGATTTAGCCCGACCTACCTATGCTCCGGTGTACTCAGGCGGCGGTCCATTGACACCCTCTTAACTTCACATGCCTTGGGCAAATTGAGAGTGAAGCATTGAAGAACTTTGCATGCCTCAAGTCAATCAGGAGAAAATTGCACCCCTTTTAACTTCACACGCCATGAGCTAATTGAGAGTAAAGTACTCACGAACCCTGCACAACTTGAGCCTCTCAAGAGTGGAGTCTCTACCAATTTCAAATCCAAGTGCAATACCGAGTTACATTGCGTGAGTACAAATCCCAGAATGTGTAAGGAGTACTTGAGCGCTTAGATCGACAACTCCCATGATACAGTGGTTTCTGAGGTCGTCGCTAAAGATATCGGCTTGCGATTCGTTCCCACCCTAGCCTCCCTAGCTGAAGGTGAAACATGAATGGAAAGCAAAGCCTCTTCTCTGAAAGACACCTTCTTTTCAATGTGTTATGACCCTATGCCTCCAACTGACTCCGACCACCTCCCAATCATCTACAGGAACGCCGAGAAGTACTACCGGAGGCATGCTCATGGAAGCGGACCTAAGGGAATTAACCCTCCACCGGTTCTGTCAACCGTCTATATCAATGCGTGTGTCTCTGAGATTGTCATCGGAGAAACTGGTTTTTAGACTCGCTCCCCACCTTTCTCTTCTTCGTTAGAGATGAAATAGGAATGAGGAGCAAACCCTCATTCTCTAACTGACACCTCATCTTTGTTGTTGTCACTAAATATGGATTCCACCAGAGCTCTGGCCACCTCTCGGTCACCTGGGGGAACATCGGGAAGCACTACCGGAGGCACCCACAACATAGAGCAAGCCTGGGTGCACATCACAACCACGAGTCATGCATCCTCATCACTGCCATCTTCTACATGAACCATGGAGCGACCTTCCGGACGCAAACCCATCATGGCCCAAAACTAGGGTCTTGGCACCACGAAAGTCGCTCTCAACACCCTTTGAGGCCAAGACTCCTCATAGACTAACATCCTGGAATACAGTGACCACCTTTAGCTTACAAACTAAACCTAGTGTCCTCGCGAGCCACAAATGAAAAACTAGGAACGAATCGCGATCACGACGTGGTTGGATTAAGAATAGAATCGTGGAACTGACGACTCAGCTATATACCCACATTGTGCGTATCCAAGTCGTCAATTTAAAAGAGTTTGATCCTCAAGCGCTTCTCCAATTGACTGCATCATGCTCGACTTCATCTCGCTCGATTTCAGTCTCATTCCAATCGCATGACGTTGCATGACAACCCAAGCATACAAGTTTGAACTCAAGATCGAATATAACTTCCAATTTTTGGAAAAACAAGAAGAAATGGTTAAGTCCTCGGGATACGAAGCTAAGAATTTGTATCTCCACACATTTGCTGCAAGTTCTCATGTTTTTCCCTGCCTATCTTTGAGTTTCTGAAATCTTGAGACTTACTCAAGTCTAAATGTAACACCGAGTTAGTTTACATGAGTGCAATGCTGGAAAAATGTAAAGAGTGCTTGAACACTTAGAATAATATGTGATGAAAGGGAACAAACTTTTATTCACATATCAAATATTACAGCTTTCTACCAGTAACATGATGTACATCACAGCCACATCGTGTCTCCAAAAAGAGAGGGTCATACTCGCACATTTCATCGCCCTACAAAAACAAAACCTGTCTACAGCAATCATTTGGACGAGCCGCCCTTCTTTCCTTTCTTCTTTTCGGATTCGGTCTCGAGTGGCTCATCCTTCTCCTTTTTATTCCACTTCAACTCCCCTTTCCTTCCTGATCCCTTCGTCGGAGTCGGAGCGAGTCGAGGCTTGAACTTATATCCATCAGTAGAGGTCGCCAGCGGGGTCTTCCCTTCCTCTTCCTCGCTTGGAATATCTACGATGGTCGCTTCCTCCGGGAGGATCGCCTTTAGCACAATAGTGAAAGCTTCAACCAGAGCTCCTAAATCTACAGGCTTCGTTGCCTCTTTCTAAGCTTTCCTAGCTTCCCTCTCGGTCTTCTTCATCGTCAAATGACATGCTTTAAGCTTCTCTGCCTCCTGGACCTTTAGCTTCTTGAGCTTCGCCTCAGCCTTCTAGGAGGCCTTGAGTTCCGCTTTCTTTCGAGCATCCTCATGCACCTTGTCTTGGGCCTCCTCCTCGTCCACCTTATTTATTGCCTCAAGTTTCTCATACTTCATAAGTAGTTGAGCTTTCTGTTCTTCGACTAGCTCATGCATGGTTTTCCCAAATGCTTCTGTAACACCCCACGCCCGCTATGGTCACTCACTAAGGGAATGCCATAGCATCGGTGGAGTATTTTAGTGAATATAGAACAGAAAAATTACCACAAGACAGATATAAATAGTACTTGAAATTTAAAACATCATCTCATAACAGCGGGAATAAACATGTCTGGTTACATCATAAAACCACAATAAAAGTCAAGTACAATATCCATCAAAATAAAGAAGTACATAATCCCACTCTCTCTCATACAATAGCCAGGACAAAAGAAAAGATAACTGGGTAACTGGATCTTTACATCTATCCAAGCTCCTAAAGACTGGAACAGCAATCCGATCAAGCTCCACTACTGCTAGGATCCACCGTAGGACCTGAGGGTTGGGAAAAAAGATAAAAACAACGGGGTCAGACATAAGTCTGAGCGAGTCCTATAACTTTAACAATACAATCATTAAAGTAACCAGAGAAGACATAAACTTGACATACAGTAATGTCTGGGGATGAATGGCTACACTAAGCAGCTTGGTAGACTTAGGATAAACTAAGATAACTGTAAAGACGCATCTACCCACCCAAGGATAATTACTAACTGCACCACACCAGTCATTCCTACTCAAAGATTGATCCCACCCAAGGACTTAAAAGAAAGATATAACCAGTAGTTTCATGTACCCCTAGCTGACCACATAGGTGTCGTCTGCCCCTATCTCCACTAGGTGTACCCCACTACTCCCCAATGATCGGCTCCCTACCGTAGATACCCGTGCTGGTCCCACAGTGGGGTGTATCACTCCCCTAAAGTGGCAACCCAATACTATCAACGGTGCACGGCTTATACCTACACGATGCAACAACGGCTTATCTACCAGCCCGGGCCCACACACGCATATGAAACCCGTTGGACTTGCGTTGCCACCGCTAACCCGTTTTGGCCTCTTATAATCAAGCCCAATATGCGTGTCCCGTCACTCGACATGGGTCGAGCCCACAAAGATACGTTTGGGATATTGGTTGAAATGGGCCCCCACAAGCTACCCACCTAAGCTTGTCCCTTTATCTAGTGCATCCCACTTAACCCTTTAATCATGTTTAATTACATGTTTCCACTTGGTTAAGTATTCTAATCGTATTTTCTATTGCCACCCAAGGCAACCCACTAGATTTCCACATGCCACCCAAGGCACCCACTTAACCCCTCATGTCCCTCTACATGCTAATATGGTTAAGTGTTTCTTAATTAATTAATTAAGATCATGACCTCATAAAGACCTCTCACATTAGACCGTCTTTTATGACTGCTGGATATGTCGGTCGGTTCCGGGCAGACTTCTATCATCAAAAGGGTCTAACCTCGTGTCTTTACTTTAATCATGTATTTAATTTATGACTAAGGCCTCTCACATTGGGCCAATCATTTGTAGTCGCTGGATGGCCGGTCGGTTCCGGGCAGACTTCCGCTACAAAAGGGTCCAACCTCGTGTCTTAGTTGATTAATTACACCTAATTAATCACCCCCATATTAATTATCCCTAATTAATATCAAGTTTTTCATAACATGGGTAGACCTAACTCAATAGGTAAATTCCCATGGGGTAGACCTAACTCAATAGGTAAATTCCCACTTATGTTAATTTATTTTTATGGTATGCTTAATCATACCCAATCATACTTTTATTAACATATTTACCAACCCCATCGTTCCCCACGTAAATCGTTCTCATTTCATGACATAACAAAAGGGGAAGATCCATCACAAATATCATGGGTTTAGCATATAACTTTGTCATGGGTTAAGAGGATGTCAACTTGCATATATGAGCATATATTAACCCAACTACATTTAACCCAAACTTGCATATTATCATATACATATCTTGCATAACATGTTGAACTTGCATATAAGCATTCTCATAACTTGCATAACATGTTAAACATGCATTTAAACATACACATAACTTGCATAAGCATCCACATACTTGCATAAGCATGCATAACTTGCATATCACATTAAACTTGCATTTAAGCATATACATAACTTGCATAAGCATCCATATACTTGCATAAGCATCCATATACTTGCATAAGCATGCATAACTTGCATATCACATTAAACTCGCATTTAAGCATATACATAACTTGCATAAGCATCCACATACTTGCATAAGCATGCATAACTTGCATATCACATTAAACTTGCATTTAAGCATATACATAACTTGCATAAGCATTCACATACTTGCATAAGCATCCACATACTTGCATAAGCATGCATAACTTGCATATCATGTTAAACTTGCATTTAAGCATATACATAACTTGCATATGAACTTGCATAACTCACTTGTTAAATATGCATAAACCAACTTATTAAGCATGCATAAACCAACTTATCAAACCAACATAAACCCACTTATTAATTATGCATAAACATAGGAAAACATAGAGTAGCATATCATTACAAATGATTCAAACTCACTAATCCGCATTTAAGACCATAAGTCTCATTACACCCAATCTACTTACTTTAACAATTGATGTTAAAGTGATAGAAACTCACCAAACCCAAGATTAGCAAACTTATGAAGTGGAATTAGTTGCTAAATATGAAAATGGTGATGATTAGAGATTGATTAGAGAGTGATTAGCTTGCAACTTCCTTCATAAACTAGTGGAGGCTCCTTCTAGGATTTAATTTGGCGGCATGAGGCCATCATTTCTATTTTTAGTATGGATTAGGGTAGGTTTAGGGTGTATTTATAGATTAGGTGAGTGTTTTAGGCCCTTAGATTAACCCTAGATTAGATTAGGTCCGTTAGATTTAGGAAATCTCTAGAACCCAGCCCTCCAAGCCAGCCTAAAGCCCAACCTGGTGCACCCAGGTTCTCTGGACGCCGCGCCCAGGTCGACAGGCAAGTCGACTCCCCAGTCGACAGGCCCGTCGACAGCCCTGTCGACATGGGTTGGGCGGGAAGCTTCCCGCCTGCCCCCTGCTGGCTCCATTTTGAAATCTGAATTTTAAATTTTTAAATCTGTTTTTAGCTTTAATTTTTCTGCAAACTTCATTGGGCCTTAACTGGGCCATACGGACTCCGATTCTCGAAAACTCGGACTCTATTTCGCGTATTTTTCCGAGACGAACGCAATAACGCAGCCCGTTACCCCCAATTCCCACATCTGAGATTATTTATCCTGTAATTAGTGAATTTTAGTTTTAACTAAAATTCGGGGTGTTACATTCTCCCCTCCTTAAAGGATTTCGTCCCCAAAATCTCTAAGCTAAGGAGAATGCATATCCTACCATCCAAACAACCATCTACTCAAACCATCAACCATGGGCATCCATTGTCCTTAAACAGTTTCTAATGATGTATGAGCATATGCAAAAAGTGTGTGTATATGTTCCCTATCTAATGTATGAACATATGCAAACCATGATAGTGCCATGCATCCATTATGTATGCGAGAGAACCCTATTGACACATACAATATCTACATGAGTGCACAATCATTCACCCAAAATGCATCATCCATATGATAACACAATCATTATTCATCCATAAATATAGCTTCCTACACACAATTTTTATGCAATATGCAATATGAAGTGACTGAGCCGATCTAGTGCCTAGAGTGTGTGTATATGCATCCACGAGCAACCACTAGCAAACACTTGCATCCACTTGCATCCATCAACCATAACATGTCTCAAACACATGTTTCAACCATAGGTTTACCCTATCTAAAGGTCAATCAGTACTAACGAGAGGATATACTAAAGATAAGATAAGTACTAGACAACGATAGAGGAGAAAGTAAAGACATACCCTCAAAAAGAAATGGGTACAATGAACGCATCTTCGCTTCCGTCTCCCAAGTTGCGTTGCTCTCATCTTCTCCCTATTGCACTTTGACTAGTTGAACCTCTCGATTCCTCAATTTCCTAGTCTCTGACCCAAGGATGCGAGTAGGAGCTCGTCGAATAGTCGCATCACGCTCTACTTCCACATCTCTAAGCAAGCTCGGCTCTATCACTTCTGCGGTCTCATGTAAGCATTTCCTCAGATGTGATACATGGAATACATCATGAACACCACTAAGTCTGTCGGGCAACTCCACTCTATATGCCATCCGTCCAATCCTTTCCTTAATAGGAAACGGCCCAACAAACCTCGGTGCTAACTTCCCAACGGACCCAAAGCGAACAACATTTCTCAACGGAGATACTTTGACAAAAACCATGTCCCCAACCTCAAACTCAAGATCCGTCCTTCTCTTGTCCGCATAAGATTTTTGCCTATCCTGCGCTGCTTTCATCCTTCTTCGAATCAAGTCAATCTTCTCAGAAGTCTCCCTAATCATATCAGGCCCAAGCAAGATCTTATCCGTAGATTCCCACCAACATGTAGGTGATCGACAAGGCCTTCCATAGAGAGCTTCGAAAGGAGCCATACCAATACTGGACTGAAAGCTGTTATTATATGCGAACTCCACCAATGGAAGATGCTCTTCCCATGTACCTCCAAAATCTAAGATACAAAGCCTCAAAAGGTCTTCTAGAACACGATTCACCCTCTCAGTCTGGCCGTCCGTCTAAGGATGATATGCGGTGCTCAGACACAATTGAGTCCCCACTGCTTCTTGCAAACTTCTCCAGAACTCGCTAGTGAAGATAGGATCTCGATCACTCACTATGCTAGAGGGTACCCCATGCAATCGAACTATCTCTCGAAGATATACTGAAGCTAGCCATGGAGCGGTCCTCTTGCTCTTCACAGGAATGAAATGGGCGCTCTTAGTAAGTCTGTCTACCACCACCCAAATTCCCGTATTACCCTTTCTTGATCTGGGTAACCCGTCAATAAAATCCATCGAGACGCTATCCCACTTCCATTGCGGAACCTCCAATGGGTGAAGCAACCCACCTGGTTTCTTTTGCTCCGCCTTCACTTGTTGGCACACCAAGCATCGAGCGACATACTCGGCCACATCTTTCTTCATACCGGCCCAGAAGAAAACCCTCTTCATGTCTTGATACATCTTGTCCCCACCGGGATGAATGGTCATCCTAGAACGGTGTGCATCATCAAGAATAACCTTCCTCAAACCCTCGTCTTGCGGTACACAAAGTCTACCGTCTCTACGCAAGCACCCCCTATCGTCTAGGGTGTACCTACTCAAATGGCTGGACGACTCCCCCCTTATGAGCTTCTCCACCAACTCAACCAACCGTGGGTCGTCCCTCTGTGCTTCTCCAATCCGCCCCAAAAGAGTAGGTCTAACCTCCAAGGAGGCTAGCAAACCGGGTACATAATCAATGGAAGGTCTGAAATCAAACATCGAGATAAATTCCAAGCTTCTTCGTTCCACGAACAATGGACTCAAGGACAACCTCTTTCTGCTCAAGGCGTCCGCCACCACGTTACCCTTGCCAGGGGTATATGCTATCTCGAAATCATAGGATGCTAAGAATTCCATCCACCTTTGCTGTCTCAGATTCAAATCCTTCTGAGAAAACAAGTACTTCAATGATTTGTGGTCAGTGAACAATTCGAATCTCTCACCAAGAAGATAATGGCGCCAAATCTTAAGCGCAAAAACAATAGCGGCCAACTCTAAATCATGGGTAGGGTAATTTTTCTCATGCGCCCTCAACTGCCTTCCACCATAGGCTATCACCCTTCCCTCTTGCATTAAGACTGCGCCTAGTCCTGTCCCACAAGCATCGGTATAGACAACAAATGGCTTGCTCCCATCTGGCAATACTAAAACTGGAGCAGTGGTTAAATCTCTCTTTAACCGTCGGAACGCATCATCACAATCTACGTCCCATGTGAAAACAAGATTCTTCTTCGTCAAGCAGGTTAATGGGGCTGATATCGTTGCGAAGTCTTTGATAAACTTCCTATAATAACCCGCCAACCCCAAGAAACTTCTTACTTCGGTAGCATTCTTCGGAACCTTCCAATCCTGAATTGATACTACCTTCGCGGGATCCACAGCTATCCCTTCCTTGGAGACCACGTGCCCCAAGAACCGCACCTCCTTCCTCCAGAAGTGACATTTAGAGAATTTAGCCTTAAGGCTATGTGCTCGAAGAGTCTTCAATACCTCCCCAAGATGTAGGGCATGCTCTTCTTCACTCTTAGAAAATACTAAGATATCATCCACAAAGACCACCACGAATTTATTAAGGAACTCCCTGAACACCCTACTCATCAAATCAACAAAGTATGCAGGGGCATTTGTCAACCCAAATGGCATCACCAGCCACTCATAGAAACCATCCGGAGTTCTAAAGGCAGTCTTGTCTATGCTATCCTCAGCCACCCTCAACTGATGAAACCCCGTGGCTAAGTCCAATTGAGAAAATACTGAAGCGCCAACTAACTGATCGAAAAGATCATCTATCCTCGGCAATGGGTGTCTATTCTTCTTTGTGAGCTTGTTGAGTTCTCTATAGTCTACACAAAGTCTGAGGGACCCATCCGCCTTTGTAGCAAAAACTACTGGAGCACCCCACTCCGATATACTTCGTCTTATGAACCCCTTCTCAAGCAACTCCCCTACTTGCTTATGGAGTTCCCTCCTCTCACGAGGAGCCATGTGGCGGACTGGTAAAGATACAGGTTTGGCATTATCCACCAGATATATTCAGAAGTCAATCTTCCGCTTCGGAGGTAAGCCCTTCACCTCCTCAAACACATCCGGATATTCCCGGACCACTTTAACAGATTGCAAACTCTCGACCGAAGCGTCAAGCGACTCAAGATAACTTAGCATAACAGAGTCCATGGGATTACAAGAAATCTCGAGAGTGTTACCCAAGCGGGTCATGAGCCTAACAACTCTCCTTTCGCAATCAAGAACGGCACCATTACTGGATAACCAGTCCATGCCCAAAATCAACCCATAGCCCGTGAAGCCCAACACAAAAGCATCACATCTAAACTCAATGCTAAGTATAGAAATCTTCAAACCCAAACATATCATGGACAAATAAGTGGAGCCCCCAATTGGGTTTGAAACAACCAAGGGATCATCTACCAGACTGGTGTCTAAGTGCAGTGACTCAACTAATGATGATGAGATAAACGAATGCGATGCGCCTGAATCAAACAATGTACGGACATGATGATCAAATAGAAAAACCAGACTTTCAACGGAAATAGTTCTACCTCTCTCCTGAATCGGTGGGACTGCGAGAGCCTGTACTTGCCCCCTAACCTGACCCGGTGCCATAAGAGCTTGCACATGTCCTCCTGAGGTAGACCCCGTCCTTTGCCCCTTCTTAGGACAGTCTTTCACTAGATGCCCTGCTTCGCCACAGTGGAAGCAGCCAGTCTTCTTCTTCTTGCGACAATCCTTGCTTAGGTGGCCAGGTGTCCTACAATTGAAACACTTCTTCTTCTTGCCCTTGCCACCGTTGCCTTTCCCACCTTTGTTTTGTTGTTGTTGCTGAGGTCTCTTTTGATCTCCCTTCTTCTCGGGTGCCTTATTAGCATTGGGACCCTTCTCTTCTTCATGCATGAGTGCCATGTCAACTAGCTTCTCAAAGGTGGCCCCCATAGGGATATGAGTCATAGCCAACCCATGCATCGGTTCATTCAAGCCTTTCACGAACCTCAAAGCCTTCTTCTCCGGTGTATTCACCATATCTAGGCCAAACCTTGCCAATTGATTAAACTTGTTGACATATTCCTTCACCGAGAGATTTCCTTGCTTTAAAGTCAAGAATCTTTCCATATACAAGTTTTCCTCCGCCCTTGAGAGAAACTTTGCCACAAATCTTTGCCTAAAATCCGCCCAAGAGTCAACGGGGCGTTCTCCATTAGTGACCTCCCACCAGAATGAGGCCTCTCCCTTCATTAACCAAGCAGCTAATTTGACTTTCTTTCCTTCTTCCATCTCAAAGATATCTATCAATTCTTCCACCTCTTTAAGCCAATCTCTAGCCTCCACAAAAGTTTCCGATCCTTGAAAAGATTTCCCTCCCATAGCTTTAAATTCCTTGCAAGTCTTAGCAAAAGTATCCGTGCGAGGAGGAGGGGGAGGAGGAAGATCGGGTGCTACGGTTGGTGGAGGAATATTTGCTGGACCCGCAGTGGTGGCCCTAGCCTCCATCAATCTCCTATACCATACTGGTACCGTCACACCCTCCGGAAAGTTAAGATCCTCAGCCATGCTGAAACGAAAAAGGAAAGATTCAAAACGGAGAATTCGAAGGATATAGATATGGCTATTGGGGATTATGCCTTTCTTTCAAAAACTTTTCTCTTTAAAGACATGTTTTTTTTTTTTGAAAATATCTCTTCCAAAAATGTTTTAGAAAAATAGTTTTCTAAAAATTTTATCTGTTACGGGAACCTTTGCTCTGATACCACGTGTAACACCCCACGCCCGCTATGGTCACTCACTAAGGGAATGCCATAGCATCGGTGGAGTATTTTAGTGAATATAGAACAGAAAAATTACCACAAGACAGATATAAATAGTACTTGAAATTTAAAACATCATCTCATAACAGCGGAAATAAACATGTCTGGTTACATCATAAAACCACAATAAAAGTCAAGTACAATATCCATCAAAATAAAGAAGTACATAATCCCACTCTCTCTCATACAATAGCCAGGACAAAAGAAAAGATAACTGGGTAACTGGATCTTTACATCTATCCAAGCTCCTAAAGACTGGAACAGCAATCCGATCAAGCTCCACTACTGCTAGGATCCACCGTAGGACCTAAGGGTTGGGAAAAAAGATAAAAACAACGGGGTCAGACATAAGTCTGAGCGAGTCCTATAACTTTAACAATACAATCATTAAAGTAACCAGAGAAGACATAAACTTGACATACGGTAATGTCTGGGGATGAATGGCTACACTAAGCAGCTTGGTAGACTTAGGATAAACTAAGATAACTGTAAAGACGCATCTACCCACCCAAGGATAATTACTAACTGCACCACACCAGTCATTCCTACTCAAAGATTGATCCCACCCAAGGACTTAAAAGAAAGATATAACCAGTAGTTTCATGTACCCCTAGCTGACCACATAGGTGTCGTCTGCCCCTATCTCCACTAGGTGTACCCCACTACTCCCCAATGATCAGCTCCCTACCGTAGATACCCGTGCTGGTCCCACAGTGGGGTGTATCACTCCCCTAAAGTGGCAACCCAATACTATCAACGGTGCACGGCTTATACCTACACGATGCAACAACGACTTATCTACCAGCCCGGGCCCACACACGCATATGAAACCCGTTGGACTTGCGTTGCCACCGCTAACCCGTTTTGGCCTCTTATAATCAAGCCCAATATGCGTGTCCCGTCACTCGACATGGGTCGAGCCCACAAAGATACGTTTGGGATATTGGTTGAAATGGGCCCCCACAAGCTACCCACCTAAGCTTGTCCCTTTATCTAGTGCATCCCACTTAACCCTTTAATCATGTTTAATTACATGTTTCCACTTGGTTAAGTATTCTAATCGTATTTTCTATTGCCACCCAAGGCAACCCACTAGATTTCCACATGCCACCCAAGGCACCCACTTAACCCCTCATGTCCCTCTATATGCTAATATGGTTAAGTGTTTCTTAATTAATTAATTAAGATCATGACCTCATAAAGACCTCTCACATTAGACGGTCTTTTATGACTGCTGGATATGCCGGTCGGTTCCGGGCAGACTTCTGTCATCAAAAGGGTCTAACCTCGTGTCTTTACTTTAATCATGTATTTAATTTATGACTAAGACCTCTCACATTGGGCCAATCATTTGTAGCCGCTGGATGGCCGGTCGGTTCCGGGCAGACTTCCGCTACAAAAGGGTCCAACCTCGTGTCTTAGTTGATTAATTACACCTAATTAATCACCCCCATATTAATTATCCCTAATTAATATCAAGTTTTTCATAACATGGGTAGACCTAACTCAATAGGTAAATTCCCATGGGGTAGACCTAACTCAATAGGTAAATTCCCACTTATGTTAATTTATTTTTATGGTATGCTTAATCATACCCAATCATACTTTTATTAACATATTTACCAACCCCATCGTTCCCCACGTAAATCGTTCTCATTTCATGACATAACAAAAGGGGAAGATCCATCACAAATATCATGGGTTTAGCATATAACTTTGTCATGGGTTAAGAGGATGTCAACTTGCATATATGAGCATATATTAACCCAACTACATTTAACCCAAACTTGCATATTATCATATACATATCTTGCATAACATGTTGAACTTGCATATAAGCATTCTCATAACTTGCATAACATGTTAAACATGCATTTAAACATACACATAACTTGCATAAGCATCCACATACTTACATAAGCATGCATAACTTGCTTATCACATTAAACTTGCATTTAAGCATATACATAACTTGCATAAGCATCCATATACTTGCATAAGCATCCATATACTTGCATAAGCATGCATAACTTGCATATCACATTAAACTCGCATTTAAGCATATACATAACTTGCATAAGCATCCACATACTTGCATAAGCATGCATAACTTGCATATCGCATTAAACTTGCATTTAAGCATATACATAACTTGCATAAGCATTCACATACTTGCATAAGCATCCACATACTTGCATAAGCATGCATAACTTGCATATCATGTTAAACTTGCATTTAAGTATATACATAACTTGCATATGAACTTGCATAACTCACTTGTTAAATATGCATAAACCAACTTATTAAGCATGCATAAACCAACTTATCAAACATGCATAAACCCACTTATTAATTATGCATAAACATAGGAAAACTTAGAGTAGCATATCATTACAAATGATTCAAACTCACTAATCCGCATTTAAGACCATAAGTCTCATTACACCCAATCTACTTACTTTAACAATTGATGTTAAAGTGATAGAAACTCACCAAACCCAAGATTAGCAAACTTATGAAGTGGAATTAGTTGCTAAATATGAAGATGGTGATGATTAGAGATTGATTAGAGAGCGATTAGCTTGCAACTTCCTTCATAAACTAGTGGAGGCTCCTTCTAGGATTTAATTTGGCGGCATGAGGCCATCATTTCTATTTTTAGTATGGATTAGGGTAGGTTTAGGGTGTATTTATAGATTAGGTGAGTGTTTTAGGCCCTTAGATTAACCCTAGATTAGATTAGGTCCGTTAGATTTAGGAAATCTCTAGAACCCAGCCCTCCAAGCCAGCCTAAAGCCCAACCTGGTGCACCCAGGTTCTCTGGACGCCGCGCCCAGGTCGACAGGCAAGTCGACTCCCCAGTCGACAGGCCTGTCGACAGCCCTGTCGACATGGGTTGGGCGGGAAGCTTCCCGCCTGCCCCCTGCTGGCTCCATTTTGAAATCTGAATTTTAAATTTTTAAATCTGTTTTTAGCTTTAATTTTTCTGCAAACTTCATTGGGCCTTAACTGGGCCATACGGACTCCGATTCTCGAAAACTCGGACTCTATTTCGCGTATTTTTCCGAGACGAACGCAATAACGCAGCCCGTTACCCCCAATTCCCACATCTGAGATTATTTATCCTGTAATTAGTGAATTTTAGTTTTAACTAAAATTCGGGGTGTTACAGCTTCTGTCTGCACTTTCGCCTAAACTTCTGCACCCTCTGGGTCCTTCACCTCATCAAGCACTTTAGCAAAATCATCCAATTTAAAATCTCCCATTTCCAGATCAAAGCCTCGTGATCTTCCCCCATCTGCCTCTTGTAGGAATCCTCATCCGTACCGGTCGTGGCAGCTGTTTTCGTTTCTATTCCGATCATAGTCCCTTCCCTAGAGGTACCTGCACGTTAGGGGTAAACAAATCAGTTTACTTCTATTTCGTGCCATCATCTTTTTGGATTCCATCTAGAAAATGGATATACCTTCTGGCACCTGCTATGTGGCACCCTTTGACTTCAACCCTTCGACAGTTGACAGAAGCACACCTAGACCCAGAACGGAAGAACCACCAGTGGAAGTGACAGGAATGCTTGTTTTTGTTGGTGAATGAATTTGTGGGGCTGCTATGATGCTCTCGGTCACAAGTGTTTTCCCTTTCTCAGCAAAATGTCTTTCCTCCTTTGTTGCGGCATCATCCTCGAAGAGTTTGCTACCTTCCGCCAATACCCGACGCTTATCCTCTGTCAGGTATTGGTCCATCAATTGTGCCTCATCCACATTCACTACTCCTGGGCCAACAGCCTCATCTTCAACAGCTTCTCCCAAATCAATGCCAGGTTCTTAGGGTAGACACACACCTATGAGAGCCCACGATGTCAAATTGTTTTGACATAGAAACCCCATATCATAGGCTCCATGTCCCTCTATATCTCTACTCGGGTCTCCCGGACTTGTCGTCTCAGCTCCTGTAGCTCGGCTTCATGCTTAGCTCTAATCCCATCTATTTGGCTGAGCACCTCTTTATTCGAAGCTTTTGTCGCCTCCTTATCTTTCTTGGCCAGCTCGAGTTCGACATGGTTCCTATCCAGCATCTTTCTGAACTCCTTGTTCTCCTTCCTCGGGCATCAGGCTTCTTTATTCTCCTTTCGAAGCCCGTCATTCTCCTCAACCAATTCCTGAGTTTCCGCCCTCAGTTGTTGCACTATCTTATTCTCCTTTTGCAGCCTACGATTATCTTCGACCAAGGCCTTATTCTCCTTCTCCAAGTTGGTGGCACGGTTGACGTATAGGCTAACATATGACAACCACTCATAATTCCCACACTTAACAAGAGGAATAATGCGCTGAAAGACATGTCAGGCAGTTATGTACGATCATCAGGGTAGGATAATATACGCAGAACATGTCATATAACTCACAGCGCAAAGATAAAATATAATAGAACATATACAACAGGCATTTAATAGTGAAGCATAATTGAGCAGAAACTTAAACTTTCATATCAACATGAAATATCCATACATCAACTAGACTACATCAAGAGTTTGGACAAAGTGCCTCACTACAATCATTCAGAGAATACATAAAACAAGGGAAAACAAAAAAATATGTATAGTAGTAATTTGATACGTAAGTCTCCATCCCGTCGTCGATCTGCAGCATCATCCACTAAGATCTGCTACCTGTTACCTGCTACTCAGTCTGCCCAACCACAACAGGATGAACAACACAAGGTAATAAGAGGAAACATAAAACCTTGAGTCAGATAATAGTCTTAATAAGCGATAAAACAACCAACTAACATCATCATTTAAGTTTATGAGAAATAGGTAGATCAGTCAGCTAATCTACCAACACATCTGAGAAGAACCCAATCCGTCTTCTCAACATTTGAAAGTGATAGCCTTTACAACAATCAATAAAAACCATGTAGTAACAGACGTAGCAACTAATTATCCTGCGTATACCATCCTAATCGAGATCAACAATCCCCAAGCACAAGTCCCCGAAGGCCTAAACCAACATCAGACAAGCACCTAAGAGATGTCTCCTTCGACGTCGAATAATCTACATAAGACGATATAAGAAAAACAATCATCATCCATGACTCTAGCTATCACTGTCGATTTAGCTTTGAAACCATCGTTAATCGTATGACCGACCCAACTTGCCATCCGTCAAGGACTAATGATAACCCCGGTTCTAGCAAAACTCCATACGGCATCACGACTCGTATCTAGGCCTTTCAACGATGCCTAGGGTACTCGACAGTTAACTTCTAGTCTTTTGGGTGCCCCTATTATACCCCTGCTTTGAGTCTGCTAGAACCTCCTACAATGGTAATTCCTCAGCCTTCGATATCTCTAGCCATCCAGCTTGATGACTATCCATAAGCTCAAGCGACCTCTCGAGCAACAATTATCCATGAACTCACAACTTTGAGTTGTCTTCATATTCGTTGCATTTCAACGATCAACGAACACTTCACAACACTCTGAACATTCCGACTTGAATTAGTTACGAAGCCACAACAATTGTCAAACCAAAAACACACATCGATTGGTCGATATTTGTTTCACAGCGTTTCTCCTTTTGCTATGAATCTCGAACCACAACGTTTAATTTCCATTTCACGGCGTTTATAAAACGCTATGGTTACTCTGCCATTTTTGATCCATTCGATCACTCAATCCATCAGAGCGCCCCTTGCCCGATCAAGCTTTTCCACATGCGCACCCCTTAGATCACTCGGTCGATCCATGCCAATTTGCCAAGCCCAATCCATTATTCCACGGCGTTTGCAAATGTTATGCCCAAAGTTGCCCAATCCATTCCAATTTGCCACGTCCGATCCATCGAAGTGTACATGACATTTTCCTTTGATCCATCGAGCGCTGCATGTACCTGATCCATCTCCAGAAAACATGATTGATCCATCCTTCTATAGAGTTTCCCAAACACTGTACAATCCATTATTTTCTGGTTATGCCTAATCCATCAGTTTTGGCATTCCCGGTCCATGGATTTGGCACTTTCCCGATCCATCACTCCAACCAAGCCCGATCCATGGAATTATTTGCCTGATCCATGCCAATATCTTGCCAACCGCTCCATCAGACCTGTCCAAGTTTTCACTGTCGATCCATGCTTTTCCCATCGTGTCGATCCATATATTTTGACGTAGCCGATCCATCAAAATATACTTTCCTGATCCATCTCTAGGACATGCCGATCCATCTTAGACACTTACCAAATCCAATTTTCCTTAGAGTGCCCTCTTGGCCGATCACCCATTCTACCATGTTCTCGACAAATTCACGTTTTATCTTCGAATCGAAACATACTCGATTCTAAGTCGTCAAATTCAAACTAACATCCAACATCACAATCGAACAATGATCAATCAAACATTCATACATCAATTATCATCATAGAATTCACCAATCATTATTAAACAATTAAACGAATCAAACAAATGGATCTAAACATATTATTATCACATGAATTTATCGATTTAAGTTGCTAGATTAGATCCTATGGTGATTCGAATGAAAATACACTTACCATAATGTAGATCTAGGTGAAATGGACTAGAAATGATGAAAATAAAATCAAACAACCCATATACTCGATTGAATTCGCGTGAGAGATGCTTATCACTCACAAAATTCATAAATCAGCTTTAAAACGATGATCTGCAAATCTGGACAGCGAAGAACGATCTTCAAATCTCCCAATTTAATGCGATCTACTCTCTCTTAATGTCGATCTAGCCTTCCTTGATGTAGATCTTCAATCTTCTAACATATATCTAAGAATTAATGGAGTGGAGATGTATTTGATTGGAGCAGGGAACCCCAACTAAATAACAAATGAAGAAAGTAAACATTTTCCTTACCTCTACCCCCTATTTATAGCCATCTAACCAGCCCGCTAATGTGTCAAACCAAATCACCCCATCAATGACTAGTTAGCTTGTCTAGAAATTGGGAAACACTAAAATAGCGATTCCTTGCAAACCGCTGAATCAAATTTTTAATGTGACCAATCTATGGAATTGGAAACATCATTTCTGTTCCAATGAAACCGATCTTAGCACCTAATTCGATCCCAGTCAAAGGTTATGCTATGTACAAAACTGACATGGGCAAAATGGTCACAATTAAAACTGACAGGGGAAAAAATTCAAAGTATGTCATGTTACTATGAGACACCCTTTGGGAGGCAAGTGTTAATTGGCCTTTTGGCCGATTATCAAAAGTAGTTCAAGCCCATATAACTCGGTCCATTGCATGGATCAACAACCCAGAAAGTGTTGCCAAAAAATTACGAGATTGAGCCTGGATGGAGTCGCACATGAATAGTCATTCAGGCTTGACCAAAACACTCAACAATGGACCAACACTTCGAGATCGGCTTTGAGCCTCATCATAACTCGCCTCCTGACCTCACAACTCCTTAGAACTTCCACTAGCCTAAATTTCATATCCTTTTATAGCTCCTGAACTTCATATTTGCTCTATCTACTCCACCAACTAAACCTCGTATCCGCTCTGTAGAATACGAAATTCGTATCCCACCATCTAAAGGATACGAAATTCGTATCCGCCTTCTAGGATACGAGATTCGTATCCTACCATCTAAGGGATAAAAATATCATATCCGCCCTCTAGGATACGAATTCGTATCCCACCATCTACGAGATTTGAATTTCATATCTGCCCCTCGGGATACGAATTTGTATCCAAACACTACCAAGATACGAATTTGTATCCACTCTCCAGGATATGAATTTCGTATCCCACCATCTCCGGGATATGAATTTGTATACGTTCTTTGGGATACGAGTTCAATGGAGATGCAGGTTACGAGTTTAATGTAGAAGCCAGATACGAGGACAAGGAGAATACGAAGTGCCGAAGTCCAGGAGTTTTGAAGTTAAAGGATGGAGGGAAGGCGATAACCAACTCCCGGGAGTCGTACCGATCCCGGGATCGGTAAAAATCCCAGAATGCGAGATACGGCTGTAGCATCAATTATCCACCTTCTCCTCTTCTATCCCATTCTTATAAATACCCCCTTATTTCCAGCATGAGAGAGGTTGGATCTTGCTTGGCTCCTATCTCTAATGGCTTCCTAAGAGGGAAATAACCTTCCTACAACTCGCCTAGCACCTTCCTTCACTCTAGAAAGAAGAAGAACCATCTTCTTGGACACTTAGACTATTTTGGATTGGCTTGGCACTTCCAGAATAAGGAAGAAAATCCATTATTGGATCTCCTTGCCATCATGGCCATGGTAGCTTCATGGAAGCATCTTAACCACTCGATTCCCACTTTACTTTACTTGAACTCATGGACTCATGAAGCTTCTCTCTCCACTTCCAAGCAGTTTGGATCACGAATCATAGCCTACTACCATCCACTCCAAGTATAGATCTTGGACTCGCATACTACAACAACTCGAATTACCATAGTTCATGTACGTTCGAAAATATACCAATTCCACATTGTTATCCATAAACGAGAAGTAATAAAATATCAAACTTCCAGAGAGGATGTGGGCTCCGACGAGCTGAACCACTATAAATTCAGTGTGATTGTATACTTGCATTTTTTCTCGTTTATTACATCGCAACTCGCTTAATTTCCATTCCAAATGTCTATTTTCACTATCGTAAAAGTCATGAGTGTTAGCGACCATTTTTCGACATCAACATTAACCCCCTTTTTTATTTCTAAAATTAATCTAAAAAGGTTCACTGAATTGAACAACCTCATCTAATACATCTACATCACATCTCGAGTCACCTGAAAATAGACTGTTAAGATATATTAATGACTTTTTTTGCTAGTTATCTAGTAGTGATAAAAGCTTGATTTTATTTTGGTTTTCTATGGTGTTCTTTTTTCTGTATGTGAGTAGATGAGTTGAAAAGAATCATGTTTAATATTTAATGTTTTATGTACATTTCACATGTTATATAACCATATCATATATGCCCTAAATTATTTATGATTTTAATGTTTGTTACTTTTTGTACAAGCATGTTACTTATGCAAGTACGTATTCTATGTCCAAATTCTGTGTAATCATTTAATGTTTTGGATCTTTTTTATGTTCTAGATCTAACAATAATTCATGTTAATGGATCATAAGTTATAGGATATAATCTATTTATATTGTGTTATTTTTTTAGTTTAGGCATATTATAATTTATGAATATAAATGCTCTTTTGTAGAGTAACAACAATGGAGTGATATTACAAATCAAGTTCAAGTTATTACCATATATGACAACATCCATAAAAATTATTGTGTATGAATATCAATTTTTAATATATCGTACACCCCGTGATGGTTCCGATATGAGCTTTAAGACCCGAGATGGAACTTAAGATAAACATTTGAGTTGGACTCATATCGTCCAAGAGATCCCCGATACAAGATTGAGTCTTTAAACTCTCTAAGATGAAACATGGTCAAAATCCATTGTTTATAACCTTGCATATGGCTATAGAAATTTCAACAATAATAAACAAGAGCGAAACATGAATTTCAGGTAAAATGTTTGAAAAAATAGCAGCCTTTATTATCAGGGTGAAAGACACACCTATTGCATTATTACGTAGACTTATTTTTACAAAAAATCCTTTGCATAAAAAAAATTGTTATAAAAATGTCAAAAGACTTACGATCAAAATCTAATTTCAAATCAAATCTTTCCGGTTATGATTCAATTCTCGAAATCTGATTCAAATCTAAATTGAAATCTCAACTGAAAAAGGGGAAATACTAAATACAACTCTAAATAAAAATATTAAGATATTTACTGGACTCTACAATCCAATTGTATCGTTTGCATGTTTTATAAACAAATAAAGATGGAGTTTAGAGATAATTAAGTTTTAGACGTAGAAGCTCAAGTACCAAGTATATAAATTATTGTTATGAAAAGAAGAACCATACCTTTCCTACTTTAATGACATTTAGTAATATATGTTAAAGTAGACTTCTAGCTTAAAAATATGTAAGCATGTTTATATATGAAAACTATTTCAGATCTCGAAAATATCGCCTGAGATCTCGTTTTGGGCTCCACCTCGAAACGAAACAACAAATCTCACTATAAGCCTCGTTTTGAATATATCCCCCGATTTACTGCAATATTGATCAAGGCAAGATACTGAAATATCGTCTGAGATCTCGCTTTTTCCAGTTAAAATTTAAATTTGTGCCTGAAACAGAACAATAATTAAGGAACTCAAATCTAGCCATGATAATCTTCTGCTATTTAACATTTTTCATGTTAAATGACCATATCTTATATTCACATATGTTCTATAATGCTTATGATTTTATATTTGTCTATTTTTACATACATGTTACCTATGAAATTATGTATCTTATATTCTACTTATGCTGAACTTTTTAATATTTTTTATGTTTTATGTCCAACAATAATTGATGTTCATGGATCATATGACATAAGCCTAGTCTATTTGTATTATGTTATATTTTTATTTTAAGCATATTAAGATTTAGAGTATGAATGATTATTCATAATAATGAAGTGATTTTGCAATTGAAGTTTAAGTTATTATATTTATAACAACATTCATAATAATCATTGTGTAAGAATATCATTTTTTAACATATCATGTAACCCAATATTGTTTCAGTATGAACTTTCAGACCCGATATGGAAATCTGAGACAAACCCCTGAGTCAGATCATCTCATCCGAGATCTCCTCCGATACGAGATCGAGTCTCTAAAATTCTCAGGACGAAAGGTGACCATTATCCAAGATTTAAAACTTTGTATATGAATCCTTTAAAGAATTGGATTTATCAAGAACTTCGCATTTTGAATCTCAAAACCTTAAATCCCTTTTTTAATTATATTTGAGACCTTTCATAGTTTGTCTTTGTTTTACATACACATTCAATTCAATTACTGATAAAAATATGATTTTGTTGCCCAACTCAAGTAACTGGTATTTTTGAACACACACATAACCTTGGAGTTTCTATTGTTATCATTTTACTGATACAGCCAACTCACACCTTTTTGTGTATCTTATGCCAAACAAATGGCTACTTTATAACAGGAAATTCATGGAAACCAGGTACAACTGTCTTGCCTAACACTCATTGTGAAATAGTTTGAAGTCTGGTTTGAGTTTGATGAAATGATTTGATAATTTGTAATATGTTTTTTTGATGAGATGGAATGGTTTGTATTCATAACCGAAATGAATTGATCATACATTATTCTTTACAGTATTGAGTATTTATATACATATATACTGTGTTGGGCTACGCGACCCAAGAGATAATTGTTACCCAGTAACATTATACAGACATACGAAATATACATTTCACTTAAGGCTAATTCTATTCATACACCTATAATTCCTTAACACACATCGTAAAATGAAATAAAACAACATACACCAAAAATTTCTTTTCATACACCATGTATTTCACAAAATTACCCATTTATATTTTCATCACCTTTCCTCTTTAACCTTAAAACTAAGTTACATAAAATTGGGAATTCATTGCAATATATTTACCTAAAATAAAAAAACTTTATTTTTAACACTAATATTTTAAATTATTTGGATTTTTATTTTTAAATCACTTTTAATTTTAGATGATGGAAATTTGAACTTATTTTTTTCAAATATTATAAAGTTAAACTAGTTAAATTTTGGTGTTAAATTTAAGTATGATTTGAATGAAAGATTGAAGAATTTTTAGTACTCTACATAACATTAATTTTAGCAGTTAGTTTTAAATTTTAATTTTTATATTTAATTAAAGTAAAAACTGTTAAAATCGACTGTAAATAAATGTTGCTTGTAATGATATGAATATATTTTAACCCTTAAAAGAAATATAAATTTAATTTAACCAGTGATATAAATTAATTTATAATTTACTAACTTTAGAAGAGAAATTATATGGAGTATATGTAATGCAAACAAGGGAGAATTGTGTATGTTTTCATTCTTTAATATTGATTCCTTTTTAATAAGGTCAATTTGGTCTGCAATTTTATTTAAATTCTCATGGTGTAAGTAAAGCAATTTACGGTGTTTGAATAGAATTTGCCTTCACTTAACTCCCCCCTCAAACCCGACTAGAGTTAAGATTTGCTCAAAAAATCGGAAATGGAATTGAGTCATGACGATTCAGAAAAGTGCTCACAGGTCTATCTATTGAAGCGCCTCAAATTTCTCGGCATGGATTCTCATGAGTCTTTAGATCTATATGCAGGTGGATAAAACAAAGTTTGTGATCTGTAGCCCATGTCTGCTTCATCGATGTTCGTCTCATGTTTGAGTCTGGTAAAGCCTAGTTTTGATAGAGGTTTTGTAAGTATGTCGGACTTTTTGGTGAGCAGATGGTATGGATCCAATTTTTAACTTTCCTTGCATCACTTGTTCTCTGATGAAGTATAAATCCATTTTGATATATTTTGTCTTTGAACGAAGAATCAGATTTGATTTAAGTGAAATAGTACACCATATTGTTATCCTTTTCGAGTCTTAATTTTAAGCTCATCTAATAGAGATTCTATCAACATGATCTTTACTGCTGTGCTAGTAACACTTCTATATTCTGCTTTTGTACTGGATCTCGATACAGTGTTTTGTTTCTTGTCGTACCATGAAATTGGATTATTTTTCCTAGAAAAATGCAATATCCTGTTATAGACTTTCTTTCATCTTGATATGTTCCCCTGTCTGCATCAGCATGTGCATTGACGTTAAGTGAATTGCTTGGTTTAGGATGAATCCTTGATTGGTTATCCCTTTTAAGTACATGAGTATCCTTTTTTACAGTCTTCAAGTGTTCATCCAAAGACCTTTGCATATATTGAATGACTTTGTTGACACTATATGATATTTATGGTCGTGTTATGGTTGCATACTGTAGAGCTTCTACAATGCTTTTATATTGCTTATCATTACGAATTGCTTCTCCTCTGTGTTTAGGTAGTTGAGAGTTGGTGATCATTGGTGTTGGCAGTGTTAGCCTTATCCGTTTTAGCTCCAGAAAAAATTTCATGCATTTTCTCTAATTAAGATGCATTTCTGAATCTAATGTCCTTTTCACTTCACTTCAATGCCTAAAAAAGTGGCTTAGCCCTTTAAGAACTTTGATTGAGAATTCTATGTCCAGAATTTGTGTAACACTTTTGATTTCTAACTCGCTATTACCTGTTATAATGAAACAACATAAATTAGTATAAAGGTAATAATGGTGTTGGTGGATTTTGTAAACACTGAGTTATCAAATTTTATTAAATTATATCAATGTTTGACAAGTGTTGACTTCGACTTATCAAACTATGCTCTTGGCAGCGTAGTCAATAAGATATAGTGCAAGACTTGCGCCATGCGCGATAGCACACGCTGTTGAGTTCATTTTTATTTTTTTAAAACCAAATATATTTTTCCCAACTGAAATTATTTTTTTCATCATATCGTGCGTCATATCCAAACTGTTCAAGACTCTAAGTACAATCATTACCATACTTTATGCGCGTATTAAATATATTTTGATGTAAAATATAACTATATTACAGAAAATTTGATAAGTTTATATTGTACATTCAAAATAATTGATGGATATAATATATTCATGTCATACAAATTTGAAATTAATTCTTATAATTATGAGTTATAGTGAGATTTATTCCTATTTATTTGTTATGGTGGTATGAACTCAAAAATAAAATGCATGAAAATACGCTTTTGCATAATGAAAAAAAAATCTAATGAAAAATACTAAGAAAAAAATATAAATAAAAAAAACTGTAAAGTGAAAATAAGATCAAATGAAAATAATATATGAAGTCTACAATAACAAGATTCAAATAAACAAAAGTCAAATGTGATTCAAGTGTACAATAACAAAATATAAAAATTATATTATGCTTCAATTTTTTTAAAACATAATCAATAGTTTCATCTAAATCAAAACCATTACTCATTATTTAAACAATCATCAATTTCTTCTTCTTTTGAGTCATACTTTACAGCGTTTTCCTCTGAGTCGGTATAGTTACAATAATGTGCTATTTTGGACTTTATTCGTTGTTCAAATATTTAAAAAAGAGAAAAACAAAATAACATGCTATTTTGGAGCTATGCACTATTTTGCGCTATGATAAAATACTGTGCTATTTTCACATTATCGAGAACCCCTGCGCTATTGCAAGTACAATAGCGCAAGCATTGCGTTATGCGCTATTTGTTGCTATAGCGCGTGCTTTAATAACACTGACCCTTGGCGCTTGTTTTAATTCATAGATTACTTTATTTAGATTGTACACGAACCCTTCTTTTCCTTTCTGAATGAAGCTTTGTGGCTGCTACATAAAAACTTTTTCCTGCTACACACCTATAAATAAGCATTATTACATCCAATTGTTTGATGTTACAACAAGGTTCAAGAACTTGGTTACAGTCATTTGAAATTTTGTTAGTTTCGGATGATTTTGTAAATTTGGAAGTTATGTTTCGGTTTCGATCCATATTTCAGTTTTTAGTAATTTGTTAATAATCTTGTGATGTTGATTAACAAAACATAAAATGTTTTACATTAAAAAAAAGAATACAACTTCATAACTAAATTGAATACATCGTTTCGTTACTTACATGACCAATCCAACTTCCCCCCTCAACCCTAAAATTCATATATGTTCGTTAATTACAAGCCCAAACCCAACTTCCTTTCTTAACCCTAAAACACATATCGATCGCCTTTGTAAATTCCATCTCCAGAGTCAAACATAAAAAATAAAAGAAAGGCAATGCTCTGAAGACGAAACACGATAATCGATCGATCAACGTCGAGAAAGAAGGCAACCAATCAATAGACCAGGAATGAAAACGAAGAAGAATGAAGTTAGTCAATTACTGTATGCATGACTCGATCTTTTCTTTTTGCTTAAATGATGTGATTTGTCTTTGTTTTTCCCCCTTAAATTTGTTTGATGTTTCTTCACATGTCTGCAAAAAAACCTCTTTTTTGTGAAAAAACCTAATGCGTTTAGGTTTTTTTCTCTAGTCTAAAATCGATTTTCTTTGTCGGTTTCGGACATTTCACCATCGGAACTAGTCCGATAACCCCGAAATTTCAGGGTACTGACCGAAATCTTGATTCTTGTGTTACATTTTATGTAATAAGGTGACAGTCAAGATTATACTGATAGAGGATGATTTCACAATAGGTGAGAATGTTTTGAAGAATAAAAACCATATGGTTGTGAATACTCATTTGTCACTGGCCATACCTTATACTTGAATATTTAACCATCAACATTTCTCAAGTTTGAAAGTTCATTTCCATCCAGTTATGTTTCTATACTAGGTATATCAACAAAACACCAAGTTTCATTTTTAATTAAAGCATTATATTCCTCATCCATTGTTGTTTTCCTCTTGTCATTGTGGACATTCTCTTGGTATAATAAGGGTTCTTCCAAAATCATAGCAGCATTGATTTCTTCGGGGTTGAATATGCCACACTTAGCTCTTGTCTTCATGTGATCCTGATTTGTATTATCTTTTGTGGTTGCAATCTGATCGGCATCATTGATTGTATCATTATCTGATGCTTCATTTATTACTCTTTCAGTCAGTTGTAGTGAGTTCTACTAGTTTTGTTTATGTGGTTTCGAAATTTGAAAATGCATATTTATGACTTTTTCTCATTTGATAAATGTATACATATAAGAAGTAGGAATTTTATCAGTGAGAATGTTATTATTATCAATTAGATTCATGTTATAGATCAAAGTTATTATTGTAGAATACTAGAGAACCAAGCAGGTGTTCCTAAAACCAATTGATAATAGGAACAATCATAATATATATATATATATACATATATATATATATATATATATATAAACAGGAAACGTGACACAAATTTCTCAATGTGGGACAAAACTAACACCACCCTTTCCCATGTGACACCACTGCCTAAGACGTGCTCAAGCCACACAAGTCAAAACCAAGCTTCGATACCATGTAGAATACTAGAGAACCAAACAAGTGTTCGTAATGTTGGTCTTGTCCCACATTGAGCAATTTTTGTCACATTTCCTATATATATATATATATATTATGAGTTCGTTGTTCTATTACCAATTGGTTTTAGGAATGCTTGTTTGGTTCTCTAGTATTCTACATGGTATCATAGCTTGGTTTCGGCTCGCGTGTCTTTGGCACGTCTTGGCCAGTGGTGTCACTCATGCAGGGGTGGTGTTACACATTGAGTAGTTTGTCTCATGTTTCCTCTATATGTACTACGAGACCGTTGTTCCTATTACAAATTGGTTTTGGGAACACTTTTTGGGTTCTCTAGTATTCAACATGGTATCAGAGATTGGTTTCGGCTCGTGTGGCTTGGGCACGTCTTAGCCAGTGGGGTCACACATGCATGGGTGGTGTTAGTCTTGCCCCACATTAAGCAATTTGTATCTTGTTTCCTGTATATATACTATGAGACCGTTATTCTTATCACCAATTGGTTTTAGGAACACTTGCTTGTTTATCTAGTATTCTACAATTACAACATCCATAACATTTTCAACTCTCAATGATACAATTATTTCCTTTAAGGTAAGACATTCTTGGATTTGCCATATCAAATTTGTGAAGGCCGTAACTTTCTCTATCCTGCAAGATAATTTCTTGAGTTAGTATGTCTTTCACTAAATAGAAATTTGAAAATTTTCAAAGTATACATTGTTGTCCCTGGAAAATTGGGAAATACTCATTAGATTTCTTTTGATTGATGGTATCCTTAATAAGTTTTTGAGATGCAATTGTTTGGGTCCATTAATCTTTGCATTTCCAGTGTGTTATGTAAACAAATTTACCATTGCTAACAAGTAAGTTTGTGTACTTTTGTATTCCTTATTGTCAAGTTTCAAATTGTTCAAATTGTTTGCTATGTGATTTGGAGCCCATGAGTCTGGATGCCGGCTCTCATCACTTATATCTTCGATTTTTGCAGTGTTAATATCCTGAATCTCTGAATGTCCTTTATTGTCTTTCTGAGTGCTAACAATATTTATACTGGAATTGGTATTGTTTTGAGTGGGTATGTAGTTAGCATTGAACCTGAAATAACACTTGTTGGCACTGTAACCAAATTTTTCATAGATTTGGCATTTAATTTTGTTATCGTGATTGAACCTTCCTTCTTTGCCTCTTGCCATGTTGAACAGGTTACCTGGTTGATTGTTATTAAATTGTTATATTGACTCATAAGTTCTTTCTTGTTTTTTCCTTTGTAGTTTGGTGTGCAATTGCATATCAGATGTGTTATGTAAATAGCTTTACCATTGCCAACAAGTAAGTTTTGTGTATTTTGTACTCCTTATTGCCAAGATTCAAATTGTTTGTCATATTATTTGGAGCCTATGTGTCTGCATACCGGCTCTCATCACTTATATCTTCAATTTTTGCCGTGTCAATAACTTGAATGTCTGACTGTCCTGTGTTGTCTTTCTAAGTGCTGACAATATTAAATGCTAGAGTTGGTATTGTTTTGGGTGGGTTTGTAGTTAGCATTAAACCTGAAATAACACTTGTTGGCACTATGATCAAATTTTTCACAGATTTGGCATTTAATTTTGTTGTTGTGGCTGAACCTTCCTCCTATGCCTCTAGCCATGTTGAACTGGTCACCTGTTTGATTATTATTAAATTGTTATATTGACTCATAAGTTCTTTCTCATTTTTTCCTTTGTAGTTTGGTGTGTAATTGCATTTACGGTGTGTTATGAAAACAGCTTTACCATTGCCAACAGGTAATTTTTGTGTATTTTTGTACTCCTTATTGCCAAGATTCAAATTGTCTATCATATGATTTGGATCCCATGAGTCTGGATACCGGCTCTCGTCACTTTTATCTTCAAATTTTGGAGTGTCAATATCTAGAATCTCTAACTGTCCTTCGTTGTCTTTCTGAGTGCTAATAATATTTATACTGGAATTGATATTGTTTTGAGTGGGTGTGCAGTTAGTATTAAACCTGAAATAACACTTGTTGGCACTATAACCAAATTTTTCACATATTTGGCATCTTTGTTGATGTGGTAGAACCTTCCTCCTTTGCCTCTTGCCATGTCCTGTTTAATTGTTATTAAATTGTTATAGTGACTCATAAGTTCTTTCTTGTTTTTTCCTTTGTATTTGGTGTGTAATTAATGGGGAAATCTGAAGTTATAGCTCTTTTCTGTTTAATTCTTCCTTCATAGGCCAGTAGTGTTAGAGTATACAAATTGTAGAGTCGGTGTGCGTTCAATGGATGATTATGGTCACCACTGACTCATAGCCATCATCGAGTCCGCTAATTATTGAGAGCACTTGTTTAGATTCAGTGACACTATGGCCAGTGGAAGCCAACTTATCACATAGCTTTTGACCTTGAGTAAGTGCTCATTCATGGTCATATTATCTTTCCTAATATTATGCGGTTGCCTTATATAATGCGGAATTTTTGCAGATGATTGAGAGGTAAAATTTCTATCCACATTTTCCTAAACTTCATCTAAAGTTTTACATCCAATAATTTGGAGTAGTAAAGTTGCATTAATGGATGACGATATACAAGAACACATGAGGTTATCTTGCATTTGATGAACTGTGTATGCTTCATTTATTATCAATTTGTCTTCATTGTCCCTTACAAATTTTGCTAGTATGAGTTTTGTTCCTAGAACATAGTCTTCTAGCCCATGACGTTTAACAGCAGTTTCTATTTGCAGTTTCCACGTTAAGTAGTTTGATTCATCGAGTTGAATTAAAATTAGTTGGCTTTCTAGCTTCATGATGGCCTTGATCAGATCTTGAGTCGGATCAAGTTGGTTTTGTGATGTTTTGGAGACTGATATTGAAGAATGACTGTCTTCACCTTGAGGATGAGAAAGTGAAAACCAAGAAAATCAAAAAATCCGGCAAAAAGGATACAGTTGCAACCAGAATTGTGCAAGGGACGAATTGTTATGTAACGACGGTCGGAACAAATCCCTTCTCCTCCTGCATAGAGCGCACACATATGAGTTGGCACACACATCCGTAACAAAAGGAATCTTTGATGTTATGTGCCTACCAACTCATATTTGTACTCCACTCCACTAATTTATTTCGTGATGTGGGACTTTATATTCAAACCGTCATTCTTTCCTTAACAACATGCGAGGAAAATCCCAACAGTCTCCCCTTTAACTCGCATCCTACGAGTGTTTTTGAGAGCACCGCCTTGCCTGCATGGCTCAATACGTAACCTACGGCTTCGATACCACTGTTATGTTAACGATGGTCAGAACAAATCTCCCTTTTCCTTCCATATAGGGCGCATGTATATGAGTTAGCACACACATCCTTGTAACAAAAAGGAATACTTGATGTTATGCGTCTACCGACTCATATTTGTACTTCACTCCTCTAATTTATTTCGTGATGTGGGACTTTATATTCAAACCATCATTCCTTCCTTAACAACATGCAAGGAAAATCTTAACACGAACCTCCGACGCAACAGTTCTAGGATGGCACAAACAGGTAGGTAGACCTTACTGAAATGGTAGAAAAAAATTGAATGTAAAAGATGCAACCGAGTTGTAGAGAATGAAGATGTTAATCTGACTCTACAATCTCTGAACAGTACCAACCAAATGATAATAAACATAATCACAAGACAATAAATGACCACACCTTTGATAATAGTGAGAGTACCCCAGATGATGAATCGCAACTGACGGGAATTGCTGTGAAGAAATCAACAGCTCTGTTACCAAGTTTGAATTCTTGTTTGAGCATGATGAAATGATTTGATAATTTTTACCGAAGAGATGCGATGATTATTGATAACCAAAATGAACCGATCATACATTATTCTCTATAGTACTAGATATTTATATACATATATACAATGTTGGGCTACACGGTCCAAGAGATAATTGTTACCCAGTAACATTTTACAGCCATACAGAATATACATTTCACTTAGGGTGCGTTTTTAATGAACGGTAACGGGGAATTTGAGCATGGCACCATTATAAAAGGGGAGTGTGATTTTTGCTACGAATGGCGTATTTGAATGTGGTATTTGAAATGGGTATTTATTTGCCTTGAATTAATAAAGAAAATGACTACATTTCATTAAAAGAACGGAAATACAAACAAAAATACAACTAGTACACTGAAAATAAAACAAGTACATAAAAAAAACTGCATATGATGATGATGCTCCAATCTCCTCAACTCCGCTAGAATAAACCACCGTACATCATCATCGTCAAGTACGTCGCAATCTCCAGATTCCGCAGATCATTGTGGAAAATCATCAAAATTTATCATCGTTTGACATCTGACACTACTCGAACAATATTGTAGCGACGGGAAACAATGTTCGACGGGTGGAAGTCATAAAAGAACGGCTCGAACTTCCACGCTCGGTGTGTCTACGCCTATAGGCCTGAGTAGAAGGAGGGTTGCCAGTAGTCATCCAATTAAAAACCAGTGTCTGCAACGGTGAAAGAAACAGCAGGTGCAGTAGGAGCGATTGGGTAATGAAAAGCAGGTATACCTAAACAACTGCCCAAAAAATGCTTTGCTCTCGAAACTTCATCGACATATTTCTTCTGAATCGCCTATATGGTCTGATTACGCCATTGGCCCACCACTCGTCAGTACCGTCTAACTTGTCATTCACTGGATCTCCTTCTCCACCCGATGTCCACAGCAGTCTTTCCCAATCACGAAACGACAGTTTTAAATTATCCCACTTGTTTTTAATATGGGTTTCTGTATAACCCAGACTAAAACGGTCGTTCAAAGCCATCGCGACCATCCCATAAAAACTACTAGCGTCACATGTACGCTCTTCCAGAAAACTCAATACACATACCAATGAAAGCAGCCTTCTGTTCCTATGTCAAATTGGCAAAAGGCTAGGAAGTAGCAGAGCTAGAAACTGAAGACATACTGAAAACAAAAAAAATAAAAAATAAATCCAAAAAAAATATAGATTAGATAATTAAGAAAATTAAACTCAATGGTGTACAGAAAAAAAATCCTATTTTGCAGCTTTGTTCGTCGTGAAAAAAATTTAAAAACACAAGAGGAAGGCTTGGGTATGCTGGCTAAATTGGGGAAAAGAGAGGGGGTGATTTATATGAGCTAAATCAGAACGTTGGAAATGAACCACTGCGTCTTACGCGTCGGGCGCATTGGACTCTAACGGTTCATTTCCCAATGTTCCAGAAACGGTGCATTTGACTGTTTGGAATGGTGGCACATGTCGGACGCGAACGGATCGCCAATGTGGCACATTTTCGCCGCAAACAACACCTTAGCTACAATGAAATTAGCTAAACCACCTCAGATTATTTCTCTGGAAAACTACGGAGCATCCATTTATAACTAGAACGGATACATTATGCATTGGAAATCAATCCCCTTTAAGTCAACCTCTATCTTCCCCACTACCAACAGGCAACACATGTACCATCTTCTTGACCTTTTTTGACCCCATATATGGATAGTTTATGCAACTGAATGATGAAAACAACTCGAAATTTAGTAAGAAACTAAACAAGATACGATCCCTCCACCTCCTCTATCTTTCTCATTAATTGATATTTGATACGAGGTTATTTAGAAAATGTAAGCTGGTTTTAACATCAACGGTCAAATCAATAGAAAACAAGCTAGGGTTGATAAATGGTAAATCAACTGCGAGCACAGAGAAAAAAATAAAAAAATAAAAGTAGTGATGCCTTGTTGGAAGGTATGTTCCATCCAATTTTCTACAGGATTGCTATGTATCTTCAAAATCAATGAGCTCAACCGACCATTGATTTTCTTTCCATTGCATCCTCGACGAAAGTGAGGGAATTTCAGGGAAAGCATTTGTGTTGCAACACTGATGACTACATTTCCTATTCTTTTTTCTTTTCTTTTTTACTTATTTATTAAGAGTCTTTCTACCACACCCGAAAAAGATGGTGTCAGGGATGTTAGGGAATTGCCTAAATTCAAGGGGAGTGGTTGTTAACCGACCTTTTGGTCCGGTTACCAAAAGTACACAAGACACGCTCGTCTAAACATATCGCGTGATATTACAGGCCGGAGGCGTCGCCAATATCATCTGGGATCCAGTACCAGAAGACTCGAGTCTGGACACTAGAAGGATGTCGCATCCTTTGAATGCAACCTCCATCAATATCCGTCCACATCCGAGCCGAAGGCGAGCCGTGCTCCGAGCCGAAGGCAAGCCGTCAAGCAGGTCCGGGCGCAGCGCCGGCGGGGGTCCGGGGCCCCATAGTCCCGGCGGCGATCGATCTAGCCAGTTAGGTCGAAACTGTGGGCACTGCCCGATTCATCTGATTTCCACCAACAAGTGTGTTGCCCAGAATTACCAGATCAGCTCAAGTCTAGATTCAGCCAACAACTTTAGCGACCCTTGCCGCTCCTCCAGCACATTCCTGAACCAAGGCCTCAACATCCCCAGACGCATCGACCAGGATTTCGAGCCCCTAAGCCACTCCGACAGACCTCGCACCTCTCAAACAGAATTTTCGTACCCCCTCGAGGTGCGAAATTACGCACCCTCGAGGTGTGAAATTTCGTACCCTCGAGGTGCATAATTTCGCACCTGCGTGGTGCGAAATTTCATACCCTAGAGGTACGAAATTTTGCACCCGTGAGGTGCGAGATTTCGTACCCTCGAGGTGCGAAATTTCGAACCCACGAGGTGCGAAATTCTACACCCTCGTGGTGCGAAATCCGTACCCTTTTGGGTACGAATTTCGCACCCCCAGGAGGTACGAATTTAGCACCCCCCGAGGTGCGAAATTCGCGCCCTCTGGGGGAGGTGCGAAAAAACGGGGTGCGAGGGACTGAGGTACGAATTTTCTGTAGCTGGTCCCCATCTCTACCTACTCCTACCTAACCCATGCCTAACCACTTCCTATAATTACCCCATGGACTCACACTTCAAAAGGGAGAGATTCTTGAGCTTTGAGACCTTCATAGAGCTTCATTAGTGGAATCTCCTCTTTGAGGAAGAAGAAGGGAAAAATTGTCCATTTTACCATTTCTTGCAAAAATGACTATTGTAACTTCATGTAGCATAGTCAACAAATGTAATGAGAGGGCCTCAATCTTGTAATCTTTCAAGTGATCAATAAAATTCCAACAACTCTTCAAAGTGGACGTAGGCCTCACTGAGGCCGAACCACTATAAATCTGTTGTGTTATTTACTGCTTATGTTCTATTTTATGTTCTTGTTTATGCGTCCATATTTATAATTCCTAGTAATTGGGAATCTTCGGTGTTTACGACATTTTCCCCGTCAACATTTGGTGCTTTCACTGAGAAAACTCGGATTTTGTGCCTTTGTCGCACGTTGTCATCTCGACCCCCGACGAGCTTAAGGTTCCTTGCTAAACCTGCTGTCGAGTCCGCTCACGATGGAAAAGCGACCAAAGGACGCAATGATCGGCTCTTCAGCTGTAGCCGAGGCCATGACATCCCAACAACCTCAACCTGCGAACATCCCGGCCACTAACGAAACCTTTCCTCCTATTGTGGACCCCGAAGCGCCCACAACACAAGCTCAAATCCGTGCGCTTAATGAAAGATATGAGAACACGGATGTCGAGCTCAACTAAGCATTAAGGAATAACATCGACCTTATGCGACAACTATAAGAAAGGCAACGCATCGTCGCTCGACTTCAACTAGCTCGGAACAACGTTTGACCTCGACCAACTATCTCAGAAACTTCCTCTTTCGAGGCGAGGGGCCCGCATCAAAGAAGGAGGTTTAATCTCATTAACAACATCGCCACTCGTACCAACACCCTCGACAACGAAAATGGCGACCGAACTACAGTCACGTATAGTGAGGGGGCACAGTACCAAGGTCGCTCTCGCTTGATTATCAATGACGGACCATGTCTTACCAACCAACCTCTTCCTCGGCACAACCCAACATCCGCTAATCTGGATGATGGCCCCACTAGTCCAGCGGCCCGCACCCCTCCAGAACAGGATCCACATCAACTCACTCCTTACCAAGATCCGATTCTGGATATCAAGGACATAGTGGAAGATGATCCAAATGTCCATCATAGAAGATGCGCTCGTAACAGGACTGTAGAACCTCGCCAAAACCCATGGACCTGATGGTGGATCTCCATCCAACTTACCTTCCTGGCATGGTCCGAAGGATCATGAGGGAGATGCGAGGAAACATGCATGATTCATGGGAAGCGCACATTAGGCGCAACCCCTTCACAAGACGGGTAAATGAAGCTGAGTGGTCGCGACGCTTCGGTATGCCACAAATGTTGCTCTATGATGGCACAACCGACCCCTGTGCCTTCCGAAACCAATACGAATGGAAAATGGACTCGAGCCTGGGCAACGATCCGGTCAAATGCAAGTGCTTCCTAGACTTCTTATCAGGAACCGCTTTGTTATGGTTCTCTCGCCTCCCACTCGATTCCATTAACAATTTCGGCCAGTTAGCAATAGAATTGGTCAACCAGTTCAGGGTGCATATCCCAACTCCAAAGAATGCCCTCACTCTGTCCAATCTATACCAAGGACCAGCCTAGTCACTCAAAAGCTACCTCTCCCGGTTCAACATCACCCTCGCCGAGGTCGAGGACCCAGATCCTCGCGTCGTACTCTTTCAGTTAGCAAAGGGTGTTCTCCCTACTTCTGAATTCGAGGCATGGATTGATCGGAAGCAGCCAAAAAGCCTCGACACTTTCCATAAAAAGGTTGCGAAATACTTATGTCAAGAAGAAGCGAGACGAAACCGACTCTCCAGGGACGGTCTTCCCAACAATCCATATGTGAATACCATCGGTGACAATGTCAAAGGGAAATAGATAGGGAATCTCTTTGCAAGGACGAGGGGGCAAGCCCCTACAAACAAAGACCGAATAACAGTAGGCAAGGTGACCGCAACAACGGCCAGGTTTCTATAGAACCCAAAAAGCCCAGCTCTCGCCGGGCATACGAGATCTACACCCCGCCGAATGAAGACTTGGAAACAATCTACCGGCAAACGTGCAAAACGCTTCAATACAAGAACCATACAACAGGGAGTCCACTAATCATGAGAAGAAGACCGGCAAGTACTGTCGGTACCACGACATATATGAGCACAATACCAATAATTGCCATTAATTCAAAGATGTAATCGAAAAGCTTATCTGCGAGAAGTACCTTGAGCAGTACGTCCGATAAGCATCATGCCTCTCATCAGCCTTGAGCAGCAGAGGACCTACTGGAAATGAATCTCCTTCCACTTGTGGACCCCGAAGCTCCTGCGACTCAAGCACAGATTCACACGGTTAATAAGGAGCATAAGAATGCAGCTCTTGCGCTAGGCATTGAAGGCTAGCATCAACCTTATGCGCCGACTTCAAAAAAGTCAACGCATCATCATTCTACTTCAGCTTGCTCAGAACTGCGCCCGCTCGCGACACACCGCATCAAAAATTTCTTTTGTCAAAGCTAGGGGCCCACGTCGAGGAAGAAGGTTCAACCTCATTAAAAACATCGTCGTCCGCTCCAACACTCGTGCAACGACATCAACGGCAATAGAAATGAGATGATGATCGAACAATCATCACTTACGACCAAGGAGCATAGTAGCAAGTTGGGTTTGAGTAACCAACCTTCTACTTGGAAGAGCCCACTTGTCGCCACTCAGAACCAGAGTCCCACTCTTCCAACAGCCCATCGGGCCAGAGTACTCCCGGACCAGGGTGCACACCAGCTTACCCAAACTCGACAACCATACCAAAACCATACCATCCATGACATAAAAGAGAGAGAGCCGGATGTGTACAACAGAAGATGTCGACAGAAGGGAACTCCTGAAGTCCTCCAATGCTAATGGGTTCCATTAGAAAATCCCTCTTCAGCATATCTCCCTGACACTTCTACATGCCAAAGGCATCGTCCTATGACAGCACGACCGACCTCTAATCTCAACATTGTCAGAGTCACCCTCTGGAATGGAACGCGTCATCCTGGCTGCCCCCCGACTATGATGCGCAAGCCTCCGCTAGGCGAACTCAAACTGTTGTGAGTCCAAACTTATCGCCTAGCTTCTAGCGTCCAACTTGGCCCAAGTTCACTTCAACCGACTTCCACAGAATCATGCAACCGAAGTTGGAATACCTTCCGCCAAGAAGGCGTGCTAGGCTCTAAAGTCCTGGATCAGATCACGACCTCTATAATGAGGTTGGAGCCTGACTTCCAATTATCGCCAACACGATCCCTAGAGTTGTGAAGAAATCACGGGGGCACGCCCACGACATCTACGAAACCAGTACAAGGTGCAACCCGTTCACTTCAACTATCCTTAATACCGAATGGCGCCAGCACTTCAACATGCCAACACTTACCCCATACTTAAAGAGGCCATGATTCTCGAAGCTCCATTAGCTTCCATGAATGTCACATGGATTCATCACACACCGCTAATGCCATCAAGTACAAGTGCTTCCCTATCCCTATCCAGGTCGGCGCTAAACAGGTTCTCTTGACTTCCACCTTAAACCATCTCAACTCCCGACCAACTAGCCAAGAGATTGGCCATGCAGTCCAGGATGCGCGCCGTAACTCCCCAGAGGTATCCTCTTAGTCTCCAACACTTATAACCACCCCCAAGAAAATCTATCTTGCAACCTACAATTACCAACCATGCAAAAGGCCAAGACCTAAAAGTCCGATGAGCACACCAAGGGACTCCATAGAATATTATCGGTCTTACAGCATTCGTAGACACAACACTCATCAAAGACTCCCACTACATAGGATCTATGAGCTACTCAGCGCTCATCAAAGTTTCCGGCTAAACATGACCTTGACCGACAACTAATCCCTCAAGATCGTCCCTCCCATATCCTCAGAACTACAGCTTCCATGGCGAAGTTGATCTTAGGTTGTCATCAGAAATATCAATTTGCAACTCTTCCCTGCCTCTGCCTCCATCATTGAAAGTAGAACATAAACTAAAAGCGAACTTTCTCCCATAAAAGACACCTCTTTTCCGCTACGTCATGGCCCCTTTTTATCCTCCATGCGGCGCTCCCGATTAGCAGGGGGCACGCTGGGAAGCAGTGCCGGTGGAACATTCAGAAACGAGCCCGAGAATTCCAGTCGTCTACCATCCCCACGACCGTCGTATACGATACAACAATCCCCGAGGTTATCATTGGAGATATCAATCATTGACTCATTAACACCATCATCTCGTCCATATAAAAAAAGAGGAGGCGAGAGAAATGATTCAATAGCATAAAGAAGGCATACACATTAATGTTTAAAGGTCAAAAAATAGGACCTTGAGCATAATTGCCGATGGAATTATCTGTGGGTAAAGGGTCGCAACCTTTCCAATAGTCATTACTGTTGCAATTCAAACAGAACCATCCATTCACGGATAGATGCCTCATTTTGGCCGATATATATAGGCCTACATAAAATAATGAAAACAAGAAGCAAGGCCCCTTCTCCAAGACACACCTCCTCTTTGTTGTATCATAACCATCCTCCTCCAACTAATTCTCCGGCCACTTGGCGGCACGAATGGAAGCCCAACCAAAGGCCCGCTCAAATGCACATCGGCAGCCTCGACTTCAAACGGGCCTTCCTTTCACTTGCAGGGCTCACTCCTCATTAGGGAGGCCCATGCCCATATAGTGGAAGCTCGGCGATGGAACTTTCAAACTCTCAACTATGGACGGAGCCAAACTCCCAAGAGCATGGAACAACGAACATACTCACCTCTACTTTGCATAACCTAGTTTACAATTAGTTCACGCACTCCAGTGATGTTTTGTTTTTCTGCAATTCAAGGCATTGTAAAGGCTATCACTGCCAAAGTTATCCTTGGAAATGATGTTCAGTTTCCTGTCTCCCTTCCATGTTTGCTACGTGCATGACGTTCATGACGTGTTTGATCAATCCTGACAACCAGCTTGCATACAAACTTTCGATCGCCGCACCAGCGTCCCGAACACGAGAGTCAGTGCCGCCTTCCGAGACTTGATCCGACATCGAGGCCAAACAATATTGGCTACGACCGTCACCCCGAGCATGGGAACTGGCAACGCTACTCGAGTCGCCGGCCTGCGGCGCGACTGAGTATAAATAACCACGGACTCGAACCTCGGCCCCGTGCCAAGGCCGAAGATAAATCGTTCTGCACCGAAGTCCCAAGCGACTTGGGGCCACCCAACAGGCAACTGGGAGCAATGTAAACTTCCCCTGGCTATGGGTACCTGTCGAATCTCGGCGCAGCATCAAGACCGACATTAAATCGTTTCTCCCTGAAGCTCTAAAGGCTTAGGTGCAGCTCACGGCCATGATCGGACCCTATGGGCTGATGATCGGAGCTTTTCTCCGGCGAATAAACGACGTCATCACTCACTCCAACCCGATGAACGACGGGAGAGCCATACACAGGATGGACCGCGTAACGCGACGTCAAACGCCTCCGCTACACTTGGGATTAACCCCGGGCAACCCAAAGCAGGCGCTCATCCTGGCTTCGCAAACTACGAGTTTCCTGAGCTGAGGGAAACTTACTAGAAGCCTATGCTCTATTACACCCCTCCAGAATAATTGACCCGGAGCGCGTTACACAATCACACCCCTCTGGAATAATCAACCCAGAGCGTAGTCTCCGATCTCATTTCTGTTAGCGTAACAACAAGCATGCTTGTGCAAGTATGGGACGCCGGAAAACATGAGAAGAACGTTCGAACACTTAACACGAAACGCGATCTTTACTAATTCATATTCCATTTCACACACACAAATGTTATACATACTACATGTCTAACATCTCATCTATCTGATGACAGGGTATACATGAATACCACACCATGCCTTTAAGAACCAAAAGCGAGGACTGCACTCGTATATACTATTGGTTTACCTAACCCAAAGTATCTTTAATTCCTTTAACAATTGCTGATGCTATTCATCCTTTTCTTTTCTTTTGTTTCTACAGGTTCGACACAGGCAGGTCACCGCCACTAACGGGCCCTTTTCTTCTAGAACTTCTTCCTCCTCCTCTACTCTACACAGGAGTAACAGATTCATGAGGCACCGATGCGCGACTTCTTCCATCATCCTCGTCGCTTGTAATCATCATAAACTCCCCAAGAGAAATACATGGAAACAGCTTGGGGACGATGTAAGAAGCAAGGACCAATGCAGCCTCGGTTCTCCCCAAGCCTTCCTGGCGCCCAGCTCTACTCTCTTCTCGGCATCCTAGGCGGTTTTCGGATCAGCTGGCTCCCTGTCTTGGAATTGCATAACTGCATCTGCTTCAAGTTTGCTTAGGGTCCTCTCGCCCTCTTCTGGTGGGCATTATCGACGGCTCTCCTTTTTCCCAGCCTACTCAGAGGCCCTCTCCTTCTCCGTCTCAGCATCGGCCTACCTTTTTGCTACCACAACGACAGATTTCTCCAGGGCATCCCGACTAGCCTTAGGCCATGCATGTTGTATGGCAACCTCATCCTGTCCCTTTTCCCCTCCGGCTCCTCCAAATTTGCCACCAACCGGGCTTTCTGACCTTCCATCGTTTCTTGCTTTGTTTGCACAATTACATTAGCTATGCCCATCGCGTGAGCGCTTCATCCAGCCACAGCTTCTTCTCCTCCAAGGTGGCTCATATAAATATGGGATCTCGAAGCCACGGGTTCTCCTACTACTCCAGATTGTTCCCGTTGTAACTCCAACCGGGACTCGGACACTTGAGGAAGCATGGGGGCAAAGCCTGGCGTCGCATCTGCTATAGGGGGCTTCCCAGCAAAAGAAGCAACTACTTGACCTTTGAGGGTTCATCGCTCGCATCCTCTTCAGTTAGCAAGTACTCGAGTTTGGGGGAAATCCCTCGCCTATCTCCGCACCAGCTTACTCATCGCAGTCCTGAGGAGGATCTCCACCAGCTTCTGCGTTGGCATTTCCGTCGCCATAGCCATCGGGGCGTAGAAGCCCGCACCAAAGGACAAAGGGAGCAATATAACCACCGTTTCTCCGAGGAACTAGAGAACTTAGATAAGTTCCCAATACGCAAAATAAAAAATCCATATTTCAGTGCAAGTTCTCTGGTTTCCATGGCTCGTTCACTGGGTTCGCAAAGTCTCAGCGCCCTGCCAGCAAACTCATACTTAAACACAAAATGAAGCTAACTCACACCCCTTGATGCATGCCTATAAGCGCATCGAAACGCGACAATGATGCCTAATTTGGATAACTATGGCAGTGGTTACCGGTAAATGTTAGCACCATTTTCGGATCGGATAATGATCCCGACATAATTGGGTTGGAGACTAACGACTCGACCGTATGCCTGCATCTTGCGCGCATATCCAAACGGTCAGTCTGAATAAGTTCATTTCCAGAATTATTCGCCAACCAATTGTGGTACGTTCAACTCCAGTTACCGACCAGACATGAAACATTGAGCAACAATCCGAGCTTGCTAGCTCGTCTCTGACGTCGAGCAGAATCAAGCAGGTACCCAGGCCTAGGAGCAACCCTCTACGGATTATCACACTGGCCTAGCATTCTCAAGACCCGATCAGATCCCCTTAAGTCTCTGCACTGGCGTCATCTTAACAGCATCCTACGGAGTCACCATCTTGAGAGCACCTTCACCTCACAACGAAGGAAATCCGGAGCCAAAGTTCAGGCCCTAAAAGCTTCTCGGCTTCCATCAGTACCCGGACTCCACAAAAAGCTGACACTCCAAAACATGGTGGTAGCCTTTAGCCTCAATAACTAATGCCACGGCCATCACCAACCACCAGTGCAACACCTAAGTCAAGATACAGTCGCATCATGGTTAAGCTATTGATCGGATCTCAAGATTAACAACTCGACTATTTGTCAATATCTTACATAAACGTTCAAGCTGACAATCCAAGCAGGTACATTCCTTGAGGACCGCGTTGCGAGACCAAAAATCACTAATCACTGTCCTCTCATATGGCGCCATGCAAAGGTTCAAGTTTACAAACTCAAGATCGAAGGCAGGGCTCGACAAAGTCATGAGAGTGCGAAGTTATGTCTCGTGCTCCCGCGCGCCGGCTTAGTTGTCATCTCCTCAACCAAGATTCGAACTCCTGAAGAGCGTGAAAGATTTAATAAGCATTTAGGACACAATGTCCAATCCCGTATTCACACATGCTTGGCTACCTTTATTCAAATTCCTAATCTCGTTTTCCAAGGTCCGCCGCTCCATGTTCTTGAATATCAAATCCGAAAGCCCTCTTACTTTCCATATCTCTCTTCCCTTCTCCCAAAAACCTAACAACACCTCGAACGTCCAAAGTACAAAAGAAGTATTTTGGCGTCCTCAGTGCTTTACGATGATTTTCTATCCGGAGAAGAGAAGAAAGGAAGCAAATACAATCAGGGGATCGGCATGCCCCAAATGAACATTCCGGGATTGGAATTCGGTATCGTACGCCAAACTACGATCATATTCACTTAACTTCGAAGCTCCAACTACTAAGTCAATCACGACTCAATGACCACCTAGGTACTCACTAAGTGCTCAATCATCAAAGCGTCCGCGCCCAACATTTGGGTCTGACCTCGCCTCAAAGGAGAATCCATACGAATCCATGCCACAACATATGACAAGTATTGTCCTAACAATGGCATTCGCATACACGAGTTGCTGAAACTTTGATCAATGGGACTAGCTTGGATCGTTGAGCGACCTTGGGCTTACCTAGTCTAAGTGATTTAACGGATACTCCAAATAATCAAGCTCCATCCCAACGATGTTTCAGCAACCACTTAGGGCAATCATGCACCTAAGCCATGGTAATGACCATGCGTACACGCTTTGGGAATCTCAACCGAGCAGACCAACTTGATTCAAATGCATGCCCATAAGCCTTAAAGGTTCAAGTATACACACCAAACAGTTGGCTCTTGATCCAAAAACTCTTCGAAAAGCTAAAACTGCATGATCATAAGCCCAGGGTATACAATTCACTTTCATATTACCTATTCTAACTCAAATCGCATCGCGCAAAACCATGTACAAATTTGTGATTACATACGCAATTAAAAACTGATAATAAACCGCTTACACTTCAATGCAATCGGGAGTCAACAACTAACTTTTATTGTCTTTAATCTACAGGAAGTAGCTGCGAAACTCAAGCGAGTCAAAGCTCTTAGCAAGGCTGGAATCCTAGGCTCACACCCACATATTACAACAAGGCATCCCAACCACTCCAAAGCAGTGCACTCTCGACATACAACATAAGAGGAAGGTCATAATCGATCGCTAAGCACCGCATGGATATGTTTGCGCCATATCAGACCCATCTCACTTCAAAGCATGTCCCATTAACACAAAACATACATTGAGGGGGCAAATGTTAACCTGCCTTTTGGTCCGGTTACCAAAAGTACACAATACACACTCATCTCAACATATCGCATGATATTACAGGCCGAAGGCGTTGCAAATATCATCCGGGGTCCAGTACCAGAAGACTCGAGTCTGGCCACTAGCAGGATGTCACATCCTTCGAGCGCAACCTCCATCAGTATCCATCCGCATTCGAGCTGAAGGCGAGCCATGCTCCGAGCCGAAGGTGAGCCGTCAAGCGGGTCCAGGCGCAGCGCCGGTGGGGGTCCGGGGTCCCACAGTCCCGGTGGCGATCGACCTAGCCGGTTAGGTCGAAACTGTGGGCACCGCCCGATTCATCCAATTTCTGCCAACAAGTGTGTTGCCCAGAATTACCAGATCAGCTCAAAGTCAAGATTCATCCAACAACTTCAGCGAGCCTTGCCGCTCCTCCAGCACATTCCCGAACCAAGGCCTCGACATCCCCGGATGCACCGACCAGGATTTCGAGCCCCCAAGCCACTTCGACAGACCTCACACCTCTCAAACAGAATTTTCGTACCCCCGAGAGGTGCGAAATTCTGCACCCTCGAGGTGCAAATTTCATACCTGCGAGGTGCGAAATTTTGTACCCCCGAGGTGCGAAATTTCGCACCAGCGAGGTGCGAGATTTCGTACCCTCGAGGTGTGAAATTTCGCACCCACGAGGTGTGAAATTCTGCACCCTCGAGGTGTGAAATCTGTACCCTATGGGGTACGAATTTCACATCCCTAGGAGGTATGAATTTCGCACCCCCGAGGTGGTGCGAAACCTCTGGGAAAGGTGCGAAAAAACGAGGTGCGAGGGCCTGAAGTGCGAATTTTCTGTAGGTTGTCCCCATCTCTACCTACTCCTACCTAACTTCTACCTAACCACTTCCTATAAATACCCCATGGCCTCACACTTCAAAAGGGAGAGATTCTTGAGCCTTGAGACCTCCATAGAGCTTCATTAATGGCATCTCCTCTTTGAGGTAGAAGAAGGGCGAAATTGTCCATTTTACTATTTCTTGCAAATATGACTATTGTAACTTCATGTAGCATAGTCAACAAATGTAATGAGAGGGTCTCAATCTTGTAGCAAGTGATCAATAAAATTCCAACAACTCTTCAAAGTGGACGTAGGCCCTCACTGAGGCCGAACCACTATAAATCTCTTGTGTTATTTACTGTTTATGTTCTATTTTATGTTCTTGTCTATGCGACCATATTTATAATTCCTAGTAATTGGGAATCTTTGGTGTTTATGACATTTTTTTGCCGTCAACAGTGGTTGATTTTTTTCTTCATTTAATTTAACTATAGGATTGTTTTTGGTCAAATTTCCTAGCAAAAAACCCTGGCCTTCTAGCATTTTCGATTTATTAATATCTCTTTGGATTGGGTCCTCTTTGCAGGCAAAATGGGTAAGTCTTCGCATGCTGCAATTGATCCAATGGTGAGCCGCCACTAACCGTACTTTGCAATATTATTAAGTAGATTCTACTATAACACGTAGCCCCTCTAAATTTATTAAAATAATAAAGACTAAAATACCTTTATGAATCTTCATATATCTTTCTTTTCAATTCAATCAAAACACCGTTATTTCTTCTTTTTGGAAACAACTCCATCAAAATTCTATATTATAAATCAAGGAAATATTCAACTTTTCAATATTATCTAATGAATTTTGAAAGGAGAATCAGTCCCTAATGCAAGCACAATAGCTAATTAAAGAAAAAAAGTTTTTTTTTTAATAATTTACTTATTTTTTAGGAATCAAATTGTAAGTTATCAAATACAGAGAATATAACTAATTCACATAAGCAGGATACTAGGATTAGTTAACAAACACGAAAACAGAACACACGCATTTTGAGTAACCACATATAGACCCAACGTGGTTTTGTAACAAACCAAGTATGAGTCATGCGTGGTACTTCTTATTATGTTTTTTTCTTTTTGAACTTATTGGTTAATGCTTGTTTTATGCAGATTGTAGCATATTCCAGTGATGAAGTATGTGAAGAAATAGTGCTGGATTATTCTAATGAAATTTATTTTGATTCGTTTTCAAATGAAACTATATTACTTACATTTTGTTTAACAATGTTATTGCAGATATATCCTTCTCGAAAAAAATTAGTTGATTAGGTTCGTGAAACGGGAAAATATTTTTGTTTTGTGATCATAGTATTGGAATCTGAAGCTAGCGCTTCAAGCAAAAAACCAAGAATTATATTTGCTTGTGAACAGAGCGGTGTGTACAAGAAGCGAAAACAGAAAAGCCCGAAGAACCTTCGAATGATTGGGACAAAAAAATAAAATTTCCTGTTTAGACTTAAAGGTGAAAAGTTTCCTACTCTTAATGATTGGCAGTTGCATGTACTGAATGGTGTTGATAATCATTCAAAGTTAAAAAAATACTGAAGGTCATTCGTATATTGGTCGATTCAGTGAAGATGAGACAAAGTTAGTTATGTAGATGCATAGAAACACGGTAAAAGGCAAAGAAATTTTGCATACCATTAAAAGAAATGATCCTTCAAATTGTACCACCATTAAAATAATTTACAATGTTATAACAGCACAAAATTCTATTGAGCGGGCAAGGCGTTCACAAGTTCAATACTTGCTTGGTAAATTGAAAGAGCTTGGTTATTTTGAATAGCACCGTAAGACATTAGATGGAAGATATATTATAAAAGATATATTCTGGGCACATCCTTCCAGCTTGGATTATTTACGTACGTTTCCTCGGGTTATCATTCTAGATTGCACATATAAAATCAATAGGTATAAAATGCCTCTGCTTGAGATTGTTGGTGTTACTAGCATAGATCTTACATTTTTCATTGTTATTGCGTATTTAGTTTCTGAAACCAAGGAAAATATATGTATGAGCCTTAAAACGATTGAAATCTGTATTGATTGATTGTGAAGTGGAATTTCCATCCATCTTCACTTTAGATAGAGAAATAGCATTGGTTAATGATATTAGATTTGTTTTCCCAAAGTCCATACATATGTTGTGCACTTGGCACATTAAGAACTAACATTTATGCAAAAAAGTGAACGGAATGGAATTCGAAGAGAAGAAGTAAAAAAATGTAGTTATATAAACTAGAATCTGTAAGTGTTGCATGAAAAGTATGCAAAGCATACTACTTTCCTAAAGTATATGCACGAGAAATGGTTGGATAGGTACAAGGATCGATTTATGCAAGCATGGACAGATGATTTATATACATTTCGAAAGTTACGCTTCAAATAGGTAATTATATTTTATAATCATGTTAGTAATTATTTCAAATAATATACTCTATTGTAGTAATCATATGTTTGCATTATTTACAGGGTCGGGTCCGCTCACTCTAAGTTGAAGAAACATTTAGCTAGTTGCCAATGTAATTTTTGAAAAAACTTGGACGAAAATGCATTCATAACTGGAGCTATCCTTTATCGAAATTAAGGCGTCATTTGAACAAGTTTGAGCAATGTGAAGCATATATTTCATATATGAGAATTAAAATTTTTACAGGGCTTTATCTGTATCAAGGCACTTGATTTAATACATTCTGAATTGGTTAAAAGTAAAGATGTTGGTGAGGAAGAAGTGTTATGTGGATGTGTCATTCACAGAATACATAGTTTGCCTTGTGCGCGTGAGTTAGCTCGTCTTGGGCCTGGTAACGCAATATCACTTGATATCATTGATGTGCATTGGACAAGACTTCGTCTTGTTGAGTCTAGTGGAAAAGAAGATGCGAGGGTGGTAGAAGAAATGGAATTGCTATAAAATGATGCGAAAAAGATGGATATTCCTTATCAGATGCAAACCTATAAGAAGATGTTAGAAATTGTAGAGCCACAAACATCGTCTCTTACATCTCCAAAAAGCAAAGTAAAAACACGTTGAAGAGAAAGCAAAAAAAGTGAAAATAATTCAACTAAAAGAATGCCTTCATCATTTGAGCTTGTAGAAAATGTCTTTTCCCAAAGTTCTTATAGTTCAAAAAAGGCTCATACCGATAAACTTCTTATTCATAAACTGAAAAAGGTATAATGTAGAACAATATTATCTGTATGTATATTAAGTTACTATAACACACTTTTATTTTTAGTTTGACCAATTAATTGGAGGCATGAGATCATATTCGCACCAAATACCATTGAAGTTGAAGGCATATGTCACTGATATCATTTCATTCAATCAGATGGTAACTATGGCTATCAGTGTGTGGCGGCCTCGCTTGGTATGGGGGAATCAATCTAGACTCAAATTTGGAGAGAATTATATGAAAATCAAGTTTATATGAACATGTTTTTATAGAGCAAGGTAGAAGCAGTATTCTTCTCAAAAGCCTTATGCATGAAGAAGAGGGCTTTACACCGATGGAAAAGTGGATGTCAATGTCGGATGTTTGTTATATTATTGCAACTAGATATAATGTTTTAGTATTTAACATTAGTGAAAGGATTTTGTTGACAATACCTCCATTGAAAGGAAAAGTGCCTCCACCGATACAACGCACTAAAACTGGAATAGTGTCTGTTAACCAAGAAATGGCATGCAAAATAATCTTTTTGTAAATATCTTTAAATAAGTTCATGTCGTTTACATACATGTTATATAAGAACTACTACTTGCATTAAAACTATCGCCTAAATATTCGGTAGCACCAGTTTATTGTAAATGGTTCACGACTCATGATAAAGACGTAAGTAACTGGGAGTATGTTACTACCAAAATTAACTTCGAAACAAGCTGACAGTGAAGGGGTATCGGATGAACACAGGCACAAAAGAATCCTCCGAAAGCAAAAGCCAGATACAAAGAGAAACTGAGAGCATAAGGGGCTATTCGAAAGGTGTACGACCAATACTGTCCTAGGAGGAAGATTTCAAGCTACATACAAAACAGGAAGTACCGGCAGGGCGGTCTCGGCATAGTGAACGGATGACGGAAGGTCATCTAAATCAAAACCAAAAAAGACAGAAGGGCTGCCGGTATTAACCTGCTTAACACTAATACATCAGGAGATAAAGGCATCAAGAATACCAAGCTGAAAGTACATAAGGATTATTCGGAACCAGCTTATGAAACATCCACTGCATAAACACTGAAAGGCTACATTGATAAACCACAAGCAAACCACCGGGAGCTACCTTTCGGAAGACCAGGCTATACCCGAAGGCTCTATCGGAAGGCAAACCAAAACCCTAAAGGGGATACAGGCTATCCATACTAATCTGCTCGGTATTGACACCGACAGGTGTCCTAACCGACAGCTATCTACATGCATCACGAGGGCAAGCTCCTCAAAGTATGCATGAGAAAACCGGAAGCCTACACCCAGAAGCCACAACCAGGAGCACAAATGTCCTCCGAAAGACATTTACATCGACAAGCTCGTACCAATCCCGAAGAAGCTTCAACTGACCAGGACCCTCGCTCTGGAAGCTATAATCAGCACCACAAAGGCAGTTGGAAGCTAAACATCCGAGACCAAGGAGAAAAGCGACCGACAGATGCTTTTACAAGCCCAATAGCCCAACAGCAGAAGGGGCCCCGAATTCTCTATAAATAAGGCCCCAAGGGTCACATTTGGGGGACGATTTTCTCATTCTTATTCTTGTATTCCTTTTTTCTCTAGAGTAAACCCTAATTCTTAGATCGATTTGGGGATTTCTTCTATTCTATTCATGTATTCTAAATCAAAGATCAATAAAGTGTGAATCAATACTTAGCGTATTTCTTTATAGGTTTACCATCTGATTTCTCAATCATTTTTACAGCAGCTTACTGTTTGCTTATTGCATGTGCATGAACCTATATCCAAACCTTTCCGCAAGCTAGTGAAACACCCCCCTCTCTACAAATTTAGGCCCTTCTGCAAGATCAGAGCAGAACCCCTTTCTACAAACCGTTAAGCCGTTCGCTAAGGGTTGCGCTTAGGAATCCTTCATCCCAAGATAACTATTGGTTCTTGAATCACTTAAGCATGATGCTTGCCCCATTGAGGGAAGAGTAACTATTTTTTTGGATTCTAAACGTTGATATCTAGGAGATGGTGAACTAACTCAAACTTGCGAAGGCTAAATAACCTATTTTTCCCACTAGGTCCACTTCCATAGACATATCTCCGGTGTTGACGAAAAATATCGTTAACATTTTGGCGCTAGAGGGAGGGGTCGAATGTCTAATCCTTTTGGTTAACCTTACCACATATCTACCTGTGTTGTTCCATCCCCGGTTGGACTAAGCTTTAAAGAGGAAAACATCATGAATAAAAGGTCTCTGTGAGTTACTAATGGGTTTCCCATGGTTGGGTCAAGTATTACCGAGCCGTGGGCAACCGAAAGTCTAAATTAGAAACCTTGCATATCCAAGGAAAAGAGAAAGATGTAGAGCCTTATGATCCTGATCGATGGAGCATTAACCCATTCCACTTAGGACCAACTCCGATCTTTGACCTAAACCATTCCTCAACGGAAAGATATAGCCCCTTTCTTTGTATCAAAGAAACTATCCTAACACAGGCTAGGGAAACCATATTCGAACAAAAGGTTGAGAAGTCATTCACTCTTTTAACCATAAAAAGCCCTAAAAGAGACTCCCCCCATGTGAAAAGACAGCTAAAAGAAAGTTTAGGAACGAAGAAGGGATAACAAAATCATGTGGTAAAAGGGTCAAACTTCAACATCGAAAGAAAGATTTTGAGTCAAGATTACCAAAAGGTTGTAAGCTCACGACGTTAATTGAGGGTATCTACTTCTTAACCAAACATGAGTTGAACTTTTGGCCGTCGTTAAAGAAGAAGCCCAAAAATGAAGATAAGTTGGAAGGGCCTTATTGCTAGTACCATACGGTAAATGGACATGAAACCAACCATTGCAGAGTCTTAGAGGGAATGGTTATCAACTTATTAAGCCAAGGAAAACTACAAAAATATGTAAAGAAAGCATATATATGTAACACCCCGCAAATTCTATAACTATGAAATTAGCAAATTAAAGTATAATTAATCTGAAATCAAAGAACTAAGGGAAACGGGATACGCCATTGCGTTCGTCTCGGAAAAATACGCAAAATAGAGTCCGAGTTTTCGAAAAACGGAGTCCGTATGAAGAAGATATGGCCTTCGGAAGTTTTGAATTAAATTTAAAATTCAAACAGAATAAAATAATTAAAAATCGGGCCCAATGGGCCAGGGCGGATAAACACCCGCCTAGGCCACCCAGGTCGACTGGGCTGTCGACCTGGGCTACCCATGTCGACAGGGCTGTCGACAGCCCTGTCGACAGGGGTGTCGACCTGGTCGAGCCCAGCCAACCTGGCTGGCCAGGTCTGTGTTTGGCCGATTTTCTGTGGTCTGCTTTGTCACTAGGGCTAGGTGGCAAGTTTTAATTGGTCTCTCCTTAGAATGAATGGCTACGATCAATCCAAGCAACATCAATGGTCCTAATCAGTTCCTAACCTCTATATAAACAACCCTAGACTAAACCCTAATCTATTCATTCAAAAATAAGAACATAGCCGCCATGTTGCTGAGGAACGACTAGGAGTAGCCACCAAATTGGAGAGAGGATTAGGAGGAAGATTCTAAAGCTTAAAGCAACCTAAACAAATCAATTCAACAAAGGAATTTGCGTCTTCAATCCCTAAACTAGAGAATTCATCACACCATTGTAAGTAGAGTATTACTTTGGTATGAATAAACAATTGTGTTGGTTTGTATGCTTGAATTGTGGCAATAAAGTAATTCATATTTGTGCGTTCTTATCAATTTGAAATATTATATACGTTTGGATATTTATGAATTATGTTATTCATTATAAAGAACTACATGCGGTAGTTCTATGCAAGTATACGTTTGGAATATTTCGCAAATTATGTAATCCATGTTGAAGCTACATGAATGTAGTTGATTTAAATTCATGCAAGTTTGGGGTTTGCTTCTATGCCACCATGATGTATATTTTTGTGCATAAATCATGTTGTAAGTAATTGGAACAAGTTTGGTTATTATCCATATGAAATTATGTTGAGAATTTGGCATTATGTATTAAGCCATGCTTTTGTACTAGAAAACCTATTTGCAAATTTATGAATATGGCTAGGCTATGAATAATATTTGGCATAATTAAAATCCATGATTTAGTCTATCTTACAAGAGTTATATGATGACATATGTGGTACATAGTTAGGGTTAGATTCAAAAATCCCTTTTTGCAAAGTTTACATGACTAAATTAAGAATCATGATTTCATGTTAGAGATATTTATGCCATGCTTATGTTTGACATTATGCCATGCTTATGTTAGAAATATTTATGCCATGCTTATGTTTGACATTATGCATAAATAAAAGTATAGGTTCATGTTGTAGTTATGACTATGTGTCAATAATGATACCCAATTTAGACTCTTATCTCAACTACAAGTTCACATGCTTTGATTCATGTCACCTATGCTTTATGACCAAAGTATATGTTACCACTATGCAAGTACACCAGTTTCTATTTTGTATTTCCGACGTCGTATTGCAAGTTCATGCGCTCACATTCCCCTCTTTGTGTATGTAATCACGCTTTAAGCCTCCCCTTTTCGCATGGCTAATTTGGGCTTTAAAAGGCTAAGCCCAAAATATATATAAACGGACGTGTTAAACGGGGGAAAATAACGTTGGGTTAAAATTACTAATGAATGAAAATATAAAATAGAAGGGCCCAAGTTCAAGTATGGGTTGGGCCCATGATTGGTGTAACCTTTACACCATTAACTTAATAATTGGCCGCAAATATTTACATATAAGAAATAAAGAAGAATGACAAAATATGTAAATGTAGAACATACGATGTGTTTAACCCGAGGTTGGATTGAGTTGTGATGTAAACCTGCCCGGAACCGCCCGGCTGTCCAGTAGTCACAACAATACCTATCCAATGTGGGAGGTTAAACATGGAGCCCAGCAAGGACCCGAGGTTAGACTGAGTTGTGGCGTAAGACTGCCCGGAACCAACCGGCAACAGGCAGCCACAACAATACCTGTCTAATGTGAGAGGTCAGGGCCTTAATAAGACAATTAAGGCTGAGTCAGGATTGATAGGATTAAGTGAACTAAAGACTTAATCAAAATGGAACATGCTAAACTAAACGGACTGGTGGGGTTAGGTTAGAAAAACACTTAACCAACTTAGCATGTTGGCTAGAGATAGAAAACCTAGTAACGGGGGACCCTTTTCAGCAGTAACCCTAGAAGGTGTATCAGGATACCCTGAAACTAGGCAGGGTGGGGCACGATTACTGGGCTGATTGTAAGAGGTCAAATCGACGGCGGTGGTGTAGCAGTGTAGGTTCTAACGGGGTGCGGGCGTGCACACACTCCGGCGCAGAAAAATAAGGCACTGGACACCAGTAGCATACCTGTGCACTCTAAGGTTGTGTCGGGTTGCCACTATGGGACTTGATACACCCCATGGTGGGACCAGCATAGGTAACTACAACATCGGGGGCCGTAAGACACATGTAACTATGCGAGTAGGAGCCGATCATCATAGAATGGATCACATCACCCTGATTATGGGGTGCCAGTTGGAAACTAGTTTATATGGGTTCAGAGATCAACATGGGGTACGATAGTATATTCGACCCTAGACAACTTAACCAAGTTTTTAGTGCATGCCCACTTCTTGTTTATACTTATCATACCCAGTTCTTTATTCATAGACAAAATAGTACTAGACTTACTCAGGCTTTATGTCTGACTCTACTTCTTTCGTCTTCTTTCTTCCGTTTCCCCCCCAGGTCCTCAGGGAGGGAACACAGCAGCTTGACCAACCTCAACATCCAGCTTGAAGAAGAGAAATGTATTGCTTGGACTTTCCTGTTTTGAACTATGGCTTTGGACAATCCACTATGGGGCTTTTGCAGTTTATCTATGTTTTATTTATGCTTCTTTAAATAATGTACTCAAGACAGATTATGAAAGTGTTATGTTATGTTTTTGGAAAGGATGTTGTTGTAACACGTATTTGACTTTATGAAATAAAGTTTGTTGTTCTTCCGCTGTTTACAAATATGTGTTCTTATATCTGTCTTGTATATCTGTGACTTGTACTTATAAACCTCCACCAAAATTAGGGCATTCCCTTTGAGAGTGACCCTAACGGAGGTGGGGTGTTTCAATATAGCTACAACAATAAGTTCTTTGAGAAAGAAAAGAGTTATCTACATGATTGCAAAAGAGAAAATACCCTCAAATTTAATATGACAAAGGAAAGGTCAAACCACAAATGGATCAAATCCCTTATCATCGCCAAATTGGTCAGAGCAAGGCATCCCATGGAGGGGGAGGGGTGATGTGTTAGTCTTTCTCAATGCACAAATCAAAGGGGGATAGGTTAAAGCATCAAAAGCGTAAGCCTCCGTGTCACACCAGAAATGGTCGTGGCAAAGCATTTAAAATCAAGCATGCCCTACCTCTACTCGCAGAGGAGTATGCCCTGCCTCTGCTATGAACTAAGCACATCCTACCTCTGCTCACAAAAGAGCACGTCCTACCTCTGCTTATGTTATGCATTACCCACAGAAGGGAACGCAGGTGCCCTTGGAGGAGGGTGGTGTGTAAGCCTCTATCAGTACCTATAATGGTCAGTATAGAGCATCAAAAGAGTAAACCTTAATTCCATGTCTACGATGGCCCGGTTTAAGTTTCTAAGACCTTATCATTGCCTACGATGGTCAGAATAAGGTGTCTCCTGGAGGGTGGTCGGGTAAGTCCTTAGGCCCTGCTTGTGAATAAGCTAGCCAAGTGCACCGGATGCACATTCCCAGAGAGTGGCCAACAAAGCACGCACATCCTCTGCTTTGATGTCAAAAGCTCAGAGAGTGGCTCAAGAGGCATGTACAACCTCTGCTTCATAAATCAAATCCAAGGGAAATACCAAAACATAATGCCAGAAGTGGATTTCTGTCCTCAATATCTAATTGCCTGAACAAAGGTTGGCTCAGGTCTCCTATCTTAATACTCGAATCTGGGTTAATTCTGCACTCAACAAAGGCTAGAAGTGGGTTTCCGATCTCCTGTTTTAATACACGAATTTGGGTTGGTTCGGATCTCTACAAACACCGGAAGTGAATTCCCGGCCTTATCTGAATACCCAAATCTAGGTTAGTTTGGAATTTTTATCAAATGCGCAAATCTAGAATACTCCATGAGCCCTATTAAAGCATCAGAAGCTAGTTACCGGTCCCTTTTCAGATAATCCTAGTTTAGGATGAATTTGAAAGCTTATAATTCACCAAAGGAAGAATTCCAAGGTGTTATCTCAAAATTTCGAATCAAAACAGCCAGAGATATGTTCTCGGGAGAAAGTCTACAAAACAAAACTTGGGAGGAAACAAAAAGCCCATCATTGAAAGAACTTCGAATAAAATGGTTATCCCTTTTCTTATCCAGGGAAATTTCTTGAACTATTTATGTACAGATTATTGTCATCTACATTTTTTATATCAACAACTATTTACAAGATAAACAACTCCAATGCACAAGTTCATTTACAAGAATTACACCCTCAGTTACCCAAACATGGATATGTTCACACATTACTATTACAAAAATGTCACTAAATGTCCAGATTCCCTCCATAATCGAGTAAAGGGGGATTAATGACATGACGAAGTACAATACTTAGTAGCTTGTTAATCTTTCATACTATTCCACTCGCTTCATCAAGATGATTAGAAGGTTTCACTAAAACAAAAACACCATATTACAACTTTAATTTTGCAACGGTGGTAAAACACCATTGTAATATATGTTTTTTTTACAACTTTTCCCCAGAAAAGTTGTAATAAACTTATTTTTAACAACTGTGTTATTTTGACAGTTGTAATAAAAGCCTATCACAACTTTTATTTTTTGACTGTTGTAGTATATGACCATATTTTAATATAATTAACAACTAATAATTAATATTTAATACATTTACGTTGATTATTTATAATTAATAACTAATAATTACTATTAATAATCAATTAGGAAGTAATAATTAATAATCAATCCGTAATATTTAATACTTAACAATAATTAATAATCAATCCGTAGTAATTAATAATTAAATACTAATTATAATAACTAATAAATAGTATTAATTATTTTCATTAAATAATTAATAAGCAATAAATAAGTTTTAATAATTATTATCTAACATTCGTTATTAGTATAATAAGTAATATATAATAATAATTAGTATTAAATAATTAATAACTAATTTTTAATAATAAATAATTAAGAACTAATCATTAATATTAATAATTAAGAAGTGATAATCAAGAAGCAATATATAATATTTAGTAATTAAATTTTTTATGATTAGTAATTAAAAAGTTTTTATTATAAAATTATAAAAACTTATTTTTAACAGATCATTTTTCCACTTGTTAATTCTAAATTATTATATTTGATTTTATAAATTTGGATAAAATTTTAACTACAACCAATAAAAAAGATTTGAATCTACCTTGTAAAAAAAACAGCGACTGCCCTCTTGATGCAAAAGACGAAATTTGGGCGGAAGACCAAAATTTAGCAGAAGTCTGTATCTCACTTATTGCGTATACCTTATGTGGGCCGACCTCTCCGCTTCCAAAATTCAAAGTCGATCTGCAATCTCTTCGATGGGGGCTAGGGATTCTTTCACACCGCTTCTCCTTTTCTCGTTTCTTTTCTCCATGTTCTCTCTTCACACTTCAATCTCCTCATCAGTATACTCACTAGTCTCTCTCTTATCAAATCTGTCTCATGTGTGAAGCAAAGAAAAAAAAAGCTTGCGTTGATGAGTTGAGGAAGAAGGCGGAACTATGGAGCGGAGGAAGCCGATTGCGTATTGAGGAGCCGAGGAAGATGGAGGAAACGAGAAGTGGAAGGAAAAAAAAATAAAAGAATGTGGAGCGCACAACTTAAGGAATAAAGGAAGAAGAACGAACATACGTGCTGCGATTTGAGATCTCAGATCTGGTACCTTTAGGTAATCCTAATTTTTAATTTTTGTTAAATTAACATATGTTTTGATTTTTGAATTCAAATTAAGGATCCTAATAATTGGTTTTACTCGCAATTTTTGTTCCCTGAATTTGACCAGACCTCAAATTATAGCGGATAAAACAAAACTGAAGTCATCCTGAAATATAACACACGAAACAAAACCGAAATCCTTGCTATCAGATTAACCATATATTAGTTTACCAGTTACATCTGAATCGGGAAGAACAAATAAGATGAACCATAAGTCTACTTGTATTGTAGATGTATAAGTCGGACGTAATTGCTGCCAAATGTTTTTTCATTAGCATTTTTGTTGTTCATGAATGGGCCCTTAATGTTGGATATGATGGTTTGAAGTAGAAACAGATGAAACAACTAGCAAGTTTAGGCTTATGACTTATGATGTGTGCTTGTGTGAACATGATATTGGTGAATTTAGGAGATTCATCTGCATGCTTGCGCTCATATAAAAAGGAAAGAAAGAAAAAGAGAGAAAGTTGAAAATTTTAGTCTTATTGAATGATACTATGTAATATGATATGAGCAACTTATTGCAGTATACAATGTTGTGCTTTTATATTCCGATTATGCAAGCACTAGTTATCATTTCCCTATATATCATCAATTATTCAATTTTGTTTTCTCTTTTTTCTTTTTATGATGATGCAGTATCGTGAGGATTTGCATTTTCCAATTTGTAAAACAAGGAGCCATCATAACAACCTTTGATCATTTCCTTTTGGTGCTATCCATCCTTAGCTTTCCTAAGAGAGAATAACATTCTCCACTCCTGTGACCCTGCTCCCTTTTTACCATAACTTGACCAGTAAATAAATTATATGTATAGCAATATTTATAACAATAGATCAATAACCTGAATTTAACCTTTATAAATTGAAAAGTTCATTGTTATTGCTACTTTAGTGGAAAACTCTTTGAGGATGACATGCAGTCATTGTTTTGTTATTTTGATTACTGCTATAACCAGTAACCAAATGTTAATATGAATCTTTAATCTGTAATTTGTACCGTGCTATATTCTTATTCTGGTTCTACTGCCATTTTAGTTCCATATATCATTTTTAATTGGGACAAAGGACCGTCCAGATTGTGGTTTAATATGTTTTATGTGCAGTGATCTTGTCAATGGTTCGGTTGACATCTGGTATGGTTTTGTTGTAATTTATGAGTCTGACGAATGACTGGGTACCTTTCACTAGCAAACCGAGCTTCAGTGGTGACCATGTAGCAAGGCTTATATGTCTTTTGAGTTAAGACTGTATCAAGCTCTGTAATATCTAAAACTTATTGTTTGTAATGCACGAAATGTTGTCTAAAACTTATTGTTTGTAATAGTAAATATTTGAGTATTTTAATAAACTAGTTTGCAAATAACTGTAATATCTGATTTGCTTATGGAGTATTGCTAGGTTTAGTGTATTGTTCTTTTCAATTGCAAAAGATGTCTATTTTTTTTCAAAACCCAAATGTCAATCACAACGGTGCATAACAGTTGTAGTAGATATTATTACAACGGTACATAACTGTTGTAATAAGGTTTGTTACAACAGTGTAAAAAAGTTATAAAATAGACATATTACAACGGTGCAAAAAAGTTGTAAAAGATTTTAGTCTATTACAACTTCTTAATACACGACGGTTAGCCCATCGTTGTAAAATGTATATTACAACGGTGTTCCACCATTGTAATAGGATCATTTTGTTGTCGTGTTTGCTCTGAAGCTTCAAAGATCTGTTATAAGCTCTACACATAGCCCTAAGAGACTTGTTTTCTTTCTCTAACGTGAAAACATTCACATGCAAATCATGCCTCTCCTCTTGTAAGGGTCTAATTTGATCAACATACCGGCTAACACGGTCATATGAATCTTTGATTAACTTGGTATCATAGGTACCCTTTATCCTAGCTACCACTCTTTTACACCACTCATAAATGACTGATTCTTTTAGCATGGGAGGAGGGTTATTCAAGTAAAAACACTTTTGAAGGGATGGGGTCTTATGCGCGGTCGCAATGCTGGGAGGTTGAGACGCCATCATGATAGGAATTTTTTTGAAGAAATATTCCCACGTCTCACACTTCGTATTGACATTGTTTAAATCAATTTCCAAGTCGACAATGTGTTGGTGTAAACTCCTTAATTCATCCTCAAACTTGATAGAGGGTTTAGTCCTCAAAGTGCTCATTCTCTCATTCAAATGCTTAATGGATAAATTCTGGAGTAAACTCCTTCTTTCTTGAGATATAGAGGAAATCTCTTTTGCTAGTAGCTCTCCACCTTGAGATGGGAAAGATTCATGATGATCTACCTACTCGCAAGAACAAAAAATAGTTATGTTCATATCTTTTTCAGTTTGCAAATATAGAGCTCCATTCTTACATAAAAGCGTTGCGTAAGTTAAACCCTAAACCAATTTGTCGTGACATACAAATCAAAAAGAGTTATAAAGGACCACTTTCACTTGATTAATACATCTATCGTTTACATAACATCTTAGCATGTTCAACCCTTGGACTTTTTAGAATTGCTTCACGGTCTTCATTCAAGAAGTTGAAAAAGAGCCAAGGAAATTCAATATAAACACTCTTAAATTTCTTGAGAAAACATTTTTTCCTCAAAGTGTGAATGGATGTTGTTAAAAACTCCTTTTTCATTCTATAAGTCACACGTAATGCATCTCCTAGTAAACAAAGTTCTGTCATAATGCAAATAAATGTATTTGCAGTCACATATAGTAAGTAGAGTTCCAAACAAGTTTTACATAGATTGCCGTATCAAGTTTACAAATATTCCTCTTGTTCATATAAAATCGACCTTTTAAGCAACACTGTGATAAACCTATCCTTGTTGCATTCAAGCTTTTCTAGGGGAAGGTCCCTGTAACGACCCAGATTTTTAGCGACTTTGGTTATCGACATACACACGATGTCGATAACCAAAACATCGAAAAATCCTGGTAATTAGTGAAAGAAATTAGAGGGTGAGGAAAGATAAGATAGAAACTTAGAATAGAAGAAGAACACAACATCAGAGTAACACGAACCTCACAGCGGAACGAATAACATATAATATATATAACATAACTTGAAATATACATCTGTACTTGCATATACATATCATTATCAAAGTACAACACTTACAACATAGCGGAATAATAATAGCGATATAATTCTGAAGCCTCCTGCTCCAGCTCTTCAATGTATCTGTAAATCCCGACTACTTGACTGCCCATACAAATTTAGGCACCCAAGAGTTTAGGGAAAACAAAAAAGTAAACTCCGGGTCAGTCATGGGACTGGTATGAGTAAAACAGTTTAAAAACAGTTCGAACAAGTAAACGATATCTCATAAGACCACGCCGCATAACGGAACGGGTTTTTCCCTTATGAGAATCCAAATTATCTTTATATCAAAAACCTTTTGATATTATAATAATGTCTATCAACACAATATAATAATCATCTAGCAGAAACGCTTTAATCTCACGTTCTACATATATGGTATACGATCAAAATTGCAAGCACGTATTGGGTAATGGATTTCCAACTATGACAAAGTATGGAACCACCTTTCTCTAGTGTACCTCTAGAGAGGAATACACTGGGTTCAACAAGAACATCTTGCAACCCGGCCACACATGACCGACCACTCATTTCGCTTGAGTGTATCGAATGTATATCACCAACGGTTGGGATCAGCAACCGTTTCCCGAATGGGACAACATCAACAATAGATTTTTAGAAGTAAATGAAACTCTAGATTAGGTGATTATACACCCTACTTCGGTGCAACCGACTTGGCCATGCTGCCTGCCCGATTTTGTCATTTACCGGATGATGAGGCTAGAAGCTACGCTTTATCTTCACATCAGATTCACTTTGAATGTCACATCGTCAAATCCATCAAATCACCGATTGATGTCCTCAACCATACATTATGTGTTAGCTAAAAGAAGTTTCCTTCTCCGCTTCCACTCTTGGTATGGTTGGAGAAATGTAATAACCCGGAAAATCTGGGCCAGTTTAAAATTTTTATTTTGGCAATTTTGACGAATTTTGATTATTTAAAATTGATTATTTTAAATAATATCGACGATAAATTTATTTTGAATATAATTCGAACAAATATATTTATACGCGTCGTCGTTAGAATATAAATATTTATATATAATTATAAATAGAATTGAAAATGGCGCGGTAGTTCGATAATTCGATTTCAAACTTCAATTGAATATACTGGCAAAACAATCCGGATTTTAGTGAAACCCTAAACATTAGGATCTAATTGACAATATCTTTCCAACGAATCCGAAAAATCAAGATTTCATAACGGGAATCAAAAGATATGTCCAGTTGAAAATTCTGAATAGTCGCTATGGAATTCAGGCCCTTAAAAATGGGAATCTTGCAAACGACCTTGGATTTCGATGAAACCACTTTTGTTGGATCCGTGATGTCAAATTATTGCTAGGTTTCAAATTTCATAATTTTTCGAATCAATATGTGAGCGTGGCAAAGGAAAACGCGTTTGACCAGTTTTAGTTGATTTTAATCGACTGGAAAATGGCCATTTTTCAAACGGTCTCAGAATTCGACGAAACTAGTTTTGTTAGGACCGTATCGTCAATACGAAGCTAGAAAATATTTTTACGGAATTTATAGAGTTGTTATGTGACCCCGGTAATTTGAAATGTACGTTTAAAATTCAATATAATGATTTAAATGTAAATTCAACGGAAACAAATCGAAACGATCAAATCAGCTTACGAAACATGTCCCATTGTGTTCGGAATAGGGGTAAAACGCTATGGACGACAGGCGGTGGGTTCGATTTCGTGGGCGTATGAAAAGTCAACTTAGGAGAGAGAAATTAAATTAATTAAATAAAAATAAAAAAAGGGAAAACCCTCTCCTCCCTTAAACTCTTCTGCCCCCCCCTCGTTCGTTCGAAATCAAAAAAAAAAAGAAACCCAAAAGAAATCGCGTCGCCACCCCCCTCCCATCCGCTGCCGCCGCCGCCATCGATGGCGACCTCCCCATCGCCGGAGCTCCACCAAGGCCATTCCCCTCTTCTCGCCGTCCCTCTCCGCTTACAGACCCTCCGCTATCCCAAAACGCGAGCCCCCCCTCGACTTCATCGGCCGTCCCCACCGCCTGCGACCACCCGCGACCCCCCCCCCCCTTGCGCCTCTTCGACCCTCCGCACCACCCTCCAGCTGCCGACGTCCTTAGCCCTAATCCGAACAGTAAGTTTTTATTTATTTATTTTATTTTGGCTAATTTAGTTTCCCATATATATATTTCTATTGTTTCAAAATCTGAAAAAGCACGTAAAGAATATAATTTTAACTTAGTAAAAATTCGATTTTCCTTTATATAAAGAGTAGCGAAGAAAAATACGACGTTTATCATGAAATAACATGGTGAAAATACGATTTTTTTTTGAAGTAGCAAGATTGAGTTTTTATAAAGTAGAAGGATTGGATTTTTTAATAAGAAGAAGATTTGATTTTTTATCCAGCAAAGAAGTAATTTTTAATTATATAAAAATTCGATTTTTATATATAGAATAGTCTAGTAAAAATTCGATTTTTATATATAGAATAGCATAGTAAAAATTCGATTTTTATATATAGAATAGTATAGTAAAAATGTGATTTTTATATATTGAACGTTGAAGTAAAAATGTGATTTTTATATATTGAATAACGATATAAAAATTCGATTTTTATATATTGAATAGCGAAGTAAAAATTCAATTTTTACATATGTAGAGAATACGGTAGAAGAAAGTGATAAGAGACGAGAACAATGAAGATTTCCATCAAAGGAGAGTCAAGATGATTGGATAGCTATCGGTGAGAATTTCTCACCTTTCAATTTCTTTTTCTAGTTATATATATATATATATATATACTAGGATGCAGACGGTGCTTAGTAGCACCCGACACAATCGTCCACAGACCAAGGACTTGTTAGTTTGATTGCAAAAATTAGTTAGAGTAATTGATTGAAATTTGTTTGTTTGATGAAATGAAATTGATTGGATTGATGTGTGAATGGCGCGGGCCTTCACTAGACCGGGGATAAGGCTAGGCCTCGTCCCGTTTCTAGTATCGTGCCGTTATGCCGCAGAAATTTTCTAAAATATGTTAGAAAAATAAAAATATCAATTTTATTGAATAAATGAACTGAATAGAAATTCATATGTTAAAATAAAATAATTTGATCGTTAAAAATATAATTTTTAACGTGAAAGTGAATAAATAGATATTTATAGACAAATCGGCCGATTTGTTTATATGCACTGATTTGACTGATATTGATTGGGTCGATAAATTTTACACATCGCCCAACTGCACAAATAAAATCTGTGTTTGATTGTTTGAAACCCCACACGGGTGTTGGGATGAAATTTGAAGTTCACTCATCCTGATTGATTAAATATGTCAATCGATTGATTGACAGGCTGTTATAAGCGTTATATATTTATATTTGATGCTTATACAGTGTAGTGCACTTTGGTTGATGGTTGATTATTTTTCAATGCTATTATATGCGTGTGATGTATGAAAATCCATATAATTAATGTTATATGGTAATTGATTGGGCGTCATTCCAATTTAGAAAATAAAGAATATTATAAAATAAAGGTTCATGTGTTGACAGTACTCATCCGTTGAGATTAGTCATGTGTTGAACGAAATATTTTAATAATAGAAATATTTGAAATAGAAATATTTGAAATAGAAATATTTAAAAAGGAAATATTTGAAAAAGAAATATTTGAAATAGAATATTTGAAAATAGAAATATATGAAGCCGTGTTGATTAGATTGACGCCATTTTGACGTGAACGATATTTATATCGATTTTATTCATTTTAAAATGAATATTGAAAAGTGATTTCGAAATCGAATATTTTGAAATAAAATTTGAATCGAATTGAAAAGAAAATGAATTCGAATTGAATATATAAAGAAAACGAATTCGAATTGAATATATAAAGAAAATGAATTCGATTTGAATATATAACGAATTTGATTTCGATTGAATATATAACGAATTGGATTTCAATTGAATATATAACGAATTTGATTTGATTAGAAAATGAATTGAATTTGAATTGAATAGAGAATGAATTGAATTTGAATTGAATAGAGAATGAATTGAATTTGAATTGAATAGGAAAACGAATTCGAATTGAATTGAAAAGAAAATGGATTCGAATCGAATTAAAATCGATTTGAATTAAAATCAAATAGAAATGAAAGTAAAAAGGATTTATAATAGAAAATTCAATTTCGATTTGAATTTGAAATAAAGGTTGAAATTGTTTTTGAAACGAATTCAAAACTATTTATAAAATTCGTTTTAAATTGAAATCGACGAAATATATATTATATATTATATATAATATAATGGCCTGAATAGAACGCGCCGCGCCGCGGCAGTTCGCGAATTTCGACCATTTATTTAAAACGAATATCACGGGAGATCCGACCGTCGGATTCTCCTAAAACCGGAACCGTTGGGTTCGTATCGAAAGGAGCTTTCTAACGAATGTTAGAAATTTGAAATCTAACGGTTGGATTTGGAGATACGTCCAAATCAAATTCGTAAAAGGTCGCTGTAAGTGCAGTTCGATGGCCGTTGATGGAAATCGACTGTACGGGCCTTGATAAAATTATTAAAAATAGTAATAATTTGTGTAAAATCATAAGAAATGATTTGGGAAAAATTGGGATTAAAAACTCCATATTTGAAAAGATAAAAATAGATTTTTATCGAAATGAACTAGTTTTGAACTAGAATTATAATTCTATTTATTTTTAAATAAATAAATTGAATTTAAAAAGGGTTTTAAAAATAACCAGAATTTCCAATGATTGCATTGGAGTGGATTTGAATCGAAATTGTCTTCGGAATATTTCGATGTTGGAATTCGTGATTATACAGATGTTGTTATGGAAATTTGAAAGATATAGATATATATATCGTTATTTCCAATACGATATCTGTTGGTCATAGACTTTGATATTGAATATAAGCCGATATATTTTCTATTCAGAGCCTTGTATTTAATATCAAATGTGATTTGGGTTTGTCGTGAATGGTGTCTTCATTAACACTGTTCTTGAATCCAGTTGAGAAAAAGATTGAATCTTTTTATTTAGATTTAATGAAGTGTACCAATTAAATAATATTTAATTGGAATTGAATTGATATTGATTTTTGGGTTTATCGTGAACAGTGTTTTAAATAACACTCGTTCTTTAACCCGATAATTAATGGAATGTGACTTTGGGTTTATCGTGAACGTTGTTTTTAAATGACATGGATTCTTTAACCCAGTTAATGATTAAAACTAAGTGGAGTTTTAATGAATCTTTAATTAGATTGAAATGATCGAGGATGGAGTATCACCAGTTCTTGTTGCTGGCCCTGAGTAGGCCGGGTACGCATGATAGGGGAGGAAACCCGTTCCGTGTTATACGGCGTGGTCCCTTGATTTACCTAACTTTAAAATAAAGATTAATAACTGTTTTAGTTCTCACACCAGTCACATGACTGACCTGGAGTTTATTGTTTTAACCTAAACTCTGGGTGCCCCTATTTTGACACGGGCAGCTAGTAGTTTTGGTTTTGCAGATTTATATTCACAGGATCCTGGTTTACAGCTGGAATGATATCCGGAAAGCTTTGTATCCGTATATCTCTTCTAGTTGTGTATTGTATTATTTTCCGCTGCTATGTATTTTAAATGTAATTTAAATCTCTGATATTTCTGTGTAATATTCATTTATACTCTGTATATTCTTGTAATCTGGTGCATTGTTGTAATATACAATGAAATGTTCTTCTGTATGTGTTCTGTTGTGGTTTGTTCTCGAACTATCCGCTCTTTCCTTTACGGGGAAGTTACGGGTTTTTACAGTTGGTATCAGAGCTTTGGTTTACAGAGCTCGAGAACAAGACACATTAGAACCATACGAAAGAATTCATCAGATATTGGATTAGTAATATCCAATTAGAATGACTCGTTAGAGATAGGATCAGTAGTATCCTAGAACGAGTGTGAAGAGTATATTTTTTTCAAATGAAAACAATTTTGTTTTGAAAATTTAAATCGTTTTATATGTATTTGATTATTTATTTACTTTGAATATGGACAATCCAATATATAAAGATTTTGCATATACGCGTCATGAACGTATATTCGAAGTTTTAATATACTGGATAGATATAGAATCACAATCTAGTCGCCCGGAGATATTCTGATGGTGGTTCGAAACATCATCAGCATTTATTTTCGTGTTTCGAAGTTGTGATTTTCTATATATTTCCATTAGACTGGTGTGATAACCAAAACTTATATAGATAGAACACATTGTTGTGAATTGGCATCAAAAACATGATTTTTTGTATATGTATCAAAATTATGAATTTGAAACTCTAATCCACTAATTGATTGATGTTTGTGTTGTTTGTTTATTTGTTTGATAATTTTGAACCATTACGCCTAATTGCATCAAATATTGAATATTATTGAAAATTGGTCGCATTTGCTTGCATATACATATACTTGCATTGAACAGGTCATAGCAAGGAGGCTAGAGCCGAAGAATAATTTTTGTTTGCCCGACAAATAGGTACATGTTTACTACATAATTTACTGTTTTGTTTGGGTGATGATGATTTTATGAGCCTATTGGCTAGCCGCTTGGCTTTTTCTTTTTCTTTTTGAGATTAGAAGGACCGGGGAAGCTATTTGAAATTCCCCGATGCTCCCGGTGCAGAGGAGGTTATGGCGAAATTTTTCGAAAATTTAGGGTGTTAGCCAAATTTTTGAAATTTTGAAAATTCTCAGAAACTGAAAAGTTGGAGAATGAAAGTCAGATCGAATGTAGAGTTGATTAATCAAACCACTTTCGACTTTGTTCCTTTTCGGGGACGAAAAGTTTTAAGTGGGGGAGATTGTAATAACCCGGAAAATCTGGGCCAGTTTAAAATTTTTATTTTGGAAATTTTGACGAATTTTGATTATTTAAAATTGATTATTTTAAATAATATCGATGATAAATTTATTTTGAATATAATTCGAACAAATATATTTATACACGTCGTCGTTAGAATATAAATATTTATATATAATTATAAATAGAATTGAAAATGGCGCGGTAGTTCGATAATTCGATTTCAAACTTCAATTGAATATACCGGGTGCAAAACAATCCGGATTTTAGTGAAACCAAAAACATTAGGATCTAATTGACAATATCTTTCCAACGAATCCGAAAAATCAAGATTTCATAACGGGAATCAAAAGATATGTCCAGTTGAAAATTCTGAATAGTCGCTATGGAATTCAGGCCCTTAAAAATGGGAATCTTGCAAACGACCTCGGATTTCGACGAAACCACTTTTGTTGGATCCGTGATGTCAAATTTTTGCTAGGTTTCAAATTTCATAATTTTTCGAATCAATATGTGAGCGTGGCAAAGGAAAACGCGTTTGACCAGTTTCAGTTGATTTTAATCAACTGGAAAATGGCCATTTTTCAAACGGTCTCAGAATTCGATGAAACTAGTTTTGTTAGGACCGTATCGTCAATACGAAGCTAGAAAATATTTTTACGGAATTTATAGAGTTGTTATGTGACCCCGGTAATTTGAAATGTACGTTTAAAATTCAATATAATGATTTAAATGTAAATTCAACGGAAACAAATCGAAACGATCAAATCAGCTTACGAAACATGTCCCATTGTGTTCGGAATAGGGGTAAAACGCTATGGACGACAGGCGGTCGGTTCGATTTCATGGGCGTATGAAAAGTCAACTTAGGAGAGAGAAATTAAATTAATTAAATAAAAATTAAAAAAAGGGAAAACCCTCGCCTCCCTTAAACTCTTCTGGCCCCCCCCCTCGTTCGTTCGAAATCAAAAAAAAAAAAAAAGAAACCCAAAAGAAATCGCGTCGCCCCCCCATCCGCTGCCGCCATCGATGGCGACCTCCCCATCGCCGGAGCTCCACCAAAGCCATCCCCCTCTTCTCGCCGTCCCTCTCCCCTTACAGACCCTCCGCTACCCCAGAACGCGAGCCTCCCCCTCGACTTCATCGGCCGTCCCCACCGCCTGCGACCACCCGCGACCCCCCACCCTTGCGCCTCTTCGACCCTCCGCACCATCCTCCAGCTGCCGACGTCCTTAGCCCTAATCCGAACAGTAAGTTTTTATTTATTTATTTTATTTTGGCTAATTTAGTTTTCCATATATATATATTTCTATTGTTTTAAAATCTGAAAAAGCACGTAAAGATTATAATTTTAACTTAGTAAAAATTCAATTTTCCTTTATATAAAGAGTAGCGAAGAAAAATACGACGTTTATCATGAAATAACATGGTGAAAATACGATTTTTTTTAAGTAGCAAGATTGAGTTTTTATAAAGTAGAAGGATTGGATTTTTTAATAAGAAGAAGATTTGATTTTTTATCCAGCAAAGAAGTAATTTTTAATTATATAAAAATTCGATTTTTATATATAGAATAGTATAGTAAAAATTCGATTTTTATATATAGAATAGCATAGTAAAAATTCGATTTTTATATATAGAATAGTATAGTAAAAATGTGATTTTTATATATTGAATAACGATATAAAAATTCGATTTTTATATATTGAATAGCGAAGTAAAAATTCAATTTTTACATATGTAGAGAATACGGTAGAAGAAAGTGATAAGAGACGAGAACAATGAAGATTTCCATCAAAGAAGAGTCAAGATGATTGGATAGCTATCGGTGAGAATTTCTCACCTTTCAATTTCTTTTTCTAGTTATATATATATATATACTAGGATGCAGACGGTGCTTAGTAGCACCTGACACAATCGTCCACAGACCATGGACTTGTTTGTTTGATTGCAAAAATTAGTTAGAGTAATTGATTGAAATTTGTTTGTTTGATGAAATGAAATTGATTGGATTGATGTGTGAATGGCGTGGGCCTTCACTAGACCGGGGATAAGGCTAGGCCTCGTCCCGTTTCTAGTATCGTGCCGTTATGCTGCAGAAATTTTCTAAAATATGTTAGAAAAATAAAAATATCAATTTTATTGAATAAATGAACTGAATAGAAATTCATATGTTAAAATAAAATAAATTGATCGTTAAAAATATAATTTTTAACGTGAAAGTGAATAAATAGATATTTATAGACAAATCGGCCGATTTGTTTATATGCACTGATTTGACTGATATTGATTGGGTCGATAAATTTTACACATCGCCCAACTGCACAAATAAAATCTGTGTTTGATTGTTTGAAACCCCACACGGGTGTTGGGATGAAATTTGAAGTTCACTCATCCTGATTAATTAAATATGTCAATCGATTGATTGACAGGCTGTTATAAGCGTTATATATTTATATTTGATGCTTATACAGTGTAGTGCACTTTGGTTGATGGTTGATTATTTTTCAATGCTATTATATGCGTGTGATGTATGAAAATCCATATAATTAATGTTATATGGTAATTGATTGGGCCTCATTCCAATTTAGAAAATAAAGAATATTATAAAATAAAGGTTCATGTGTTGACAGTACTCATCCGTTGAGATTAGTCATGTGTTGAACGAAATATTTTAATAATAGAAATATTTGAAATAGAAATATTTGAAATAGAAATATTTAAAAAGGAAATATTTGAAAAAGAAATATTTGAAATAGAATATTTGAAAATAGAAATATATGAAGCCGTGTTGATTAGATTGACGCCATTTTGACGTGAACGATATTTATATCGATTTTATTCATTTTAAAATGAATATTGAAAAGTGATTTCGAAATCGAATATTTTGAAATAAAATTTGAATCGAATTGAAAAGAAAATGAATTCGAATTGAATATATAAAGAAAACGAATTCGAATTGAATATATAAAGAAAATGAATTCAATTTGAATATATAACGAATTTGATTTCGATTGAATATATAACGAATTGGATTTCAATTGAATATATAACGAATTTGATTTGATTAGAAAATGAATTGAATTTGAATTGAATAGAGAATGAATTGAATTTGAATTGAATAGAGAATGAATTGAATTTGAATTGAATAGGAAAAAGAATTCGAATTGAATTGAAAAGAAAATGGATTCGAATCGAATTAAAATCGATTTGAATTAAAATCAAATAGAAATGAAAGTAAAAAGGATTTATAATAGAAAATTCAATTTCGATTTGAATTTGAAATAAAGGTTGAAATTGTTTTTGAAATGAATTCAAAACTATTTATAAAATTCGTTTTAAATAGAAATCGACGAAATATATATTATATATTATATATAATGGCCTGAATAGAACGCGCCGCGCCGGCGCAGTTCGCGAATTTCGACCATTTATTTAAAACGAATATCATGGGAGATCCGACCGTCGGATTCTCCTAAAACCGGAACCGTTGGGTTCGTATCGAAAGGAGCTTTCTAACGAATGTTAGAAATTTGAAATCTAACGGTTGGATTTGGAGATACGTCCAAATCAAATTCGTAAAAGGTCGCTGTAAGTGCAGTTCGATGGCCGTTGATGGAAATCGACTGTACGGGCCTTGATAAAATTATTAAAAATAGTAATAATTTGTGTAAAATCATAAGAAATGATTTGGGAAAAATTGGGATTAAAAACTCCATATTTGAAAAGATAAAAATAGATTTTTATCGAAATGAACTAGTTTTGAACTAGAATTATAATTCTATTTATTTTTAAATAAATAAATTGAATTTAAAAAGGGTTTTAAAAATAACCAGAATTTCCAATGATTGCATTGGAGTGGATTTGAATCAAAATTGTCTTCGGAATATTTCGATGTTGGAATTCGTGATTATACAGATGTTGTTATGGAAATTTGAAAGATATAGATATATATATCGTTATTTCCAATACGGTATCTGTTGGTCATAGAATTTGATATTGAATATAAGCCGATATATTTTCTATTCAGAGCCTTGTATTTAATATCAAATGTGATTTGGGTTTGTCGTGAATGGTGTCTTCATTAACACTGTTCTTGAATCCAGTTGAGAAAAAGATTGAATCTTTTTATTTAGATTTAATGAAGTGTACCAATTAAATAATATTTAATTGGAATTGAATTGATATTGATTTTTGGGTTTATCGTGAACAGTGTTTTGAATAACACTTGTTCTTTAACCTGATAATTAATGGAATGTGACTTTGGGTTTATCGTGAACCGTGTTTTTAAATGACATGGATTCTTTAACCCAGTTAACGATTAAAACTAAGTGGAGTTTTAATGAATCTTTAATTAGATTGAAATGATCGAGGATGGAGTATCACCAGTTTTGCTCCAGGCGATAGGTAAACCTTTAATTAGATTTGAACGTGAAATGGTAATTGAATTTACCGATAACACCGTGGTGATAGATATGAAGTGCTACCAGTTTTACTTCATGGGATGAATAGGTTGGGATTGGGAAATTAAAACAAATGATTACTTCGGTAAGTTTCGTTAATCCCGACTAATTTGAATTGATATTCAAAAATAGATTAAAGAATAAATTCAAGAATTTATCTTGGATAAAATTAATGGGAACCTTTCCCTATGAATGTGAAATTTAGAAACTAACTGTCGGTTAGCTAAGTAGAATGGTTTTCTGGATATTGATCTGATGTTGGTTTCGGCCTTCGGGGTTAATATTTGGGGAATTATTCTCTTGATTAATTTACGGTTAGTGACTGATGAATTGGAATGAGGCGTATGTTGTGTTTGTGTAACACTTATTTAAAGTATACGCGAGTTATTCGGAAAGACCGGGTTTATCCCATTCTGAATAACTGATACGACGATAAGTCGAAGATGAAGACGATGGTCGAAGACCGGAGGTCTTCACGTCGTTTGGGTGATTACTGATGATCTTGATTGGGCTGTACACCCAAGAAGATGGAAACAGTTGGTGATCGTCCAGACGTGCTTGGAGATCGATGGATATGCGGGGTACTAGGTGCCTCCGGTTTCGTTCAGACCCCGAACGGACTTGTAAATGGACTGTGTGTCTGACATTGGATTTTAGTCCGTGTGATTAATCTCTATTAAATATATAGCTGTTTGGCGGCGGAGAATTTATTCTCTTGCTTAACGCCCTTCTCTGAGACGTACGAGCTCAGGGGTTATATATTGATGGATATCAAACGCATGGAGTGAATTGCCTGTGTGGCATGCCTAAGTGGCAATTGATCGAGGCTTCTGTTGAAAAGCAAAGTCTTGTGGTGATGATCAAAGCACGACCTTTGTGGCGTAGCTTTGTGTAATGTTTACTTCGCGAGTTTCACACCCGGTATGAACCAAAAACGGGAGACGGACCTCAGGGAGGACTTGCGTTTCTTTCTAGCTAGAAGTGGTGTCAGTGGTTTTACACGCCCTGACGAGTTTGACTTATGTGGTTGTTGCTGTTGCGAGGCGCCTCGATTATATCGGTTTCGGCCGATGCATTCTGGCCGGCAGACGGACCAGACTTACACCCCATAGGGTGGGGGAACGTAGTGTTCAGGCATAATAATCCACATCGGTGGACCGGCCCTGTCGCTCCAAGGCTTGCCTGCGCGCTTGCCTGAGACATGGGCTAGATTGTCTCAAATCGGTTGAGGACTATCTTTTGCCTCGGTTCATAGACGGAAATCCAATTCCCAAATACGTGACATTTGCGGTTTTAATTGTAGAACTAGTACGGCGACATGATATATGGTACCCATGCTGTCTATGATTGATACTTATGATTTGAAGTTGTTTTATACACTATGCACTTATAGTAGTATCAAATGATTTGTTTTAAACGTATCAAGCATTCTTTGGCTGTTATAAGGGAAAACCCTATCCCCCGGCTTGCGTTGCATTGTGTGATAGGACCTGGGTCTTATAACAGCTTCATTTTTCCTTATTTAGCATTGCGCTGTTTGTTTTATGCACTGGTGTTCTTGGGAGGAAACCCGTTCCGTGTTATACGGCGTGGTCCCTTGATTTACCTAACTTTAAAATAAAGATTAATAACTGTTTTAGTTCTCACACCAGTCACATGACTGACCTGGAGTTTATTGTTTTAACCTAAACTCTGGGTGCCCCTATTTGTACACGGGCAGCTAGTAGTTTTGGTTTTGCAGATTTATATTCACAGGATCCTGGTTTACAGCTGGAATGATATCCGGAAAGCTTTGTATCCGTATATGTCTTCTAGTTGTGTATTGTATTATTTTCCACTGCTATGTATTTTAAATGTAATTTAAATCTCTGATATTTCTGTGTAATATTCATTTATACTCTGTATATTCTTGTAATCTGGTGCATTGTTGTAATATACAATGAAATGTTCTTCTGTATGTGTTCTGTTGTGGTTTGTTCTCGAACTATCCGCTCTTTCCTTTACGGGGAAGTTACGGGTTTTTACAAGAAATCAATATACGTGATCACCTAGACATACTCTATTAGACATCCGTCCATACAAGTCACCCAGGAACAGGATGAACCGAAGGCACTATTCTGTAAACAGGATAGCCCTTGCATAACTCCGTCTTCAATTTCCTTTGGCATATAAAATTCGCAACGCTTATGCCAATACAGAGTGGTTCTTTGGATAATATACCAACCGGTCTCTCCATATTAACAACGTTAAAATGGTCAAAACTTCGATAGTCTATGATTTAACTATCGAATAAAAACAGGTGTGCAACCAACGATATTATTTCCAAATGGAAATTTATATCAATCAAGCATCATTAAACATTTATCTCTTTAGTTCATTTTTCATCTCCTGTTTCCCTATATTCAACATTTTCTATTCTCTAAATTTAGAAAATATATGTTATTACCATTGGAAAACATTTCCATTCCTTGTTTTCTATATCAGAAAACATTTCTGGTTTCTTATTTGGAAAACATTTCTAAAGCTTCTTCATTGGACTTAGACAGAGGTTTAAACAAACATCGCTATGCCAACTCAAATCATTTCCTTTACTGCCGAACCTTAACTATTCCTTAGTTAAAAACGAAGCCAATCAAGTTGGGGTAGAACTACCTCTCAGACCTTAACTGAACAACATTTCTAACTTTGAAATAGGCAAAGTTAACTTTATATTCCTTTTACTAACTTCCTTACTTAACCCTCCTTCGAATAGCTATATTCGATTTACTCTTTTCACTTAACTCTATTCGATTAACCCCTATCAATTAACTCTATTGGACCAACACTATTGGATTAACTCTATTCGACTAACGCTATTGATTTACTCATTTCACTTAACTCCTTTCGAATAAACTATATTCGATAACTCCTTTTTCTTTCTTCGAATAAACTATATTCGATTAACTCCTTTTACTTTAACTCTAATCGATTTACTAACATCGGTTATCTTCTTTTACTTTATTCTCTAATCGATTAACTAACATCGATTAACTTCTTTTGCTTTAACTCTAATTGATTTACTAACATCGATTAACTTCTTTATTCTATTCGAATAAACTATTCATTTATAAAGATTTACTTTTAATAACAGTTCTTTACAAATGATTTCCCCTTTTATAAAACTCTATTCGTTTTAAAAACATTTTTCCCTTTTTATTTACTTTCGAAATATTTCCTTTTTATAAAATCTGTTGATTTTATAAACTCCCTTTATTTCAATATACATCCCAGGGTCTTTATGATATTTAAAATATCGAATAAAAATGATCAACATCATTCCAACACCCATAATCCATAACAGATTATATAACACATCATATATCACAATATATGAAAACAGTAAAATAAATGTTGAGGAATCCAGTTGGATTCCTCCAACCTGTTTCCCTGCATCACAGATGTTAAACAATATAGATAACATCACTTTCAGTTCCATATGATATATTCTGTTAAACAGAATCAATATAGAAAATTTAACTAACTGACTAGCAGTTTAATCAAACAGTCAACACACAATCAATCATCCAATACCTAACAATTCTAAAAATACAACATGAAATTATAAACTGTTCAGAGTTAGTGAGATTTACTCACATTGGCAGTTCATCGTTAAAGAACGATAAACTGTTGTTTGATTTGAATCAAACAATTTATTTCGCTGTAAATTCAAACGAGCTCGAATTCACCTCCAGTCAGTTCCAGTGTGTAGCCGCCGTCCATATGATCCCAACGCAACTTACGGTTCGTCAATCTGATATCGTATGACGAAGATATTGCATTAACAAGTTAATACACTTTAAATTAAATTAAATAAAACTAAATTTATTTAACTATTTGGTCCTTACCCCTTTAAATCCCCGGCCCATCCCCTTTTATCAGCCCACGGCCCAAACTCTCTTCTTCCCTAATCAAATCCCAAACCGCAATTACCAGTCCTCAGCACCATTAACTAACTTCCATCTCCTTCCTACTCCATCTCCTCTTCACCGAACCTTGAAGTAATTAGACCAAAACAATCAGCGTCCTACTCTCATTAGCCCCATCCCAATTTCATCAACTTCGAACACGGTTTTCAACTTCCGACCTCAGCTGTTCCCACGAGGCACAGTACATACGACGAACCTTTTTGTCACGAAGTTACCCCAAACTCAACCAAAACGAGCGCCTCCTCACAACGATAACCACTGCGCCGCCCAAAACCCACAACAATGACCCAACTCCCTCGAAATCGTAACCCTATTCGGTTCCTGCTCGAAACTTCATGTGACTGAAAAGCGTTCGAATCTCCCAAACTGGATATGGGTTTAAAGCTCAAAGCTTGAGGATTTCAACCATATACATCATGGAATTTATAGATCGATATTTGATTTTATTTTGATTTCTGTTCTTGCGGTTTTTGGCTAAGAAATTTTGGGAATCCTCTGCGTTATAACTATTGGACGAGAGGTTGAAAACAAAAGCAACGTGGCCTTGGTTAGGTCCTGTGATTAGTTGGGATATTTTTAATTTGATTATTTTATTTTATTTTTAATCAAATGCTGCTCGTACTCGTCCTCTAAAATTCCAGCGATCACACAAGATACCCAAAAATTACGAAAAGTGACACGCTGCTAGAGTTCGACATTACGGTCCCAATGAAACTGGTTTCGTCGAATTCCGACTTTGTATGCTCACACAGCGTATTTTTAACCGTTAAAATACTGACTATTTTTCACTCTAAAAATCCGTACGGCTACACAGTGACTCTAAAAATCACGAAACTGGAAATCTAACAATTATTTGACATTGCGGATCTAACAAAATTAGCTTCGTCGAATTCTGACTTCGTTTGAAAAAGTGGCTATTTTTAAAGCTCTGGATGACCCATTTAAATATATAAATATATTTAAATATAATTAAATTAAATATTAATAAATTAATATTATCGTATATATTCACATATGATATCGTACAGCTCCAGAATATCATATCAGAATTTACAGTTTGATATTTTAGATTCCAGATTATCTCGATATTCTGTTTATACTGAAAATCCATTTATAACGTATATAAAGCGTCGCAAATTATAAAGGAATTCCACAGCGACTTTTATGAAATTTGATTTGGACATAAATCACAATCTACACAACGAAATCCCGATTTTTCTCTTCCACTAAAAAGATATACTCCACCAGCTCCACAAGTTTCTTGTTTCACAGAAATCCGGCTTAAAACGAATCCTGTACATTCAGTTGAAGTTCGAATCGCCAATTTACGAACTGCAGCGCCATTTCGAGCTCAATTATAATTATATTATAATTCTACGTTCAAACCACCGTTTATATAATATATTCGTTATTCAAATTCAATTCCAAGCTGAATTAAATATCACAGATGATCTGGTTCACACCATATCGTCATTTCAGCCAATTCTAATTATTTCAGAATTAAATATATTATTTAATTTTATTATTTCAATTATATATTCAACATTATTTAATTCCACGACCATTAAATTCACTATATCACCATTGATATAAATAAATAAATAAATCATAATACCCCTGCCAATGCGGGTCATTACAGTCCCTAGGTATTGAAAGAACCTTTTCGAGGTTCCAACACTCCCCATGGTGCAGGTCGGATCCAAACTCATCTAAATAACAACTATGAAGGCGATGTATTAAACCTCCACTGCATATCCCTAGAAAGGAAAAATCCACTGTTTTGTATCATTTGTAAAACTTCATACAATAAGTCAACCAAAATGTCTCTGTCCTCAATTAACATCCAAAATTAAGTCATCAGTTCCTTGTTTTCTTCGCAGAGAATTTCCCTGTGTTTACGGGCTTTCTTTAACCTGGGTGTCGCTTCATGCTCCTTATAAGACATAAGATTATGTGCACTCTTTGAAAGATCATGGTATTTTCGAGATAGGGAATTATAATCTTTTAATTCCTTTTGCTCTATATAAGAATGAGTTAATTACTTTTGTTTATTATCCGATTCTGCTCTAAGGTGAGAAACAAATTTTCTTTTGGACTATTTGATATAATGATAGGAAACTAGTTACAGTCAAATGCTTGGGAAAGGTAAGAACACTGTAAGAACAAGGTTTATACCTAAGAGATAAGAACCTCAGAATCAACTGGTTTCTCTCTTCCCAAGAGACTGGAGGTGCCACCATCTTTAAATGAAGGAGGTTCAAAATCCTGGGCAACATGGAAACCTCCAACATCGTGACTATGCCTATAAGAATCATGAGATGCTTCGGCACTTGTAAGAGGATCATTTCTGTCCTTATCATGTTCATCTTGACAATCCCTACCTATGGAACCATCACCGACTTTTCCTCATCATCATCAACGAAAATAGAAGTCTCTTCTCCTTCACCAGAATCACCAGAAAGGTCATCGATGTATAGAAGGTCTTCAATTTTAGTTTTTCCCTTCTATGGCATCTCGACACCCTGTTTACCCAACTCGATCCGCTCCATAACTTTATCCTTGATAAAAGGTGGAACAGTAGTAGTTCGAATCTCAAAAAGATTCTAAAAGTTGTCAGAAAGAATGTGAAATAAGGCATCTTCGTAACACTTAATCTTAATTTTCGAAAGATGAACATGAGAAAAATAAAAAATCCTGCCTTTGGCTTCACATATTATCTGCATAGCACGATAAAGCTTCTCTTTCTTCTTCTGAAGCTCATCAGCACGAGTTACCACATCTTATGCTATCTAATGTTCTAAGGCCGAAACTTTATTGGGAACCGAGTCCTTAGTCTGCCTTTCCTACTCTAAAGCCACCTCAGCGTGTTCAAGGGAAGCTCTCAACCTGTCACATTCATCACTTAAAGCTTCGTTAGCCTCACGAAGTCAAATTATCTCAGGGGTTGAGGAAGAAGGAATTGACTTAAACGAAAGCCATCTTTTGATAATCTAAAAGAGTAGAAGAATTCGATCAACAGCCGCAATAAATTAAAAGCAAGATTAAGAGAGAAAAGTTCGTACCTGAAGTAGTTGGTTAATCAAACATTGATCGAAATCTGCCACATCTGGAGAAGAAGAGGGTAACGAGATGTCAGCGACCTCCAGACAAGTAAGAGCAAGCTTCATAAAGTCAACAAAATTTGTTGAAGGGATGGGAGGCCTCAAAGTCTCAGTAGACTAAGAAGTTGGAATTCGCAATGTAGCATGTGTACCCAATTCTGATGTACTTGGAAAGGATGGCGGCACGACATAACCTCCACTTTTCTTACCGAAAGTGCCCTCGTAAATCGTAGAAGTGGAAAAATCAAGTTTTAATTTCTTAGTTTGTTGTTCGACAGGTAACTCAGCCAAACTCTTGATAACAACGGCAGTGGATTGATTTAAAGCATCTATAAGGGTCAAAGCTTCCGAAGCCAAAATTCCTAGTCAAATAAAAAATCAAAGAGAAGTTTAGAAATGTAAAACTTGAATATTAAAGAGGCTTTAATAAAGAAACTGACAATTCAATAAGCATGCCGGGAGACAAAGGGGTAGAAGAAGTGAACACATCTAAACCCAACGTCAAACGCTTAGATCCTGAAAAATGAATGGGTGGACGTCCCTAAACCTTTTGTCCATCAAGAAGAAGATCATAATGATGCAACTTATCTGTGGTTAGCAAATCAATCATGTGGCTTTTTAAGTAGATTCAAAATGAACTCAAACACACGAGATTCACTTTCTGTTAAAGTAACCTTCTTGGAAGTAAGATCTAAAGAAGAAACTAAAATTTGGTTATGTATAAGAAAAGTAATCACTCATAAAAGGTTGGAAAACCCACCATAATCAGCAAATTTGCCTGAGATACCAATTGAGCATCTGATGAAGAAGAATTGATCTTCCTAAGATATAGCCTTACCTGCACCATCGCTAATAATCTTCCTCAAAGGGTTGGTGCGGAATATAGGGAGGTCAACACCTCTTGAAAAACGCACTAAGTGCTGAATGAGATTACAAGTGAGAGAGGCCTGACCCGACTCAAAACCGAGTATTTCAAGACATAGAAGCAATGTATAAGTGCTTAGTGGGAGCTGGATAAGTGCAACCTCCTTATCCAGTAGAAGTGGAGATATGAAAGTTGGGAAAGGAAAGAAGCCTCCTTGCCATATATGCATGGCCGAGTATGCAAAATATCCTTCAGGAGGATCCATAATATTATCATGGTAGGTAGCGGGTATAGCGTCCACATTGTCCATTCCAGAGCTACCAAGGATGGAATTTACTTCATCCTGTGAAGTCATTAGAGATTTCTTCAAGGTGAAAGGTATCCTCTTTCGAGAAATGCCAAGAACACCAGTTTGCGATGGACTGGAACTCCTTTTGTCAGACATCGCACTGCCCGGTGATATAATTTCATAAATGCATCAATTGGTACCATACTCATTGGTATATAATGAAGTGACAACATATGAACCTATTAGTGATAGATGGTCAAGACAGTGAATATTAAGACAATTCTAAAACACCAATTTAAGCAAGATAAGTAGCAAATTTTACATTTGTTAAGGAACAGCCAAGCCCTTAGTGATGACAAGATTAGCCTTTCATAAGGATAATGCCAGAAAGAGTCAGAGGAAAAGGTAATGGTTAAACCAGAACCGAGCAACCTTAAGTCATCACCGAAGGCCTGGATGGCTTCCGGAACCGGCACATGGAACCAAAGTCGAAAGGTCGCAATGATAAAGTTCCAAAATTCTACCGATACCAAAACTAGAGAAAAATCATCCTTTTGACGACCCTATCAAAAATTTCACCTATTTAGAGTCAAACTGACTCTCACACATTACATAATCACTGGAACTGGTATTGGTAAAAGGGGGAATGGCCAAACCATCGACTTTGGCAATAAAATTGCTGGTGCTAATAGCATCATTTTCATCACTTAATTGTCAAAATAGACTCTTTTATGCAAATTGCATAACTTGAAACCCTATGAATTAATATTTAGGGGAAGAACATATGTGTTGCTCACTTTCAATCATAATCCAACTCATCGACATTCAAATAACTTGTATTTAGCATACAAAACCCTAATTATTTTAGACACAGTGATTTGATTCCTATTTAGAGTTCAAAGCAGAAATATTTACGAAAGATTCAGTCGAGAAGTTCTCAAAAAAAGCTTCAAGTCCTCAAAGAACAAATAATCTGGCTTGAGAAAATGATGTTGCAGGTATAAAATGAAGAATAAAAAGCAATGGTAATTATGGAAAAATTATCTCTAAACCACACCGTACAAATAAAGACCAATTAACGCTTCTTATCATGGGAGATCAAAAGACGCAGGGATGACATTTAGGAAAAGACAAGAGTTTGACTCGAAAAGTCGAAAATACCCCTTCATTAGGGAGGGAAAATGTTACTTTCAAAATTAACTTTGAGACAGGCTGACGGTGAAGGGGTATCGGATGAACACAGGCACAAAAGAATCCTCCGAAAGCAAAAGCCAGATACAAAGAGAAACCGAGAGCATAAGGGGCTACCCAAAATGTGTATGACCAATACCGTCCCATAAGGAAGAATTCAAGCTACGTACAAAACAGGAAGTCCCGGTAGGGTGGTCTCGGCATAGTGAACGGGCGATGAAAGGTCATCTAAATCAAAACCCAGAAAGATGGAAGGACTATCGGTATTAACCTACTTAACACCGATACATCAGGAGATAAAGGTATCAAGAATACCAAGATGAAAGCACGTAGGGATTATCCAGAACCAGCTTTCGAAACATCCACTGCATAAACACTAAAAGGCCATATTGATAAACCGCAAACTAACCACTGGGAGCTACCTTTTGAAAGACCAGGCTATACCCGAAGGCTCTACCAGAAGGCAAACCAGAACCCTAAAGGGGATACAGACTATCCATACTAATCTGCTCGGTACTGACACCGACAGGGGTTCTGAACCGACATCTATCTACATACATCACCAGGGTGAGCTTCTCAAAGTGTTCATGAGAAAATCGGAATCCTACACCCGAAAGCCACAACCAGGAGCACAAATGTCCTTCAAAAGCCATTTACATCGACAAGCTCATGCCAATCTCGAAGAATCTTAAACTGACCGGGACCCTCGCTACGGAAGCTATAATCAGCACCACAAAGGCGGTAGGAAGCTAAACATCCGAGACCAAGGAGAAAAGCGATCAACAGATGCTTCTGCAACCCAACAGCCCAAGCAGAAGGCCCCCCTGATTCTCTATAAATAAGACCCCAAGGATCACATTTTGGGGACGATTTTCTCATTCTTATTCTTGTATTCCTTTTTTCTTTAGAGTAAACCCTAATTCTCATATCAATTTAGGGATTTCTTCTATTCTATTCTATTCATGTATTCTAAATCAAAGAACAACAAAATGTGAATCAATACTTAGTATTTCCTTATGGGTTTACCATGTGATTTCTCAATCATTTTTGTCGCAACTTACTTTTTCTTTCTGCATGTGTATGAACCTATATCCAAACCTTTACGCAAGCTAGGTGAAACACCCCCTCTCTACAAATTTAGGCCCTTCTGCGAGCTTAGAGCAGAACCCCTTTCTACAAACCGTTAAGCCATTCGCTAAGGGTTGTGCTTAGGAATCCTTCATCCCAAGATAATTGTTGGTTCTTGAATCGCTTAATCGTGATGCTCACCCCATTGAGGGAAGAGTAACTATTCTTTTGGATTCTAAACCATGATATCTAGGAGACGGTGAACTAACTCAAACTTGTGAAGGGTAAACAACCTATTTTTTCCCTTGGTCCAATTCCATAGACTTATCTCTGGTGTTGACGAAAAATAACGTTAACAGAGTAAATATACACCGATCAAAGACAAGCTTGGGATGAAATAATTAAATACGCTGAATGGAGCTTATAAAATCAAGTTGTAATGAAGTTTGTACGATACTAAGTTTTAGTCAAGTTTGTTTGTTATTTCTACTTTGTATGAATACACTGAATGGAGTTTATAAAATAAGTTAGTTTGTTTGAAATTTATGAAGTTTGTTTCTATGTTGATCAATTATAAGTCTTCTACAAATCAAGATTAAAATGAAGTTTGTTATGAGGTTGTAATTAAGTGGCTATTGAAAGCCATATTCAAGTGGATATTGATGTTTTAATATGTTAGTAACTCAACTGTATGGATGCTCGTAATCCCAAAGTGATTAATGTATTCATTTTTTTTTGCTGAAACCAGGTTACCACATAGAAACAGAACATGCAAAAAAATATTAATCACATAGGGGTTGTATGTGTTTTCTATGTAATCACCCCCAGGTTGGCGTGGATATTTCCCTTTCCACGTATAAGATATATATGGAGTGGAATTTACCATCCCAAGCTCACACGTAGAAGGGCAACAATTTTTCATGTTCTAGATCGGAAAAGATGTATGATGAAAAAGATATGATACATGTTGTGAGAACGTGACCAATTTTTATTCATGTACGCCTTATACGTGGTTTTATTATTTTCCTCATTGTTTCAGTCTGTGGTAGCTGAAACCATGGAAAAAAAATTATTTCAGAGCACAAACCAAATACTATATCATGAACCAAAAATATTAGAGTAAATGCAATGGCACAAACCAAATATTATTTCACAAACTAGTGAACTCTATATCCCAAACCAAATATTATATCACAAACTTGTAATCACCATCCCAAACCAAAATAGTACATCCATATCATTACTTAACGAACCAAATTCATATACACCCACATACCAAAATCATAACGAAATAACTATCGTTGCCCCAAAATAAAACATCGTGACATACCTAAATCAACATACAATACATATTACATACCACACTAATTATAAGTTATATGAAACAACTATAACTATGCGCCACAATAGTTACAACTGACGACGTATGTAACGTCCACTGGTAATCCTAGTAGTTGCAACCTGAGTGTTAGCTTCGTTGAGCAGGCCATGCACATCATACAGAGTCTTAAGAAAATGATCATGTCAGAAAAAAACTACTATTCTCATGTCATAAAAAATCCAAGCTCATGAAGTTGTTTGATACATGAAACGTTATTTTCCCAACTCATTACTTTCTCAAAGCTGCACGTCTAATGACCCGACTAAAACCTATTGCAACTATGTTCCCAACTCATCATCGACAATAATTTGATACATGAAAGGTTAATTTCAATCTTTATTTTTCCTTATATATATGAAGTCAAAATTAACAATAAAAGTTTATTACTTTTATTTTAATGTTTATTAATTTAAAAGTCGTAAATAATGCACTTGAGATAACATAGATTAGTTGAAAGAAAGAAAAAAAATAAGTTGTAGAATACAACCAATCATAGATTGGCTGAAAATGAGATGCTTCAACCATTATATTAGCATACAACTTAGCAGGATTTTGAACCCATGCAACACTGTTATCTCTATACCAACCAACATAATCATACGTGCAACTTAGGTAAGACTGACTGAGTGGTATTGATTGATGCCCTTTTGCAATTACATGATGAATCCAATTCTCCTATATTCCTTTTAAAAATTGGTAGCGCACATGAGTGTACGTAGTTGATGTTGTTCCTCATCATGCATTTGTATTAACTGGAGGAATAGAAGCTATTGGTATTTTCTGAACTCTACCAAACTTTATAAGAACATTGTCTGGATTGGCTCTACAACTTTGAGGCAAAGGATACAACCACCATACCAAGAAATAACATGTAACGGATAATAGTGACGTGCAAAGATGTAACGATCAAATATAACCTGTAATCGAATGACAAAAGAGTAATTAATCTTGTCGTACAAATAATAAAAAATAAATGCCATCCTACATACCATGTAGTAATTTACTTTAGTACCATTACACAAGAGGTTGAGATATTTACCTGTTCAATTTGAATATTATCGAGAAAATGCGTAGATTTAAGACTGACAAAACACTATTAATAGATGGATTCCATCTAGCAGCAGGGGGGAAATTCTCATAGTACAGATTGGTTGACGGATGAAAGCAAGGGAAATGCTCAAATCCGTGCTTCTAATAAAAAAAGAAACCCTGCAATCTATTTCATGCCACTACGAGTCGCTAATTCTAGTTCCCTATAGAGAAATGCAAGTATTGCTGAACCCCAAGAGTAATTGTTGGCGCAGCCTAAATATTGTAATAAACAATGAAATGTGAACATGATTCTTGCTTTTGTCCACAAAAAAAGTTTTATCAAGCAAAAATAGAAGATAAGCACGAGCAACACGCCTAATGGCCCGATCAGTCCACTCGCTATTTACATTTTGAAACTGCTCGACTAGCATAGAAAAACTTATTTTATATCCCACCTTATTACTCATTCCCATCCTCCGCTCTGCCAACTTATACACAAATATTTATGCATAATCGAAACTGCTTCTTCTATATCGAAAGATGTGCGCTGTCTAGGTCTACCTTCCATTGGAATATGCAATAGGGAGTTATATCATCAAGAGTAACAGTCATCTCTCCAAATGGAAAATGGAAGGTATTAGTCTCTGGATACCGCCGTTCGACAAAAATGAATATTAAGTGTTTTTTTTTCACACTCCTATAACAGCAGCTAACAATAGGAAACAATCCAAACGAATCTATAATGTTTCTAAATATAGCATTATTTGGAATCGGCCAATCCGCTACCTTGTGTGCATGATTGGCGCATGTAAGTGGTGACCGTTCCAACAAAAATTGACACAAAACTACTACAATAGAGTAAATCTAAGTAACTACAAAAAAATTGAATTAAATTACCTCGCCCATCCATATAATAAATGCAGCATGAGTACCAAATTCCTTAATGAAATCGCTAGTTTTTGGCCCACCATATTCAATTATAGGTTCACTAGATTCAACTTCTTCCTCAGGTTGGTTATCAGTCTCATCATGATTCCATCCTCCTCTTCCTCCCTCACTTCGTCCAACTCGTCTCTCTCCTCATCTGTTGACTTTGAGCCATCTCCTTGTTCCCCCTCCGCTGACTGTGAACCATATATTTGTTCCTCCTCCGCTGACTTTGAGTCGTCTCCTGGTTCTACCGCTAGTTGAGATTCCTGGTCATCCTCCTCTTGCGTTGGACCATGCCGAATAATTTTATGGTCATCTTCCCACCTAAGCCACCCACGACCTGCATTGCTCTTTTTGTTTGTCTACGTCTACTTTTAGAAGACGTCATTTAAGTTCGAGCCATCTGAAATGAACAAAACAATACTCGGTGCAAGAACATTCAGTAAATAATACGTGTCAAAATCAGGTAAGAATGAATAAAACAACAATTACAAGTTCATGTCTGTTGTAATCAATTGATCCTAATTAACTAAACAGCAACAGGTTTCTGTTCCAACCACGCACTAAAAAATGTGGATTATATAATTTCTACGTACAGAGCCTACGTGGAGAAAATGCATATCATGTATGCACTTTGCATGGTAAAAATACATACCACGTACAAAAATTTTACACGCTGCTTCATCGCGTGACAAGATAAAACCATGACCTAACATTATTGAACAATCATACCAAAGTCTCAAGATCTTTGAAATGATAGAAATGTGCTATTAATTTAGTCTTTCCACTCAATTCTCAATGGATCCAACAATGAAATGTGAACGTGTTATAACCGATTATCAAAATCGGGAAAAACACCTGCTATTGATTTGAAATCTAAGGCTCCAGAAATGATTGAGCGGATGAATGAATGCTCGTACTCCTTGCGATCTATGGATGAACCGTAGAACTTACCTCTAGAGATTGAACGATATGCGATTTGAGATAAACAATATGGAAGAAATGATTTTATGGTTTGGAGTTTTAACGTGAGAGGAGTAAGAATGGAAGAAATGAAAAATGAAAGGAGGGCTATTCACAAATTTTAGATCATAGAATTTGTTTGTCTTTACTTAAAAGGTGCAATTTAGAGGAAGATCCATTGGTTCACAATTTGTGTGTTTCATTTTTTGTCACCATTCTATGTTCAAATAGACTTTCTCATGGCACCCCTTTAACACCTCTATCTGTTCCAAATCACAAATCCAAATCCAACTTGAATTTTTAGATGTTCAATCCATACATATATTATCATCTGTCCAAAATTTGAGCTCGTTCCAACACTCGTAACATTTTCAGAATCTTAGCTCAATTATTCAACGTTCGGACATTTATTCGAACCGTTAAATTTAAACATCAGATATATTACTCTAAGAATGTCGGAACAAGCTCAAATTTTGGGTAAATGATAATATATGTGTGGATTGAACATATACAAATTCTTGTTGGATTTGAATTGGTGTACCACACAGATGAGTAGGGGTGTCAAAGGAGTGCTGCAAAAATAGGCTTTAATAGTGTTTGCCATATTAATAGTCAGTTGTTTACCTCACATATTCCTGTTTTATTATGTATGTATATTAATCGCTATTATAAATTGATGATATTATTTTGTTACGGTTTTTTGAACTTGTACATATCATGAGATAATAATATGTTCTATTGCATACAGTTTTATGTACATTTGGCAGGTTTGATATGATATTATTTGTCTGGCTTGAAAAACCGGGTGCTTGAAACTAGTTCAGAATGAAAGGTTTGGTTTCTCTTACCCTTCTCCTTAATCTTTGTGTCCTTATTAATTATACATTGCTTTGATGCACAAATGAGTTAATAACATATCAACATCTTATATATTTCTTTTCAAGCTTTGGAACAAGCATGGACTACTGTGAAGAACAAGCATGGAACAAGCAAAACTTGGGAATTGTGTTGGTTTTATCAAACTGTTAGGCTAGTTTTTTTTAGAGCAAGAACTGTTAGTGTTAGAACCTAAAATGGTTCTAACACCCAAAGCAAGGATGATTCTAAATGAAATAAAAAGAAAATGAAGAAAACACACAATTTATAGTGGTTCAGCGTTAAAGAGCCTATGTCCACTTTGAATTTCTCTAATTGATGATAGGAATACAAGTACAATGATTGTTTTCACTCAATTTCACTCATTAATGAATAATTTCACTCAATCTTCTCCAAAATGTGATTGTGATCTGAATAAAATGATGAAAATCGGTTATGAAAGAAGTTTTAGTTGATGATTTGCCAAAAGATCCCTTCAAATGATCCTTGGGGGTGTATTTATAGGCAGGAAAATCCCCTGGAAGGCATCCGGTTCGGGTACATGTGGTTCTCATCGCTTCAAAGTCGGGATCGGAAGCTCTGGGATGGTGCCAGGGCATTATCTTCATGGGTGAACGTGGGGGAACGAGCACACAACTGCTCTGCATCTTTTGGGATCGTGTGTTATAACCGTTACTGTTTCTGGTTTGGATCGGACGCGTAGAGGAGAGGGGGAGTGGATCGAACGGCTCAGAACCGATCTGGTACTGGTCTTGTATTTTTATTTTCTACTTCAAAGCGTATTGATTCTACTTAGGGCCTCCGAACCAATCCGAGCCTCTATTATGCAATCTTTTAATCAACATTCTTCATCAGTTGTTATTTTTTTGTTTTGACTTTGTGTAGCCTAGTTCACAAAGTAGGCTAACATTTTGCCCCCCTCGATGTACACTTTTATCGAAGATAAAGTGTGCTTTGAAATGGTTCACGCATTGGTTTCCGAATTAAAACTATTGAATGATCGCTTCCATTCAGTTGTAGAGTTGCGTTGCTTCATCAAGTCGCATCTCTCGATGTTTATAAATATATCACTGTATGTTCAAATCACCCCTGTTGCTTTCGATAACATCGGGAATCTTCTTAATATTCAAGTTAGTTTCTTTAGGTAAACTCCTACAGCATACGCTTATGAATCTTCTATTATATTTTGGACTTATCTCACGTTTTGAATCAAAATGAATGATCACGCTTTGGTTTGGCTCAGGCCTCTTGATCCAAGCTGTGCTCCGAACATCATTACGTCAGTAGGCTGGATGGCTTTATGTTGGCTTGGTCTTTCTACTGAGTGGGCCGGTCTGAGCATTGGGGGCCCACGAGAATTCCAGTAGCCCCATATTTTCATATAAATTTGCAAAAGTCTCTTTTCCCCCTTTCATTTTACTTTGTCTTCACTCCTCTAATTCAGTGTGAACCCTAGTGTTTGAATCAGGAAGAAACCTATCCGATTTCTTAAAGCGGTTTCATAGGTGGGACTTCAATCCCTGATTAACTCCGATTTAATAAATTCTAACCCAAATTTTGGAGTGATTTGAGTAATTCTAACTTCGATTTAGTCATATCCGCCATGACGCTGCACTTCCCGTCCTCTCACCATCGTCGTTGGTGGCCTCGTCGCCACCTCAAGATGGTTGTAGAGGATTTCAAAGCCAGCGCCGGCCATGCTAATCTACAAGTGCTCAGTCACAAGAAGGCTTTTGAAAGGAAAGGGGTTAGAGGGTGTTGAAAGAGTGGAGAGGAAGAAAAAGAAGGGAGCGGGGTCGGTTCAATTTGAATACTTAAGAGAGATAAGAAGGTGTAGCTCATGATGGAGGGTGGAATCGGTTCAGGTCGAAAAAGAGGATTATGTTTGTAGAAGGAGGTTGAGTTAAATGGATAGGTCTTGAGATGTTGGTATGGTTCAGTTTGGTGTCAACCGATCCGACCAGAGTTGTCTTCCTTTAACCCCCTCTAATCCGATCCCTTCTCTTCCCTCGCTCCAAACCAATCCGCTCAAGTAAAGCATCCATAGACATCTGAACCGATCTGATTCTAACACAAAGAAAGGGGACTTAAGTTGAACCGATCATAGCATGCACGTTTGAACCGATCCGAAGACATTCAACTCAATGTGCAAGAATGGTTCAACTAATTCAATCAACATTGACTGTGGCCTGTGACTTTATGGACAGTTAGGATAGATCCCTTTTAGCTGCACTTTTTGGATTGATCACAAATACATAACTGCATTGTTCATTGCTACATTGCATATTTACATAGTATTTCTTTAATTCTGTCATTGCATACATACTTTTACACTTTAGCTCAAACACATGCACGTGGGGACACAGGCAATCTTACTCTGACTCCTTCTATTGTTTCTTTAATAGTTTAGTAGAAATGACTGAGAGGCGCTCATCTAGATTAGCAGAAAGGAAAGATGCTGCTAGATCATCCGAGAATCCACCCATTAAAGGCATATCTTCCACTTTAGATTCAGGTTGGAATAGTACAGGTCCAGACTATGAAATTGGAACTCATGGAAGTGATGTATCATCCGTGGATAATGTTTCTCTAGGCAAGGAAGAAGAAGGAGGAGTAGGAGATAATCATGTCCCAGATGAGCTCGGGAATGTTACTATTTTGAAACTGCCAAAGGATTCGGTCGAATCAACGATCGACAATGATAAACGCGCGAATATGTCTAAAACATAGGATTCTTCAAAGAGACATAGAGTTGCCTTCGAAAACGGATCGTTCTCATAACCCACCGGAAGGGTTCATGGCTATCACTAGATTGATGTGCCTGGTTGGGGCAATACCTCTATTTCCACCATAAATCGTCGATTTTCTGAGACAACTGTGGATTTCCCCCATGCAACTTCATCCCAACTCCTATGCTTATTTGTATACTTTATACATAGCATACCAAGAAATTTTAGGTGTAGAGCTTACTTTCGAGGATGTTCATTTCTTTTACAATTTCAAGCATCGAACCAATGACACCCCATCTTTTGTATACTTTGAATCGGTGCCAAAAAAGAAAAATTATCACCGTTCCATTTAGCAGCAAAGCTAGGGACCCGAAACCTGAATGGTTTTATGTTAAGAAGCAGACCGGGTATGTTAGAAGATGAATTAAGTCAAGTAAGGACCTTGGTCCTTTGAGTTTTAGTCCCATCCTTTATCATAAATTTATTAAGCATTGTTTGTTTTCACTTGCAGTTCCTAACCCACCACAAGAGAAGCGTCCGATGCAATTTGATCGTTTGAGTTGGTTACTTAATGGTGATAAATTTTTTTTGACAATCAAGGACTGTTTAGTAGATGAATATCTCCATCGGCATCGTCTAATTGCTATAACTCGTAGCATAGGCCACGTGCAAGGCCCTTGTGTACATATCTCCAGTTAAAGGGCCAGTCGACACTCCACTTCAGAGGGGAGAAAGCTCCAAAGATCCAACAACACCCCTCAGGGATCCTCCTTCTCCCTCCACGACTCAAGATGATATTTTAGCAAATATCGCAGAAAAAGATAGAGACAAGTATATTACTCCTGAGGATGCCGGTACTCCTGAAAAACTAATATCTCCAAAAGAGTTTTCATTAAATACTCCTCAAGGAGATGCTGCTACTATGGATGATTCTACATTTCAGGGTTTGGGAAATATTCCCTTGCCCAAGACACTTTACACCTTAGAATATTTTAGAACGAATCCCTAAACCTTTACTTCCTCAGAAGAAACCACTCCTGTGAAGGCTAAGGAGACCACACATACTGGCCTAACTTCAGGCTTCGGTTGGTTGGGGGAATATCACTTACGATGCGCAAAACACATTAGCACTGCACGTCACTGCACTTACGATGTGTGTAAACAATAGTTCTAAGCTGTACATACCTTGTTTTGCAGGAACCATGATACGTCCCCGCTATGATATTAGGAAGATCCGTTCCAATGTGCCCAGACATGATTCCGACACTGGGCTTGACCATCGCGAAAGCCGCGGTAGGAATGATATGAGGCATTATGATTCCAACCATCCTCATTCTTCGTGCTCCCGTTCTCCTGGTCGGTCCGATCCAGAAAGGTACAAGAGCTACCAGAGTCGTCATGAAGGGGACAAATAGCCTTCCAAAGATCCGACTCGTCCCAAAGAGAAACATCCTCAAGAGAAGCAATTATCTAAGCATGTTGACTTAAAGGATAAACCTAAAGTTCCCGAGAAGATGTCAAGCAAAGGTGATACGTCCACGGTACCTACCAAGAAGAGAAATATTGAATTATCCGTATCCAAACCTGTGTCGCTTGATGATGAGAACAAGGCAAGACTAGCAAATCTGAAAATTCAATTTCCGGATCATTAATTTGATCGTATGGCGTTTGTACCCGCGCTTGAACCTATTCCTCCGAATCGGGCTGACGATGCTAAAGCAAAAATCGACTTAGTGGATAAGCAATATATAGAAATGTATAAATATTCATGCAAACTTTCTAAGATTATCAAGGATCTCATAACTTATATTGGCCACATAAAGAAAATGGCTGATTATGATGCAAGCATTTTGAAGAATTCGGAGAAAGATTTGGAAGACACACAAGCTCAGCTTGCTCTAGCCCAACGGGATGCCGATAACTACAAAAAGCAACATGAAGAACTACAAAATCATTATCACACACTCTTGGATTCCCATAGTCAAGAGCTCTTGGATCTAAAGAAGCATGCTGAGGATGCTAAGTCTGAGAGGGTTAGAGTACAGTTAGCTTGTATTGCCCTTGGATAAGAGAAGGTTGAGCTAGAGAAGAAAAACACTGATTTAGCAAAGCGAAATGCCGAAATGGAAGCCAAATTTTTGTAGGCTGAATCTAGAGCAGTGTTGGCCGAGGGGAATACAAGCATCGCCCTTAAATCCACCGAAGAGGTTCAAGAAAAATTTCTGAGGCGCAGAAGGAGTTGGATGGCTATGGTGAGCTGATGATTGAATTATTTGCTCAAATTTAACTAGACACCAGATGTATTGCCGAATTCTAAGACTCGTTGAATCACTTGGAGAGACCTCTATGTTGTCAAATCATGTGGATTTTGAGGATCTATTTGTCTATCTTGCAATCTACGTGCACACTATTATTCTACACTTGTCCGCGAGGAGAATCATACCTAAAGTTTGGTATACTACATCAGCAAGTGGAGGAAAGGAGTTGAAAGAAATTATCCAATACCTGAAAAGCATGCATACTACATATTGGTCTTTTCCTGGAAGCTCCTCCCTTGTTTCCAATCAAAGTCCATACTGACATGTCACTACGATAGGTCCTTCAATGACCTAAGGCGTATGGAAGACTCTTGAATTAAAACATTGAACTTAGCTAATTTGACCTTACATTTATCCTAAGGAGAGATATCTAAACGCAAGCATCGACGAACTTCATTGCTGAATTTATTACTATCAACGATCCGCTTGAAAGTAGTGAATAGCCTAACATCCAATGCAAACTGTATGTGGACGGATCTTCTAATAATCAGTATTCTGGTGCCAGAGGTATACTTATTACTCGTGAGGAATACTAGATTTGTTTTGCACTGAAACTCACCTACCTCGTGACAATAATGATGTAGAGTACGAAGCTTTAATCGCTGGACTTAAATCTGCAAAATAGTTGAACATCAAAGCTACACAACTCATTGTATGTCAATTGTGATGGTAATTTCAAGCTAAAGGAGTATGACTAGCTCCTTATCTTGCTTGGATTCAAGAATTACTTAATAGTTTAAAGAACTATATCATCGTTTTCTTGGGATCAAAACTAGAAAGCAGATTCACTAGAAAAAATTGACAGTTTCGGGGATGCATAACTTAAGCGATTTGTCTTAGTTGAAGTACTTGAAACTCTAAGTACCAATCAGGTGGGGACTAATTGGATATTAATGATGGAGTCTGAACCTGATCTGAAGATATAAATGACTCCAATTATGAAATAGTTGCAATAAGGAATCCTTCCTTAAAACCTAAATGAAAAGCATTCACTTTTTGGTAAAGCATCATTAATAAAGAGTATTATTCGCAGAGGTTTCTCCATTCCTTTACATCGATGTGTTGCCTACAACAACGCCAAACAAGTGTTACATCATGTACATGAAGGTGAGTGCGGTAACCATACCAGAAGGCAAACTTTGGTAAAGTAAAGTCTTTGCTACAACTACTTTTATTCAAATGTTAATGGATATGCAGCTAACTAAGCCCGAAAATGTGACAAATTCTACAGTTTCTCCAAGGGTACACAACCCCTACCAACTGAACTTACTCAAATGGTCATCCCATGGCCATTCACAGTTCGAGAAATCGATATTATTAAAACCTTACCGATGTTTAAAGGCGGTGCTTGGTATGATATCATCGTAATAGATTACTTTACCAAATGGGATGAAGGTGAGCCTTTAACCACAATCACTACCATAAAGTAATCAACTTTATTGTTTGTAACATCATATGTCGTATTAGTGTTCCGAAAACCATTATTTCTAATAACGAGAACCAATTTGATAGCTCTGAGTTAAAGGAATTTTTTCGACTCCATCGAATCGAAAAGCGATTTTCATCTGTCCCTCATCTTCAAGCAGATGGATAAGTTAAAGAAATTAATAAAATCATCAAGTCCATACTCAAAAGGAATTTGGGAAATATCGGAGGCAAGTGGACTGATGAACTTCCATTAGCCCTTTGGGCATACTAAACTGCCTATAAGTCTTCAACTATCCATACTCCATTCCCACTCTCCTCTAGCTCTAAAGCCATTATTCCTATTGAACTAAAAGTGCATTCTCATTGAGTCGCATACTATGATATGAAGACAAATGGAGATCTCCTCTCGGAATCTCTCGACATGTTAGATCGAAATGAGAAGAACTGAAATCAGAGCAACTTCGCATTGCCAACTAGTTGCCCGATAGTTTAACGTTAAAGTCCATACAAAACACTTTGACGCCGTTGATGTTGTCTTGAAGAGGATTTTTCCTACACCGACTGGTCATGGCCTCCGATAGGAAGGTCCTTACATCATTCAACGAAGGCTTGGAGATGGAATCCTCAAGCTAACGACCATTAATGGCACCGAGCTACGAAGAGCATGAAACAACGAGCATTTATTGTTATTTTACCCAGCCTTTATTTGCTATATTTGTATTTACATTTTCAATTAGTAATTTGTTTCCAGGTTATGTAATAAGGAAGATGTTGCCTTTCATTTTATTAGTTTTTAATAAATGCTCTTGGTAGCTCATGTTCTTGGTATTTCTTCATTGTGTGCAGTATGTTAGTTGTGATACAATTATCTTGCACGTGCGAGCGCACTACAATGAATATGACATCTCAGAGCTCGACATCGATTCATCACTCCGAGTATATTATCACACTCCAGTGACTTGGGTGTGCTCCGACAACCCATGAACTATCTCGAGCCTTGATCAAACGACAAGGCCGAGTACAAACAGCTCACGGAGCTCATGACATGATTACCGACCACCAACCCTTAGTCTTCGGAATTGGGGGCAGCCACTCCAGCTTATGTGAATGTGATATAACCGTTCACTTAGTCAGCTTTGATCCATAGAGCTTGAATTTGCGTATAATCTAGCGAACAAATGATGCCTATGACTCTAACCCTAAAAATAATGGGAGAGTACAATGGATGATCAACGACATTTGTCAGTCAAACCCGAGCACAATGACAGGTGAGTATAAAGGGCTAATTATGATGCCCAATTTCATGCCCCTCGTGACACGGGACCAATGATTGAAATAAGTCCCAAGTGTAAAGCTCCCAACTCCATATTTTACACCACTTGAGATTGACGATCGAAAAGTGGTCTCGAAAGTGGAATTAACAACTTAACGCTTCATGAAACTTGAATTCACGGCCATGAGGAATTCTCGAGAATGAAGTTTCAAGTGATAAACCCAAGTTTTAGGTGCAACGATGAGTTACAACACACTTGTACCATCAATTGAAAGTGCGTAAAATACTCGAACACTAGACAAAACTCATGCAAAGTAAAAGTAAATGAACTTTTATTTACAAATATAGATCGACATGCAAGTGTTATCGTAACAATATCCGCAAGTGAGGGCCGCAATCACACAATAATTTGCAAACAAGTAAGAAAAAAACATATTCACATTTACAAAAAATCAACGTAAGCAGTCAAACTTAATATTCTTCTTCAGGCTTTCCCTTCGAACTTGGAAACTTGCTCTTTTTACTGCTCCTTTTCCTCTAAGTAATGGAGCTTGTGCTTTTCTTCTCCTTTTCCTTGGTTAGAGTTGGCCTGGGGAGGATTTTTATCTCGAACTTCTATATAGGGTCGACATCAAAAGACTCCTCTAAAAGTGAGTTATGGATCGAGTAAAATGAAAATGTACTAATGCAGAAGTGTATATAATAATAAATAATAATAGCAGTAGAGATTATATAAGCAATAAAGTAAAATGACATAGAGATTTTTATACAAGTTCGGAGCTCTATCCTATGTCTAGTACCAGACTCCTTCTAGAGTTTCAACTAAACAATAACCCTCGCTTAACCTGTAGGAATTTGTATTACAACACTTGAGTAGCAGAACATGATTTCGCCTCAACAGCCCAAGAGGACTTTGACGTGCCTAAGCAGCAAAACAGGATTTTTACCAATACAAAAGGTAATTGACTCTTTATGTTCTTTATAACATAGATATGTCACTATATAGTGCACTCTTCCTATGATCATCTCCTTTATAATATATAGCGTTTGATATATGAAGAATTAAGGAAGAAAATGATTATTTATAACCATAGAATATTGAAAATGAGAGCATAAACATATATATATATATATATACATATATATATAGAATGCTTATATAGAATCAAAAAATATAGATTGGAATCGAGTTAGTTGTTAAATCACTGATTTTGAAACTTATTTATAGAGTATAAAAGGTTGCTACTGTTTGTGAAAGGTTTTGATCAAAAGATACAGACGTAAATCTTTAATTAAAGAGTTATGTTTCTTTAAAAGTCGTAACCTTTTAGTTAAGCCGGCTAAAAATAAAATTCAGATGGCTAAACAACAGCTAGTTTTTAAAATATGTGTGTATGTGCACAAGACACAATATATTAGCCAGCTGAATTAAAGATTCAACTGGCTAAATGTTCATAAGAAAATTATGAACACTCAGCAATTAGCCGACTGGATGTTGTAACGGCCTGCCCGAACCAGCCGACATTTCCGCGAAATGCGTTGTACCAATTCCCGACTAGCACGGGACGGTCGTCAAAGGAAAAGGATTTTGAAACTATGAATCATCAAAGAACCTGCAGTGTATCTCACAGCGCATGGAATAAAATATAATAATAACATAACTTGACATAAAACAGGCGAGATAGTGCATAAGCTAAAAACAAAATGATCATAGTAGCGGAATCCAAAATACAGCTTATGTTCCAAACTATCATTATTACAACTTCAAAATAGTGTCTTTAATGCAAAATAGAAAGGTACACTACTAATGCCCAAACCAGTGACCAGCAATAACATAGGGAGAAAATGTGTAAGCAGTACGTTGAAGCCCCATGCTCGTCTCCGGACAGCTACACGTGCATACCATCTAAACTGTCTCTATCTTCTCGTTTAGGAGCACCCTAAGTAATAAAAAGAGACATAAAACTCTGGGTCAGACAAAAGTCTGGTATGAGCGATAACAGCAAAACAAGACAATAACAGGTACAAGTAATCATACCTGAACCTAGACCTGCAGCCAAAGAGTTAGCACAACAAGATGTACAATACTCTAAGGTAGCACTAACATAAAGTGTAAGGTAGGAGTGAGCATATCATGGTGATAACAAACATCAAACATACCAATCATCCTCACATCTCTCACTTAGTGCGTAAAGCATGCGATATCCACCACTTTGATTCACCAGATACTTTGCTTCCCTTGGGAGTCTTAATGACCCCATTGCGCTAGTCCATAGCCTATAATCCTTTACTACGATCACTTTTCCCTTTGGAGTCCTAATGGTCCCATTTCACTGATCCATAGCCATGCTACGATCACTTTGCACTTGGGAGTCTTAATGACCCCATTGCGTTGATCCATAGCCACTAATACGTCTCTCCATGGTGAACCAAAGCTATAGATATCGATAACCCCTTTGCATATGTCCCATAGCAAAGCCCAACTCATGAAGTTAACTCATTGGTTCCCATATGGACCCTGAGTAATAACCTCCCATTTGGACTTCCTTTGCATCTCGGGTTTTGGTCTCCCCTGGTTCGGTTCGGAAAAAAGCTTCCATTCTGTTTGGTCTTCTTCTCCATGTTCGGTTCATGGGTCTCCATTCGTGATGCAAGCGGCTCGAGTACTTCATCCGGGTCGGGTCGGTTGTGCACTTTGATTCGAGGAAGGCAATTGGTTCGTGGAGCTCGAGTGGAACCCCGGTTCGTGGCATCGGTTCGGGGTTGGGCATCCTGGATCGAGCGGCGGCTCATGGGTGCATAGGCCAAGCCGGTTCATGGCACATGCAACGGTTTGTGAGCCCTGTCTGGTCAAGTTTGAGGGGTGCTTCAGGTCGTGGTATCTATACCACGGGTGGATCGTGGTACCATGGTCACGAGCCGGTCGGCTCGTGGGGGTGCTTCACGATCCGGGGGGGGGGGGGGGGGAGGTCTGACCAATTTCCTACAACTTTTCCAACGAGCCATTTACGCCATACGACGACATTTTCGACCATTCTAACATTGCTAATCAATCATGAAGCATTCCAAACAGTAGCAGTAACATATAAGACCAATCATAAACACCAAAACAACAATTTAACATGTTAATATAGATCAAACATACCCAAAACCCATGCTTTCCCCTTAATCATGTTTAACTATATCTAGCAATCAGATTAACAAACTTAATCCAAATTAACCCAAATTTTCAACAGAGGCCTAAAATAATATTTAAGAATTTCTACATATTTTTCCAGATTTACATGATGCATAATTTCGCTAATTATCACTAATCACTCCTAATTAGCTGTAATTAGTGTAAAAACATGCTAATCACTCACCTTAGCCCTAAATAAATCTCAGATCTGAAAATATCTCTAATTTAGTTTGAATCCCAATGCAACATAGCAGCTCTACCTCTAATTTGATGTTAATTTTTCTTGATTTGATGTTGATTAGCTTAATAATTGAATAGAAAGTGATTAGGAGGTAGTTTAGAAGGTGGAGGCTATTACTAGGTTTGAAGAAATGAAAGTAGCAGCTAAGAAAATGAAATGAGATGGTTTCCTAACTCATTTCAGCCTCCCCATAACCCTAATCCCGAAATGGGTTATGGGCCCATCAACTAATTACCCTATTAGGTCCGCTTAAGTAGTTTTTTCACCTTCCAAACCTTGTTTCAGCGATACCTCCCAAACGGTAAGTTCGTTTGATTAATGTAACCACTCTACGGAAAGGTAAACCATCATCTGAATCCAATGGAAGTAGTTTCAGGCCAAACCTCCTTATCAATCAAAAGTTATAGGTGAAATAAGATTCGTTAGGGGCAAAATGGTCATTTAAAATTCGCTAAATGTAGTGAACATGGCAAATGACCCTAATAGTCGTTTCCCAAGGTTACACGATCATATGACTTCATATGTGAATGAAATAAATATTCTACGATCCTACGATGCATCGAATGCGGGTTGTTACACTCTCCCCCTTAGGAAATTTCGCCCCTAAATTTCCTTAATCAAGAAAATGTACAATGGTGGCCCGCATGCCTATCAACCATTTACAAAAAAATCAAACATACATAACAACACAATAAGCCTATCCTAGCATGCGGTTTGCTAACAAGGGAATAACTATATCGCGATTAAAACTTTACCAAGCAAAGAGTTCCGGGTATGACTTCCTTAGGCTTTCCTCGGTTTCCCAACTACAGTCATTCTCATTATTGCCCCACTGTACCTTAACCAATTTCATCCTCTTTCTTCGAAGTTGTTGCGTGTCATGTTTGACAATACTAATCGTTCGGTGGCTCCCAACTGCCTCTGATTCCACTTCGATATCATCCAAATGATCTGGTAAAACAGTCATATCAGAATCATGCACGAACTTCCTTAACTGGGAAACATGAAATACGTTGTGAATTCCCGCCATCTTGTCAGACAATCCAACTTTATATGCCAAATTCCCCACTTGCTCAAGAACTGGAAATGGACCAACAAATCTTGGTGCCAACTTACATCTCCTGCCAAAACGAATCACACTTTTTAATGGAGAGATCTTGACGAATACCAGGTCGCCAATGGAGAATTTCAATTCTCTTCGTCTTTTACCAGCATACCTCTTTTGCCTATCTTGGCAGCCTTCATCGCTGTTGAATAACCTTGATCATATCCAAAGTTTCTCTTATTACATCTGGCCCAAGTACAAATTTCTCACCGGATTCCAACCAATATGATGGTGAGTTGCACGATCTTCCGTACAAAGCATCAGATGAATCCATACCAATACTGGATTGATAACTATTATTATATGCAAACTCAACTTGATGCAAATGGTCATCCCATGACCCTCCGAAATCCAATATACAAGCTCTTAAGATATCCTCTAATACCCGATTCGCCCTCTCTATTTGACCGTCAATTTGAGGATGGTACGCGGTACTAAGATGTAATTCTGACCCTAAAGCCTCTTGTAAGCTCTTCCAAAACCCACTGGTAAATAAAGGATCTTGGTCACTTACGGTACCTTTAGGTACTCCATGAAATCTCACTACCCCCTTTGTATACAGTTCCGCTAATTTAGCTGTTGTTCTATTCGAGTTGACCGGTATAAACCTTGCACTTTTGGTTAATCAGTCTACAATTACCCAAATACTATCGCTACCTGATTTATCCCTTGGTAAACCATTGATGAAATCCATTGAGACTTGTTCCCATTTCCATTCGGGAATGACTAGTGGTTGTAAAAAACCACTAGGCTTCTTTTGTTCGGCTTTAGCTAACTGACAGTTCATGCACTTGGATATAAACTTCCCAACGTCTCTCTTCATCCCTTCCCAATAGTAGGTCTGCTTCATATCTCGATACATTTTGTTACCACTGGGATGTATAGTCAATTTCAAGTGATGACCCTCTCTGAGCACTTCATCTATTAATCCATTTATGTTGGGTACAACCAACCTCTCATTCTTTCGAAGCCATCCTTCTCTATCAAGTCCATACTTGTTCATTTCCTCACTGTCTATACCCATCTCTACCTTGGAGATGATTTCCAATAGATTAGGATCGTCCCTCTAGTTGGAGCCGATCTGATCAATCAAAGTCAGTCTGATCGTCAAACTTGCTAACATCTCTGGATCCAATTCGCACTTAGGTTTGAAATCATATCCTATGATATACTCCAGTTGCTTCCATTCCAGAAACATAGACCCCAAACTGGCATGTCTACTACTCAATGCATCAGCTACCGCTTTTCCCTTCCCAGGTGTGTATGCGATGTTGAAATCGTATGAAGCCAAGAACTCTAACCATCTCTACTAACGAAGATTTAAATCCTTTTGAGAGAAAAGATACTTTAACGACTTATGGTCGGTAAACAACTCGAATCTTCCCCCAAGAGATAATGTCTCCACATCTTCAACGCAAACACGATCACTGCAAATTCCAAATCGTTGGTAGGATATCTTTTCTCATGCGGTTTTAGTTGCCGACTAGCATAAGCCACAACCCTACCTCCTTGCATCAGAACATCACCTACTTCGGTACCACAAGCATCCGTATATACCATCATCTCTTCATTCCCTTTACGAATAACTAACACTGGAGCACATGCTAACTTTTCCTATAGGCTCCTAAATGTATTCTCACACCTTTCGTCCTAAACCAAAGCTTGATTTTTCTTGGTCAATTGAGTTAACGGTGCTGCTATCTTGGAGAAGCCTTGGATAAACTTACGATAATATCCAGCTAACACCAAGAAACTTCTCACGTCCATCGCATTCTTGGGCGTAGACCAATCTTGCACCGTAGCCACCTTCGCAGGATCCATGATAATACCATTCTCTGAAACAACATGGCCCAAGAATCTCACTTCCCTCCTCCAGAAGTGACACTTAGAAAATTTCTCTTTTTGGTGTTTCCTCAACACCCCCATCATTGTCCTCAAATGTTCCTTACGTTCTTCCTCTGTCCTTGAGTAAACCAAGATATCATCCCGGAACACAAGAACAAACTTATTCAATTGATCCCTGAATACCCTATTCATAAGATCCACAAAATATGCTGGTGCATTAGTCAACCCGAATGGCATGACGAACCACTCATAGAATCCAGACGGCATCCGAAATTTCGTTTTAGGAATACTATCAGCTGCTACTTAGAGCTGATGAAATCCTGTCATGAGATCTAATTGGGAGAACACTCTTGCTCCATTTAATTGATCAAACAGATCATATATCCGTGGAAGAGGGTACTTATTCTTCCTTGTCTCCTTGTTCAACTCGTGGTAGCCTACACATAAGCGAAGGGAACCATCGGCTTTGATAGCAAATACAACTGGTGCTCCCCATTCGGAAACACTCCTTCGGGTAAATCCATTCTTCAAAAGATTGCCCACTTGCACCTCGAGCCCTCGCTCCTCCCTTGGCGCCATACGACGAAGAGGCATCACTATAGGTCTGGCATCTTTCACTAAATCAATCCGAAACTCGATCTCTTAGTGTGGTGTAAGTCCGGTCACTTCCTCGAAGATGTCTGCATACTCGCCAGTAATAGGCACATCTGATAACTCATCCTGCAGGATGTCGAGGGAATGTTGAAAACTAGCCATCATCTCATCACTAGGTAGACAACCCAATACCACCCTCCCTCCATCGTCCGCTCTAATGGTAACCAAAGACCCCTTACAGTCTACCACCACCCCATATATTTGGAGCAAATCGACTCCCAAAATAATTCCAAACCCAGTAAAGCCCAAAAAAAGAAATCACAAGCGAACATACATCCATGACTCGATAAGACCAAATTACGAAAAAATCATACTAAGGCTAGTCGAACACCAATCGGGTTCGCCACAACTAAAGCTCTATCGACAATCTTGGGTTCTAATCCCAACCTACCTACCCGGTCACTAGATATGAAGGAATGGGAAGCCCTGGTATCAAACAACACTCAAATAGGAACATCATAAATAGAAAGCATACCTGGAATAACGACGCCCTTGCCCTTCTACGCCGCAGTTGGGGTATTCGACAGAGAAGGAACAGTGTTGATACCATATGCTTTCACGATTTGCTTCTCCTTAGGGGGTTGTGGACATTCAGTCTTAAAATGTCCCACTTGGCCACGGTTGACACAATTCTTTTCTCTCGGCTTTTCTCGACACTCTTTGGCATAATGACCCTTCTTGCCACAACTGGAGAACTCGATGTCTCTCTTATTCTTCTTTTTCTAACCATCTTTTTTCTGATTATGTTTCCTCTTATTCTGGGAATTATTCTTGCCTCCACCGCTTGCTGCGGCTTCGGCTCCTCTACAGATGTAATAGCAACCTTGGTCTTCGACTTAGGGTAAAGGCTCCCAGATCTCAATGCTTTTCCCATAATAGATTCAAAAGTCTCCTCGATGTGGTTTATAAGTCTTTCCCCCAAGTACTAATCTAAGCCAGTTATGAACTCCTCGTTCTTATTTTCGGCAGTATCGATAAGAGATAATCCATATTTCAGTAGGGTATCGAATTCAGCAACATATTCCGAGGCTGTCCTACCATTCTGCTTAAGCTCCAAGAATTTCCTAAACAATTCTGATTTCTGAGCAGCTGGGATAAACTTATTACTGAAGCGAGTCTTAATCCAATTCCAAGTAACTTGATCCTCAGGAATAGCTGCTTTGATAGCATTCCACCAATTCATAGCCCGTCCTTGAAGTTGACGCGATGCTTTCTTTTCATTGCATCATCGTTTCCCAAATCCTCGGAGATGCGCTCACAACTAACAAGCCAATATTGAATCTCCGTTCCATGGGACGACTTTCCACCAAGACTAGTATAATCCTTGCAGAGCTTAGCGAAATCGGCTCTAGGCACCTGCGCTACCGCACCACCACCATTACCAGCATTAGGAACTGCTCCGTGAACATACTTAAGAATCTCTAGCATGAAGGTAGTAAACATCGTCCTCATATACGGGACAATCCCGTTGTTGGCCCCCGAACTCGTACTCCTCGTATATCGGCTCATCGTTCAATCTGTAAAGAGAAAACGACTAACCATCTCTATAGTGGTTCCAGTGCAATGCGACTTCGTCCTTAGATATATTAATAGTGTGTGTATACATATAGCTTTTGAAAAAAAAAATATCACAAATACACGTTCTCATATACGTATACTATCTCTCCCTAATGTCTTCCCCTAGGTTGACTACGCAACCTAGGCTCTGATACCAAATGTAATGGCCCTCCCCAAACCAACCGACATTTCCCCGAAATGCATTGTACCAATGCCCGACTAGCACGAGACAGTCGTCAAAGGAAAAGGGTTTTGAAACTATGAATCATCAAAGAACATGTAGTGTATCTCACAGCGCATGGAATAAAATATAATAATAACATAGCTTGACATAAAACAGGCGAGACAGTGCATAAGCTAAAAACTAAATCATCATAGTAGCAGAATCCAAAATACAGCTTATGTTCCAAACCATCATTATTACAACTTCAAAATACTATCTCTAAAGCAAAATAGAAAGGTACACTACTAATGCCCAAAGCAGTGACTAGCAACCACACAGGGAGAATATATGTAAGTAGTATGTAAAAGCCTCCTACTCATCTCCGGACAGCTACTCGTGCATACCACCTAACTAGTCTCTAGTCTGCTCGTTTAAGAGCACCCAGAGTAATAATAAGAGACATAAAACTCTGGGTCAGACAAAAGTTTGGTATGAGCGATAGCAGCAAAACAAGACAATAACAGGTATAAATAATCATACCTGAACCTGGACTTGCAACCAAAGAGTTAGCACAACAAGATGTACAGTACTCTAAGGTAAACTAGCATAAAGTGTAAAGTGGGAGTGTGCATATCATGGTGATAACAAACATCAAACATAGCAGCCATCCTCACATCCCTCACTCAGTGCGTAAAAGCATGCGGTATCCACCACTTTGATTCACCAAATCCTTTGCTACAACCACTTGCCCTTGGGAGTCTTAATGATCCCATTTGCGCTGGTCCATAGCCACAAATCCTTTACTACGATCACTTTGCCCTTGGGAGTCCTAATGGTCCCATTGCACTGATCCATAGCCATGTTACAGTCACTTTGCCTTTGGTAGTCTTAATGACCCCATTGCGCTGATCCATAGCCATTAATACGTCTCTCTGTGGAGAACCAAAGCTATAGATATCGATAACCCCTTTGCACACATCCTGCAGCAAAGCCTAACTCATGAAGTTAACTTGTTGGTTCCCATTTGGATCTTGAATAATAACCTCCCATTTGGACTTCTTTTGCATCTCGGGTTTTGGTCTCCCCCGGTTCGGTTTGGAAAACAAGCTTCCATTCTGTTCAGTCTTCTTCTCTTATTCCGGTTCGTGGGTCTCCATTCGTGATGCAAGCGGCTCGAGTACTTCATCGGGGTCGGGTCGGCTGTGCACTTCGGTTCAAGGAAGGCAACCGATTCGTGGAGCTTGAGTGGTACCCCGGTTCGCGACATCGGTTCAGGGTCGGGCCTCCTGGCTCTAGCGGCGGCTTGTGGGTGCATAGGCCGAGCCGGTTTGCGGTACATGCAGCGATTCGTGAGTCCTGTATGATCCAGTTCGAGGGGTGCTTTGGGTCGTGATTCTATACCACAGGAGGGTCGTGGTACCATGGTCACGAGCCGGTCGTCTCGTGGGGGTGCTTCACGACCCAGAGGGGGGTTCTGTCCAATTTCCTACAACTTTTCTAACAAGCTATTCACGCCATATGATAGTGTTTTCGACCATTATAACATTTCTAATCCATCATGAAGCATTCCAAACAGTAGTAATACCATATAGGACCAACCATAAATACCAAAACAACAGTTTAACATGTTAATATGGATCAAACATACCAAAAAACTATGTTTTCCCCTTAATCATGTTTGACTATATCTAGCAATCGGTTTAGCAAACTTAATCCAAATTAACCCAAATTTTCAATAGAGCCTAAAATATATTTAAGAATTTCTACATATTTTTCCAGATTTTTATGATGCGTAATTTCGCTAATTATCACTAATCACCCATAATTAGCCATAATTAGTGTAAAAACAAGCTAATCACTCACCTTATCCACAAATAAATCTCAGATCTGAAGATATCTCTGATTTGGTTTAAATCCCAATGCAATACAGCAGCTCTACCTCCAATTTGATGTTAATTTTCCTTGATTTGATGTTGATTAGCTTAATATTGGATTAGAAAGTGATTAGGAGGTAGTCTAGAAGGTGAAGGCCATTACTTGGTTTAAAGAATGAAAGTGGCGGCTAAGAAAATGAAATGAGATGGTTTCCTAACTCATTTCAGCCTCCCCATAACCCTAATTCCAAAATGGATTATGGGCCCATCCTCTAACTACCCTATTATGTCCGCTTAAGAAGTTTTTTTACCTTCCAAACCTTGTTTTAGCCATATCTTCCAAACGGTAAGTCCGTTTGATTAATGTGACCACTCTACGGAAAGCTAAACCATCATCCAAATCCAATGGAAGTGGTTTCAAGTCAAAACTCCTTATCAATCAAAAGTTATAGGTAAAACAAGATTCGTCAGGGCAAAACAGTCATTTAAAATGCAACAAAAATCGTGAACACGGGAAATGACCCCAATGGTCATTTACTAAGGTTACACGACCATACGACTTCGTATGTGAATAAAAAATATATTCTATGATACTTTGATGTGTAATATGTGGGTCGTTACACTCTCCCCCCTTAAGAAATTTTGCCCCCGAAATTCCTTAATCAAGAAAACATACAATGGTGGCTTGCATGCCTATCAACCATTTAAAAAAAAAATCAAACATTCATAACAACACAATAAGCCTATCCTAGCATGTGGTTTATTAACAAGCGAATAACTATATCACGATTAAAACCTGACGAGGCAAAGAGTTCCGGATATGACTTCCTTATGCTTTGCTCAGTTTCCCAAGTACAGTCATTCTTATTATCGCCCTATTGGGCCTTGAAAAATTTCATTGTCTTTCCTCGTATCATGCCCAACAATACGAATCGTTCTGTGGCTCCCAACTGCCTCAATTTCCACTTCGATATCATCAAACTGATCTAGTAAAATAGTCATATCAGAATAGTGCACGCACTTCCTGAACTGGAAAACATGAAATACATCGTGAACTCCCGCCATCTTGTCAGGAAATCCAACTTTATATGCTAAATTCCTCACTTGCTCGAGAACTAGAAATGGACCAACGAACCTTGGTGCCAACTTACCACTCCTGTCAAAACGAATCACACTCTTTAATGGAGAGATCTTGACAAATACCAGCTCGCCAATGGAGAATTTCAATTCTCTTCATCTTTTATCAGCATAACTCTTCTGCCTATCTTGGGCAGCCTTCATTCGCTGTTGAATAACCTTGATCTTATCTGAAGTTTCCCTTATTACATCTGCCCAAGCACATATTTCTCACTGGTTTCTAACCAACATGATGGTGAGTTGCACGGTCTTCCATACAAAGCTTCAAATGGAGCCATAACAATACTGGATTGATAACTATTGTTATATGCGAACTCAAGTAGATGCAAATGGTCATCCCATGACCCTCTGAAATCCAAGATACAAGCTCTTAACAGATACTCTAATACATGATTCACCCTCTCTGTTTGACCGTCGGTTTAAGGATGGTACGCAGTACTGAGATGTAATTCTGACCCTAAAGCCTCTTGTAAGCTCTTCCAAAATGCACTAGTAAATAGTGGATCTCGGTCACTCACGATACCTTTAGGTACTCCATGAAATCTCACTACCCCCTTCATATACAGTTCTGCTAATTTAACTGCCGTTCTATTCGACTTGACCGGTATAAACCTTGCACTTTTGGTTAATCGGTCTACAATTATCCAAATACTATAGTTACCCGATCTAGTCCTTGGTAAACCATCGATGAAATCCATTGAGACTTGTTCCCATTTCCATTCGGGAATTTCTAGCGGTTGCAACAAACCACTAGGCTTCTTTTGCTCGGCTTTAACTAACTGGCAGTTCATGCACTTAGATATAAACTCCCCAACGTCACTCTTCATCCCTTCCCAGTTATAGGTCTGCTTCATGTCTTGATACATTTTGTTACCACCGGGATGTATAGTCAGTTTTGAGTGATGACACTCTCTGAGCATGTCATCTCTTAATCCATTTACGTTGGGTACAACCAACCTCTCATTCTTTCGAAGTCATCCTTCTCTATCAAGTCCATTCTTGTTCATTTCCTCACCATCTACACCCATCTCAATATTGGAGATGATTTCCAATAGATTAGGATCGTCCCTAAAGGGGGAGCCGATCAGATCAATCAAAGTCGGTCTGATCGTCAAACTTGCTTACATCATATCCTGCGGTATACTCCAGTTGCTTCCATTCCAGAAACATAGCCCCCAAACTAGCTTGCCTCCTACTCAATGCATCAACCACCGCATTGCTCTTCCCAGGTGTGTATGCGATATTGAAATCGTAAGATGTCAAGAACTCTAACCATATCTACTGACGAAGATTTAAATCCTTCTGAGAGAAAAGATACTTTAACGACTTATGATCGGTAAACAACTCGAATCTTTCTCCTAAGAGATAATATCTCCACATCTTCAACCCGAACATGATAGCTGCAAATTCCAAATCATTGGTAGGATATCTTTTCTCATGCGATTTCAGTTGCTGACTAACATAAGCCACAACGCTACATCCTTGCATCATAACAACACCTAGTTCGGTACCAAAGGCATCCGTGTATACCGTCATCTCTTTGTTCCCTTTAGGAAAAACTAACACTGGTGCGCATGTTAAGTTTTCCTTTAGGCTCTTAAATGCATTCTCACACCTTTCGTCCCAAACAAAAGCTTGATTTTTCTTGGTCAATTGAGTTAACGGTGCTGTTATCTTGGAGAAGTCCTGGATAAACTTACGATAATATCCAGGTAACCCCAAGAAACTTCTCACGTCCATCGCATTCTTGGGCATATACCAATCTTGCACCATAGCCACTTCGCAGGATCTACGACAATACCTTTCCCTGAAACAACATGGCCCAAGAATCCACTTCCCTCCTCTAGAAGTGACACTTAGAAAATTTCGATTTCAATTGGTGTTTCCTCAACACCCCCATCACTGCCCTCAAATGTTCCTTGTGTTCTTCCTCTGTCCTTGAGTAAACCAAGATATCGTCCAGGAACACAAGAACAAACTTATTCAATTGATCCCTGAATACCTTATTCATAAGATCCACAAAATATGCCGGTGCGTTGGTTAACCTGAATGGCATGACCAACCACTCATAGAATCCAGATGGCAAAATGTCATTTTACAAATACTCTCAGCTGCTACTCGGAGCTGATGAAATCCTGTCGTGAGATCTGACTGGGAGAGCACTCTTGCTCCATTTAATTAATCAAACAGATCATCTATCCATGGAAGAGGATACTTATTCTTCCTCATCACCTTTTTCAACTTGCGGCAGTCAACACATAAGTGAAGGGAACTATTGGCTTTGGTAGCAAATATAGCTTGTGCTCCCCACTTGGAAACACTCCTTTGGGTAAATCCCTTCTTCAAAAGATCGCCCACTTGCACCTCGAGCTCTCACTTCTCCCTTGGTGCCATACGACGAAGAGGCATCACTATAGGTCTGGCATCTTTCACTAAATCAATCTGAAACTCGATATCTCGGTGTTGTGGAAGTCCTGTCACTTCCTCGAAGGTGTCTGGATACTCGCTAGCAATAGGCACACCTGATAACTCATACTGCGGGATGTCAAGGGAATATAGAAAACTAGCCATCACCTCATCACTAGGTAGGCAACCCAATACCACCCTCCTCCCATCGTCCTCTCTAATGGTCACCAAAGACCCCTCACAGTCTACCACCACCCCATATCTTTGGAGCCAATCGACTCCCAAAATAATGCTAAACCCAGTAAAGCCCAAAACAAAGTAATCACAAGCAAACATACATCCATGACTCGATAAGACCAAATTACGCCAAATCATAATAAGGCTAGTTGAACCACCAATCGGGTTTGTCACAACTAAAGGTTTATCGACAATCTCGGGTTCCAATCCCAACCTATATAGCAGGTCATTAGATGTAAAGGAATGGGAATCTCCGGTATCAAACAACACTCGAATAGGAACATGATAAATAGAAAGCATACCTTGAATAATGACGCCCTTTCCCTTCTGCGCTGCGGTTGGCGAATTCGATGAAGAAGAACAGCGTTGATTGCATATGCTTTCACGATTTGCTCCTCCTTAGCGGGTTGTGGACAATCATTCTTAAAATGTCCCACTTGGCCACAGTTGAAGCACTTCTTTTCTCCTGGCTTTTCTCGACACTCTTTGGTATTGCGACCCTTCTTGCCACAGCTATATCACTCGATATCTTTATTCTTCTTCTTTTTCTGACCATCCTTGGTATGATTCTGTTTCCTCTTATTCTGGGAATTATTCTTGCCTCCACCACTTGCCTGTGGCTTTGGCTCCTCTGCAGATGTAATTGCAACCTCGGTCTTCGACTTAGGGTAAAGGCTCTCAGATCTCAATGCTTTTCCCATAATAGATTCGAAAGTCTCATCGATGTCGTTTATAAGTCTTTCCCCCAAGTACTCATCTAAGTCAGTTATGAACTTCTCATTCTTTTTCTCGGCAGTATCGATAAGAGATATTCCATATTTCGGTAGGGTATCGAATTCAGAAGTATATTCTTAGACTGTCCAACCATTTTGCTTAAGCTCCAAGAATTTCCTAAACAATTCTGATTTTTGAGCAGCTGGGATAAACTTATGACTGAAGCGAGTCTTGAACTGATTCCAAGTAACTTGATCCTCAGGAGTAGCTGCTTTAATAACATTCCACCAATTCATAGCCCATCCTTGAAGTTGACGTTGGTGCTAACTTTCTTTTCATTGCATCATCGCTTCCCAAATCTTCGAGGAAGCGCTCACAACTAACATGCCAATCTTGAACCTCCATGGCTGACTCCATTCCGTGGAACGGCTTCCCACCAAGACTAGTATAATCCTTGCAGAGCTTGGCGAAATCGGCTCTAGGCGCCTGCGCTACCGCACCACCACCATTAGCAGCATTAAGAACTGCTCTGTGAACATACCTAAGCATCTATAGCATGAAGGTAGTAAACATCGTCCTCATATCAGGGACATTCCAATTGTTGGCTCTTGAACCCGTACTCCTCATATATCGGCTCATCGTTCAGTCTGTAAAGAGAAAATGATTAATCATATCCATAGTGGTGCCAGTGCAATTCGACTTCATCTTTAGATATACTAATAGTGTGTATATATATAGCTTTTGAAAACCAAAATATCACAAATATGTTCTCTCATATACGTATACTATCTCCCTCTGATGTCTTCCCCTAGGTTAACTACACAGCCTAGGCTCTGATACCAAGTGCAACTGCCCACCCCGAACCATCCGACATTTCCCCGAAATGCGCTATACTAATGTCCGACTAGAACGGGATGGTCGTCAAAGGAAAAAGGTTTTGAAACTATGAATCATCAAAGAACCTGTAGCATATCACACAACGCATGGAATAAAATATAATAATAACATAACTTGACATAAAACAGGCGAGATAGTGCATAAGATGAAAACTAAATCATCATAGCAGCGGAATCCAAAATACAGCTTATGATCCAAACCATCATTATTACAACTTCAAAACACTGTCTCTAAAGAAAAATAGAAAAGTACATTACTAATGCCCAAAGCAGTGACCAGCAACAACATAGGGAGAATATTGTAAGTAGTACGTGGAAGCCTCCTACTCGTCTCCGGACAGCTACTCGTGCATACCACCTAACCTGTCTCTTGTCTGCTCGTTTAGGAGCACCCAGAGTAATAAGAAGAGACAAAAAAACTCTGGGTCAGACAAAAGTCTAGTATGAGAGATAACAGCAAAACATGACAATAACGGTATAAATAATCATACCTGAACCTGGACCTGCAACCAAAGAGTTTGCACAACAAGATGTACAATACTCTAAGGTAACACTGACATAAAGTGTAAAGTGGGAGTGTGCATATCATGGTGATAACAAACATCAAACAAAGCAATCGTCCTCACATCTCTCACTCAGTGTGTAAAGCATGCAATATCCACCACTTTGATTCACCAAATCATTTCCAACGACCACTTTCCCTTGGGATTCCTAATGACCCCATTGCTCTAGTCCATAGCCACTAATACTTTACTACAGTCACTTTGCCCTTGGGAGTCCTAATGGTCCCAATGCACTGATCCATAAACATGCTACGATCACTTTGCCCTTGGGAGTCTTAATGACCCTATTGCGCAGATCCATAGCCAATAATACGTCTCTTCGTACTGAACCAAAGTTATAGATGTCGATAACCCCTTTGCACAGGTCGCGCATCAAAGTCCAACTCATGAAGTTAACTCGTTGGTTCCCATATGTATCCTGAGTAATAACCTCCCATTTGGTCTTCCTTTGCATTTTGGGTTTTGGTCTCTCCCGGTTTGATTCGGAAAACAAGCATCCATTCTGTTCGGTCTTCTTCTCCTCGTCTGGTTCGTGGGTCTCCATTCGTGACGCAAGCGGCTTGAGTACTTCAACCGGGTCAAGTCGACCATGCACTTCGGCTTGAGGGAGGAAACCGGTTTGTGGAGCTCGAGTGGTACCGCGATTCGTGGCATCGGTTTGGGGTCGAGCCTCCTGGCTCGAGCGGCGGCTCGTGGGTGCATAGCCCGAGCCAGTTCATGGTTACATGCAGTGGCTCGTGACTCCTGTCTGATCCGGTTCGAGGGTGCTTCAGGTCATGGTGTCTGTACCATGGGCGGGTCGTCGTACCATGGTCACGAGCCGGTCGGCTCATGCGGGTGCTTCATGATCCGGGAGAGGAGGGTCTGACCAATTTCCTACAACTTTTCTAGCGAGTTATTTATGCCATACGACGACATTTTCGACCATTCTAACATTGGTAATCAATCATGAAGCATTCCAAACAGTAGTATTAACATATGGGATCAATCATAAACACCAAAATAACAATTTCACATGTTAATATGGATCAAACATACCCAAAACCCATGCTTTCCCCTTAATCATGTGTAACTATATCTAGCAATCGGATTAGCAAACTTAATCCAAATCAACCCAAATTTTCAACAGAGGCCTAAAATAATATTTAAGAATTTCTACATATTTTTCCAGATTTTTGTGATGCATAATTTCACTAATTATCACTAATCACCCTTAATTAGCCGTAATTAGTGTAAAAACATGTTAATCACTCACCTTAGCCACAAATAAATCTCACATCTGAAAATATCTTTGATTTGGTTCGAATAGCAATGCAACACAGCAGCTCTACCTCCAATTTGATGTTAATTTGCCTTGATTTTATGTTGATTAGCTTAATATTGGATTAGAAGTGATTAGGAGGTAGTTTAGAAGGTGGAGGCCATTAGTAGGTTTGAAGAAATGAAAGTGGCGGCTAAAAAATGAAATAAGATGGTTTCCTAAGTCATTTCAGCCTCCCCATAACCCTAATCCTGAAATGGGTTATGGGCCCATCCACTAATTACCCTATTAGGTCGACTTAAGCAGTTTTTTCACCTTCCAAACCTCGTTTCAGTCATATCTCCCAAACAGTAATTCCGTTTGATTAATGTGACCACTCTTTGGAAAGGTCAACCATCATCCAAATCCAATGGAAGTGGTTTCAGGTCAAAACTTCTTACCAATCAAAAGTTATAGGTGAAACAAAATTCGCCAAGGGCAAAACGGTCATTTAAAATTCGGAAAAAATTGTGAACATGGGAAATGACCCCAACAGTTGTTTCCCAAGGTTACACGACCATACGACTTCGTATGTGAATGAAATAAATATTCTACGATCCGCCGATGCGTAGAATATGGGTCGTTACATTCTCCTCTCTTAATAAATTTCGCCCCTGAAATTCCTTAATCAAGAAAACATAAAATGGTGGCCCACATGCCTATCAACCATTTACAGAAAAAATATAAAACATACATAACAACATAACGGACCTATCCTAGCATGCGGTTTACTAACAAGGGAATAACTATATCGCAATTAAACCTTATCAGGCAAAGAGTTCCGAATATGGCTTCCTTATGTTTTCCTCGGTTTCCCAAGTACAGTCATTCTCCTTATCACCCCACTGGACCTTAACCAATTTCATCGTCTTTCTTCGAAGTTGCTTCGTATCATGTTTGATAATACGAATCGTTGTATGGCTCCCTACTACCTCATATTCCATTTCTATATCATCCAACTGATCTGGTAAAATAGTCATATCTGAATCGTGCACGAACTTCCTAAACTGGGAAACATGAAATACATCGTGAACTCCCGCCATCTTGTTAGGCAATCTAACTTTATATGCTAAATTCCCTTCTTGCTCGAGAACTGCAAATGGACCAACAAACCTTGGTGCAAACTTACCTCTCCTGCCGAAACGAATCACACTCTTTAATGGAGAGATCTTGACGAATACCAGGTCGCCAACGGAGAATTTCAATTCTCTTTGTCTTTTGTCAGCATAACTCTTCTGCCTATCTTGAGCAGCCTTCATTCGTTGTTGAATAACCTTGATCTTATCTGAAGTTTCTCTTATTACATCTAGCCCAAGCACAAATTTCTCATCAGTTTCTAACCAACATGATGGTGAGTTGCATGGTTTTCCGTACAAAGCTTCAAATGGAGCCATACCAATACTGGATTGATAACTATTGTTATATGCGAACTCAACTAGATGCAAATGGTTATCCCATAACCCTCCGAAATCCAATATAAAAGCTCTTAAGAGATCCTCTAATACACGATTCACCCTCTTTGTTTGACCGTCGGTTTGAGGATGGTACGCGATACTGAGATGTTATTTTGACCCTAAACCCTCTTGTAAGCTCTTCCAAAACCCACTAGTAAATAATGGATCTCGATCACTCACGATACCTTTAGATACTCCATGAAATCTCACTACCCTCTTCATATACAGTTCCGCTAATTTAGTTGTCGTTCTATTCGACTTGATTGGTATAAAGCCTGCACCTTGGGTTAATCGGTCTACAATTATCCAAATACTATCGTGACCTAATCTAGTCCTTGGTAAACCATCTATGAAATCCATTGAGACTTGTTCCCATTTCCATTCGGGAATTTCTAGCGCTTGTAACAAACCATTAGGCTATTTTGCTCAACTTTAACTAACTGGTAGTTCATGCACTTGGATATAAACTCCCTAAAGTCCCTCTTCATCCCTTCCCAGTAGTAGGTCTGCTTCATTTCTTAATACATTTTGTTACCACCGGGACGTATAGTCAGTTTCGAGGGATGACACTCTCTAAGCACGTCATCTCTTAATCCATTTACATTGGGTACAACCAACCTCTCATTCTTTCAAATCCATCCTTCTCTATCAAGTCCATACTTGTTCATTTCCTCACCGTCTATACCCATCTCTACCTTGGAGATTATTTCCAATAGATTAGGACCGTCCCTCTGGCTGGAGTCGATCTGATCAATCAAAGTCGGTCTGATCATCAAACTTGCTAACATCTCTGGATCCAATTCGCACTTAGGTCTGAAATCATATCCTGCAATATACTCCAGTTGCTTCCATTCCAGAAATATAGCCCCAAACTAGCATATCTCCTACTCAATGCATCAGCTACCGCATTGCCCTTGCCAGGTGTGTATGCGATATTGAAATTTTATGAAGCCTAGAACTCTAACCATCTCTGCCGACGAAGATTTAAATCCTTCTAAGAAAAAAGATACTTTAAAGACTTATGATCGGTAAACAACTCGAATCTTTCTCCCAAGAGATAATGTCTCCACATCTACAACGCGAACACAATAGATGCCAATTCCAAATCGTGGGTATATATCTTTTCTCATGTGGTTTCAGTTGCCGACTAGCATAAGCCACAACCCTACCTCCTTGCATCATAACAGCACCCAATCCGGTACCATAGGCATCTGTGTATACCGTCATCTCTTCGTTCACTTTAGGAATACCTAACACTGGTGAGCATGTTAACTTTTCCTTTAGGCTCTTAAATGCATTCTCACACCTTTCGTCCTAAACGAAAGCTTGTTTTTTCTTGGTCAATTGAGTTAACGGTGTTGCTATCTTAGAGAAGTCTTGGATAAACTTACGATATTATCCAGCTAATCCAAGAAACGTCTCACGTCCGTCGCATTCTTGTGCGTAGATGAATCTTGCACTATATCCACCTTCGCAGGATCCACGACAATAAGATTCTCTGAAACAATATGGCCCACGAATCTCACTTCCCTCCTCTAGAAATGACACTTAGAAAATTTCGCTTTCAATTGGTGTTTCCTCAACACGCCCATCACTGTCCTCAAATGTTCCTTATGTTCTTCCTCTATCCTTGAGTAAACCAAGATATCGTCCAGGAACACAAGAATAAACTTATTCAATTGATCCCTAAATACCACATTCAAAAGATCCACAAAATATGCTGGTGCATTGGTCAACCCGAATGGCATGACCAACCATCATAGAATCCAAACGACGTCCGAAATGCCGTTTTAGGAATACTCTTAGCTGATACTCAGAGCTGATGAAATCCTGTCGTGAGATCTAACTGGGAGAACACTCTTGCTCCATTTAATTGATCAAACATATCATCTATCCGTGGAAGAGGATACTTATTCTTCCTCGTCACCTTGTTCAACTCGCGGTAGTCTACACATAAGCGATGGGAACAATCGATTTTGTTACCAAATACAACTGGTGCTCCCCACTCGGAAATACTCCTTCGGATAAATTCATATTTCAAAAGATCTCCCACTTACACCTCGAGCTCTCGCTACTCCCTTGGCGCCATGCGACGAAGAGGCATCACTATAGGTCTTGCATCTTTCACTAAATCAATCCGAAACTCGATCTATCGTGTAGTGGAAGTCCGGTCATTTCCTCGAAGATTTCCGAATACTCGCCAGCAATAGGCACATCTGATAATTCACCCTGCGAGATGTCGAAGGAATGTAGAAAACTAGCCATCAGCTCATCACTGGGTAGGCAACCCAATACCACCCTTCGCCCATTGTCCGCTATAATGGTCACCAAAGACCCCTCACAGTCTACCACCACCCAATATCTTTGGAGCCAATCGACTCCCAAATAATGCCAAACCCAGTAAAGCCCAAAACAAATCAATCACAGGCAAACAAACATCCATGACTCGATAAGACCAAATTACGAAAAATCATGCTTAGGCTAGTCGAACCACCAATCGGGTTCGTCACAACTAAAGGTCTATCGACAATCTCGGGTTCCAATCCCAACCTATCTACCAGGTCACTAGATATGAAGGAATGGGAAGCCCCAGTATCAAACAACACTCGAACAGGAACATCATAAATAAAAAACATACCTTGAATGACGACGCCCCTTCCCTTCTGTGCCGTAGTTGGGGCATTCGACGAAGAAGGAACAATGTTGATAGCATGTGCTTTCATGATTTGCTTCTCCTTAGGGGGTTGTGGACATTCATTCTTAAAATGTCTCACTGGGCCACAGTTGAAGCACTTCTTTTCTCCTGGCTTTGCTCGACACTCTTTGGCATAGTGACCCTTCTTTCCATTGCCATAGCACTCGATATCTTTCTTATTCTTCTTTTTCTAACCATCCTTGGTTTGTTCTGTTTCCTCTTATTTTGGGAATTATTTTTGCCTCCACTGCTTTCTTGTGGCTTTGGCTCCTTTGCATATGTAATAACAACCTCAATCTTCGACTTAGGGTAAAGGCTCTCAGATCTCAATGCTTTTCCCACAATAGATTTGAAAGTCTCATCGATGTGGTTTATAAGTCTTTCCACCAAGTACTCATCTAAGCCAGTTATCAACTTCTCGTTCTTCTTCTCGGCAGTATCGATAAGAGATAATCCATATTTCTATAAGGTATCGAATTCAGCAATATATTCCTAGATTTCCCTACCATTCTGCTTATGCTCCAAGAATTTCCTAAAAATTTCTGATTTCTAAGCAGTAGGGATAAACTTATCACTGAAGCGAGTCTCAAACACATTCCAAGTAACTTGATCCTCAGGAGTAGTTGCTTTAATAACATTCCACCAATTCAAAGCCCGTCCTTGAAGTTGATGCGATGCTAACTTTCTTTTCATTGCATCATCGATTCCCAAATCCTCAAAGATGCGCTCACAACTATCAAGCCAATCTTGAACCTCCATAGCCGACTCCGTTCCGTGGAACGACTTCCCACCAAGACTAGTATAATCCATGCTGAGCTTGGCAAAATCGGCTCTAGGCGCCTGCGCTACTGCACCATCACCATTAGCAGCATTAGGAACTGCTCCCTGAACATCCCTAAGCATCTCTCGCCTGAAGGTAGTACACATTGTCCCATAACAGGGACATTCCCATTGTTGGCCCCTGAACCCATATTGCTCGTATATCGGCTCATCGTTTCAATCTATAAAGAGGAAACAATTAACCATCTCCGTAGTGGTGCAAGTGCAATGCAACTTCATCCTTAGATATACTAATAATATATATATATAGCTTTTGAAAACCTAAATATCACAAATACGCGCTCTCATATACGTGTACTATCTCTTCCTAATATCTTCCCCTAGGTTAAATATGCAACCTAGGCTCTAATACCAAGTTTAACGGCCCGCCCCAAGCTAGCCGACATTTCCATGAAATGTGTTGTACCATTGCCCGACTAGCACGGGACGGTCATCAAAGGAAAAGGGTTTTGAAACTATGAATCATCAAAGAACCTATAGTGTGTCTCACAGCGCATGGAATAAAATATAATAATAACATAACTTGATATAAAACTGGAGAGACAGTGCATAAGCTGAAAACAAAATCATCATAGCAGCAGAATCCAAAATACAACTTATGATACAAACCATCATTATTACAACTTCAAAATACCGCCTCTAAAGCAAAATAGAAAGGTACACCACTAATGCCCAAAGCAGTAACCAGCAACAACATAGGGAGAATATTGTAAGTAGTACGTGGAAGCCTCCTGCTCGTCTCCGGATAGCTACTCGTGCATACCACCTAACTGTCTCTAGTCTGCTCATTTAGGAGCACCTAGAGTAATAAGAAAAGACATAAAACTCTAGATCAAACAAAAGTCTGGTATGAGCGACAGCAACAAAACAAGGAAATAACAGGTATAAATAATCATTCTTGCACCTAGACCTACAACCAAAGAGTTAGCACAACAAGATGTACAGTAATCTAAGGTAACACAAACATAAAGTGTAAAGTGGGAATGTGCATATCATGGTGATAACAAACATCAAAAATATCAATCATCCTCACATTTCTCACTCAGTGCATAAAGCATGCGATATCTACCACTTTGATTCACCAAATCCTTTACTACGACCACTTACCCTTGGGAGTCTTAATGACCCCATTGTGCTGGTCTATAACCACTAATCTTTTACTACGATCATTTTGCCCTTGGGAGTCCTAACGGTCCCATTGCACTAATCGATAGCTATCCTACGATCACTTTGCCCTTGGGTGTCTTAATGACCCCATTGCGCTGATCCATAGCCACTAATACGTCTCTTCGTGGTAAACCAAAGCTATAGAAATCAATAACCCCTTTGGAACGCCCTGCAGCAAAGCCCAACTCATGAAGTTAACTCTTTGGTTCCCATCTGGATCCTGAGTAATAACCTCCCATTTGGACTTCCTTTACATCTCGGGTTTTGGTCTCCCCTGGTTCGGTTCGGAAAACAAGCGTCTATCATGTTCGATCTTCTTCTCCTAGTCCGGTTCGTGGGTCTCCACTTGTGACGCATGGTGCTCGAGTACTTCATCCGGGTTGGGTCGGCTGTGCACTTCAGTTCAAGGAAGGAAATCGGTTCGTGGAGCCCGAGTGGTACCCCAGTTCGTGGCATCGATTTAGGGTCGGGCCTTCTGGCTCGAGCGACGGCTCGTGGGCGCATAGGCCGAGCCGGTTCGTGGTACATGAAGCGGTTCGTGACTCCTGTCTGATCCGGTTCGAGGGGTACTCCGGGTCGTGGTGCCTATACCACGGGCTGGTCGTAGTACCATGGTCACGAGCCGGTCGGCTCATGGGGGTGCTTCACGATCTAGGGGGTCTAGCCAATTTCCTACAACTTTTCCAGCGAGTTATTTACGTAATACGATGGCGTTTTCGACCATTCTAACATTGCTAATCAATCATGAAGCATTCCAAACAGTTGTTATAACATATTGGATCAACCATAAATACCGAAACAACAATTTAACCTGTTAATATGGATCAAACAAACCCAAAACCCAAGTTTTCCCCTTGATCAGGTTTAACTATATCTAGTAATCGGATTAGCAAACTTAATCCAAATTTTCAACAAAGTCCTAAAATAATATTTAAGAATTTCTACATATTTTTTTAGATTTTTATAATGCATAATTTTGCTAATTATCACTAATCACCCCTAATTAGCCGTAATTAGTGTTAGCACATGCTAATCACTCACCTTAGCCACAAATAAATCTCAGATCTGAAAATATCTCTGATTTGGTTCGAATCCCAATGCAACACAACAGCTCTACCTCCAATTTGATGTTAATTTGCCTTGATTTGAAGTTTATTAGCTTAATATTGGATTAGAAAGTGATTAGGAGGTAGTTTAGAAGGTGAAGGCCATTACTAGGTTTGAAGAAATGAAAGTGACGACTAAGGATATGAAATGAGATGGTTTCCTAACTCATTTCAACCTTTCCATAACCCTAATCCCGAAATCGGTTATAGGCCCATCCACAAATTACCCTAATAGGCCCGCTTAAGCAGTTTTTTCACCTTTCAAACGTTGTTTCAACCATACTTCCCAAACGGTAAGTCCGTTTGATTAGTGTGACCACTCTACGGAAAGGTAAAGCATAGTCCAAATACAACGGATGTGGTTTTAGGTCAAAACTCCTTATCAATCAAAAGTTATACACAAAACAAGATTCGCCAGGGGTAAAACGATTATATAAAATTCGGCAAAAATCCTGAACATGGGAAATGACCCCAATAGTCGTTTCCCACGGTTACACAACCATACGACTTCGTATGTGATTGAAATAAATATTATACGATCCTCCGATGCGTAGAATGCGGGTCGTTACTCTCTCGCCCCTTAAGAAATTTCGCCCCAGAAATTCCTTAATCAAGAAAACATACAATGGTGTCCTGCATGCCTATTAACCATTTACAAAAAAAATCAAACATACATAACAACACAACATGCTTATCCTAGCATGTGGTTTACTAATAAGGGAATAACTATAATGTGATTATAACCTTACCAAGCAAAGAGTCCTGGATATGACTTCCTTAGCTTTCCTCGGTTTCCCAAGTACAGTCGTTCTCATTATCATCCCACTGGACCTTAACCAATTTCATCATCTTTCTTTGAAGTTGCATCGTATCATGTCCGACAATACGAATCATTTTATGGCTCCCAACTGCCTTAGATTCCACTTCAATATCATCCATATGTTCTGGTAAAATAGTCATATCAGAATCATGCACGAACTTCCTTAACTGGGAAACATGAAATATGTCGTGAACTCCCGCCATCGCGTCAGGCAATCCAATTTTATATGCTAAATTCCCCACTTACTCGAGAACTGGAAACGGACCAACAAACCTTGGTGCCAACTTACCTCTCCTGCCAAAACGAATCACACTCTTTAATGGAGAGATCTTGAAGAACACCAGGTCGCCAACGGAGAATTTTAATTCTCTTCATCTTTTATCAGCATAATTCTTCTGTCTATCTTGGGCAGCCTTCATTCACTTTTGTATAACCTTGATCTTATCTGAAGTTTCTCTTATTACATCTGGCCCAAGCACAAATTTCTCACCGGTTTCCAACTAATATAATGGTGAGTTGCACGGTCTTCCATACAAAGCTTCAAATGGAGCCATACCAATACTGGATTGATAACTTTATTATATACGAACTCAACTAGATGCAAATGGTCATCCCATGACCCTACGAAATCCAATATGCAATAAGAGATCCTTTAGTACATGATTCACCCTCTCTGTTTAACAGTCAGTTTGAGGATGGTACGCGGTACTAAGATGTAATTCTGACCCTAAAGCCTCTTTTAAGCTCTTCCAAAACCCATTAGTAAATAATGGATCTCGGTCACTCACGATACCTTTAGGTACTCCATGAAATCTCACTATCCCTTCATATATAGTCTGCTAATTTAGCTGTCGTTCTACTCGACTAGACCGGTATAAACCTTGCATTTTTGGCTAATCGGTCTACAATTACCCAAATACTATCATGACCCGATCTAATCCTTGGTAAAGCATCAATGAAATCCATTGAGGCTTGTTCCCATTTCCATTTGGGAATTTCTAGTGCTTGTAACAAACCACTAGCTTCTTTTGCTCGGCTTTAACTAACTGGCAGTTCATGCACTTGGATATAAACTTCCCAACTTTTCTCTTCATCCCTTCCCAGTAGTATGTCTACTTCATGTCTCGATACATTTAGTTACCACCGGGATGTATAGTCAGTTTCGAGTGATGACACTCTCTGAGCATGTCATCTCTTAGTCCATTTACATTGGGTAAAACCAACCTCTCATTCTTTCAAATCCATCCTTCTCTATCAAGTCCATACTTGTTCATTTCCTCACTGTCTATACCTACCTCTACCTTGGAGATGATTTCTAATAGATTAGGATCGTCCCTCTGGCTGGAGCCGATTCGATCAATCAAAGTCGGTCTGATCATCAAACTTGCTAACATCTCCGGATCCAGTTCGCACTTAGGTCTGAAATCATATCCTGCGATATACTCTAGTTGCTTCCATTCCAGAAACATAGCCCCCAAACTGACATGTCTCCTACTCAATGCATCAGCTACCGCATTACTCTTCCCAGGTGTGTATGCGATATTGAAATCGTATGAAGCCAAGAACTCAAACTATATCTGTTGGCGAAGATTTAAATCCTTCTAAGAGAAAAGATAATTTAACGACTTATGATCGGTAAACAACTCGAATCTTTCTACCAAAAGATAATGTCTCCACATCTTCAACACGAACACGATAGCTGGAATTCATATCTTTTCTCATGCGGTTTCAGATGCCGACTAGCATAAGCCACAACCCTACCTCATTGCATTAGAACAACACCTAGTCCGGTACCACAGGCATCCGTGTATACCGTCGTCTCTTCGTTCCCTTCAGGAATAACTAACACTTGAGTGCAAGTTTACTTTTTCTTTAGGCTCTTAAATGCATTCTCACACCTTTCATCCCAAACGAAAGCTTGATTTTTCTTGGTCAATTGAGTTAACGGTGCTGCTATCTTGGGGAAGTCTTGGATAAACTTACGATAATGCCTAGCTAACCCCAAGAAACTTCTCACGTCCGTCGCATTCTTAGGAGTAGAACAATCTTGCACTGTAACCACCTTCGCATGATCCACGACAATACCATTCTCTGAAACAACATGGCCCAAGAATCTCACTTCCCTCCTCCAGAAGTGACACTTAGAAAATTTCGCTTTTAATTGGTATTTCCTAAACACCCCCATCACTATCCTCAAATGTTCCTTGTGTTCTTCCTCTGTCCTTCAGTAAACCAAGATATCGTCCACAAAAACAAGAATAAACTTATTTAATTGATCCCTGAATACCCTATTCATAAGATCCACAAAATATGCCGGTGCATTGGTCAACCCGAATGGCATGACCAACCACTCATAGAATCCGGACGGTGTCCGAAATTTCGTTTTAGGAATACTCTCAGCTGCTACTCGGAGCTGATGAAATCCTGTCGCGAGATCTAACTGGGAGAACACTCTTGCTCCATTTAATTGATCAAACAGATCATCTATCCATGGAAGAGGATACTTATTATTCCTCGTCACCTTGTTCAACTCGCGGCCGTCTACACATAAGCGAAGGGAACCATCGGCTTTGGTAGCAAATACAACTGGTGCTCCCCACTCGAAAATACTCCTTTGGATAAATCCCTTCTTCAAAAGATCGCCCACTTGCACCTCGAGCTCTCGCTACTTCCTTGGCGCCATACGACGAAGAGGCATCACTATAGGTCTGGCATCTTTCACTAAATCAATTTGAAACTCGATATATCGCTGTGATGTAAGTCCGATCACTTCCTCGAAGATGTCCAAATACTCGCCAGCAATAGGCACATCTGATAACTCATCCTGCAGGATGGCGAGGGAATGTAGAAAACTAGCCATTACCTAATCACTAGGTAGGAAACCCAATACCATCCTCACCAAAGACCCCTCACAGTCTACCACCACCCCATATCTTTGGAGCCAATCGACTCCCAAAATAATGCCAAACCAAGTAAAGCCCATAATAAAGTAATCACAAGAAAACATAAGTCCATGGCTCGATAAGACCAAATTACGATAAATCATACAAAGGCTAGTTGAACCACCAATCGGGTTCGTCACAACTAAAGGTCTATCAACATCTCGGGTTCCAATTCCAATCTATCTACCATGTCACTAGATATGATGGAATGGGAAGCCCCGGTATCAAACAACACTCGAACATGAACATAATAAATAGAAAGCATACCTTGAATAATGGTGCCTTTCCCTTCTGCGCCACAGTTGGAGCATCCGATGAATAAGGAACTACATTGATAGCATATGCTTTCACGATTTGCTTCTCCTTAGGGGTTTGTGCACATTCATTCTTAAAATGTCCCACTTGGCCACAGTTGAAGCACTTCTTTTTTCTTGGCTTTGCTCGACACCCTTTGGCATAGTGACCCTTCTTGCCATAGCTATAACATTCGATATCTTTCTTATTCTTCTTTTTCTGACCATCCTTAGTCTGATTCTATTTCCTCTTATTCTGGGAATTATTCTTGCCTCCACGCTTGCCTGCGGCTTTGGCTCCTCTGCAATGTAATAGCAACCTTAGTCTTCAACTTAGGGTAAAGGCTCTCAAATCTCAACGTTTTTCCCACAATAGATTCAAAAGTCTCATCGATGTGATTTATAAGTCTTTCCCTCAAGTACTCATTTAAGCCAGTTATGAACTTCTTATTTTTCTTCTCGGCAATATCGACAAGAGATCATCCATATTTCGATAGGGTATCGAATTCAACAATATATTCCAAGACTACCCTACCATTCTGCTTACACTCCAAGAATTTCCTAAACAATTCTGATTTTTGAGCAGCTGGGATAAACTTATCACTGAAGCGGGTCTTAAACTTGATTCAAAGTAACTTGTTCCTCAAGAGCAGCTGCTTTAATAACATTCCACCAATTCATAGCTCGTCCTTGAAGTTTACGCAATGCTAACTTTCTTTTCATTGCATCATCGATTCCCAAATCCTCGAAGATGCGCTCACAACTATCAAGCCAATCTTGAACCTCCGTAGCCGACTCCGTTCCATGGAACGACTTCCAACCAAGACTAGTTTAATCCTTGCAGAGCTTGGCGAAATCGACTCTAGGTGCCTGCGCTACCGCACCACCACCGTTAGCAGCATTAGGAACTGCTCCCTGAACATCCCTAAGCATCTCTTGCATGAAGGTAGTAAACATCGTCCTCATATCAGGGACATTCCCATTGTTGGCCCTTGAATTCGTACTCCTTGTATATCGGCTCATCGTTCAATCTGTAAAGAGAAAACCATTAACCATCTCCATAGTGGTGCCAGTGCTGTTCAATTTCATCCTTAGATATACTAATGGTATACATATATCTTCTGAAAGCCAAAATATCACAAATTCGCGCTCTTATATACGTGTACTATCTCTTCGTGATGTCTTCCCCTAAGTTAACTACGCAACCTAGGCTCTAATACCAAATGTAATGGCCTGCCCCGAACCAGCCGACATTTCCCCGAAATGTGCAGTACCAGTGCCTGACTAGCACGGGATGGTCGTCAAAGGAAAAGGGTTTTGAAACTATGAATCATCAAAGAACCTGTAGTGTATCTCACAGTGCATGGAATAAAATATAATAATAACATAAGTTGGCATAAAACTGGCGAGACAGTGCATAAATCATCATAGCAGCGGAATCGAAAATACAGCTTATGATCCAAACCATCATTATTACAACTTCAAAATACTGTCTCTAAAGCAAAATAGAAAGGTACACTACTAATGCCAAAAGAAGTGACCAACAACAACACAGGGAGAATATATGTAAGTAGTACGTGGAAGCTTCCTGCTCGTCTCCGGACAGCTACTCGTGCATACCACATAACTTATCTCTAGTCTGCTCGTTTAGGAGCACCTAGAGTAATAAGAAGAGACATAAAACTCTGGGTCAGACAAAATTCTGGTATGAGCGATAGCAGCAAAACAAGACAACAACAGGTATAAATAATCATATCTGAACCTAGACCTGCAACTAAAGAGTTAGCATAACAAGAAGTACAGTACTCTAAGATAACACTAACATAAAATGTAAAGTAGGAGTGTGCATATCATGGTGATAATAAACATCAAAAACAACAATCATCCTCACGTCTCTCACTCAGTGCGTAAAGCATGCGAGATCCACCACTTTGATTCACCAAATCCTTTACTACAACCACTTGCCCTTAGGAGTCTTTATGACCCCATTGCGCTAGTCTATAGTCACTAATCCTTTACTACAATCACTTTTCCCTTGGGAGTCCTAACGGTCCCATTACACTAATCCACAGCCATCCTACGATCACTTTGCCCTTGGGTGTCTTAATGACCCTATTGCGCTGATCCATAACCACTAATACGTCTCTCCGTGGTGAACCAAAGCTATAAATATCGATAACCCCTTTGCAACGCCCCACAACAAAGCCCAACTCATGAAGTTAACTCGTTGGTTCCCATTTGGATCCTAAGTAATAACCTCCTATTTGGACTTCCTTTGCATCTCAGGTTTTGGTCTCCCCAAGTTCGGTTCGGAAAACAAGCTTCCATTCTATTCGGTCTTCTTCTCCTCGTCTAGTTCGTGGGTCTCCATTTATGACGCAAGCCGCTTGTGTAATTCATCCAGTTCCGGTCGGCTATGCAATTCGGTTTGAGGAAGGCAACCGGTTCGTGGAGCTTGAGTGGTACCCCAGTTCGTGGCATCGGTTCGGGGTCGTGCCTCTTGGCTTGAGCGGCGACTCGTAGGTGCATAGGCCGAGCCGGTTCGTGGTACATGCAGCGGTTCGTTAGTCCTGTCTGATCCTGTTTGAGGGGTGCTTCGGGTCGTGGTACTATACCACGGGCTGGTCATGGAACCATGGTCATAAGCCGGTCGGCTCATGGGGGTGCTTCACGAACCGAGGAGGGGGGTCTGACCAATTTCCTACAACTTTTCCAGCTAGCTGTTTACGTCGTACGATGGTGTTTTCAACCATTCTAACATTGCTAATCAATTATGAAGCATTCCAAATAGTAGTAATAACATATAGGATCAACCATAAACACCAAAACAACAATTTAACACGTTAATATGGATCGAACATACCCAAAATCCATGTTTTCCCCTTAATCATGTTTAACTATATCTAGAAATCGGATTAGCAAACTTAATCCAAATTAACTCAAATTTTTCAACAGAGGCCTAAAATAATATTTATAATTTCTACATATTTTTTTAGATTTTTATGATGCATAATTTCGCTAATTATCACTGATCACCCCTAATTAGCCGTAATTAGTGTAGAAACATGCTAATCACTCACCTTAGCCACAAAGATATCTCAGATCTGAAAATATCTCTGATTTAGTTTGAATCCCAATGCAACATAGCAGCTCTACCTCCACTTTCATGTTAATTTGCCTTGATTTAATGTTGATTAGCTTAATATTGGATTAGAAATGATTTGGGTAGTTTAGAAGGTGGAGACCATTACTAGGTTTGAAGAATGAAAGTGGCGCCTAAGAAAATAAAATGAGATTGTTTCCTAACTCATTTCAGCCTCCCCATAACCCTAATCCCGAAATGAGTTATGGGCCCATCCACTAGTTACCCTATTAGGCCTGGTTAACCAGTTTTTTCACCTTCCAAATGTTGTTTCAGCCGCGTCTCCCAAACGGTAAGTCCGTTTGATTAATGTGACCACTCTACGGAAAGTTAAACCATCATCTGAATCCAATGGAAGTGGTTTCAGGTCAAAACTCCTTACCACTGAAAAGTTATAGGAGAAACAAGATTTAGCAGGGGCAAAATGTTCATTTGAAACTCGGCAAAAATCGTGAACATGGGAAATGACCCCAATGGTCGTTTTCCAATGTTACATGACTATACGTATGTGAATGAAATAAATATTCTACGATCCATCGATGTGTAGAATGCGGGTCGTTACCGTTGTATAATTCAGCTGGTTGTTGCACATGTGCTCTTGTACATGTATACAACATATTGTTTATATATATATATGTAATTTATATCCCTATATATTTTCTAGGAGAGATTTTAACAAGACTTTTAACTATAATAACGACTTGAATACCACATAAAATATAACAATTAATTCTGTCTTTGAAACTTCTTGTATTTGAACCATAATCTCCAATATTTCTCCAGCAATAATCTTTAGTATACTATATTGTCAATATATAGTTGTCATAATCAAAATAGCACAAAAAAGAGGTTCTAGAACCCTCAATATCATCTTTAACTTCTGTAACCTCATCTATAGCACAGAAAAGAATCATTCTCAGTGGCATGAGATCAGAAGTAACTTTCTCTACTTCCTCTCTGCCTCGGGCTCCTTCTATTGCCTGGAAACCTTCAGATCATCAGGTTTCTTAAGCATCTGCTGTAGGCTACTCCCATCGCTTGTGTCAAACTCTTCCTACTCCAGTGTCTCCCTAAAATTCTTCAGCAATTCTGTGTCCCCAAGCTCCACTTTCATCTTCTTGTTGCAAATATCGTCATCCCAAACTATATCTCTAGATGATGCTTCAACGAGTGAGGGGGGCTTAAAGGGTCCTAAAGTCGTAACCATAGAAATGGTGGGAGAAAACTTCATTCCATGTATACCTATAGCATGAAGACGAAGAAGAATTAGTCTTCTTTTATTCTCCGCTGACTCAGCGTGAAGCATAACAGATTCTTCGCAAGCTTTTATCATCTTCTCGAAAGACAAGGAAAGAATGAATACACCTTTCTCTTCGTGTTTTGCGCTCGTTCCAGGAGTTATGCCTTCTGATATCGGCAATAGGAATGTTCTGGGACGTAGACTAGGATTATAAGGAGCATACCCTAGGTTGGTGACAGCCTATTGCGAAGGGCAACTTGTAGTTGGAAGTAGGACGAATGAGGAATGGGAAGTACTTACATGACTCGATGATTGCCACTCTGAGCTATCAGTATAAGCAACTACAATGCTCTCAGTTATTATCATCTTTCCTTTCATCAGAATCGCCGTCGCTGCTTCTCTTCTTCTACTTCCTCTCTCAACAAGCACCATCATTCTTTTAGAATCCTTGTCTTATCTCCTTCCAAGTACTTAATTGCTAGAGCCTCCATATCCAACTCTTCTACATTTCTTATGGTATCCTCATCGCATAAGAATCGCTCCTAAGCCAAGGAAAATATCTTTTCATATTGGTTGGTCTAAGGAATATCGCGGTGATCGGTAACTTTAGCATAAAATTGCCAGAGTAGTGGAGTTGAGATTCTCCTTGTTGTTATCAGCTTCTGGTACTTGGCCTATATGCTCTTTAAGTTGGGCTTCAAAGCACTTTCTTACATCATCGGCTTGCTCGAGCATAACTTTGACTGACTCCTTGGCTACTTCCTTGGCATTCAATGTCACTTTGGTTTTGGCTTTATAAGCCTCCCTTTCCTTTCCTAAGCTCTTCAAACTCCTTCTTCATTCGTTTTCTTCCAAAAGGGATTTACATTCCTTCTCAACAATATCATAACTAAGGAGTGAGCATCCAATTCATCCTGAAATCCATTTTTCTTCTTGGAATCACCTCGTTCATGCCAATCATATTCTTATTAAACTCTTCTTACTGCCTTTTTCAACTCACTAATCTTGGCCTCCACTGCTTTATCCTGGTCCATCCCAGCCTCAAGTTTTAAACCTGCGATCTCTACATTCTTTTTCTTCAATAGATTGGATAACTTCTTAGCTAGTTCATTCTTATCATGTATTGATTATGCATGTCTATCACCTGATCAATAGATTCTCAATCAATGCTTCCAGGATCAAGTCGTGGAAGGTACAAACATTACTCCTTTTAAATATAATTACCCCTTTTAAATACAATCTCGACAAAAAAACCTCATGTTTTCCATCTACTGCTAGGTGAATAATGATAGATTGGGATCAAGCACTTTCTCCTTTTTCTTATTACCCTTTCCCCACAGTGACCGAGGCTCATATCCGTTAGTGGAGGTAGTGGAGTTATCGGTTTACTAGTAGAAGATGGCATGGCCATATCGGATTGACTCATACTTCTCGACTCACCTCATCTATTAGAACTTGGTTTTATGCCAATAAGTGGAGAATGGGGACGAGAAGGGTAACCATAATCTTTGTGATGCTTCCATAATTATATTTGCACTTTCAACAAGAATATCACCCTTCAATGATAATGAAAAATACACCACTAATATCTACCCATTTTGAGCCTCGAGTGTCTCTTCCTCGATCCTTTTCTTTTTCCCTTTCTCATCGTTTGTCTCTATCACCTTCTCGAACTATTGTGTTGGCAAAAAGAAAAATATCAAGTTAGAAACAATAAATCAACACACAAGTAAGTGTTGTGTTATGGAATGCTTATGAGTATGTGTCCTTGTGTCCGTCCAATGAACCAGTTTCAGCTTGCTAAAAAGGAGTGACCTCCCTGGAGCATGATAGCGCTGAAGCCGTCTCCGAGCTTGGAAGGAAGCTTTCGACGTAAATGTCACCAAACCAAATAATGACATTTCCAATGGTATATTTTCTAAGTCCTTGAACTGCCCATTCATTTACATTGATACTACTATTTTTGTTGTTGTTGTAGGAGATAAGGATTTTGCAACTTCACTTATCGTAAACTCCATTATTGAAGATGGAATCGGAGTAAGTGGTAGACCGTCTGTTCTTTCAGGCTCTTCTTCACCGGTCTTATTTTCTTTATGGATTTCCTCTTAAGCTTCGCCAAGTTCTCCCTCAATTTAGGGTAGGTATCGATGCACAATAGGAGGCATGTCACCTACTCCCTCTCATCTGGCTCACTTTCTTCAACAACTATCTCCTTATCATCGCCAAGACCAATGGAATGGTCCTCATAACAAATCCAATATATGTAGGAGATAGTCTGAAATCAATGTCTAGGCATTGCAATACTTCACTCCTACTTCTCTCAAGGTCAAAACCCAATTCAAATATTCTTGACCTGATGGCCTCGAAGGATTGCCTACACAATTCAAATTTCATATTAATCTAGAGCTTATGACTCGATGAACATCAAATAGCATGAGTGAGTGTCAATACATTTGCATCCTTCTATCCAATGCCTCACAATCCCAAGCAGACACTACACGTAGAACCAATAATGCTTGAAGTTGCTTAACTTATTCCACACTCTAAGGATGATTTGGTCATTAGGTAGTGCCACCAAATACATAAGTTGCGGGGCTTCCCTCCGATGATTGAAAGTGTATAATAACGGATGCCTTCTTCAGTCGGCGTCAGCCTAAATTCTCTCTATGTAGAATGTATGTCCTGAGCAGGAAGGCATTGTTATTCAGATGGAGTTGTACTAGATATAATTGCATAAAGAAGAGCATATCCCGAATGAACGGGAAGAGCGAGGGCATATACCTGATGGAGCATTTATATATGCTGCAAGCAGTGTATCCTTCTATTATCCTGACCTGGCGCCCGAACATCATTTGGTGGTATAACAACTTTATACATAAGTGCACCAACACAGATCCATCAATCCTAAATGTTATTGAATCCTTTGGATTCTCCAAAATATTAGCATCCTATAAAATATCTAGAGTCGGAGAAGTGTTTTCTTCATCAATGTCCATTTCTTCGACTCTTTATGGGCTCGCTTCTACTTGTTGCAAGCCTTTCTTAGCATTTAGTTCACCATCAGACTGATTTACTAGCGGTTGCTCCTCCTTATTTGGCTCCTTGGGTTGATACTCCAAATGCCCAGAGGTTACTAGATGAAGGACTTGACTCACCCAAGGAATGGTTGGACTCTGGGACTGTAACACCCCGAATTTTCTATTAACACTAAAGTTGATAAAATAATAATAAGTGTGTAGAAGAGGGGATGTATCTAATATGAATATAAAAATATTAATAAGTATGTAAGAGAGGGGATGTATCTAATATGAATACAAAAATATTAATAAGTATGTAAGAGAGGGGATGTATCTAATATGAATATAAAAATATTAATAAGTATGTAAGAGAGGGGATGTATCTATTATGAATATAAAAATATTAATAAGTATGTAAGAGAGGGGATGTATCTAATATGAATATAAAAATATTAATAAGTGTGTGAGAGAGGGGATGTATCTAATATGCATATAAAAACAATAATAAGTGTGTAAAAGGGGGGGATGTATCTAATGTGTACATTGTAGAATATATATATATATATATATATATATATATATATATATATATATTGCTGAATGTTTGCTGAGTCACTTCTGACTCATTGCTGAGTCAACAAGATAAACCCCATCTTGTCTGAACGGCTGCGGTTATTTCTAGGTTAAATCTAATGGCCTAAATGCATTCTAAAATCTATAAATAAGTGGGTAGACCCTAAACCTAAATCACTTGTAAAATTAGAGAAGCTACCGTCATGTTGCTGCCATGGAGTTCAGCGTAGCCGTCACAAACTAAGAAGAGGAAGCCTAATCATCTACAACTAAATCAAATCAAAAGATCTCTCTTTCTCTAATTCTTTTCTTTTGTTGGTGAGTATGATGATTCTCACAAGACTATTACAAACTAATTTGACTCAGTTATGAATGGATCACAAGAAAGTGATGTGATTTGTAATTGTAAATTCTATATATTGTGGATCTCTTATTATGTTATTATGTTGTCGTATGATGTAAATTATATATGCTATGTCATGCTATGTTGTAAATTCTCTTATGCTATGTCGTGCTATGTTGAGAATCATGTCAAGCTATGTTATACTATCATACTATGCCATGTTATAAATCAAGCTATATTATGTTGTAAAATCATGATGTTGTTGGAACATGCTTAAAGTTATGTTTTTTTTAATTTAAATGGATCTTGTTTATGGGAATTTGCCTATTAGGTTAGGTGTACCCATAAACTTGAAACTATAATTAAATAAAACTTGAATATGGGAATTTGCCTATTGAGTTAGGTGTACCCATATAAAACCATGTTGTTAAAAAATTAGATGATGTTGATTCACACATGTTCATATGTAAGTTTATGAAAATTTATTGAGATTATATTAGGTGAATTTTGAACAAGTTGACACCTTTAGGTCCATGACATGTATAATCTATGCAAGTTGGACATATGCAAGTTTCACCCCTTATTATGATTCATTTGGTCACATATACATGTTGTTATTATGATAATCTCTTTTATGCTATGAGTTAGGCTATTCGAGTCTAACATATATTTTGCGAATAAACGTTCAAACGTGGGGTAGGGGTAATATTAGGAATTAATAAATTGGGTGCAATTTTGTAAGATTTTGCATACCATGAATGGATGTCCATAATTGAGTCAATTATGGACATTGTTAAAAATTGGAAGTAATTAATAATTCAAGTAGGGAATTATTAAAATTGGGGGAAAGTGGATTATTATTAATAATCAATGCTTAGGACACGAGATTGGACCCGTTTGTGATGTAAACCTGCCCGGACCCGCCCGGCAAATCCAGTAGTCACAAATGTCGGCCCAATGTGAGAGGTCCTAGGCCCAAACTAAAGCATAACAGTTGTAAAGACACGAGGTTAGACTCTTTTATGGTGTAAGACTGCCCGGACCCGCCCGGCAAATCCAGCTGCCATAAATGCCAGTCTAATGTGAGAGGTCTTTATGAGGTTATGGCCTTAATGAACTAAGAAATACTTAACCAGATAATCATGTAAGGTGGGACATGGGGGTTAAGTAGGTGCCTTGGGTGGCATGAGGAATCTGGTGGTTGCCTTTAGAGGCATTTGAAATACGATTAGACTTAACCAAACACACATGTAAATGAACATGACTAAGTGGGTTAAGTGGGATGCACTAATGGGGACAAGCTTAGGTGGAATGCTTGTGGTACATAGTGGGGGCCTATTTCAACCAGTATCCCAAAACGTATCTTTGTGGGCTCGACCCAAGTCGAGGACGGGACACGCATACTGGGTTTGACTATAAGAGGCCAAAACAGGGAGCGGTGGCAACGCAAGTCCAACGGGTTTCATATGCGTGTGTGGACCCGGGCTGGTAGGTAAGACGTTGTTGCATCGTGTAGGTATAAGCCGTGCATGTCCGTTGTATCAGGTTGCCACTTTAGGGGAGTGATACACCCCACTGTGGGGCCAGCATGGGTATCTACGAGTTAGGGAGCCGATCGAATAATGGGAAGTAGGGTACACCTAGTGGAGATAGGGGCAGGCGGCACCTATGTAGTCAGCTAGGGGTACGTAAAGCCATTGGGAAAGTTTCTAAGTGAAGCTAAGTGGAATGAATCTTTAGGGTGACTGGTGTGGTGCAGTATAGTGTTTATCCTTTAGTATTTAGGAGCGCCTATAACGTTGCCTTTAGCGATTGTCTATGTCCTTAATCTGCTCTTCATAGACATTTTCTTGTTTTCCAGCTTATGCCTTAGTCCAGTTATTTTGGTAATAGTATTGTAGAATTATCATATTCACCAGACTTTATGTCTGACCCCCTCTTTTCCATCCTTTTTCTCCCTTCAGGTCCGCAGGTTGGGCCAAGTTCTAGTGGAGTCTAGTTGGATCGCTTATCTTCTGGAAAGCTTGGACTGCTGAAGTCAAGTCCAGCTTGTTATCTTTCTTTTTAATGGCTATTCATGTAATGGGATTATGTACTTGTTTTATCAAGATAGATATTGTACTTGAAATTGAATATGGTGTTATGATGTAATCAAACATGTTTTGACTTCTTCTACAATGAAATAAAGTTTTTGAATTTCCAAGTACTATTTTATATCTGTCTTGTTGTAATTTTACTGTTCTATATTCACTTAAAACCTCCATGGAAGTTAATCCATTCCCTTTGTGAGTGACATTAATGGACGTGGGGTGTTACACGTGGTATCAGAGCATAAGGTTACCAGAACAGATAAAAAAAAATTTTTTAGAAAAATATTTTTTTTCTAAAGTATTTTTGGAAGAAGTGCTTTCAAAAAAAAAAACATGTTATTTAAAGAGAGTTTTTATGAAAAACATAATCCCAAATAGCCACATCCTTATCTTTATCTTTCGAATTCTCCATTTTGAATCTTTCCTTTTTCGTTTCAGCATGGCTGAAGATCTTAATCTCCCAGAAGGTGTGACGATTCCACGGTGGTTTAGGAGATACTTGGAGGCTAGGGCCAGCACTGCAGGCCCAGCGGATACTCCTCCACCCCTAGTTGCACCCATTCCTCCTCCTCCTCCTCCTCCTCCTCGTGTTGACACTTTTGCAAAGACGTGCAAGGAATTCAAGGCTATGGGAGGAAAAACTTTTCAAGGGACTGAGACGTTTGTGGAGGCCAGAGATTGGCTTAAGGAGACTGAGGAATTGTTGGATATCTTTGAAGTGGAAGATGGGAGGAAAGTCCGTTTAGCTGCTTGGTTAATGAAGGGAGAGGCCTCGTTTTGGTGGGAGGTCACTAACGGGGAACATCCAGTTGATTCATGGGCGGATTTCAGACGAAGGTTTGAGGCAAAGTTTCTTTCAAGGGCAGAGGAGAACTTAAATATGGAAAAATTCCTGGCACTAAAGCAAGGGAGCTCATCAGTAAAGGAATATGTCAATAAATTTAATCAGTTAGCAAGGTTTGGCTTGGAGTTGGTGAACACGCCAGAGAAGAAAGCTTTGAGGTTCGTTAGAGGCTTGAATGAACCGTTGCAAGGGTTGGCTATGACCCACATCCCTATGGGAGCCACCTTTGAAAAGCTAGTAGAAATGGCACTTATGCATGAGGATAAGGCAGTTGAAAAGAAAGGGGATCAGAAGAAACCCCAACAGCAAAATAAGAAGGGTGGTAAAAACAATAATGGCAAAGGGAAGAAGAAATGCTTCAATTGTGGGACGCCTGGCCATCTCAGCAAAGATTGTAGAAAGAAAAAGAAGACTGGTTGTTTTCATTGTGGAGATGCGGGACATTTAGTGAAGGACTGTCCAAAGAAGGGGCAGAGGGCAGGGTCTACCTCGAGAGGACAGGTGCAGGCTCTTATGGCACAGGGCAGGCAAGGGGGCAAGTTCAGGCTATTGCGGCCCCACCGCTGCAAGAAAGAGGTAGAACAATTTCTGTTGAAAGCTTAGTTTTTCTGTTTGATCATCCTGTCCGTACCTTATTCGATTCTGGCGCATCTCATTCGTTTATCTCTGCATCATTAGTTGAATCACTACACTTGAACACCAGTTTAGTAGAGGATCCCTTGGTCGTTTCAAATCCAATTGGGGGTTCGGCTCATTTGACCATGATATGTTTGGATTTGAAAATCTCTATACTTAGCGTTGAATTTAGATGTGATGCTTATGTATTGGGCTTCACGGGCTATGGGCTAATTTTAGGAATGGATTGGTTGTCTAGAAATAGGGCCATTCTTGATTGTGAAAGGAGAGTAGTTAGGCTTGTGACTCGCCTTGGTAATGCTCTCGACATCTTTTGTAATCCCATAAATTCCGTTATGCTAAGTTATCTTGAATCGCTTGACGCGTCTGTAGAGAACCTGCGATCGGTAGAAGTGGTCCGGGAATATCCGGATGTGTTTGAGGAGGTGAAGGGCTTACCTCCAAAGCGGGAGATAGACTTTCGAATTTATCTTGTGGATAATGCTAAACCCGTATCTTTGCCAGTGCGCCACATGGCTCCTCGTGAAAGGAGGGAACTCAATAAGCAAGTAAAGGAGTTGCTTGAGAAGGGGTTCATAAGACGTAGTATATCGGAGTGGGGTGCTCCAGTAGTTTTTGCCACAAAGGCGGATGGGTCTCTTAGACTTTGTATGGACTATAGAGAACTAAACAAGCTTACTAAAAAGAACCGACACCCACTGCCGAGGATTGACGATCTCTTTGATCAGTTAGTTGGCGCCTCAGTGTTTTCGCAGTTGGACTTAGCCACTGGCTTTCATCAACTGAGAGTGGCTGAGGATAGTATAGATAAGACTGCTTTTAGGACTCCTGACGGATTCTATGAATGGCTAGTGATGCCCTTTGGTTTGACAAACGCCCCTGCATATTTTGTTGATTTGATGAGTAGGGTGTTTAGGGAATACATTAACAAATTCGTGGTAGTCTTTGTGGATGACATCTTAGTCTTTTCTAAGAATAAAGAAGAGCACTCCCTACATCTTAGGGAAGTGTTGGAAACCCTTCGAGCGCATAACCTTAAGGCAAAATTTTCTAAGTGTCACTTCTGGAGGAAGGAAGTACGGTTCTTAGGGCACGTGGTTTCCAAAGAAGGGATAGCAGTGGATCCCGCAAAGGTGGTGGCCATCCAAGATTGGAAGGTCCCTAAAAATGCAACCGAAGTAAGAAGTTTCTTGGGGTTGGCTGGCTATTATAGGAAGTTTATCAAAGACTTCGCAAAAATATCAGCTCCATTAACACGGTTAACGAAGAAGAACCTGGTTTTTACGTGGGACAAAGATTGCGATGATGCGTTCCAACGTTTAAAGAGAGCCTTAACTTCAGCCCCAGTCTTAGTGCTGCCAGACGGGAATAAACCGTTTACCATCTATACTGATGCTTATGGGACGGGACTTGGCGCGGTCCTCATGCAAAAGGGAAGAGTAATAGCCTATGGTGGAAGGCAGTTGAGGGTTCATGAAAAGAATTACCCCATGCATGACTTAGAGCTAGCCGCAATTGTTTTCGCGCTTAAGTCTTGGCGTCACTGTCTTCTTGGTGAGAAATTCGAACTGTTCACTGACCACAAATCATTAAAATACTTATTCTCTCAGAAGGATTTGAATTTAAGGCAGCAACGGTGGATGGAATTCTTAGCCTCCTACGATTTTGAAATAGCATATACCCCGGGCAAGGGTAACGTGGTGGCAGACGCCTTAAGTAGGAAAAGGTTGTCCTTGAGTCCGTTGTTTGTTGAACGACAAAGCTTATAATTCATCTCTATGTTTGACTTTAGACCCTCCGTTGACTTAGTACCCGGTCTGTTAGCATCCTTGGAGGTTAGACCTACACTTCTAGGACGGGTTGGTGAGGCACAGCGAGACGACCCACGGTTGGTTGAGATAGTAGAAAAGCTCAAAGGGGGGAGTCGTCAAGCCATCTTCGTAGGTATACCCTAGACGATAAGGGTTGGTTACGAAGGGATAATAGACTTTGTGTACCGCAAGACGAAGACTTAAGGAAGGCCATTCTTGATGATGCTCATCGCTCAAAAATGACCATTCATCCCGGTGGGGATAAGATGTACAAAGATATGAAGCGGGTTTTCTTTTGGGCCGGTATGAAAAAGGATGTGGCCGAGTACGTCGCTAGATGCTTGGTGTGCCAACGAGTTAAAGCAGAACAAAAGAAACCCGGTGGGTTGCTTCACCCATTAGAAGTTCCACTATGGAAATGGGAAAGCATCTCAATGGATTTTGTGGATGGATTACCAAGATCAAGGAAGGGTAACACGGGGATTTGGGTTATAGTAGATAGACTTACTAAAAGCGCCCATTTTATTCCCGTGAAAAGTAAGAGGACTGTTCCGTGGTTGGCTTCTGTATACATTAAGGAGATAGTTCGTTTGCACGGTATTCCTTCTAGTATAGCAAGCGACCGTGACCCCATCTTTACTAGCGAATTTTGGAAGAGTTTACAGGAGGCGGTAGGGACTCAGCTATGTTTGAGCACCGCATATTATCCTCAGACAGACGGCCAGACCGAGAAGGTGAATCGCATTCTAGAGGATCTTTTAAGGCTTTGTATCCTAGACTTTGGGGGTACATGGGAAGAGCACCTTCCGTTAGTAGAATTCGCATATAACAATAGCTTTCAGTCTAGTATTGGCATGGCACCTTTCGAAGCTCTTTATGGAAGGCCTTGCCGTTCGCCTACATGTTGGTGGGAATCTACCGATAAAATCCTACTTGGGCCCGATATGGTTAGGGAAACCTCGGAGAAGATTGAGTTGATTCGAAGGAGGATGAAAGCAGCACAAGATAGGCAAAAATCGTATGCTGATAAGAGGAGGACAGATCTTGAGTTTGACATTGGGGACATGGTTTTTATCAAAGTATCTCCATTACAGAATGTTGTTCGCTTTGGGTCCGTGGGGAAATTAGCACCAAGGTTTGTAGGGCCGTTTCCTGTAAAAAACAGGATTGGGAAGATGGCATATAGGGTGGAGTTGCCTGAGAAACTTAGTGGAGTACACGACGTATTCCATGTATCACATTTGAGGAAGTGTTTGCACAAGACCGCGGAGGTGGTAGAGCCGAGCTTGCTTAAAGAGGTGGAAATAGAGCGTGATGCAACAATTAGACGAGCTCCTACATGCATTCTTGGGTCGGAGATCAAAAAGTTGAGGAATCGAGAGGTCAGACTGGTTAAAGTGCAATGGGGAGATGATGAGAGCAACGCAACTTGGGAGACAGAAGAGAAGATGCGTTCGTTGTACCCTTTTCTTTTTGAGAGTATGTCTTTTAATTTCTCCTTTATCGTTTAGCTTATCTTATCTTATCTTTTGTATGTCCTCTCATTAGTATCTTTGACCTTTAGTTAGGATAATCCTGTGGTTGAAACATGTGTTTGAGACATGTTATGTATGATGGATGCAAAATGGATGCAAGTGTTTGCTAGTGGTTGCTCGTGGATGCATATATACACACACTTTAGGCACTAGATCGGCTCAGTCACTACATATTGCATATTGCATATATATATGGATGTATTTAGTAAAATGGATGAACGATGGTTGTATTATCATGTGGATGCTGCATTCAGATGATGGTTGTGCACGCATATAGAAGTATTATGTAGCATTAAGAATCTTTTGCATACATAATGGATGCATGGCACGATCATAGTTGCATTAAGGAGGTCAACTGAATCAGTGGACCGCCTGATTTTGCATTAGATACGGACATATACACACACTGTGCATTTAAACATGAAAGCATTAGAAGTCTGTAAGGACAATGGATGCCTGTGTATGATGGATGAGTAGATGGACGTTTGGATGGTAGGATATACATTCTTCCAGACTTGAAGATTTCGGGGACGAAATCCTAAAAGGAGGGGAGAATGTAACACCCCGAATTTTCTATTAACACTAAAGTTGCTAAAATAATAATAAGTGTGTAGAAGAGGGGATGTATCTAATATGAATATAAAAATATTAATAAGTATGTAAGAGAGGGGATGTATCTAATATGAATACAAAAATATTAATAAGTATGTAAGAGAGGGGATGTATCTAATATGAATATAAAAATATTAATAAGTATGTAAGAGAGGGGATGTATCTATTATGAATATAAAAATATTAATAAGTATGTAAGAGAGGGGATGTATCTAATATGAATATAAAAATATTAATAAGTGTGTGAGAGAGGGGATGTATCTAATATGTATATAAAAACAATAATAAGTGTGTAAAAGGGGGGGATGTATCTAATGTGTACATTGTAGAATATATATATATATATATATATTGCTGAGTGTTTGCTGAGTCACTTCTGACTCATTGCTGAGTCAACAAGATAAACCCCATCTTGTCTGAACGGCTGCGGTTATTTCTAGGTTAAATCTAATGGCCTAAATGCATTCTAAAATCTATAAATAAGTGGGTAGACCCTAAACCTAAATCACTTGTAAAATTAGAGAAGCTACCGTCATGTTGCTGCCATGGGGTTCAGCGTAGCCGTCACAAACTAAGAAGAGGAAGCCTAATCATCTACAACTAAATCAAATCAAAAGATCTCTCTTTCTCTAATTCTTTTCTTTTGTTGGTGAGTATGATGATTCTCACAAGACTATTACAAACTAATTTGACTCAGTTATGAATGGATCACAAGAAAGTGATGTGATTTGTAATTGTAAATTCTATATATTGTGGATCTCTTATTATGTTATTATGTTGTCGTATGATGTAAATTATATATGCTATGTCATGCTATGTTGTAAATTCTCTTATGCTATGTCGTGCTATGTTGAGAATCATGTCAAGCTATGTTATACTATCATACTATGCCATGTTATAAATCAAGCTATATTATGTTGTAAAATCATGATGTTGTTGGAACATGCTTAAAGTTATGTTTTTTTTAATTTAAATGGATCTTGTTTATGGGAATTTGCCTATTAGGTTAGGTGTACCCATAAACTTGAAACTATAATTAAATAAAACTTGAATATGGGAATTTACCTATTGAGTTAGGTGTACCCATATAAAACCATGTTGTTAAAAAATTAGATGATGTTGATTCACACATGTTCATATGTAAGTTTATGAAAATTTATTGAGATTATATTAGGTGAATTTTGAACAAGTTGACACCTTTAGGTCCATGACATGTATAATCTATGCAAGTTGGACATATGCAAGTTTCACCCCTTATTATGATTCATTTGGTCACATATACATGTTGTTATTATGATAATCTCTTTTATGCTATGAGTTAGGCTATTCGAGTCTAACATATATTTTGCGAATAAACGTTCAAACGTGGGGTAGGGGTAATATTAGGAATTAATAAATTGGGTGCAATTTTGTAAGATTTTGCATACCATGAATGGATGTCCATAATTGAGTCAATTATGGACATTGTTAAAAATTGGAAGTAATTAATAATTCAAGTAGGGAATTATTAAAATTGGGGGAAAGTGGATTATTATTAATAATCAATGCTTAGGACACGAGGTTGGACCCGTTTGTGATGTAAACCTGCCCGGACCCGCCCGGCAAATCCAGTAGTCACAAATGTCGGTCCAATGTGAGAGGTCCTAGGCCCAAACTAAAGCATAACAGTTGTAAAGACACGAGGTTAGACTCTTTTATGGTGTAAGACTGCCCGGACCCGCCCGGCAAATCCAGCTGCCATAAATGCCAGTCTAATGTGAGAGGTCTTTATGAGGTTATGGCCTTAATGAACTAAGAAATACTTAACCAGATAATCATGTAAGGTGGGACATGGGGGTTAAGTAGGTGCCTTGGGTGGCATGAGGAATCTGGTGGTTGCCTTTAGAGGCATTTGAAATACGATTAGACTTAACCAAACACACATGTAAATGAACATGACTAAGTCGGTTAAGTGGGATGCACTAATGGGGACAAGCTTAGGTGGAATGCTTGTGGTAAATAGTGGGGGCCCATTTCAACCAGTATCCCAAAACGTATCTTTGTGGGCTCGACCCAAGTCGAGGACGGGACACGCATACTGGGTTTGACTATAAGAGGCCAAAACAGGGAGCGGTGGCAACGCAAGTCCAACGGGTTTCATATGCGTGTGTGGACCCGGGCTGGTAGGTAAGACGTTGTTGCATCGTGTAGGTATAAGCCGTGCATGTCCGTTGTATCAGGTTGCCACTTTAGGGGAGTGATACACCCCACTGTGGGGCCAGCACGGGAATCTACGAGTCCGGGAGCCGATCGAATAATGGGAAGTAGGGCACATCTAGTGGAGATAGGGGCAGGCGGCACCTATGTAGTCAGCTAGGGGTACGTAAAGCCATTGGGAAAGTTTCTAAGTGAAGCTAAGTGGGATGAATCTTTAGGGTGACTGGTGTGGTGCAGTATAGTGTTTATCCTTTAGTATTTAGGAGCGCCTATAACGTTGCCTTTAGCGATTGTCTATGTCCTTAATCTGCTCTTCATAGACATTTTCTTGTTTTCCAGCTTATGCCTTAGTCCAGTTATTTTGGTAATAGTATTGTAGAATTATCATATTCACCAGACTTTATGTCTGACCCCCTCTTTTCCATCCTTTTTCTCCCTTCAGGTCCGCAGGTTGGGCCAAGTTCTAGTAGAGTCTAGTTGGATCGCTTATCTTCTGGAAAGCTTGGACTGCTGAAGTAAAGTCCAGCTTGTTATCTTTCTTTTTAATGGCTATTCATGTAATGGGATTATGTACTTGTTTTATCAAGATAGATATTGTACTTGACATTGAATATGGTGTTATGATGTAATCAAACATGTTTTGACTTCTGCTACAATGAAATAAAGTTTTTGAATTTCCAAGTACTATTTTATATCTGTCTTGTTGTAATTTTACTGTTCTATATTCACTTAAAACTTCCATGGAAGTTAATGCATTCCCTTTGTGAGTGACATTAATGGACGTGGGGTGTTACAGTGATGGATTCAGAACTCTTAGCTTGCAAGCCTATGAGTCGCCTTAAACTTTTGATTTCCGTAATTTATTATACTTGAAATAATCACAGTTAGCACGATTAACCTATATCCTTCTTTGTTAGTGAAATTAATGTGTAGCATGCAGTATCGTGCATGTTCATACAATTCAGATAAACACTTAGAGATGTGGTGATGATATTTAGTTCACAAATTGAGTGATAACTATCGTTGATTGCCTTTCCAGCATTAGGATCGCTGTCATGTGTCCAGATTCCAGTTTTATGCTATATCCTATGTGCATGTCTGAGTTATTGGCTTGATTTGATATTTGAGGATGATCTAGTATGGCAATCGATCGAAGTACAAGGAAATCATGAAATCATTAGCTTAAAATTCATTAATGAATTCTGACTCACACGGGTTCGGATAACCAAAATTTAGATATCGAAAGAAATTAGCAAATTGATCCACTCATGCACTGGCCAACCCTTGCTCCATACTTTAAAATCCTCTACCTGACCCCATGTCTCAAGACCAATCCGACCAGTCCTTAGCCTTCATCAGATCATTGATCTGACCCATGCGCTATGCAGCGGATTCCCCGATCTAATCCACTCTCCAAGAAACCCGATCTGGTCTCTTGTCTCTACTCTTTCCTCCTTTTTTTCGAACCAACTCCTTCCCTCTTTTTCTTCCTTTCTCCCCGCGCCTCTGCTCATATGCTAGTGAACATAACCTCTTCCAACGTCTTCAATGTGGCCTGACGCCACCTCCTGATTCCACTTTGCTCCTCACCATCACAATCCCTGGGAAATTCAATTAAAATGGGTCTATTAAAACCTACTTTGAATTGGGGTTGAAAGACCAGAGTTAGGTTGTGGTCTAGTGGCAATGGAGTGTCGTTGTTATGGAGAGGGCTTGCGGTGGTGTAGGTTGGTAAAAGGGGGAACATCAATTCAGTGTATCTCAAAATAGTCGAGTCAATAAGAAAGTAAAATGCAAAGAGGAGGATGCAATGACTATTTATAAGAATGGGGATACCAATCCCTGTGCACAAGTCCTGAAAAAGTAACTAAGTATGGAATTAGAATAGATCCCTCTAAAAGGATCGGTACCAATCCCTTACCTTACCTTATTTACAAAAAGAGGGGGAGAAAAAAGAGATGGAAGAGGGATTGACATATTCGCATGAAGTTGCATACTTATGATTATATATGATGGAGTGTAGGTGAATGATCACCAACTTGATCATGAATTGAGTATTGAACGTATAATCACCGATACTGAACTTATGAACATGAGAAATTCATTCAACTCCAGAGTATATTTTCGATACCTGAATGTAATCAAACTCTTAACGCTAACATGTATAACCATATGCATATATTTACATTACCATATACCATTCATAGAAAATAAAGCATATCACACAAAATTTCATATGTGCGTGTAAGTGCATGCGTGACTCCAGTCACGTCATATTCACACAAAATGTATTTTGAAGGGAAAGTGTTCCTGACCTTTTGGTTTGACTATCAAAAGCTGTCTGAATTAACACGACTTGATGACTACCAAGGCTAACAGCCATAATCATTACCCGAAGGTCCAGAGATCAAGTCAAAAAGCGTTATACGACGAAAAGCATTTTGGTTCACCAAAACAATGCCCGAGAACTCTTCTGCCGAGGTATCAACAAAACTAATATTAAGGGATCATAAAACTCCAAGACAAATAGGCAAGCTCTACATCAACACTTAAATGACTATAACTCACGAATTAGATATCCAAACAATATGAACTTCATAGAGAAGTTCAAGACACATAGCGTGACCTACCAAATAAGTGGCACCATCATAGCCTCTTATTGAGGGATTGGTAACGATCCCTCACTTACCCTAATATGGGCTTGGGTCTCCTTTTACCCTTCTTCAATGGTCTTTCGATTTTTCTGCCTATCCTACACATATAAATACCGGCGGCATGGATGCAAAAAAATTGATATTTTTGGTATTTGTTTACTTTGGCATATTTTGTTTGGATTCTTACCAGTCCGAGCACTTGTAACCTTGTAATTCAATAATAAAGAGAACAAATCTTCAAAGTGGACATAGATATGACAATGCCAAACTACTATAAACCTCCATGTCCTTTTCTATTGCATTTCTACTCTTTTCCTCGTTTTCCATTTATTTTAGTTTAGTTATTCGTTGAACGCATCGGGTGTTGTGTTGAATTTTGGTGTCAACGGTTATAGAATAATATATATATATATGCAAGTATATATATAATTGCATTATATGATATGATTCAAAATATTAATAAACAGATTTACATATGTAGCTATGTGTATATATATGCGTGTGTGTGTGCGCGCTTATATTTACGAATATAAGCAAATTAATATATTATTGCTTAATATACACACACATACATATTAAAAGAATTATATATACATACACATCTAATTTCATAAATACAAAGTAAGATTACACATATGCATCTACGTATGTTTAAAAATATCTAAAAAGTTATTCAAGTTCAAAACTAACTAATGTTTATAGGAAAAATTAATTAGAATTTTCTTATAAAATAAAAATAGTTTCGATAGTAAACAACTTATGTGAAATACACAAGTGAGAAAATTTTAGTTTTTAATTTTTTATAAGTCAATAGTTATAAGATATATATCACAAAAATACCTCCAATTTATTTGACTTAAAATATTTATTTTAATAATTAAATTATGGTAGTTTAGATTATCAACAACTAATATGAGCTGCTCTCGACCTGTGTCAGCTAGAAATTTTTAGCACTGTTCCATAAATTTTGTCTATATGAACAAATAAGAATGTAGATAAAATTAAATATTATGATTTCTTATTTCATTATAATCTAACAATTAGAACAAATACTACTAATACTATATAAACTTAAATATGCTTACATTGCTTTTGTTGGATTTTCATCATGCCATGTATTCGAGATTGTTCCGTCCAGATTTACATGCTTGATGGCATGCGTACATGTAAACATAACTGTATATGACACTAGACTCTGCACCCCAGCTTCCTAAATTTGATTATTATATACAATTACTACATTCAAAATTATATAGCATAAAAACTATTTACAGTTCACATTTATTAAAATTTACCAACTCCTGCCGATACTACTGAAATGACTTTGACCCTCCTCGATGGGTGACGGGATTTATATTCCTGTTTGTAGAGTTTCTTTCCGACTCTGCCTATACAATCAAAATTTAATATATTATTTATAGATCAAAGATTTTTTGATATTTATCTATCAATAAAATATTTAAAAAGAGTTTAGTACACATACCTTCGCCTCGTCATTATGCCAATATCTCAGCAACCCTTTCCATATGCTCGCCTATATCCAGTTTGGCTTATGCATTTTTTTCCTTTAACAAAGATATGGAATCCTTATAGTTCTTTCTCGTCTTCTGCATCCAGTAATGTCGGGCCAATTGCAAGTCATCTATCTGTATATCCAGCTTAGCCTGTGTTTCACGATAAATAAACAACCAAACATTAAACAGTAAATGATATAGTATATCAACGGTAGAACCAAATCAAAAATGGAAAATAGAAGAATATACTTACAAGGACCTCCTTTCAAATACAATCTACGATGTAGGGTGAGATGTTAACCCACTTTGGCCAACAAGCCGACATCCTATCCCAATACGCCTCTTTTGAAACATACAGAACAATTTTTGATGGCTGTATATCAAACCCCCTATGTTAAATAAGTTATACATAAGTGTATAATTGGTAAAAAAATGTTGAATAAAGTTTATTGCTTACTTCTCAGCTCTAGGTATTGAAAAATGATAGTACACTGTGACTACTGCGTTGGACCACTACCTTCGCCTTCGGAAGAACGAGAAGAACTCCTACCTCTTGATGACATGTATATACATGTCACATACACATCGTTTTAAAATAGAACAATAACATGATATTGAAATATATTTTATAGTTAAATTGCATAAAGGATATAAATTTCTTAATAAATAACAGAAATGGAAATAGAATTGTATATACCTGAATTAGATTAGGTCTCATATTCCATTGATAAGCATATTACATTGCAGTTTTAATACAAATTGCTAAATAGATGGAAATGCAAATGACATAAAAGAGGTAGATATTGATAAGCAGAATTGGACTTGCAGTAGTACATTAAGAATTCAACGCAGTTACATGAATTGCAAAATATACGCCGTATATTGCATAACTACATTATAACTACCAAGATAATACTCATCATCTATATTAATCATCATCATCTTATAATTCATAATCGATCTCATATTCTACGATATTTTCCTCTGTACTCTAGAAAGCTTCTACCAAAATATTTGATTCATTGATTAGAGTTCCAAAATCTATATGATCGTCTATAATTATTATTTCATTGTTTTTCTCAAGATCTGCCTGATAAGCATGTTCGTTTGGAAAATCTTCCCATCGGACGTAAATATGGTCTTTTTTTAATAATTGCCGACCAATATGATTTATCTATTTTAGATATGGATAATGAGCGTAATAAACTTCCAATGCTTGTTTGGCTATACAAAAGGATCCTACTTGTAATAATGTTATGTATACTTTATTTCGACAAGATTATAATCATTGTGCATATTTATTCGAGAACGTGGAACATTTCTAAAAAAATTGCATCTAAACAGAAATACCTCCTCTATGGGTCATGAGAAATATGTTAATTGCAAAGCATGCATTAAAACACCATAAAAATAACTTATGTGATTTTCTGGATCGTTACTACCTTTAACAAATGCACATGTAATATTAGTTAATTTTTCTACACCATATTCTTTGGTGTTAAATTTATATCCATTGAAGAAATATACTGAATATGTCTTGACCACTCTTTTTGATCGCAAGATGTTTCAACCCTTCGTCAACAACGCAATTTTTTGGCTTGTACACGTAATTTGAAAACCAATCAGCAAATTCTTACTGGGATCTCCGTTCGGATGTTCACATTCATAAACACTGTATGTATAAATAAAATATTGCAGATTCTACACCCGCACGCATTATACAAATGAATAAAACACAAATTATTAATTCATATTACCTAACAAATGGTACAATCTCGGCACAATTTAAAAGAATATAAGTGTGTGCATGAAGATCTCTATCGCCTAGCCATATTTACGCACATTTCGCAGAAGGTTGACCATGTTATCAAAAAATAGATAACATTATTTGAGAGGACTCTTGTTCATTGCCTTCATCATTACGAGGAACACTTTCAATGATATATTCAGATGGTCACTGAAATAGTGAGAGAAAAGAATGAAGCTTCATCTTTGATGTAAAATTTACATATCGAACCTTCAATTGGTGCGTTTTGTCTCACTTTTGTCTTCATATGATTCATATTTATATGCAAAATTAATTTACATTAACTTCATCTTTCAAATGTAGTTAAATTACTAGGTAACATATTACATACCTCTTAAATGGATACATCCATCCATATTGGACAGGACCCCAAAGTCATGCTTCAAATGGGAGATGAACTGATAAATGTTCCATTACATTAAAAAAACCAGGTGGAAATATTTTCTACAATTTGTAGAGCAATGTCAGAATATATACTTCAATTTTACGTAAAAGTTGTACTTTTAAAGTAGTCGAACAAAGCTCTTTATAAAATAGGCAAAGCTCCAGGACTACCTTCCAAACTTTTGACGGCAATAGTTCTTTGAATAGAGCTGGTAATAAATTTTACATCATTATATGATAGTCATGGATTTTCATTCCGCTCAATCTACCATTTTTAAAGTCAACACATCTACAAAGATTTGTTGAAATCCTATCAGGAAATCTTAACCCTTCCACCGATTTTAACACAATTTTAACTTGATTATTATCTAATTTGTAACATGCTTTGGTCTTTTTACTGTCGTTTGATTTCATATGAAGCTTAGGATGTTTGCATAATTCTCTTATATTGCATTTTGATTTCAAATCATCCTTGGTCTTCCCCTTAACATTCAAATTTGTGTTCAAGACAATAGCAAATACTTTTTTTTACATTGTGCATCACATCAATATTATGACGAAGCAGAAGATGTTTCCAATACGACAACTCCCAAAATACACCCTGTTTGCACCAATTATGAATAGTCGATTTACCTACAATTTTCGTTTGCACTCCAGTTTCATATATAAGTGGGTGTTAATCAAAAGGACCAGACTGGACCAAGGGTGTTCATGTCCTGTGCTATAAGACTTTCAGACGTACATGGACCAGACTGGACCAAGGGTGTTCATGTCCTGTGCTATAAGACTTTCAGACGTACATGGACCAGACGAGAATTTGGCTGGGACATTGTTCGTATGAGCGGGACAACGGACTGACAAGGTTTGGACAATAGAAAAACATCGAACATTTTCGGATGGACATATATTTGTACACCTTTTCTTGTCCTAAATCATGTCCTAAATGAGAATCATATGGACATGGACTGGACACCTTACCCCTTCAGACCATATCATACATCTGATTGTCCTATCCAATTAACACCCATACATATTTCTTCAGATAGTCTCTAATAATTCGTATATGTCTTCGCTTAACCATATAGTTGGTAATTTTCTGGTTTCTACTCTATTAGCTATTTTTTTATTGTATTCTCTGAAGGGGTGATTTACATGGAGAGAACAACGATGACAGGAAAACCATGAATTCTTTTTCAGTCAGTAAAGAAAATGCATGCGTTTCTTCCATGTAATACAGACATGCTAGGTGACCAGAAGTATTGCATCCTAAAAGCATTGCATAAGCAGAAAAATCACTTATCGTCTACCATAACAAAGAAGAAAACATACAAAAAATTCTTCTTTTAAACATTATATGTTTTTATTTCAATGTTTTTAACTCGTTAGTTGTAAATAAACATTGATTCTTTGCATCATATCATCAGGGCCAAGGGCGAATTTAGTAAGAAACATATATTGCATTTTCATACACATCCACAAAATAAATTATAAGGTGTGACGATAATGGGTCGTGATGAATATTTAGCCGTAAATTGAGAAAATGGTGAAAAACCATATGTGCATAATCCTAGTCTAGCATTACGACTCTCCGTTGCAAAATTAAGAAAAGTTTTATCGAAAAGCTTCCAGGCTTCTCCGTCGGTTGAATGTGTCAACGTGCCCTCTTCCTTCGTTCGAACACTATGTCATCTCATATCAGATGTAGTTACAGAAGACACATACATTCTTTGAAGCCTAGGATTAATGGGTTAGTAATGCATACGCTTGTATGGAACTTCTTTTCTCTTCTTTTTTCGTGGCTTGTATCTTTCCTGATTACATTTCTTATAATTCCTCAAATTTATGCCTACTTTCCAAAACAATATGGAACTATTTAAACATGTATCTATTTTCTGATAAGGTAAACGAAAGTCAACACAAGTTTTTTTAACTTCATAGCGATTTTCACAAATTACATTATCGAATGGCATATGTCTTTTTGCGGCTTGTACAACAACAGTAAATCCAGCTTTGGTGATGTCCTATTTTGACTTCATCACAATATATTCTGTGATTACTGACAGCTGAGTGTCACTTTTACAACCATCTCAAATAGGTTTCTTAGCAGCATCCAGTAGATCATGATTTTTTTCTTTAGTATTTGGTTCTTCAACATTTTCATCATCGTCGTCAACTTCAATCATAGGGAACATTATCGTGCTGCATCTTTGAGTGTATTTTCTATACGATCGCTAGAATAATTTCATTAGCATCACTTTCTAATTTAGGTTCTTCAAAAGTATTTGCTACAACTTCTCCATGATGGTCCCAAACATAATACTTAGGTATAAAGCCATTTTTGCATAAATGAACTTTCACAATATCTAGTAACAAATAGTTCAAATTGTTGGAGAATGGAGTTTTGATGACAACAACCTTATTTCAATATTAATAAATTATAAATTATATACTAACACTTTTATCTAGAATATATATACATATACAGGATTTGTGTACAGTAATTTATACTGAAAACTGTACAGTTTAAGAGCTTCTAGAGATTCATAATTCAGAGATGATTCAAGACTCATAAGTAATCAAGATTTCAAGAGTTCAAGAAAAATATAGTAATAGAGTCTAGTTTATGTAAGACTCTGAATAGCACTCCAGGTTCAAATTCAAGTTCTTTTTTTTCAATTTCTGATTTCAAATTTTATCTTCAATCTCTATCTTATCTATTTTATTTTCTTACTTTACTTTTGATTTTAAACTCAAGCTTTATAGTTTATAAGTTTTATATATCATATATTTTATATACTTTATATTTATATAGTATTAAACTTTATAATTTTATAAATATATTAATATATCATATATTTATGTTTTCATATGATTTTCTACTTTATAATGTTCATTTACAACACTATGTTTTAATTCAAGAATTTCCAGAATTATATATATATATATATATATATATATATCAAAACACTTGAAAAATGCTCAAAAATCAATTTTGAACTAGGTTATGTCGACATACATTTTAGCCCATGTCGACATATAACAGTCACTTTTTCAAAATTGAAAGGAAGTGTCTTTTCACTATTTGTAACATTCCAAAAGCGTTGCAGCCTTTCAAATCTTATAAATAGGGGCTGATTTTGAACTTTTCACCATTCTTCTTCTCCATCTTCATCTCCTTTCTTTACACCATTATATTTTCTCATTTTTGTGATTTCTACACGCTTACTCTGCCGAATTCAATTCCATTTGCATAAAACTTGTTCTCTTCTCACTCTCTACTCATTACTCTCTGAATCGAAGTGTTATTGAAAATAGAAGAACATACTTTCAAGATTCGTGAGTGATCAAGATTTCAATAGTTCAAGATAAATATAGTAATAGAGTCTAGTTTATGTAAGACTCTGAATAGCACTCTAGGTTCAAATTTATTCAAATTCAAATTCTGTTTTTCAATTTCTGATTTCAAATTCTAACTTCAATGTTTATTTTCTCTACTTTATTTTCTTACTTTACTTTTAATTTTAAACTCAAGTTTTATAGTTTATAAGTTTTATAATTATATATTTTATATACTTTATATTTATATAGTTTTAAACTTTATAATTTTGTAAATATATTCGTATACTTTATATTTATATTTTCATATGGTTTTTTACTTTATGATATTCATTTATAACACTGTTTTAATTCAAGAATTTCCAGAATTACATATATACATATATATATATATATATATCAAAACACTTGAAAAATTCACAAAATCAATTTTGAACTAGGTTATGTCAACATACATTTTATCTTATGTCGACATATAACTGTCACTTTTTCAAAATTGAAAGGAAGTGTCTTTAAGTACTCTGATTATTTTATCGTTATATTTACTCTGATTATATTTTCTAGGTTTAACTCAATATTCAACATATAATTACTCTTATTTACTAACTATTATGAATATTTTTACTAACTATCAGAGTAATTATATGTTGAATATGGAGTTAAATTTATTAGTATGGAGTCAAACTATCATGAATATTTACTAGAGTAAAACTGAAAGGAAGTGCCTTTAAGTACTCTAATTATATTTATTAACTATCATGAATAATTTTTAATTAAACACTTATCTTTAAGTAGTATTTTAATCTCTTTCATTAGTATCATTACCCTAAGTCTACAAATTAATATATATGTATATGCATAATAGTTAGATAGTACTTTGAATATATTTTTATCTAAATAGATATAATCACCAAATCATTATGCATACTATTATTACACATCTTATTTCATATCATACATCATTATTATAAATTACAGCACATCTTAAATTAAAAATCATTCACATCACAAGTTGCATTTCAGTCAATATATCACTTCATATAGTTTTGCATACGATATACTGCATCATCACTAATGCACTACATATCATGTTAACTTTAACTCCACACATAACAAGTATACTATGTGGGGAATTATTGTCCTAGAAATACATAGAATTATCAATTATATAACATATTTAATTCGTCTTGATTGACTTGCTTGGCTTGATTGAATTGATTGACTTGATTGAATTGCTTGGATTGATTGGATTGATTGCCTTGTTTGGTTTGTTTGATTTATTTGACTTGAATAACTTGATTGACTTACCTGACATGGTTAAGTTTCATTAGTGGTTGATAGGTTTGTTAGAAAAATACTTATGCATTTGTAGTTGATAGGAGCTTTATAGGTTTTCAGAAAAAATAGAAGTTACAAGAAATGTTTGCCTTCATGTTTGAATTTAGTTTAATTCATGTTTTGTGACAACAAAACTTGAATTGGTTAATTGTTTGGATTAAAATTGTCATCACTTAACTTATATTTTAAGTTATCTTATCGGAGTTATTTCTTAGTCTAGATTAACGTCTAATTATAGTTTTAAGAAAATTAGAGTTTAGGATAGATTTAGTCTTGTATTAGATTAAAGGGGAGTTTTTTAGTTTCTAGGATTGACTGAAGGTGCAAGAAATGTTTTTAAATTAACATGTATTATTTTGGTTGATTTGGTTTTTTAGATTGATTGTTTGAATTGTTTGCTTGAATTGCTTGTTTGGATTGAATGTTTGATTTAATACTGATTGGATTGCTAAGTTTATTATCCTTCTATTTTGTATAGTCATAATTTTAGGAGCGGTTATATATAGCATTAGGATATTATATAGACATAAATTTAGGGGGATTTATTCATATATTCTAGGAATTTAGTATAGATTTAATTATAGGATATGTTTAGATAGATATAGGATTTAGGGGGGTATTTTATAATTCCTTTTTGAAAATGCCAAAGGGTGAGAAATTACAAAATATAGACTTAGTTTATAGGATTCATATAGACAGGGGGAGTATTAGAAGAATCAACATTAATAGATATGTACAGGTATGATATTTTATAAACTAAGGTTGTCATCATCTAAAAGGGGAAGTTTGTTGGAGAACGAACTTTTGATGGCAACAAACTTATTTCAATATTAATTGATTATAAAATATATATACTAACACTTTTATCTAGAAATATATATATATATATACACACATATGCAGGATTTATATATAGGAATTTATACTGAAGACTGTACAGTTTAAGTGCTTTTAGAGATTCAGAATTCAGAGATGATTCAGGACTCATGAGTAATCAAGGTTTCAAGAGTTCAAGATAAATATAGTAATAGAGTCTAGTTTATATAAGACTCTGAATAGCACTCCAGGTTCATATTCAAATTCTATTTTTCAATTTCTGATTTCAAATTTTGTTTTCAAATTTTATCTTCAATCTCTATCTTATCTAATTTATTTTCTTACTTTACTTTTGATTTTAAACTCAAGTTTTATAGTTTATAAGTTTTATATATTATATATTTTATATACTTTATATATTTATATAGTTTTAAACTTTATAATTTTATAAATATATTCATATACCTTATATTTATATTTTCGTATGATTTTTTTACTTTATGATATTCATTTATAACACTATGTTTTAATTCAAGAATTTCCAAAATTATATACATACATATATATATATATATATATATATATCAAAACACTTGAAAAATGCTCAAAATCAATTTTGAAATAGGTTATGTCAACATACATTTCCTATGTCGACATGTAACTGTCACTTTTTCAAAATTGAAAGAAAGTGTCCTTTCACTATTTGTAATGTTCCAGAAGCATTGCAACTTTCCAAATGTTATAAATAGGGCTGATTTCGAATTCTTTTCATCATTCTTCTTCTTCATCTCCATCTCCTTTCTTTCCACCATTATATTTTCTCATTTTTATGATTTCTGCACTTATACTCTACCGAATTCAATTCTATTTACATAAAACTTCTTCTCTTCTCACTCTCTACTCATTACTCTATGAATCGAAGTGCTATTGAAGAGTTATAGTGTTATTGTAATCATTTGGGAAGTGTTTGGGTAATCGGTGTTTTCCATGTAGCCGTGAAATCAAGGAACGGGAGCGGTGTTACCCTTATAGCCATGAAATTAAGGAGAGTATACTTGATCAAGTGTGTTGAATCAGTGTTACCCTTGTAGCCGTGAAATCAAGGAGATTGTAATTGGATATTGATATAGTAATAAAACTCTATGCAATCTAGCGTTGCGTAGGACTGGACGTAGGATCAATTCCGAATCGGTATAAAATTCGGTGTGTTCTTTCCTTTTCTACATTTTATTTTTGTTTATCTTTGTGTTTGTGTTTGATTCAATGTCTGTGATTGTTTCTGTGGTGTTTGATTCATATAGTAGATCATATAAGTTTTAGATTTTGTTTAAATTCTCAAAAACACTATTCACCCCCCTGTAGTGTTAGTTTTGCCTTAACGGTCCATTCCGCAATCCCTAACACAAATGTCTACAATGACTACACACGCAACGAATTTCTACATCATTTCTGTTATTACTTAAAATAAATTCAATAAATACATTTATACGGTCATAAAAATCTTCTTTTATTGAGCTTTCCATTCCTCTTTTTGATACGTCCATCTCCTTCGATCAATAAAATAATCGATCATTTTTCCTACTCGAGAAAATTAGTCATAATTTCAAAAATAAATATTGACTTTTTAGTATACAAATTCCTAAAACCTTATTTTCATAGTCTCATTTTATATTTATAATATTTGAAGTTAAATAACTATTTTGGAAATTGAAAAATTATTTTCATGCATTGCACATTTTATTTTTCAATGTATCGAGGTAAATTATACAATAAAAATTTACTCCACTTAAGAATTGAACATAGAAATGTTGATTTACAGTTATCTTTTTTTCCATGGTCAGTCATCTTACTTCCCATTACAAACAATTACACTTCGTACATTATTTCATTTGAAACGATTCAACAAAATTTCGGCAACACTTCCCTTTTGTTTCTAGCAATGTACACAAATGCGTGTACCCAGGAAACTAAAAAGGAAAGTTACAGCAAAATTTTGTGAACCGTTTGAAACGTAGTAATATGCGAAATATAATTCCTTGTCGTGTTTATAACTTGTCCAGTATAAGGAAAAATCCAAATAATATTGTACTTAATGAATTCAAATGGCCATTTTGTGACCAAAATGACTATTTATATAATGATCATGTACAACACCCGTTGGATGTGGCCAAAAATTCTATTAGGGACATAAGTCTAAGATGTGCACATTTTACAAAAGGAATATATTTTTACTAATTTTATACATTTAAAAAAGAAACATTTTAATTTATCACATTTGTTCGACGTATTTCAGTAACTTATGGGTGTTTTAACATTATTGTCACTTTCCAGCACACTCAAATCGCTTTTAGACTTGTGCATTCATTTTTGTTGTACAACTAAAGACGAGCACAATATAATATTCCTAACTCGTGCATGCACTTTATATTATTCCGATTAACAAAATACAATGGTATCGCCGACACGTATATACAATGGTTTACATACACACAAACAACCACAAGTTGTACATACATTTTACAATTTGACAATAATATATGAAATATGCACCCAAGGGGATGCTATAAATTATTACTATGCTACTAGAAACTATTGCAATCACTAACTAAACCTAATTTATCAATTTATGCAAATGTAGGTTTAGGTAAAAATTTGTTTTATGGAAAAGATAGACAGTTAAATTGTTTTAAGTTTATAACTTTAATGTTACAGTTATTTACGTTATTTATATGTTTGGTTTTTCTGTAAAATTGTTGTGATCTATTTACTATCCATGCCTATTCCATTTCAGTTATTTACTGCTTATAAGTAATTCTCCTTCTTATATCCCCTTCTTTGTTGTAGTTTTATTTACAGTTATGCTTAAGCCCTATTTTATTTATTATTTATTTTTGAGTCTGCCTTACGAGTAACCCAAACCGTTTCCCTTTCCTTTTAGCGCGAAGCATAGGCTTGAGTAGCGCCTAGGCCTTCATCGTTATTTTTGCATTAAATTGGAATAATGCTAGAATTGAATAAAAAGGGGATTTTTGGGCATGTTGGAACTGATTAAGTATTGTAATCAGAATTGGACTGTAAACTGGGGATAAAACTTAACATGTAATTGGAGAGCATGTAAACTGGAATATGATTAACTTAGTTAGACACTAAGTAACATGGAGTTGGGTTGTATAAAAAGATAAACATGCATTAGAAATGTTTAATACATAAGGATGATTGGGGGAAATAAGAAGCCTAATAAGATGATAAAATCCTAGTTTAGGTATGTTCCGGAAGTGTAGGGCTGACTGGGGAAACTAAGTGACCTAATAGAATAAATGGGGACCAAGTCTAGGATGTGACTTGTGTCAATTGCATATTTGTTTAGGGACTCGTATCAGGTAGTATCCCTTCTACCATATATAGGAGGTCTAACACTAAGTGAGGCGAGGGCATGCTTTACCGCATTGGATAGTAAGAGGTCCAAACGAGGTGAGTATGGACACGTTTTGACGGAACGATGAGCATTTAACGTGCCGGTTAGGGAAGATAATCCGCTATAATACCTGTGGTTAACTTCTGTGTCCTTCTAGTTGATGGGTTTGGGATTGATAACCTCGAATTCCATAGTTGGTATAGGTTATCTGTAACACCCCACCTCCGTTAAGGTCACTCACAAAGGGAATGCCTTAACTTTGGTGGAGCATTTTAGTAAACAGAACAGAAACTTACAAGACAGATAAAACAGTACTTTAAATTTTTTAACTTTATTACAGCGGAAACAGAAATTAATATGGTTACATCCTTTCAATTTCAGAATTCAAGTACAAAATATCAGTCTTGTACAAAAGCCTTCAAAATGCATAGTTTAAAATCATAATCCCCATGGAACGGAAGCTATACAGAGCCAAGCCATACTTTAAGCACTTCAAGCAAAGAGAAATCCGGATCAAGCTAAAGTATTTCCCTCCTTGGATAACCTGGGGGGGGGGGGAAACGGAAGAAAGGAGGCGAAACAACAAGGGTCAAACAAAAAGTCTGGCAAGTCCAGTGACTTTCAGCATATGAACAGATAATAATAATATGATATGAACATAAAACTGGATGTGAGATAACTATAACAGATGTAGCAGATATAACAGAAAAACAGAATGATATAAACTATTGTTTTACACTTCTCTGCACTAATACTAGTATAGCAGAATTAGGTGTCACCCTAATGTCTAAATTGAAGCAGGAACGGGTACAGAATACTTTAACAGAAACAGAATGCTAATAATGGGCCTTTACTACCCGATCAGAAACAGACAGAAGAAGAAACAGATTTATCCCTATGGAGACAGAATGTGGAATTAGGTGTACACTAGTAATGGGCCTTTACCACCCGAACAGACGGTACCACACAGAAACAGACAGGTGTTACCACCCAACAGAAACAGACGGTACCAACAGAAACAGACAGAACTAAGCGTACCCTAAAACCCTACCCCAAGCTATCGGCTCCCTAATACATAAATATCCTGTGTCGGCCCCACAGTAGGGTGTATCACTCCCTAAAGTGACAACCAATTGGCACAGACCTATTTACAGATGTCACGGCGTCTTACATCCTCAGAGGCAGACCGGGGTCCATGCACGCACATGACCCGGTTGGAACGCACCATCAACACCCCTCGCCCTTATCAGAATGAACCACTTATAATTAGTTCAGTAAGCGTGCCCGGACCCTACCTACTGTTGGGTCAAAGTTTTGATACCAGAAAGGGTTACTGACTAATATGGGTCCCAAACAACAGATGACACAAGTAATTCCCCTCCTAACCTTGTGTCCCCAGACTAACAGATTTCAGATTAACTTGTTTACAAGTTCAGACATACTGAATTCAGGTTTACTAATTCACAAATTAAGTTAACAAGTTTTCAGACTAACAGGTCAGATGTACAGATTTTTCAGATTTGTCTAACTTTGTATTGGGCCTACAGATTCATGGACGGGTTTTACTACATATATTAATCCCTTTGGTTTAACCCTATTTTCCCCAATACGTTTTAGACGTCATTCTTATCTTAGATTTGCATTAATTAATTATTAATGCATAGACCTCTCACATTAGGTCGGTAGCTTGTGGCCGCTGGATATGCCGGGCGGTTCCGGGCAGACTTCTGCCACAAGCCAGACCTAACCTCGTGTCTTACGCATGTTATGACTAACTTCTCACATTAGAACCTATTGTTTGCGGCCACTGGATGTGCCGGGCGGTTCCGGGCAGATTTACGCCGCAAACTCATTCTAACCTCGAGTTAGCCATGTTTATCTTTGCGGCCAATTAATTAATAATTTACCGTTTATGCGCACGCCCAATATATATGCCAATTCAGATTATATCAATAACAGGATGATTATATCAACATAGCAGATAACAGATTTTATATGACTTAACGGATTTAACAGATTTAGCAACTTAGCAGATTTTGGCATATAACAGGTTAGGCATTTCAACCGACAAATTTAACAGATTAGGCATTTCAATCTAATTAGCAGTCTAGGCAATATAACAAAACTAGCAGTTTAGGCAACTTGGCAAATTAGCAGATTTAGCAAATTTAATATTTCTAAAGGTTCTATTTACATGCCTTGCCTAACCATAAATTAGGCCTAAGTTCATATGCCTAAATAATGTCATGATTCACAATATGATCATATACTTCCATGTTTGCATACATTTACATAGCGCAGAATATGGACATAATTTACCCTATAACATATGTTCCAATTTTTGTTAAACTAGCATTTTACAGCAGATTCACATATAAATTATACCAAATATAACCATTAATGCCATATATCCAAAAATCCCTATTTAGGTGTAATAATAGATATCCTAATTAATGCAAATCTTTTACACCTAAGCTTCCATATCTTCTTCTTTTTAAGTCATGAATCATTATGCAAACTATACCCAACAATCTAAATCTTTAGATCATATCTTCTAAAAATCAAATCTTGACTTTTATATGCATTTTGTTCAAAGTCTCAAATCATATGTAATCTTACAGTGGTTCCTCTTCTTCTTTTATCACAGAATATGCATAGGTCTAAAACTAGTTTATAACATATGCTTATTTTTCTAATTAATTACAGATCTAAATTACAACATAACTATGCATACAACATGCATAAATTACATGTTCATAGTCAAATTTATGCATCCAATCCCAAGTCACATGTCCAATATATTTTATGCCTCAGACCTAAAGTCATACATTCAATTTAGTCTTGTCAAATTTCGCATCATTCATTAATTGTCCCAAATTTTGCGTTCATACGTTAATCTCTTTATGAGATTGGGCACAGGCTCGTGGTAGCCTGGCTATAGAAACAGAAAAGAAGAAAGGAATACATAACAGTCACAGAAAACAGATCCAACAGAAGAGAATATATATACAACCTCAAACTCAGTTTTAAATGCATATCAAAATTATAATTAACGTTTATAGCGGAGAATAACTGTACTTGCCTTGATTGGATTAAAGAAAGAACTTTAACTTGTTGTAGAATCTTTGCAGAAACTTTAATCTCTAGTTTGAATTGAGTTGCTTAGGCTGATGTTGATTATCTTCTAGTTTTAATTCCAGCAGAGCAGAGACGCCTTTTTTATTTTTAATTAGAAGAAGAGAGCAATGGAGGCTAGAGAATTGTGTAAGAAACCTAGGTAGAGTCTAGGGTCATTTTATAGAGTTTATGAACTGATTAGGACCATCGATGTTGCTTGGATTGATCGTAGCCATTCATTCGAAAGAGAGACCAATTAGAGCCTGCCACCTAGCCCTAATGACAAAGCAGACTACAGAAAATCGACTAACAGAAAATAGGCCAGCCAGGTTGGGCTGGGTTCGACCTGGCTCTAGACCAGGTCGACAGCCCTGTCGACAGACCTGTCGACAGCCCTGTCGACAGACCTGTCGACAGCCCTGTCGACAGACCTGTCGACAGCCCTGTCGACCTGGCTAGACCAGGTCGACAGCACAGTCGACCTGGGTGCCTTAGGCGGGAATTTTCCCGCCCTGGCCAATTGGGCCCGATTTTTAATTTTAAACTTGTTTTCTGAGCTGTTCGAATTTTAAACTTAATTCAGAAACTTCCGGAGGCTATATCTTCTTCATATGGACTCCGTTTTTCGAAAACTCGGACTCTATTTCGCGTATTTTTCCGAGACGAACGCAATGGCGTATCCCGTTTCCCTTAGTTCTTTGATTTCAAATTAATTATACTTTAATTTGTTAATTCCACAGTTATAGAATACACGGGGTGTTACATTCTCCCCCACTTAAAAGGATTTCGTCCCCGAAATCTTCAAGTTAAGAAGAATGCGTCCTACCATCCAATCACCCATCTACTCAACCATCATCCACAAGCATCCATTGTCCTTAGAAAACTTCTAATGTTGTATGAACATATGCTAAAGTGTGTGTATATGTTCCTTATCTAATGCAAAATCAGGCGGTCTACTGATTCAGTTGACCTCCTTAATGCGAATTATGTCAGTGCCATGAGTCCAACATGTATGCAATAGAATTCTGATGATATATATTATTTCTATATGAGTGCACAACCATTCACTCAAATGCAACATCCATGTGCTGAATCAACCATTTTGCATCCACAAGAATTGAAAAATGCTCACCCATCCATATGCAGTATGAGAGTGTTTTCGAGCCGATCTAGTGCCTAGTGTGTGTATATGCATCCACGGGCAACCACTAGCAACCACTTGCATCCACTTGCAACCATCAAACATAACATGTCTCAAACACATGTTTACACCCATTAGTTTCTACCTAAAGTTCAAATATTCGATCGATAGGATACAGTCGAATGATGGAAGCGAGTACAGATAGAACGAAAATTTGGTTCCCATTAGACATGGGTCCTAATTATCGGCCCCAAAGACCGAAACCAATATCAAATTGACATCCTACGAAAACTCAGAATGTATGCGTCATACTTGACGCCTAACACAGATATCCCTCAAACCCCAGTCTCAAACAAATGATCCATAACCCTTATGGATCTGAGTCTATAGCGGAGTTCAGAAATAATACTAGCATTAAAGTGCAGAGTATCGATTACAAAACCAAAATACCAAAATCAGAAAAGTCACAATCAGATAAAGAAATTAAACCTACTATAGAAATTTTCCTATTTCTATCCTAGCCACTAGCCTCAAGAGTGTTCGCCTGCCCTCCTTGTCCTCGTCTCTTCGGGCAGTCCCTAGTGAAGTGTCCCATCTCCCCACAGTTGAAGCAAGCGCCCTTCCTTTTTCTGCAATCCTTGTTCAGATGAGTTGAGCTCCCACAAGTAAAGCACTTTTTCCCCTTCTTATCTTCAGGCTTCTCATCCTTCTTTTGTGTTTCCTTTTTGGGCCCCGCTTTCTTATTCTGTGGTTCTTCCTTCTTTGTCTCTTTCGGGCCCTTGTCTTCCTCGTGCAATAGTGCCATATCCACCAATTTCTCGTAAGTTGCTCCCATGGGTACATGGGTCATGGCTAGGCTGTGCAGTGGCTCATTCAATCCTTTAACAAAGCGGAGAGCCTTTTTATGCTGAGTGTTGACTAAATCCAATCTGAATCTTGCTAGTTGGTTGAACTGGTTGACGTATTCCTTGACCGTCATACTTCCTTGCTTAAGAGACAAGAACTTTTCCAATTGTAAACTTCGTTCAGCTTGCGAGAGGAATTTTGTCTCAAACCTTGTTCTGAAATCCATCCATGTCTCAACCGGCCTCTCGGCGTTAGTGACTTCCCACCAGTAGGAAGCTTCGTCTTTGAGCAACCATACTGCCAACTGTACCTTCTGCCTATCGTCCACCTCGAAGATAACGAATAGATCCTCAGTTTCTTTGAGCCAATTCCTTGCTTCTACGAATTATTCAGTTCCTTTGAAATCCTTCCCACCCATGGACCTAAAATCTCTACAGATCTTTGAGAAAGCAATTGCACGAGGAGGGGGTGGAGGAGGGGGATCATTTGCTGGACCTGCAGTGGCGGTCCTAGCCTCAAGATATTGACGAAACCAACCGGGTACATGGACACCCTCTGGTATCTCAGATGCTTCAGACATGCTGAAACGAAAAAGGAAAGGTTCAATACATAAAGGACTGAAAGAAAGATATATGGCTCTTGGGGATCATGTTTTTCAAAATAAGCTTTATTTTTGAAAATACTTCCTTTCAAAACCTTTTTGAAAATAGTTTTCAAAAACTTTACCCAATCTGGTAACCTTCAGCTCTGATACCAAGTGTAACACCCCACCTCCGTTAAGGTCACTCACAAAGGGAATGCCTTAACTTTGGTGGAGCATTTTAGTAAACAGAACAGAAACTTACAAGACAGATAAAACAGTACTTGAATTTTTTTAACTTTATTACAGCGGAAACAGAAATTAATATGGTTACATCCTTTCAATTTCTGAATTCAAGTACAAAATATCAGTCTTGTACAAAAGCCTTCAAAATGCATAGTTTAAAATCATAATCCCCATGGAACGGAAGCTATACAGAGCCAAGCCATACTTTAAGCACTTCAAGCAAAGAGAAATCCGGATCAAGCTAAAGTATTTCCCTCCTTGGATAACCTGGGGGGGGGAAACGGAAGAAAGGAGGCGAAACAACAAGGGTCAGACAAAAAGTCTGGCAAGTCCAGTGACTTTCAGCATATGAACAGATAATAATAATATGATATGAACATAAAACTGGATGTGAGATAACTATAACAGATGTAGCAGATATAACAGAAAAACAGAATGATATAAACTATTGTTTTACACTTCTCTGCACTAATACTAGTATAGCAGAATTAGGTGTCACCCTAATGTCTAAATTGAAGCAGGAACGGGTACAGAATACTTTAACAGAAACAGAATGCTAATAATGGGCCTTTACTACCCGATCAGAAACAGACAGAAGAAGAAACAGATTTATCCCTATGGAGACAGAATGTGGAATTACGTGTACACTAGTAATGGGCCTTTACCACCCGAACAGACGGTACCACACAGAAACAGACAGGTGTTACCACCCAACAGAAACAGACGGTACCAACAGAAACAGACAGAACTAAGCGTACCCTAAAACCCTACCCCAAGCGATCGGCTCCCTAATACATAAATATCCTGTGTCGGCCCCACAGTAGGGTGTATCACTCCCTAAAGTGACAACCAATTGGCACAGACCTATTTACAGATGTCACGGCGTCTTACATCCTCAGAGGCAGACCGGGGTCCATGCACGCACATGACCCGGTTGGAACGCACCATCAACACCCCTCGCCCTTATCAGAATGAACCACTTATAATTAGTTCAGTAAGCATGCCCGGACCCTACCTACTGTTGGGTCAAAGTTTTGATACCAGAAAGGGTTACTGACTAATATGGGTCCCAAACAACAGATGACACAAGTAATTCCCCTCCTAACCTTGTGTCCCCAGACTAACAGATTTCAGATTAACTTGTTTACAAGTTCAGACATACAGAATTCAGGTTTACTAATTCACAAATTAAGTTAACAAGTTTTCAGACTAACAGGTCAGATGTACAGATTTTTCAGATTTGTCTAACTTTGTATTGGGCCTACAGATTCATGGACGGGTTTTACTACATCTATTAATCCCTTTGGTTTAACCCTATTTTCCCCAATACGTTTTAGACGTCATTCTTATCTTAGATTTGCATTAATTAATTATTAATGCACAGACCTCTCACATTAGGTCGGTAGCTTGTGGCCGCTGGATATGCCGGGCGGTTCCGGGCAGACTTCTGCCACAAGCCAGACCTAACCTCGTGTCTTACGCATGTTATGACTAACTTCTCACATTAGAACCTATTGTTTGCGGCCACTGGATGTGCCGGGCGGTTCCGGGCAGATTTACGCCGCAAACTCATTCTAACCTTGAGTTAGCCATGTTTATCTTTGCGGCCAATTAATTAATAATTTACCGTTTATGCGCACGCCCAATATATATGCCAATTCAGATTATAACAATAACAGGATGATTATATCAACATAGCAGATAACAGATTTTATATGACTTAACGGATTTAACAGATTTAGCAACTTAGCAGATTTTGGCATATAACAGGTTAGGCATTTCAACCGACAAATTTAACAGATTAGGCATTTCAATCTAATTAGCAGTCTAGGCAATATAACAAAACTAGCAGTTTAGGCAACTTGGCAAATTAGCAGATTTAGCAAATTTAATATTTCTAAAGGTTCTATTTACATGCCTTGCCTAACCATAAATTAGGCCTAAGTTCATATGCCTAAATAATGTCATGATTCACAATATGATCATATACTTCCATGTTTGCATACATTTACATAGCGCAGAATATGGACATAATTTACCCTATAACATATGTTCCAATTTTTGTTAAACTAGCATTTTACAGCAGATTCACATATAAATTATACCAAATATAACCATTAATGCCATATATCCAAAAATCCCTATTTAGGTGTAATAATAGATATCCTAATTAATGCAAATCTTTTACACCTAAGCTTCCATATCTTCTTCTTTTTAAGTCATGAATCATTATGCAAACTATACCCAACAATCTAAATCTTTAGATCATATCTTCTAAAAATCAAATCTTGACTTTTATATGCATTTTGTTCAAAGTCTCAAATCATATGTAATCTTACAGTGGTTCCTCTTCTTCTTTTATCACAGAATATGCATAGGTCTAAAACTAGTTTATAACATATGCTTATTTTTCTAATTAATTACAGATCTAAATTACAACATAACTATGCATACAACATGCATAAATTACATGTTCATAGTCAAATTTATGCATCCAATCCCAAGTCACATGTCCAATATATTTTATGCCTCAGACCTAAAGTCATACATTCAATTTAGTCTTGTCAAATTTCGCATCATTCATTAATTGTCCCAAATTTTGCGTTCATACGTTAATCTCTTTATGAGATTGGGCACAGGCTCGTGGTAGCCTGGCTATAGAAACAGAAAAGAAGAAAGGAATACATAACAGTCACAGAAAACAGATCCAACAGAAGAGAATATATATACAACCTCAAACTCAGTTTTAAATGCATATCAAAATTATAATTAACGTTTATAGCGGAGAATAACTGTACTTGCCTTGATTGGATTAAAGAAAGAACTTTAACTTGTTGTAGAATCTTTGCAGAAACTTTAATCTCTAGTTTGAATTGAGTTGCTTAGGCTGATGTTGATTATCTTCTAGTTTTAATTCCAGCAGAGCAGAGACGCCTTTTTTATTTTTAATTAGAAGAAGAGAGCAATGGAGGCTAGAGAATTGTGTAAGAAACCTAGGTAGAGTCTAGGGTCATTTTATAGAGTTTATGAACTGATTAGGACCATCGATGTTGCTTAGATTGATCGTAGCCATTCATTCGAAAGAGAGACCAATTAGAGCCTGCCACCTAGCCCTAATGACAAAGCAGACTACAGAAAATCGACTAACAGAAAATAGGCCAGCCAGGTTGGGCTGGGTTCGACCTGGCTCTGGACCAGGTCGACAGCCCTGTCGACAGACCTGTCGACAGCCCTGTCGACCTGGCTAGACCAGGTCGACAGCCCAGTCGACCTGGGTGCCTTAGGCGGGAATTTTCCCGCCCTGGCCAATTGGGCCCGATTTTTAATTTTAAACTTGTTTTCTGAGCTGTTCGAATTTTAAACTTAATTCAGAAACTTCCGGAGGCTATATCTTCTTCATACGAACTCCGTTTTTCGAAAACTCGGACTCTATTTCGCGTATTTTTCCGAGACGAACGCAATGGCGTATCCCGTTTCCCTTAGTTCTTTGATTTCAAATTAATTATACTTTAATTTGTTAATTCCACAGTTATAGAATACACGGGGTGTTACATTATCACATTGCGGTTATAGGAGCCGATTGACATGTAGAAATTAGGTATAGCCTGATTATAACATCTTGGTAATTGGTGCAACAACCTTGGATAAGAATGAATAGACGATCTTCATTTGTATTTAACTTTTTTTTACTGCTTTTATACCTTTATGCATTATTTTCGAAAACTGTTCATCTGTCTAATGCTTCCTTACTTTATGGTCATGCTAGAAATTACTAGAACTCACCAAACATATGTCTGATCTAGTTTATTTTCTCCTTCTCTCTTCCTTTCCCCCAAGTTTGCAGGGTGGAGGGTCTCAGTAATGATTCATGGCTTTTCTGTTCAGCTTGGATTCAAACTCATTTCAGACTCATGTATTGGTACATTTCTCATTTTATGGTTATTGTATTGACATATGAGAGGGATGGTTTTACTTATGTACTCTAATATTTTGGTTTTTACATGAGACAGTATATTTGGTTTTATGTTGATGACAATTGGTATTTATGAAATGTAATAAGCACTATGATTTGACTTGCTTTATTAAATGACGTTTTCTAAACTTGTCGCTATGTTTTATATTTTTGTCTTGTAAATTTTAGTCTCTGTGTTGCTACTTTATACCTAAGTGTTTCAGTAACCTTAACACATCCTCATATAGGTAAAGTTAAGGGGAGTGTGGTGTTTCATTTGGTATAAGAGCTTAAGGTTACAAGATTAGAGAAAAGTTTTTGAAAAAGTGTTTTCAAAAGTAAAGTATTTTCAAGTAAAATTTGTTTCTGGAAAACATTCCCTCAAGTCAATTACAATATCCCCTTGATTCCTTTTTGAATCCTTGTCCTTTTCATTTCATCATGTCTGGGGCTTCCAACTTTCTAAAAGGCGTTCCCATTCCGGCATGGTTCTATAGATATGTTGAAGCTAGGCACCTACCAAAGGGCAAGAAAATTTCCTACTTCCAACTGTAGTCGCGGTAATTCCACCGAATCCAACGGCTAATTTCTCTAAGCTCTATAAGGATTTTTATGCTATGTGCAGCAAACCATTTCTTAGATCGTAGAGTTTTGCCGATGCTTGTAATTGGCTTAGAGAGGCTGGTAGTGTATTTGGGTTATTAGAGCTAGACGATAGGAGGAGTATTCAATTGGCCGCCTAGCAACTGAAAAGAGAGGCTTCGTAGTAGTGGGAAGTTACCGAGGCAGAGTAGGACGTGAGGACATGGAATGATTTCAAGGACAAGTTCAAAAAGAAGTTCTTATCGCAAGTTGAAGAAGGGATGCAGTTGGAAAGATTCTTGAGTCTGAGACAGGATGATATGTAAGTTAAGTAGTATGTGAATAACTTCAATGAGTTGGCAAGATTTGGATTGAATTTAGCTAATACTGTGCATAAGGAACTGAGATTTGTGTAGGGGCTAAACTAACCCCTCTAAGGGTTAGCATTGACACACATTCCGATGGGTGTGACTTTTGATGCTTTAGTGGAGATGACTCTTATGCACGGTGATGGAAAAGAGAGTACTCAGAAGGCTAAGACTGAGTTGGCCAAGATAGGTTTCGTTGAAGAACAAGTGGTGTCCCAAGAATGGAGGAAAGAAAAGGAAGAGAAATCGGATAAAGCACATATTAAGAAGGAAGTGAAGTGTCATGGATGTGGTATGATATGTCACTTCGTTAGAGATTGCAAGAAGATAGCTAAGAAGGTGCTTGCTTTCAGTGCGGACTATGACATTATAGCAGACAGAGCCCTCAGAAGCAGAGAAATGGAGCAGGTTCATCTGGAGCACAGGTTCATGCACTTAAGGTGACTTAGACAGGTGGTAGTGGCCAAGACAGAGGTAGGAAGATCATTGTAGAAGGTTTGATTTCTCTTTCCAACTTTCCCATTAGGACTTGTTCGAATTTCAGGGATTATCATTCTTTTATATCCAGTTATGTTGTTGATAGTCTTCACATTGATACTTCTATAGTTTCTTATCCAATAGTTGTCTTAAACACTATAGGATATATGGCTCACCTATCTATGATGTGTAGGGGTTTGAGGATTTCTATTCCCAACGTCGAGTTTGATTGTGACGCGTATGTACTGGGTTTCACGAGTTACGAGCTTATTCTAGGGATGAATTGGCTGGTCATGCACGGTGCCATCCTTGACTGTGAGAGGAGAGTTGTTAGGCTTTTGACATGCCATGGTAAGACTTTTTATATTTCTTGCGAACAACAGGAGTCATTCATGCTTAGTTTCTTGGATTCCTTAGATGCTTCTGTAAACGATCTCAGTTTGGTGCTCATAGTTAGAGACTTTCTGGACGTGTTTGAGGAGTTGAGAGGACTGCATCCAAGGCGTGAGATTGATTTTCGGACATACTTGGTGGAGAATGCTAAGCCTGTTGCATTGCAGCGTGCCACATGGATCTGAGAGAATGGAAGGAGCTTAGTAAGCAAGTGGGCGAGTTGTACGAGAAAGGGTTCATTATACGAAGTAATTGTGAGTGGGGAGCACCATTCGTTTTTGCTACTAAGGAGGACGACTATCTTTGTCTATCTCTAGATTACAAAGAATTGAACAAGATGACAGAGAAGAATATACACCCACTCCCACAGATAGATGACTTGTTGGACAAGTTGGTAGCTCTTCAATTTTCTCGCAGTTGGATTTAGCTAGATGTTTTCATCAGCTTAGGGTGGCATATGATAGCATAGATAAGACTCATTTATGATTCCATATGGATTCTTTGAGTGGCTGGTTATGCCTCATAGGATAACCAATGCATCAATGTATTTTGTGGATTTGATGAGCCGGGTATTTGGTGAGTTCCGAAACAAGTTCGTGGTGGTGTTTGTTGATGATATTTTGGTATTCTCGAGGAGGAGCACGCCTTGTACTTAGGAGAGATCCTCTATACTCTTCGTTTACATCTGTTGAACACAAAGTTTTCTAAGTGCCATTTTTGGCGAAAGGAGGTGGGGTTCTTGGCGCATGCTATCTCTAGTGATGGTACAACGGTGGATCCCGCTAAGGTTGTCGCGGTTCAGGATTAGAAAGCCCCAAAGAATGCGACAGAGGTGAGGATCTTCCTAGGTTCAACCGGTTTCTATTGGCAGTATATTAAGGATTTTGCGCAGATCTCAGCTCCGCATACCCGCCCTACGAAGAAAAACCTAGTATTTGCTTCGGATGTGGATTGTGAGGATGCATTCTTGAGACCAAAGAAGTCTCTCACATCAGCTCCAGTATTAACTCTTCCTGATGGTATGAAGATGTTCACCATATTTATGGACCTTTGCGGCATGGGTTTAGGTGTGGTGCTTTTGCATGAGGTTAGGGTTGTCTGTTACAGGAGTAGACAATTAAGAGTAAATGAGAAGAATTAACCCACCATTATTTGGAGCTAGCTGCGAATGTGTTTGCATTTAATATTCGGAGACATTATTTATTAGGTAAGAAGTATGAGCTATATACATATCATAAGTCTCTTAAGTACTTATTCCCACAAAAGGATTTTAATTTGCGACAACAGCACTGGATGGCGTTTATTGCATCTTATGACTTTAAGATAGTGTATACCTCGCGGAAGGAAAACGTAGTGGCTGATTCACTAAGTCGGTGAAGGACGACTTTGAGTCCATTGTTCCTAAAGTGGTAGAGTTTGGAGTTTATCTCATCGTTTGATTTTAGACCATTTACGGATTATATTTCAAGATTATTGGCATCGTTGGAGGTGTGACCTACTCTCTTAGAGAGCATTATATCCAGTTAGCGCGAGGATAACCAGTTACTGGATATCATGGATCTTCTCAGTAGAGGAGAGACCTCTAGTCAGCTTGCTAGGTATTATGTAGATGAGAGAGGGTGGCTACATAGCGATGGGAAAGTTATGTGTTCCTCGAATTGATGATTTGTTAAGATAGGTTTTAGAGGAAAACCATCATTCTTGGAAGACTATCCATCCGGGAGGTGATAAGATGTAAAGAGACATGAGAAGGGTTTTTCATTGGATTAGGAAGAAGGAGGTGGCAGAGTATGTAGCTCGATGTATGACTTGTCAGCGAGTGAGGGCTGGGCAGAGGAAGCCTGGTGGATTGCTTCAGCCTTTGGATGTGCCACAGTGGAAGTGAGAGAGTGTCTCGATGGACTTCATAGATGGGTTGCCTAGACCAAGAAAGGGCAATTGGTGATAGTTTATAGGTTGACTAAGATCGCTCACTTTATCCCCGTTAAGAGTAAGAGGATTTCAGCTTAGTTGACATCAATTTATCTTAGGGAGTTTGTATGACTTCATGGAGTTCCATCTAGCATTGTTAGTGATAGAGACCCCATCTTTACGAATTAATTCTAGAGAAGCATTCAGGAGGAATTGGGGACACAACTCCAACTTAACTCCTTCTATCACCTCAGACAGATGAACAGGCGGAGAGGGTTAACAGGGTTCTTGAGGATTTGTTGAGGCTGTATATCCAAGATTTTGGAGGGACTTGGGAGGAGCATCTTCCATTGGTAAATTTCGCGTATAATCATAGCTACCATACGAGTATAGGTATGGCCTCCATCTATGCATTATGTGGATGGTCTTGTAGATCGCCTACTTGTTGGTGGGATTCCACGGATAGACTTCTACTTGGGGCTGATATGGTTAGGAAGAGCTTAGAGAAGATAAATTTGATTCGGAGGCAGATGAGGGCAAATCAGGACAAGCATAAATCGTATGCAGATCAGCGGAGGACAGACCTAGAGTTCAAGGTAGGAGACTTGGTTTTCATTAAGGTGTCACCTTTGAGGAGTGTTGTTCGATTCGACTCGGTGGGGAAGTTAACGACAAGGTTCGTAGGGTCACTCCATATAGTGGAGAGGATAGGTCATATGGCCTACAGAGTTAGACTAACAAGAGGTTAGTTAGAGTTCACAATGTATTCCATGTTTCGCACTTTTGAAAGTGCTTGCATGATGTCACAGTAGTAGTAGAACCAAGTACTCTAGAGGATATCGAGGTAGAGAGGGAGGCATCAGTCAGGAGTGTAACGTCCCAGATTTTTGGACATTTATTTGGAATATTTAAATCCTTTAAAGTATTAATTTGGTCGATATGATGGATTTTATATTGAATTCTATTTATTGAAATCAAATTCGAATACATATAGTTTATAATATAATTAAAACGACCACCGTTTTCACCTGAACAAGTTTTATTGGAATGCGTACAGCTAATTATTGTAGCGTTTCCGATTTGGAGCCTAACGGAGTTATTTTGTCGATAGACGAAATTCAGGGTAAACAGATGATTATAATTTAAATTAAAATACGCGATTTGTGCAAACGGAGTCCGTTTTCAACGAAACTAGTTTCATTGGGATCCTAACGTCAAATTATATCATGGCGTCCATTTTCGTTATTTTTGGAGTTCGTGTATACCGGTGCAAATTTAGCCGTCGGCATTGAATATCGGTAACTGTATAAAGTAAACCTAACAAATTTGTGCCTACCCCAAATATCACCACAGTCATGTTTTCATTTCAGCTCACTTACATATGTGTATGACCCTTCTTTTTAACTTTTGTCTGGCATCTGGAAACTTGTACCGCCCATTTCATTTCAGCCATCCTACTTTGCCTACCACGTTTTCTCGTCAAAAGCCTATCCTAGCTACTTACATTTCTTCTCATCTAAGCTTATGTGTTGGAAACCTAATACCTTATAACAGTGTACCTACTTGTACCGTCAGTGACATTTATCCCATATAGTTGCTTCACATATGTAGGTTCACCATGCTCATGTTACTTGCATATTTTCCGAACGAACCAATCAGTGAACATGCTAACGAGCAGCTAAGTATTTAATTGCACATACTAGTTAAAGCCTATGCTATTTCCTTCCCCAAGTGTTACCCGATGCATCATTTCATTTCAGCTAATAAATTTGAAGCGACAAAATAGCACTGCTCCTTCCTTGTTAATACGCATACCTCATTTCTGCACAGCCTGTCTCACTGTTTTGCGTTCCCCAGTTATTCACGCTCGTGATATTGCAATCTAGACGACCAAATATGAGGTAAATTCCCATCACATACAAGCACACATCCAACCTATTTCAATGCCTACCCAACCGCTAAATAAAGTGCCTTGTATTTTCACTTCAATAACCCAGCTACTATGCAAACTAATGCAGCTAACCTACGCCTGCGTCGATCGAAGTGCTAGATGGAACATTGCTCCTATCTTCTCCTTGTGCTTCTATAAATAGCATACCCTTTCAGATCTTTGGCAAACAAATTAAAAACGAAAGCACCATTTTCTATCTTTAAATACAAAACTCCCTTCACAAAATAAAAGGCGATGATCGCAAGACATTTGTGATAGCTGAATGTAAACTGGAAGAAATAAGGGAAAGGCGTGCATCTCTGTACTTCAGTGGACTGGGAGTAAAACAGTCGGTGCGTGAGTGTTTGCTGAGCGATGACGAAGTCAGACGAGTTGAGGGGACTGACGACGGTGGCGTAGCATCGAAAAAGTGACACGGTGGTCTGGAAAGTGGAGGAGTGCGCGTTAATGGGGTGGGTTAAAGGAAACAAAAGGTTAGGATGGTGAAGGGGAATGGCACGCTGTGCATGGGAAGCAGTTACGAACATAAGGAAATGGAGTGTTACACAAAAGCTTGCGAATGTGGCAGCAGTGGAGTATGTCGGAAGGAACGGGCGCATGAAGTGGAGGGTTGATGTCCGAGACAAGTAAGGTGATGCATGTTTCGGGTGTGAAGTTTGTTGTGGTAGCAGGTTTGTAAAATGGGAAGTAAAAGCATGTTGAATAAAGGAGCAGGTAGCAAGTGTGTTGAGGGGATCATTTCGATCATGCAGTTGCGTGGGGGTGTCATCGTCTGGGTGGGACACAGTTGTACACAGGAGTTTCAAAAGAAGTGTTGGGAAAAAAGGTTTCAGGAGCTTGTATTGTGTATATGTCGAAGAAATAAAAATGGGTATGTTGAGGCGAGATAGGATGGTGGAAATGTTGCATGCGTGGATGGCAGCGTTGGCAGGTGTTTTGAATGGAGGAGCTCCTGACGTTGGAAATGGGCACAACAAGTGGAGCAGTTTTACATAACAATAAAAGAAGGGAAACTAGAAGTATTTAACGTGAAGCAGCTTCGTGGGTTCCCAAACATGAAGTATGAGCGAGTCAGCATGTGTCTGAACAAGCTGAGAAGATGATAATGGGGTAAGGGATTAATGTATGAAGAGGAGCAGTATGCAGTGTTGGTGTGTTGAACACAGTGGGAAGGAAATTGTTTAGAACAGTTATCAAATGAAGGCAGTTCCATGAAGGGACAAAGTAAAAAATCGAGCACAGTTGAAGATGTGTTAGCTCTGTGATGTAGCGGACGGAGCAATGTCGGCCGATGCAGTTCAGACGAAGGCCGAGGGGGTGAGCACAGGTAGGGGTAAACTGAAGTGGGTCGATGGCAAGCTGGAGATGGACGGTGGCTTCCGAGGCGAGAGAAGCGGTGATGAACAGATAGTGGGGATTCGAAAAAAGAAGTAGGTAAAATATGAATGATAGTAATCAGTGAAAGAAGTAACGCCTAATCTAAGTTTACTTTTGCCTGATTAAAAAGTAAATCACATGGACCGATTCCTTTAATATGCCTAACCGTAGAAATCATTATGACTAATTTTAATTATAAAAAGTTTGTAATTATGCTTAGACAAACCCAATCCAGTTATGTATAATATGACCTGGTCAAGAGTTTTCATGTGCCTAATCTTATTAAAATTGGACTAATCCATTTTATATGTCCCGTGTATATTTAGTGCCTAATGATTTTATAATGTGGCACAATATAGATCACTAGTTTAATTTAATTACGTGGATGATTATTTTATAGATTAACCATTTTGTAAGTACCTAATGGTGGTTGGTGGTGCCTAATCAAGGCGTTAAAACTGACGGGGTAAATAAAATGTAACGACAAACAGAAGAGGAGCAGAAAATGGCCTAATCAGAGTTAGATTGAACGTAATTGGAAATTGGGAAAATAAACTACTTTTAAGTTTTATAAAATATTAATTAAATAGGTATGTATTAAAAAATATTACTATGCCATACAACGACGGGATCAGACGGAACAAGTAACTGTTGTATATAACGGTGTTGTACACACAATTATATGATTTTTGTTTGATGATAACAAACAAGTGTATATTATTTTAAATGTGTTTGTTACTATACTGTTTCATATCTACATCTCAGAACAGAAATATAATATTAATATTTAAATGAATACTATTGCACAAGAATTAGAAATTCAAACAGTATTTTATTTAAATATAATATTTTATTTCAACATTTAAACAGTACAAATTTATAACTCCACTATTTGCACAACACACGGTATTTCAATACTTTTTCACATTTTTTTTCTTATACACTGCTCTTCACTACAGATTTACTCACACACTCATTTGTACAAACTTTTATACATTCACTGACTCATATACACTCTGCATTCTTTATCTTTGTATTCTTTATCTTATGTCAGTCCAGTTTTCACAGCTTCCAGCCAGTCCAGTCACCATCTGCTCACCTGTCACATAAAACAGAAACACACACACTGCAATAGAAATAAAACTGTACACATGCGAATATAAATTTTTATTTTTAAAATTTATTTGCCTCAGAATTTTGGTGTGTTTCTCATCATTTTTCATGACTTGATCTGATTCATCTGTGTTTAGTCAATTTGTATATATATAGTACAGGGACAGGAAAACTCGTCTGATGGCTGCATGTACACACGTGCATGAATATACACGTGTGCACTGCCTCGCCAATCAGAATGTAGGGAGCAACTGAGAAGCAGCCGCGAGGACCAACTTGACTCAGTGCCACAGCAAACATTCAAGTGAAAGATCAAAACAGCTCAAAGTTCAAACATGGTGCAACAAGCTTCAACATTTATTTAATTTTTTTTTATCAGCAAAGCGAGCTCGACATAGAAATGGTCAAGCCAAAGGTTCATCATAGTTCAGATGGTCACATGTTTCATGAGTACAAAAAGAATCAAGCTAGTGGTTCAATTTACAAAGTGTACAAGCAGCTTCTTACAAATGTGAAGTAAATGAAACTGAAGTGCTCAAGACAACAAATGAATATGCATGACATGTACAAGCCATTGCATGACCACAAATCATAGAAGGTACAAGTAAAGTCATATTCAGGTTAACCCAGGCAAGTACACAATGGTGCAGATCAGGCCAGCACACATGAATGTGTTTTGGAGACACACATGCAAATATATATTTTGACAAACATGGCAGCAACTAATGGCAATATAGTGGTGACTAAGCAAAATTAAAACTTGGCAACAAATCTGTTTTTGAAGGACACAAATTGTTTCCAAGTTTTTTTTACAATGTTGGCAAGTGCTTAGTGTTAATTTCAAATTAGCACAAATCAATCTCGAGTAAAAAAAAAGGCAAACTTAATATGTTTTCCAGAAATCAAGCAAGGAGCTATTGGAAACAAATTTGTTGTTTTCTGTTTTAATCTTAACATTCATTTCTTTATTCTAAGAGAAAGATTTTTGGAAAACATTAAATTCATCAAATTTGGAAATTCATTGAATATCTCTTTCCAGTTTATGACCAAACCATTTTTTGAAATGCACGTGACCAATTTGGGGAAAGATTCATTTAGTAATCTCGCAAGGAAACAATGTTTGGCAAGTTTTAAAGCACTCCAAATATGGGCAAGTAATTTTCTGCGAAGAATTAAATTTGGCAAGAAAATATTTTTCTACATGAACAAGAATTAATGGAGGGCATACATGACAGCATATAATCATGCAAGAAATTTCTTTTTAGGCAAGATAATATTGTTTTCCAGAAATGAATTCGTTCAAGCAAGGAACATTTTTTTACAAGAATGAAATCAATGTGATCTGCAAGGGAATCACTTATTTCTTTCCTGTTTTTCAAGCATACAAGATTGATCCAGTGTTTGCACAACGTGTTGTAAAGGAAAGAAACATTTTTTGAAAAACAATTCAGTGCATGGGATTCCAGAAATGGCAAATCAGTTTTTGGTAAGAAATATCACGCAGGGAAAACATTTTTTTTGTTTCCTGCTTTTGAATCTCGACAGTATCATTTCAAGGAGAACAAAAGGCAACAATTTTCACATGCTTTTCAAAGCCAAAATCACGCAGGCAACAATCAAGGAACCAGCCAAAAGAGGGAAAGCAATAAAATCAGATCGAGTCATTCATATGAAATCATAGTGAATTAGGGATCGAATTACCCTATTTATACACACCTATCATCACTGGCAATGCAGATCGAAACAAGCAACAAAAAAAAAATCCAAAAAAAAATCAAATTGAAGATACTCACATTCTTTTTCGATCGCAAACTTTCCAAATCGCCAAGCAAAGAGACAAACGAGTTTGAGCATCAGTGAATCAATCTTTCCAGCAATTCAAGACTGTGATTTGAAGATTGAGAAACCCTAATCCCCAATTTTCAGCGCCGCCATTTTTTATAATCTCCAAACCAAAAGAGAAAAGCATCAGGCTAAAGAATAGGAGGAGGCCGGCCTATGTTTCACTTGGCTAAGCCAAGCTTATATTTCAAAGGGGAAATTAAATTGTTTTTATTATAGGGTTTTTCTTGTTTATTTTTTTGTTGTATTTTAATTTGTTTTTGTAAAACCGTCAAACGAACAGTTTCTAGAAGTCTGTAAGATTCTAGGGAATCAGTCAGGGTGTTGACTGACAGTTGACAGAGTCTGTAAAATCTGGGTTACGTGTTACGGGTTTGTAATACGGGAAATCTGATCGAGGGGATATCGTTCAGTCTAGGATTTTGAGCATAGGGTTAGAATAGGAGCAGGGTTTGCGAGTGTACATGGTCTTGTATGCGGGATCTGTTCTATCACCTAGTAGAAATCTTAGGAATGCAGCAGTAGGCAGGGTTTTGCCGAAGCTGGGTATATCTGTGTGTGATTTATTTCCTGCATTTCTGTTTCTGCTATTTTCTGTGATCTATTTATTATTAGAATTTTAATTCAGTTAAAAACTGTGATAAACCGTATTCACCCCCTCTAGGGTTAATCTAGATCCAACAAGTGGTATCAGAGCAGGTATTTTTAACTCTTGAGACATGGGTAATCCTAGTTGTCAGTTCTTAGAGCAGTCCAGTCGTATTCCAACTATTTTTAATGGTACAGATTTTTTGAATTGGAAATCTGAAATGGAATCCTATTTGAAATCTGTCAATTTTAAATGTTGGGATCTTATTGTTAATGGATTTGATATGATAGATATATGTTTTAATAATCGTGCTACGCATATTTTATATTCACATCTTGATGATGATCGATACTGTCTTATCTCCCATTGTTTTACTGCGCAGGAAATCTGGACAGCTCTCAATACAAGATATGGAAATGACAACAACTTCTCAAAACCCTCAACTGTCAACTCAGATTCAGATCGGAGCTTAACTGGAGCTATTCATGTCGATTCAGACGATGGGGACTTATCATATGAAGATTTGGTATCTCTTTGTAATAATTTAACAAGAACTGTTGATCGTCTCAAACGGAAAAACAAGTCTTTGAAATCTGAAAATTCTGTGTTAACCTACAATAACAATATGTTGAAATTAAAAATTGAAAATTCTGAGTGCAAGAATTGTTTTAATTTGAAAACTGATTTAGCTCAACTTAATGAAAATTCTGGAAAGTTTGAAAATGAATTTTTGATTTTGAAAAATCACGAAGGTGAGCTAATTCATAAAAATAACGCTTTGCAAAAAGAGTTGGGTAGTATTAATTCCAAACATAAAATTTTTGAAAAAGAAAGTTTGCTGAAAAGTGAGTCAATTTTGAAAGATTTTGAAAAGGAGATTGAAAAATTCAAAGATTTTGAAAAATCCGAATTTGAAAAGCAAACTAAGTTTGAGTCTGAGATTGCTGAATCCCAAGCCAAAATAAATTTACTTGAAACTAAAAATTTGGTTTTGAAACAGTCCAATGCTGAACAGAAGATCGCTATAAATAATTGCTCAAATTTAATAAAAGAAAATTGCGATCTAAAATCCAAAATTCAACGATTAGAATCAACTTTGGATAAATTTTCTAATGGGGAAAAATCGTTGAATATGCTGTTGCAAAACCAAGTTTCTGTTGGAAATAAATGTGGTCTTGGCTTTGGGAAAATTAATGTTTTTGAAAAACAAAATTCAAATGATTTGAAAAATCCTTCAAACTTCTTTCAAAAGAATCAACTTGATAATTTGAACTCTGATAAATTCAAAGGATTTTTAAATCATAAACGTGATGTGAATTTGTTTGATAACAATCCATTTAAATCATTCCAGGCCCCAAAAAGAAATACAGTGAATTCATTTAATTTCAAATAGATTTGGGTCCCTAAAGGTACTTTGGTAAATTCTGATGGATTGTTATATAAACAAGTTTGGGTACCTAAAGCTGTGAACACAACTGTGAGTGGTTTTATTAATTTTGTTAGACCACTCGATTCTATAAATTTATAGGTACCAAAGGATGGCTGAGGAACTGTCGTGGTGAAAAGAGGATGTTTTCAAGCTGTTGTATATTTTCTGTATCTTTCAGAGTTCCTTGGCCAAGCTTGTTGAGCTAGAGATTTATTTACTCACGTCAATTTTAGGTATAACCTCTAAACTCAACCTTTGTGAATATTTTTCTTTTTCTTTGTGTATTCCTCCTTCTACACCTTCTGTTTATTTTCTTTATCTCATCTGTTTATCTTTCTTTGTCTGTTTGGTTTGTCACTGTCATATCATTGTAAAAAAAAAATTTGCTTTCTAAAACTTCCAATTGTAGAATTCATATTTTATGGAAGTTCACTTCATTTGTATGAAACTCTAACGTTTTAATCATTTCCAGATCTTGAATTTAAATTTGTAAATATCTGCAATTGTTTTGAATTTTATTTTCTAATTGCTGAATTCATAACAGTGCTGATGTATTCTTGTAATATCTTGAACACTGTAAATTAGAATTCTAAATTCTTGAAGATCTGAAAATTTGATGAAGTTTCACACACCACTGCTGTTTTGAGTTTCTTCTAATTCATTTTAGAAAAGTTTGAAATATTATACTCATTACAGCACACTGTTACTCCTCAGTCGTGATAATTTCATTGATTTTCAGATTGGCTTGGATATTTTTGATCTGTCTTGAATCATTGCTTATACCTTGATATTCACTGTTATTCATGATCATCTGGTTTAGATCTTTGTTTATTTGAGATCATTTGAAATTTCTGATATGTTGAATCTCACACACCTCTCAAATCTGAAATTATTAATTCTGTGTGATTGATTCATTGTATCTCATGATCAGCATCCATTCTAGTGATTTCAAATAAATAATTTTTTTTTGGGATCATGAATATGTCTTCAAACTTGATGTAAATATTCTGAAAAATTCCTTGTGCATGTCAGAAATAATTTTGAAATAATCTTTGAAAAAATGGTCTTAAATCACTCTATTATTTCATGGTTATTTGATTTAAACATTTGTTTATTTAAAATCATTTGAAATTATTGATTTACTGAATCACACACATATCTAGAATCAAAAATTTATAATCTGGTGTGATTGATTCATTAAATTCTGATATTTTCATATTCCTTCAAATGATTTAAAATAAACAATATTTTTTAATCTTGGATCATGAATCATTTTTTCTGACCAACTATTTGACAAGTCTGCTTTTAAACCGATTCTTTGTGCTGCTCTGATACTGTTTTGAAAAATGGTTGTTTTGGAATCACCTGTTTGCTGCTTTGATACATGTGCATAATCTGTTATCTTGTCTGCTTGAGCTTTGTACTTATAATTCTTTTGTCTATGATATTCTTGTTTGTCTCCAGTATCTTGTTTCAATCCTCATTAATAGAGACACCAATTGGTATCAGAAGTGTTGTTTTATATATTTTAACTCCTCTTGTCCTGTATAGCTCTTCATATTCCTCTTGTAATTGATTTTCAATTTTAAATTATTTACTTTTTATTCATTCAGAAATTGAAATCAATACCCAAATTGAGCTGTATTTATAATTCATCAAAATTATTATTAGATTTTGAAATTGTGATGAATTGTGACTGTAGTATGTTTCACAACAAGAGGAGAATATATTTAGATTTTCATGATGGTTGAACATTTATTATAATATCTTTGAATTGGCGATTATTTCACGACCACCTTCTTTATCTACCGTTATTCTGCCATCCATCATGTTTTTTTTATATTAATGTGGAGAGTTTATTTTTTTTTTTAAAATCATCTTGAATAAACAATGTAATACTTGTGACAGAAATTGGACTACGTTATTATTATTCAGAATTAGTGATAATTGAAAATTTTCAATAATCCCAGTACAGTCGAGCATATTTCATAATATAATTAATTTAGAAATTTATTTCACAAGTCCATTTCTGTACCTACCACTTTTCTATCATTCATATTGGTTTTACATACCGAGGAGTTTTTCTTTTGAAGCTGAAAACAATAAACATATATAATATATACATAAGTGTGTCTCTAATCTCATTTAAAAATCCAAGCTCTGGTTATGCATGGTTATGAGACACTTATAATTTAAGCTGTGACTGAGCTCATTTAAAAATCCAAGCTCTGGTTATGCATGGTCAGTGTGCTCTTAAATAAAATAAAAAGAAAAAGGAAATAAAGTGCTATAAATTAAAATTAATATGAAATTCTCCTTGGTGTTTAAAAAACCAGCCTATCAATCCATCTTTCTAATTTGTGAAATGTGTTGAAATCTTATGACCTATTATGATTTGTTGATTGATAAATATTGAGATTTGAGATTATTCGATTTTGTCACTTAAATTGAATTATTAACTATAGTCCAAATCCATCACTGTTTTTGTGCTTTATTTTTATAAAAAATCTTATTGGAAAATAATTGAAAATCATTTTTTTTTAACTCTCTCCATTTTATATAAAATTCATCGTAAATCTGTCATTTTCTACAATGTGAAATATGCCACCTGTTCTCAGAATATTATGATTTTTGTTTGACTGATTGAGATTTATAACTGTTCTTCCTCTTATGCTGAAATTACATTTTTTAGTCATTTTTCATCTATATTTTAAATTCTATATCCTTTTGATGATAACAAAAGGGGGAGAATGGGTTGAGATTTTGATTTATGAGTGAATATTTTATAAATATTTTTAATTTTTGAAAATTTATGAGTGAATATTTTATAAATATTTTTAATTTTGAAAATTCATTATTATTCATTTCACTCATGCACAGTTATAGGGGGAGTCTCTGTTCTAGGGGAGCTTTCAAATAGGGGGAGTTTTTGTTGTTTACTGAAAACACATTTATTATATTCAAAATCTTAACATTTGTTTGTCATCGTCAAAAGGGGGAGATTGTTGTATATAACGGTGTTGTATACACAATTATATGATTTTTGTTTGATGATAACAAACAAGTGTATAGTATTTTAAATGTGTTTGTTACTATACTGTTTCATATCTACATCTCAGAACAGAAATATAATATTAATATTTAAATGAATACTATTGCACAAGAATTAGAAATTCAAACAGTATTTTATTTAAATATAATATTTTATTTCAACATCTAAACAACAAATTTATAACTCCACTATTTGCACAACACACGGTATTTCAATACTTTTTCACATTTTTTTTCTCATACACTGCTCTTCACTACAGATTTACTCACACACTCATTTGTACAAACTTTTATACATTCACTGACTCATATACACTCTGCATTCTTTATCTTTGTATTCTTTATCTTATGTCAGTCCAGTTTTCACAGCTTCCAGCCAGTCCAGTCACCATCTGCTCACCTGTCACATAAACAGAAACACAACCACTACAATAGAAATAAAACTGTACACATGCGAATATAAATTTTTATTTTTAAAATTTATTTGCCTTAGAATTTTGGTGTGTTTCTCATCATTTTTCATGACTTGATCTGATTCATTTGTGTCTAGTCAATTTGTATATATATAGTACAGGGACAAGAAAACTCGTCTGATGGCTGCACGTACACACGTGCATGAATATACACGTGTGCACTGCCTCGCCAATCAGAATGTAGGGAGCAACTGAGGAGCAGCCGCGAGGACCAACTCGACTCAGTGCCACAGCAAACATTCAAGTGAAAGATCAAAACAGCTCAAAGTTCAAACATGGTGCAACAAGCTTCAACATTTATTTAATTTTTTTTATCAGCAAAGCGAGCTCGACATAGAAATGGTCAAGCCAAAGGTTCAGCATAGTTCAGATGGTCACATGTTTCATGAGTACAAAAAGAATCAAGCTAGTGGTTCAATTTACAAAGTGTACAAGCAGCTTCTTACAAATGTGAAGTAAATGAAACTGAAGTGCTCAAGACAACAAATGAATATGCATGACATGTACAAGCCATTGCATGACCACAAATCATAGAAGGTACAAGTAAAGTCATATTCAGGTTAACCCAGGCAAGTACACAATGGTGCAGATCAGGCCAGCACACATGAATGTGTTTTGGAGACACACATGCAAATATATATTTTGACAAACATGGCAGCAACTAATGGCAATATAGTGGTGACTAAGCAAAATTAAAACTTGGCAACAAATCTGTTTTTGAAGGACACAAATTGTTTCCAAGTTTTTTTTACAATGTTGGCAAGTGCTTAGTGTTAATTTCAGATTAGCACAAATCAATCTCGAGTAAAAAAAAAAAAAAAATTTGGCAAACTTAATATGTTTTCCAGTTTCAAGCAAGGAGCTATTGGAAACAAATTTGTTGTTTCCTGTTTTAATCTTAACATTCGTTTCTTTATTCTAAGAGAAAGATTTTTGGAAAACATTATATTCATCAAATTTGGAAATTCATTGAATATCTCTTTCCAGTTTATGACCAAACCATTTTTTGAAATGCACCTGACCAATTTGGGGAATGATTCATTTAGTAATCTCGCAAGGAAACAATGTTTGGCAAGTTTTAAAGCACTCCAAATTTAGGCAAGTAATTTTCTGCAAAGAATTAAATTTGGCAAGAAAATATTTTTCTACATGAACAAGAATTAATGGAGGGCACACATGACAGCATATAATCATGCAAGAAATTTCTTTTTAGGCAAGATAATATTGTTTTCTAGAAATGAATTCGTTCAAGCAAGGAACATTTTTTTTACAAGAATGAAATCAATGTGATCTGCAAAGGAATCACTTATTTCTTTCCTGTTTTTCAAGCATACAAGATTGATCCAGTTTTTGCACAAAGTGTTGTAAAGGCAAGAAACATTTTTTGAAAAACAATTCAGTGCATGGGATTCCAGAAATGGCAAATCAGTTTTTGGTAAGAAATATCACGCAGGGAAAACATTTTTTTGTTTCCTGCTTTTGAATCTCGACAGTATCATTTCAAGGAGAACAAAAGGCAATAATTTTCACATGCTTTTCAAAGCCAAAATCACGCAGGCAATAATCAAGGAACCAGCCAAAAGAGGGAAAGCAATAAAATCAGATCGAGTCATTCATATGAAATCAGAGTGAATTAGGGATCGAATTACCCTATTTATACACACCTATCATCACTGGCAATGCAGATCGAAACAAGCAACAAAAAAATCCAAAAAAAATCAAATTGAAGATACTCACATTCTTTTTCGATCGCAAACTCTCCAAATCGCCAAGCAAAGAGACAAACGAGTTTGAGCATCAGTGAATCAATCTTTCCAGCAATTCAAGACTGTGATTTGAAGATTGAGAAACCCTAATCCCCAATTTTCAGTGCCGCCATTTTTTTTAATCTCCAGAGCAAAAGAGAAAAGCATCAGGCTAAAGAATAGGAGGAGGCCGGCCTATGTTTCACTTGGCTAAGCCAAGCTTATATTTAAAAGGGGAAATTAAATTGTTTTTATTATAGGGTTTTTCTTGTTTATTTTTTTGTTGTATTTTAATTTGTTTTTGTAAAACCGTCAAACGAACAGTTTCTAGAAGTCTGTAAAATTCTAGGGAATCAGTCAGGGTGTTGACTGACAGTTGACAGAGTCTGTAAAATCTGGGTTACGTGTTACGGGTTTGTAATACGGGAAATCTGATCAAGGGGATATTGTTCAGTCTAGGATTTTGAGCATAGGGTTAGAATAGGTGCAGGGTTTGCGAGTGTACATGGTCTTGTATGCGGGATCTGTTCTATCACCTAGTAGAAATCTTAAGAATGCAGCAGTAGGCAGGGTTTTGCCGAAGCTGGGTATATCTGTATGTGATTTATTTCCTGCATTTTTGTTTCTACTATTTTCTGTGATCTATTTATTATTAGAATTTTAATTCAGTTAAAAACTATGATAAACCGTATTCACCCCCCCCCTCTAGGGTTAATCTAGATCCAACAGTAACAACAGAACCGTGAAGACAAGCACAAAGGGCGAAGGCGGTTTGATCAGAATTGGTGCCTGCTGGGTGTTTTAATTAAATTAAATTCTATTTAATTTAATTAAACAAACTGTTTCAGCAATGGATAAAATTCCAAGTGAGTTCAACTCACTCTGTTTATCCCGTTCACATTTTATAAACCGGGTTTTTATTTTGTGTGTAATGATTGCTATTGATTGATGAATGAATGACTATTTGCCTATAATGAATATTTTTAATATTCATTAATTAAATTAAATGGTTGTTTAATTTAATCTAATTAAATCGTTATTTTAACGATGAGATGCCAAACGAGGTAACTTATCTGGTTGGTTATGTTTATAATAGTACAAACGTATTAAATAAATAATTTGATGCTTGAATGGATGCTATAAATTGAATGCTGACTGTTATTAGTTAAATTGTTTATTTCTGTTCAACGTATATTGTCGTATTGAATTTGAGGTAACCCATTTCGATGCAAGGAAGAATAGGTTGGAGGGATCCAATGGGATTCCTCAAACATGTTGTTTATATTCATATTACATCATATGAACTATTTAGCCAGTATGATTGAATGATTGGGTTAATGTTGATCATTGAACTAAAATTCAAGAATTGTTTGTCATTAACCAATGGATGATATTGGTTGAGTAATTGGCAACGATTGGCCTAAAAATGAATCATTTTATGAATGTTGATTTACAGTTAGGTAAATCGATAGAAATGATGTTATAAGGATTTAATTTATAACCAATAACGGGTTTTAAAATCTATTTTATATAGATTATTTGAATAAAGTTTTATTAAAAGAAATAAATAATTATTTTTATTTAGTACCTATAAAACGAGGTTATAAAGAGAATTATTATGTTAATGGGTTATATAAGAAATGAGTAGAAATTAACCAAAAGTTTAAGGATTGAATTAATTATTTTTATATAACAATTAACTGCGAATAATTAATTTAATTAGATTAATAATTAAATTAAAGGGAATTATTTGAAGTGATTCAAAAAAAGGACTAATGAAATCAGCTAAAGGATTTACCTTGTTTTCGAGTTACTAAGTTAACTGTTTTAAACTCGGATGAATTATTAAATAAATTATTAATTACTTTTAAAATTGATTATTACCTTAATTATCTAAAAAAAAAGGATATTAACTATTAGTGTTGGGGTAAACGAATTGATTTCTAAATGTTGGGATTGATTATTATTTAATCAAAGGGCTAAATCTTGAACTGAATACCTTAAATGGAAGTGTGTGAAGTTTAGAACCTTATGTAAAGTTAAGTAAAATGGTAGAAGATTTATATTTAATATAAACTCTTAGTAAGAAATCTATTGGTCGGATATTTATAAAATCCGAATTGGGCAATCAAAAGTCAAATTATAAATGGATTAAGGATTTTAAGAGTCGAAACCCGTTTAAAAGAGAATTTGTAATCTGAAGGAAGTAAAGGGAATTGAAAAGTTAAAGACGGGGAAACAGAGATATTTAAATTGAGAAAGCATGAATTTTAAATTGAAAGGGGTTTTTTAAAAGAGAATAGATGGTGTTACAACCTATGTTTAAAATTGTACGGTAAATAGAAGTGTTGGGATATTTATTGAAATGAAATTTCGTTGATAAACTTCTGTCCATTCCGAAGATAAGAATGTTGTCGTCTCAAGGTCTGAGAGGTAAATAAAATACCCCAACTTGTAACGACTACATGATTATCCAAGGGGGATATTAGTTTAGAAACGAGGAAAGTGAAAGGTGTTAAAATTAATGTTTTCGTTATAAATAATTATAAACTATAATTCGAAGAGTTATAAGTTGAATAAACTGATTTGGAAATAAGAAAAGAAAAGGCGGTAATCCAATTGTTGGAAGATTTAGAAATTTTAATTGATAATTTTTTAAAGGGGCCAAGTGATGTGGTATACTAAACCAATAAACCACTTTATTTTTCTATGGATGATGGTTGTTTATTTTGATAGTTAAATCACTGACTATCAAAATCTGGCCAAATCGATTGTTGTTCGGAAAGACCGGGATCGAATTTATATTCGAAAACCATTCCGACCAGCAAATACGTAAACGTTGAAGAAGTTCAGAAGCTGGTCGAGATGGAGTAATTGAAGACTGTGGATCTACATAAGCAAGAGGATTACTTATAGAATATTCTATAGGATTGCAACCAGGGATATTCTGACGTGATTCGGTCGTGGTTGGAATTTTACGGATTGCAAGGACTTATTGCTACTGATCCTTTTGGATGTGGTAGGAGGGTGCCTTCGGTTCATCCTGTTCCTAGATGACATGTATGGACGATGCGAATGGTGGCCAGATGTTCCAAAAGTCGATTACAACCTCAAGCCTCACCAACCAGGAAATGACAAAAATTGGGCAGGCAACATGGCTATGTGGGTCGAACCCATTAGGGTGTATAATCACCTATCTAGAGAAATTCCTTTTGCTTCTTTAATCTATCGATGTTGTCCCTTTTCGAGAAACGGTGGGTAACTACCAACCATTGGTTATATACATTCGATACACTTAGGCGAAATGAGTGGTCGGTCATGTGTGGGCCGGGTTGGAATACTTTCTTGTTGAACCCAGCGTATTCCCCTCTAGAGATATACTATCGACAGATGGTTCCATACCTTGTCATAGTCGGAATCCACTCTCCAATAAGCATGCGCGATTTTGATTTTATACTATATATAGAGCGTGAGATGCAAGCATTCTGCTAGATTATTATTTATATGAATTTAGACACTATTATAATATCAGAATAAGATATGATTTCAAAACTGGTTTGGGTTATAGTAAGGTAAAAATCGTCTGTGTTTATGTGCGGGCTGGTGTAACAACCCAGGGTTTTCGGCCCCGAAAATCGACATAAATACCTTTACTGTATCTCATGCCGACCTTTCAAACACCGAGAATACCGGACTATTAATGAAAGAAATTAGAGGGTGAGATAAGAAAGAAAGAAATATAAGAATAGAAGAAGAAGAAGAAGAACACAATACAGAGTCTCACATCGCAGCGGAACAAAATATAATATAGAAATTAATCTTTATTGAGAGTTTTAAATAAAACTTACAATATCAGAGTACATCAACATCACTGGACAGTTATAATAATAATATGCCCTTATATACAACATAGCGGCATAATGTCATACGTCTGAACTCTTCCAGCCCGTCTTTTCACGACATTCGATAACCTGAACCTGTATACTCCGGGCTAACCCGAACATTTACAAAACACCGGGTCAGTCTGGTGAACCAGAGTGAGATAAACTCACACAGTATTAAGGGTAAATCATCCAATTATGATTTTAAAATTCAAAATCTTTTCAAAAGAAAAGGGTAATCGTAAGACCAAATCCACACATAAACACAGACGGCTTTTACCTTACGCTAACCCAAACCAGTTTTGAAAACAATATCTTCTCTGATATTATGATAACTTCTAAATACAAGTAAATAACAATCTAGTGGAATGCTTGCATCTCACGCTCCACATATACTATACAATCAAAACCGTAGGCGCTTATTGGAGACTGGATTCCATATTTAACAAGGTATGGGACCACCTGCCGATCGTGTATCTCTAGAGATGAATACACTGGGTTCAATAAGAACATCTTGCAACCCAGCCCACATATGACCGACCACTCATTCCGCTTGAGTGTATCGAATGTATATTACTGACGACTGGGATCAGCAACCGCCTCCCGTAAAGGGACAACATCGAATATGGATTAAAGAAACAAATGGAATTTCTCTAGATAGGTGATTATACACCCTAATGGGAGCGACCCACATAGCCATGCTGCCTTTCCGATTTTTGTCAACTCCAGGTTGATGAGGCTTGAGGCTAGAATTTACTTTAAAACATCTGGTCATCATTTACTTTGAATGCCACATCGTCAGATCCGCCAGATCACACTGACTGACGTCCACAAAAATACTTTAGTTTATTTGGCTAGAGAATAACCATTTCTCTGCCATCAACTATGGTACGTTTGCAGAAATCAACGCATATAATTCCTTTGGAAATACTCTGTCAGACATCCGTCCATACAAGTCATCCAGGAACAGGATGAAACGAAGGCGCTCTCCTACTGCATCCTAGGAATCACCCTACAGATCAGTAGCGAAAATTCCTTGCAATCCGTAGATTTCAATCACAATCGAATCACTGTTGAAATATCTCCGGCCACTAAACCAGAGAAATCCAATCAGTAGTTCTTCCGCTCATGAAGATCAACAATCTTCCATTGCTCTATCTTCAATAATCTTCTTTCACGTATTCGCTGGTCAGAATGGTTTTCGAATATATATTCGATCCCGGTCTTTCCGTACCAACGATCGTATGGGTCAGGTTTGATAGTCAGTGATTTAACTATCAAATAAATAGTTGTGTGAATAACATGAGTTTACCAGTTCAGTACCAACACCACATGACCTCTTTAATTAAAACGATTAATGATGGTTAAACTCGAATTCTTAAATATTTCAACACTTCAAATATAATCTATTTGGCGTAATGTTATTATTCCAAACTATTCCACTTTCATATTTAAGAAAATATTCTAAAGTCATATTCAAATCTTTATTCTAACATCGGTTCAAACTCATTCACTATTTATCTCTCATTATCCATCTCAGGTAAAAGACTCATCTTATTTCACCCACTTTACTAAATTCCCCTATTAAGTAACATTAATTGACGCTTTACACCTCACTTCCTTGTTATAAACTTTATTTATAAATCATGTTTAATATAACTCTTTCATTATCGATTTCCTTCTTTTACTAAATTTAAACATTAAGCAAACATCCTGTCAACTTTGCTTAAATTTTCCACTTTCATTTTGTTATAAAGACTTGGTTTTTATATAAACCCATTCATGAATTCCTTCACAACGAAACCATATTTCATTTCAACTCCAATTATCTTCCATAATCATTCTCATTTAAATAGTAATCTCTTAATTTAAATTAATGATTCACTTCACCATTAACTTATTTATTTGCTAATAAATAATAAATTTCCTTTTTAAAATCTTATTAAAATCAAACCATTATTTGTTATCCCATCTCGTTGGATCAATTCAAACAATTGGTCTAAAAATCAACTTAGTCAAATAATTGACTTTGCCAATCCAAAATACGATTATCTTATTAACCAGTTCCAAATAACCCTTTATTTAAATTAATTAATTTAAATAAATCCTTTTTTCCTTTATCTCTCAAAACGATCATTCGAATCTATCACCTTAAGTTAAACTTTGCTTATTCACTTATAACTCTAATACATATCAAGAATTTCCTTTATAAATTCATTTGAAACCAATTATAAACTCAATAAATAAATAATAAATATTTATTTCTTTTTTCAAACTTTAATTCAAATAATAAATTTAAAAATCTATTTTCAATTATAAAATAAATTCTATAAATTTTATCTTGTCGATTTACCTGACGGTAGATCGATATTTATAACACGGTTAATTCATTGGCCATGTACTGCCAATCCCTCAACCAATAGTACCCATTGGTTTAAACCAAACAAATGGTGAATTTCAGGTCAATATTCAACCACCAAATCAAAACAATTCAATAAGGGTCTCATAACAGTTTAAAACGACAATTCAATAACAACCTCAACTACAAATCAAAACGATTGATTTATTAAAACACGTTTATTTTATAAACGTGACCAATAAGGTAACTTACCTCAATTGGAACCAATCGTTAAAAATAACGATTTGGGTTTCACTGAAATTAACGATGTTTAATTTCATCAGTTCAACAATATATGAATATCTGTCATCAACCAGTCAAAACACTAGCAACCATAAAACACAAAAATAAAAACCCAACTTATAAAATATAAGCGGGAATTACTGAGTGAGTTTAACTCACCTTGATTGGTTCGTCAATAAATGGTTTGACTTAGTCAATTTAAACCGACGTTTAAATTAACTAGAAATTTCCAACAGCCTCCGTGTCTGTCCGAACCAATCCCATGTTGTAGTACTCGACAAGGTGAATCCGATGCTTCTAACGGTTCATCGATCTGATCACGTATGTATTCGGAATTAAAAATCAAAGTTTTATATATAAACATTTAAGTAAGCTTTAATTTAAAAAAAAAACATCTTGGGCCTGACTTTGTCTAGCCCACCTGTAACAACCCGGAAAATGCGAGCCAATTTAAAATTTTAAATTGGTTATTTTCAAAGTGGTTATTTTCAAAGAATTTAAACAATTGAAATAGAATATGTCAATAAAATAATAAATTGGAAATAGTGAGGCAGTTTGAAAATTTGAATTCAAACTTTGATTGACTGTACTGGGTGGAAAATATAACAGATTTTAGCGAAACCAAAAATATTTAAATCTGTTCATGAATACCTTTCTAACGAATCTAAAAAATCGAAGTTTCATAGCGGGAATCAAAAGTTATGGCCAAATGAATTTTCACAAAGGTCGCTATATAGAATATATAGCCCTTGAAAATAGACATTTTGCAAACGACCTCGGAATTCGATGAAACCACTTTTTTTGGGTCCAGGATGTCAAAATATTGCTAGTTTTCAAATTTCATAACTTTTGAAGTTAGTATGTGAGCGTGGCAAAAGAAAATGTGATTGGTCAATTTCTGTTAAATGGGGTTGACCAGAAAATGGAAAGTTTTCAAACGATCTCAGAAATTCGACAAAACTAGTTTTGTTGGGACCGTATCGTCAAAACATAGCAAGATTTATTTTTCTAGAATTTTTCGAATCAGTTTGTGGCCCTGGCAAATTGAAATGTACGTTCAAATTGAATATCAAATGTTTTATACTTTAATTTGAAAAATAACTGACTATAACAGTCGAATTGGCCAACGAAACATATCCCATTGTGTTCGGGATGGGGGTATTTAGCTGGGGGCGACAGTCGTTGGGTTGAAATTGGTGTTCGTTTAGTCAAAAGGATATTTTTGAATGTAAAATTTAAAATATAATGGGCCAACCCCCTCTTTTCTCTCACTTCTACTTTGACCGGTCAAACTCGATCAAACCCCCCCTCGCGAACGACAGAAGCGCTCCCTTCTTCCCGACCCAATCGCCACCGCCACATCCACTTTCAGCGCCACCTCCAGTTAAATTTTCCGTTTATCTCTCCCTCCTCTATAAATCCATACAACCCTCGTCAGTTATAGTGGAGTATTGGCGTCGAATTTCCTCGAGGAAGACGCCGTCTTTGGAGCTCCGCCGTGCGCTACAGGGACCACCAAGTTGAGTGCCACCACGGCGCTGGAGACCCTGTTCGAAGCTCTTCGACGTTGCAGCACAGGATCGTGAGAAAACTTCACGGATCGAGAGTAAATTTAAAACCTAGTTTTGAGGGTTTTCAGAGGTGAACAACTTTAATTTTTCTGATTTGAAAATAACACTTTTGAGTGTTGCAAACTTTGAAAAATCATATCTTTATCATGTGTTGACGAAATTCGATGAAACAGGAAATATCGGGACCGCAAGGAGGCTCTCTACCATCTAGAAGAGACCGCGGATTTTTCTGAGCTATCTACGATTTTTAGCACCTCGAAAACCAATGTGAGAAATCTAAATTAAATTGTATGAATGAAATCGTGTTGTATAAATTATATAAGCAAAGTGTAAATTATATACGCATTGTATACCTCATGTACATGTGTTGTATAAGTTATATGAGTGATGTATAAATTATACAAGCGTTGTATGAAACATATATGCTTTGAATTGTGTTGAAATGCAAGTGAAATATAAAAATAATATATATATATATATACACACACACACACTCCACTCGTCCACAAACCATGGACGATATTTATTGCTTATGATTGGCGTGAAAATATGTAGTATGACGAATGGTTGAAAATAATTGTTTGTGGTTGATATTGTGGTTGAAAAATACGTTTGTGGTTGAAAAATACCTTTGCGGTTGAAAAATACCCTCTTGTGGTTGAAACAAGTTAGAATAGAATTATGGAAATGAAATTAAAACATGCTGCCTGCATGCGAACTAGATGCATGAATCCCCATTGTCAAAAACCGCGAGGTTTTAAGGTAGAGCGAGGAGCCGTACTAGGGACGGTCCCGGTTTTAACTACCCTGCCATTATGCTGCCAAAATTTTCTGAAATATTCATGTGTTAGAATAATTTTCATTTGTTGAAATTATTTTCATATGTTGAAACCGCATTCATGTGTTGAATAGAAATTCATGTGTCGAATGGTATTCGTGTTTTAAACAAATAGATTTAAAAATAAAAATCCCATTTTTATATATATTAAAATTATAAAGAACATTCATGTGTTGAATAGAAATTCATTTGTTGAATAGAAATTCATGTGTTGAATGTTATTCGTGTTTTAAATAAATAGCTTTAACGATAAAAATCACATATATATATGTATATATATATACAAACTATACAAAACATTCATGTGTTGAATAGAAATTCATTCGTTGAATAGAAATTCATGTGTTGAATGGTATTCGTATTTTAAATAAATAGATTTAACGATAAAAATCACATATATATATACAAAGTATACAGAACACTCACGTGTTGAATAGAAATTCATTCCTTGAATAGAAATTCATGTGTTGAATGGTATTCGTATTAGCTTTAACGATAAAAATCACATTTATATATATATACAAACTATAGAGAACATTCACTTGTTGAATAGAAATTCATTCGTTGAATAGAAATTCATGTGTTCAATGTTATTCGTATTTTAAATAAATGGATTAAACAATAAAAATTATATTTTTATTGTGAATATGAAGTGTTAAAAACATTCATGTGTTAAATAAATATTTCTGATGATAAAAATATTTCTTTTATCATGTATATGCTTCGCTAAAAATGCACACACGTTGAAATAAATATTAGTTCGCTAGAAATATTATTATTAGCTTTGTTCTGCATATATATATATATATATATATATATACACGTGTCGAACAGGGAAAATGGATTAGCTGTAGAGTAAAGAAATTATTTGTGTGCCCAACCAATAGGTAAGCCTTGATGAGTTGGCTGCACAATTTTATTTTATATCAACTCCTGTGAATGCCATTGGATGCGGAGTGCTGGTTATTCTGTGTGTAATAATAAACATCGCCATAGGATAGTAACAATAAATTTTGAACTACACTACATGGCATACTTCTTGACGATAGGCATACTTCATCATATACCACATAAGCATTTGGAGCTTGCGTGACAAGGTTGAAGATTTACCATACGAGCGAGAGGCTTGTATGGCGATGATTATATATTACAGGTTGAACTGATGACTGATATGGACTATATAAAATATAACGATAAATTGCTAGATTAATAAAAACCCCACACAGATCTGGAGTTGACAATAATCACGTCTCTCTAGTCATTAGATACGGCACATGGATTATTTATTTCCCACACGGGACGAGGTGACGAGGATTTATCCTCTGGAGTAATTAAAAATACACACTCCCTCAGGCTTGACAGGGTGACGAGAATTTATTCTCTGGAGTTATTATCTATACAAGCTCCCCTGTATACACCAGAATATATCACTATAAATATGTGTATGCTTTATAGGATTTATTGAGTACCTAATACGACCCAATAAATTTCCAAACCCCTTCCTGTACAAAGGAGGTTATGGCGAAATTTTTCAAAAAATAAAGGTGTTAGTGAAATATTTGAAGTGAAAACGATATTGAAATTACAAAATTTACTATATATATATATATATATATATAAATAGAACTGAAAGGAATCGAGGCCGTGCAGTTCATGTTTTGAAATCGTAACTTCAATCGATTAGTACGAGAAATCCGACCATCGGATTTCCCCGAAACTGCAACCGTTGGGTTCGCCTTGGAAATATCTTTCCAACGACACCAACTTTGTAAAAATCCAACGGTTGGATTGTCTGGAATGTTTTATTCAAATCTGAAGAAAAACAGCGCCAGAATCGTTTATATTTATGTATATAAATATAATTTAATTAAATCGATTAACGACGCTGTAGTTCATATTTTGAAACCATAACTTCACTAGTGTGGATGATCCGACCGTGGGATTTTCACGAAACTGGAACCGTTGGGTTCGCTTTGGGAATATCTTCCCAGTGATATAAACTTTGTAGAAATCCAACGGTTAGATTTCCCGATATGTGTAAAATAAATTTGGGGAAAACAGCGCCAGTGCCACGGCACGACCTGAAACGTCGTTTAATTAAATATGGCCATTTTTAAATAAATAAAAATGGCAAAAAATCATTATAAAATATTATAAGCGACAAGGATTGGAAATAAACCAATTTTTCTTGATTTGCTTGATATTTGATGGTTGTATGTGTCTGACATGAAAATTATACTAAAGAACTGAAATGGAAATGTCGAATAATATAACCATAGAAAGAATTGATTTGAATTCTAATTACGTGAATTATTTGAAAAGGCCGAGCTAACCCTCATTTCAAATGATTGATCGAACGATTCGAAGTCAAAAATACAAAGACGGTTCAAGGCCGACGATCTTCGTATCAGATGGATGGGCGCTGCTGAGGTTCTCGATTGGAGTAGCTACCTTGAAGGAACGGAAGTAATAGTCATCTGAACGTATGTGTTGATTGTACGGATATACGAGGAATATGGTGCCTCCGGTTTCGTTCAGACCCAGAATGGACTTGTAAATGGACTGTGTGTCTGACATTGGATTTTGTTCCGTACTGATTGATCTCTGTTAAATATATATCTGTTTGGCGACGGAGAATTTATTCTCTTGCTTAACGCCCTTCTCTGAGACATACGAGCTCAGAGGTTATATATCGATAGAAATCAGTCGTATGGAGTGGATTGCCTGTGTGGCATGCAATCAAGGCTTCTGTTGCAAAGCAAAGTCTTGTGTTCGATGATCAAAGCACGGCCTACGTGGCCTGGCTTATTGTATAGTGTGGATTCGTGAGCCTCACACCTCGGTATGAGTCAAAAATGGGATAAGGACCGCTGGGAGGACACGACGTTTCTTTCTAGTTATGATGGTGTTAGTGCTTAAACTGGCTGACATTTATATTACTTTCATCTTTGTGGTTGTTGGAATGCGAGGCGCCTCAATTTTAGGTCTGTAAGGACCGGGAAACGTGTGTTCAGGAATTGCCAATCCTCAAACGTAAGGGAGGACCGGCCGAGCCGATTCCAAGGGTTACCCAGAGTGTGTAGTCCTGAGGCATTTGCTAGAGTGTCTCGAAGTGGAGACGAGCTTGCCCCTTGCCTCGGCTCATGACGGAAATCCAATTTCCAATCTGAAATAATGGATTTGATTGTAGAACTAGTATGGCGACATAGTATATGGTAGCTATGCCGCCTATGATTGATATTTATGATGATATTCGTTTTTGAAACATATATGCACTAGTAATAATATCAAATGATTTTGCTTTACACGTATTAAGCATATTTGGCCATTATAAGGTAAAACTCTATCCTCCGGTTTGCGTTGCATTGTATGATGGGACTTGAGTCTTATAACGGCTTCATTCTTTTTAAAAGCATTACGTTATTTTAAAGAATTTACTTTGTTTTAAATGCATTGGCAATCACTGGAGTAAACCCGTTCCGCGAAAGTGGCGTGGTCCTATGATTTGCCTTATTACTGTTGTTTAACCGGTTAAGTAGATTTCTCATACCAATCCCATGACTGACTCGTTGTTTGTTTCACTTTGCAAACTCGGGTGCCCTTATTTTCACATGGGCAGCCTAGTTGATAGATGACAGGTATTTTTAGCTTAGCACTGCAGTACGGAGTGCACTTTTAGCTTGATGGCGAGGATTAGATTTGTATTTTGGCTATTGACTTTCCGCCATCCTTATCTTATGTATATGATTCCGCCTATGGCGATGCAGACTGTTTTACTTCCAGTATTTATTATCTAATGTATATGTACCACCGCAGGCGATGTAGACTGATACCTTTATTATTCTCACTGTATGTATATATTCCGCCTATGGCGATGTTGACTAATCATTCCCCTTTTATTTACTAAGTTATATCCTATGTTGTGCTACTTTGATGTTGTTACATGTTATGATTCCGCTGTCATATCTATGTCAAATTATTCTATTTATTGTTTTTGCTATTATCTGTACTCTACTAATGATGATTTATATGTTATATTCCGATGATTATCCTTAACACCGTCACACGGGTTTTGGGATCGTCACAGTTGGTATCATAGCTTTGGTTAACCTTAGGTCTGGAATCTAACACATTAAACACCTTGTCAGAATAGAATCAGTAGTGTTCTAAGGCGAGTGGCTCATTAGAGATAGGATTAGTGATGTCCTAGAATGAGCTAAGCAGAATAGCAAAATAATTTGATCAGTACATCATTACCTTTCCTTATGTTCTCCTGCTTCATCATATATGAAAGTTATCATTTCTGTGAGCTTGACTCTTTTCTTGCTTATACAGTACTTGACTTGATGGCTACACGAGTAGCTGCAGCCAGAGGCGGCCGAGGAGGCCGATCAGGTAGAGCTGGAGGACGGGGGAATATCCCCGTAGCAGAACAGGGTCCTATGATTTAGCCACCAGCACCTCAGGACTTCGATCTAGATCGAGTAGCAAAGAAGTACAGAAACCTCGGAGGCAAACCCTTTTCTGGCGTTGGCACCATGACAGAGACTTTGGCATGGTTGAAGACATGCGAGAAGATTTTTGCTGGCGTGAGACTCGGAACCCACGACAAAGCGCTTATGGGCGCTTGGCTCTTACAGGAGGAGGCCGAGTTGTGGTGGGATGCCGTCACCTCTGAGGATGAGGAGGGTACTATTAGGACCTGGGAGGAGTTCAAGACATTGTTCAAGGGTAAGTTCATCCCCGAGCAAGCATTAGAGCGCATGAGTGATGAGTTTGCTAATCTCCAGCAAGGAGACCGCTCTATTCAAGACTATCTAAACAAATTCACACAGCTATCACGTTATGCTCCAGAGCTCATCTTGACATCTAAAGCTAAGAATAAGAGGTTTATACTGGGGCTACGACGCAAGTACCAGGACTGGGCCATGAGCAACATCAAGCTTCCATTTTTAAAACTTGTAGAGATGGCCTGCAACTACGAAGATTTGGATGAGAGACACTCCAATCTAGACCGCGCTAAAAGCCAAGCTGGAAACAAGCGCAAAGCTTCGGGAGATCAGCCCGAGTCTAGCAATGCAGCAGCCGCTACTCAGCAAGCTGGTAAGATACCCAAAGGAAGCTGCTACAATTGCAGAAAGAAGGGGCATTATTCGAATGTGTGCACCGCCCCAAAGAGACTGAAGGCAAATCCAGAAAGCTCAAACCCGAACCCCCGCATCTCATCTGGATGCTACAACTGCCATCAGAAGGGGCACTATAGCAGGAATTGTCCTTTGAAGAAAAATGCACAGGTGGCACATGTTTATGACGGGGAAAACCCGCCAGCTATCACCGATGGATCAGGTAAACGCGATGTCTTTGGAGGTACCCTTACAATTAAAAATATTCCTATTTCTGTACTTTTTGACACCGGTGCATCACGTACCTTTATTTCTAGTAACACTATTAGTAAGTTATAGTTAAAAGTAAGAGGCCTTAAAGAACCAATTAAAGTTCAAAACCCGATAGGAGGCTCTCTTGTTCTTAGTTCATATTGTAGAGTACCTATTTCTTTTTCTCGATACCGATTTCCTTTTGACTCGATCGTCATGGATTTCTGTGAGCTCGACATTATTCTGGGGCTGGATTGGTTAACGAAATATGAGTCAGAAGTCAAATGCACTGAAAGAATCGTTAAAGTGAAAACAAAACTTGGATATATTATTATACCATGCCACGGCTCAGATCCAAATAGAAAAGAATTTTGGTCTGCTTTGGAAGTTATTCCCACTTCATTAGAAAAGATTCCGGTCGTTAAAAACTATGCAGATGTGTTTGAAGAAGTCGAGAACTTACCTCCGCAAAGAGAAATTGAATTCAGAATAGATCTAGTTCCGAATGCCCGACCAGTAGTACATCCAATTCGAAGGATGGCACCAAAAGAAAAAGAAGAGTTAGGCAGCCAAACTAGAGAATTGCTATGGAAAGGTCTGATCAGACCAAGCTTTTCAGATTGGTGAGCAGCAGTAGTGTTTGTACCGAAATCAGACGGTACTCTACGACTATGTGTTGATTACCGAGATCTCAATAAGCATACACTGAAGAATAAATATCCATTGCCGCGAATCGATGATTTGCTAGATCAATTAAATGGGGCAAGGGTATTCTCCAGAATGGACCTAGCTACAGGTTTCCACCAATTACGTATAGCCGAAGACTGTGTTCCTTTGATAGCCTTCAGGGGTCCCGATTTATTCTATGAATGGTTAGTTATGCCTTTCAGCTTGTGTAACGCTCCAGCATACTTCGTCGATCTTATGAATAGAGTGTTCCGTGGTGTCTTATATAAATTTTTTCTGGTCTTCATCGATGATATCTTAATCTACTCCAAGTCAGAAGGCGAGCATGCAAAACATTTAGAACAAGTGCTGGGAATTCTGAGAAGAAATGTCTTGAAAGCTAAATTTTCTAAGTGTATCTTCTGGCAAGATGAAGTTAAGTTTCTTGGCCATGTGGTATAAAGAGAAGGGATTGTTGTGGATCCAAGCAAAATTACAGCGATTCAGGACTGGAAACAGCCTACTACCCCCACAGAAGTTCGAAGTTTTCTTGGATTGGCTAGTTACTATCGGAAATTCGTTAAGGATTTTTCAAAGATATCCGGTGTATTAACAAAGCTTACAAAGAAGCATGAGAAATTCAAATGGACTCCCGAATGTGAGGAAGCTTTCCAGGAGCTGAAACTGAAATTGACAACTGCTCCAGTATTAACAATCATAGAAGGCAACCAGGACTTGACTGTATGGACAGATGCTTCTATTAGAGGGCTTGGCGCAGTATTAATGCAAAAAGGCCAAGTGGTCGCTTATGCTAGCCGTCAGCTGAAGCCGCATGAAAGGAACTATGCAACTCATGATCTTGAGTTATTAGCTATCGTGTTTGCTTTGAGAATCTGGAGGCATTATTTATTGGGTGAGAAGTTCAAGCTGTTTACTGATAATCAATCATTGAAGTATCTATTCACTCAGAAAGATCTAAACTTGAGACAACAGCGTTGGTTAGAATTCCTTGTAGCATACGATTTTGAGATTCTATACACTCCAGGGAAAGCCAATGTTGTCGCAGATGCGCTCAGTAGAAAGAATGAAATTATCGTCAGTTTTATCATTATGTCTTCATTGTTTGATAAGATTTTGATCCTTCAGAAAGACAATGAATTTATTCAGAGAATCAGTCAGAGAGTCAAGGGAGGTGAATCCACAAGTTTCCAGCTCGATGACAATGGAGTTCTTAGAATAAAGGGCAGAATTTGCATCCCAAATCTTCCAGAGCTTCGAAAAGAAATACTTGATGAATGTCATAAGTCCAAACTGAGCATCCACCCAGAGGTGAGCAAAATGTACAATGATATCAAGCGCACATTCTGGTGGAGATCAATGAAAAGAGATATTTCATTATATGTTAGCAGATGCTCCACTTGTCAGCTAGTCAAGAGCGATCAGCAGAAATTGGCTGGATTATTACAACCATTAGATATTCCAGGACGGAAATGGGATCAGATTTCCATGGACTTCATAGATGGTTTGCCTAGAACGAAGAAAGGAAACGACAGTATTTGGGTGATCGTAGATCGCTTCACGAAGACTGCCCATTTCATACCTATCAGATCCAACAGAACGGCTCAAAGTTTAGCACAGATTTACTTCAAAGAAATAGTTAAACTGCATGGAGTGCCTTTCAGTATAGTCATTGATAGAGATCCCCTATTTACTAGCAAATTCTGGGAAGCATTCCAGACCGAATTGGGAACCAAATTGAATCTAAGCACCGCTTATCACCCTCAGACAGACGGCCAAACTGAGCGTGTGAATAGAGTTTTAGAAGATTTACTTCGGGCTTGTATTATTGATTTTGGCGGGTCATGGGAGGATCACTTACATTTGGCAGAATTCTCTTATAACAATAGCTATCAAGCAAGCCTGGGAATGTCTCCATTTGAAGCATTATACGGTAGACCGTGTAGATCTCCTGCATGTTGGATAGAACCTGGCAACAGACTTGTGTTGGGGCCTGACATGATTAGAGAAGCATCTGATAAAGTCGATTTCATCAAGAAGCGATTGAAAACCACGCAAAGCCGATAGAAAAGTTATGCAGATTCTAGAAGAAGAGATTTATCATTTGTCGTTGGTGATTATGTCTATTTAAGAGTTTCTCCAATGAGGGGAGTAATCAGATTTGGCAAAACTGGGAAGTTGACACCGAGATTTATTGGTCCCTTTCCTATACTTGAACGAATTGGAACTCTTGCTTATAGGGTTTCATTACCTGATTTGTTGCCTGGGGTGCATGATGTGTTCCACGTATCTCAACTCAGAAAACATGTGCATGATCCGGATCTTGTTGTAGAAGAAGTAGCGCAACAGGACTAGAAAATTACTCTAGAATTATCAGTCAGAAGAGAGCCATTAAAGATTGTTGGCAAAGAAACTAAAGAGCTCAGGAGCAAAAAGGTTCATTTAGTTAAAGTGCAGTGGAGTAGTGATCCTAGAGACCGTACTTGGGAGACTGAGGAAAGCATTAAGCAAGCCTACCCCAAATGCAGAGTGGACATCACTGACTAACTCCAGTCCAAGGTACCTTTACAATACTTTGCATTTACATTTTGTTTCCTACTGTACTGCTGTTTCCGTTTTGGGGACGAAAAGTTTTAAGTGGAGGAAATTGTAACAACCCGGAAAATGTGAGCCAATTTAAAATTTTTAAATTGGTTATTTTCAAAGAAGTTAAACAATTGAAATAGAATATTTCAATAAAATAATAAATTGGAAATAGTGAGGCAGTTTGAAAATTTGAATTCAAACTTTGACTGACTTTATCGGGTGGAAAATATAACAGATTTTAGCGAAACCAAAAATATTTAAATCTGTTCATGAATACCTTTCTAACGAATCTGAAAAATCGAAGTTTCATAGCAGGAATCAAAATTTATGGCCAAATGAATTTTCAGAAAGGTCGCTAAATAGAATATATAGCCCTTGAAAATAGACATTTTGCAAACGACCTCGGAATTCGAAGAAACCAATTTTATTGGGTCCGGGATGTCAAGCTATTGCTAGGTTTCAAATTTCATAACTTTCGAAGTTAGTATGTGAGTGTGGCAAAAGAAAATGTGATTGGTCAATTTTTGTTAAATGCGGTCGACCAGAAAATGGCCAGTTTTCAAACGATCTCAGAATTCGACGAAACTAGTTATGTTGGGACCGTATCGTCAAAACATAGCTAGATTTATTTTTCTGGAATTTTTCGAATCAGTTTGTGGCCCTGGAAAATTGAAATGTACGTTCAAATTGAATATTAAATGTTTTATACTTTAATTTGAAAAATAACTGACTGTAACAGTCGAATTAGCCAACGAAATATATCCCATTGTGTCCGGGATGGGGGTATTTAGCTAGGGGCGACAGTCGTTGGGTTGAAATTGGTGTTTGTTTAGTCAAAAGGATATTTTTGAATTTAAAATTTAAAATATAACGGGCCAACCCCCTCTTTTCTCTCACTTCTACTTTGACCAGTCAAACTCGATCAAACCCCCCCCCCCCTCTCGAATGACGGAAGTGCTCCCATCTTCCCGACCCAATCACCGCTGCCACGTCCACTTTCAGCGTCACCTCCAGTTAAGTTTTCCGTTCATCTCTCCCTCCTCTATAAATCCATACTTCCCTCGTCAGTTATAGTGGAGTATTGGCGTCGAATTTCCTCGAGAAAGACGCCGTCTTTGGAGCTCCGTCGTGCGCTACAGGGACCACCAGGTTGAGTGCCACCACCGGCGCTGGAGACCCTGTTCGAAGCTCTTCGACGTTGCAGCACCGGATCGTGACAACACTTCATGGATCGAGAGTAAATTTAAAACCTAGTTTTGAGGGTTTTCAGAGGTGAACAACTTTAATTTTTCTGATTTGAAAATAACACTTTTGATATTTGCAAACTTTGAAAAATCATATCTTTATCATGTGTTGACGAAATTCGATGAAACAGGAAACATCGGGACCTCAAGGAGGCTCTCTACCATCTAGAAGAGATCGCGGATTTTTCTGAGCTATCTACGATTTTTAGCACCTCGAAAACCAATGTGAAAAATCTAAATTAAATTGTGTGAATGAAATCGTGTTGTATAAATTATATAAGCGAAGTGTAAATTATACACGCATTGTATACCTCATGTACATGTGTTGTATAAGTTATATGAGCGATGTATAAATTATACAAGCGTTGTATGAAACATATATGCTTTGAATTGTGTTGAAATGCAAGTGAAATATAGAAATAATATATATATATATATATATATACACACACACTCCACTCGTCCACAAACCATGGACGATATTTATTGCTTGTGATTGGCGTGAAAATATGTAGTATGATGAATAGTTGAAAATAATTGTTTGTGGTTGATATTATGGTTGAAAAATACCTTTGTGGTTGAAAAATACCCTCTTGTGGCTGAAACAAATTAGAATAGAATTGTGGAAATGAAAATAAAACATGCTGCCTGTGTGCGAACTAGATGCATGAATCCCCATTGTCAAAACCGCGAGGTTTTAAGGTAGAGCGAGGAGCTGTACTAGGGACGGTCCCGGTTTTAACTACCCTGCCGTTATGCTGCCGAAATTTTCTGAAATATTCATGTGTTAGAATAATTTCCATTTGTTGAAATTATTTTCATATGTTGAAACCGCATTCATGTGTCGAATAGAAATTCATGTGTCGAATGGTATTCGTGTTTTAAACAAATAGATTTAAAAATAAAAATCTCATTTTTATATATATACAAACCATAAAGAACATTCATGTGTTGAATAGAAATTCATTTGTTGAATAGAAATTCATGTGTTGAATGTTATTCGTGTTTTAAATTAATAGCTTTAACGATACAAATCACATATATATATATATACAAACTATACAGAACATTCATGTGTTGAATAGAAATTCATTCGTTGAATAGAAATTCATGTGTTGAATGGTATTCATATTTTAAATAAATAGCTTTAACGATAAAAATCAAATTTTTATATATATATATATATACAAACTATACATAACATTCACGTGTTGAATAGAAATTCATTCGTTGAATAGAAATTCATGTGTTGAATGGTATTCGTATTTTAAATAAATAGCTTTAACGATAAAAATCACATTTTTATATATATACAAACTATAGAGAACATTCATGTGTTAAATAGAAATTCATTCATTGAATAGAAATTCATGTGTTGAATGTTATTCGTATTTTAAATAAATGGATTAAACAATAAAAATTACATTTTTATTGTGAATATGAAGTGTTAAAAACATTCACGTGTTAAATAAATATTTCTGATGATAAAAATATTACTTTTATCATGTATACGCTGCACTAAAAATACACACGTGTTGAAATAAATATTAGTTCGCTAGAAATATTATTATTAGCTTTGTTCTGCATATATATACATGTGTCGAACAGGGAAAATGGATTAGCTGTAGAGTAAAGAAATTATTTGCGTGCCCGACCAATAGGTAAGCCTTGATGAGTTGGTTGCGCAATTTTATTTTATATCAACTCCTGTGAATGCCATTGGATGCGGAGTGCTAGTTATTCTGTGTGTAATAATAAACATCGCCATAGGATAGTAACAATAAATTTTGAACTACACTACATGGCATACTTCTTGACGATAGGCATTCTTCATCATATACCACATAAGCATTTGGAGCTTGTGTGACGAGGTTGAAGATTTACCATACGAGCGAGAGGCTTATATGGCGATGATTATATATTACAGGTTGAACTGATGACTGATATGGACTATATAAAATATAACGATAAATTGCCAAATTAATAAAAAAACCCACACGGGTCTGGATATGACAATAATCACGTCTCTCTAGTCATTAGATACGGCACATGGATTATTTATTTCCCAAACGGGACGAGGTGACGAGGATTTATCCTCTGGAGTAATTAAAAATACACACTCCCTCAGGCTTTACAGGGTGACGAGAATTTATTCTCTTGAGTTATTATCTATACACGCTCCCCTGTATACACTAGAATATATCAATATAAATATGTGTATGCTTTATAGGATTTATTGGGTACCTAATACGGCCCAATAAATTTCCAAACCCCTTCCCGTACAAAGGAGGTTATGGCGAAATTTTTCGAAAAATAAAGGTGTTAGTGAAATATTTGAAGTGAAAACGATATTAAAATTACAAAATGAACTATATATATATAATAGAATTGAAAGGAATCGAGACCGTGTAGTTCGTGTTTTGAAATCGTAACTTCAATCGATTACTACGAGAAATCCGACCATCGGATTTCCCTGAAACTGCAACCGTTGGGTTCACCTTGGAAATATCTTTCCAACGGCACCAACTTTGTAAAAATCCAACGGTGGGATTTTCTGGAATGTTTAATTCAAATCTAAAGAAAAACAGCGCCAGAATCGTTTATATTTATATATAAATATAAATATAACTTAATTAAATCGATTAACGACGCTGCAGTTCGTATTTTGAAACCGTAACCTCAAGCGACTAGTGTGGAAGATCCGACCGTCGGATTTTCACGAAACTGGAACCGTTAGGTTCGCTTTGGGAATATCTTCCCAGTGATATAAACTTTGTAGAAATCCAACGGTTAGATTTCCCAATATGTGTAAAATAAATTTGGGTGCCACGGCACGACCTGAAACGTCGTTTAATTAAATATGGACATTTTTAAATAAATAAAAATGGCAAAAATCGTTATAAAATATTATAAGCGACATGGATTGGAAATAAACCAATTTTGCTTGATTTGCTTGATATTTGATGGTTGTATGTGTCTAACATGAAAATTATACTAAAGAACTGAAGTGGAAATGTCGAATAATATAACCATAGAAAGAATTGATTTGAATTCTAATTACGTTAATTATTTGAAAAGGCCGAGCTAACCCTCATTTCTAATAATTGATCGAACGATTCGAAGTCGAAAATACAAAGACGGTTCAGGGCCGATGATCTTCGTATCGGATGGGCACTGCTGAGGTTCCCGATTGGAGTAGCTACCTTGAAGGAACGGAAGTAGTAGTCGTCTAAACGTATGTGTTGATTGTACGGATATACGAGGAATATAGTGCCTCCGGTTTCGTTCAGACCCAGAACGGACTTGTAAATGGACTGTGTGTCTGACATTGGATTTTGTTTTGTACTGATTGATCTCTGTTAAATATATATCTGTTTGGCGACAGAGAATTTATTCTCTTGCTTAACGCCCTTCTCTGAGACGTACGAGCTCAGAGGTTATATATCAATAGAAATCGGTCGTATGGAGTGGATTTCCTGTGTGGCATGCCAAGATGCAGTGATCAAGGCTTCTGTTGCAAAGCAAAGTCTTGTGTTCGATGATCAAAGCACGGCCTACGTGGCCTAGCTTTGTGTATAGCGTGGATTTGCAAGCCTCACAACTCAGTATGAGTCAAAAACGGGATAAGGACCGCTGGGAGGGCACGACGTTTCTTTCTAGTTATGAATGTGTCAGTGCTTAAACTGGCTGACATTTATATTACTTTCATCTTTGTGGTTGTTGGAATGCGAGGCGCCTCAATTTTTGGTCTGTAAGGACCGGGAAACGTGTGTTCAGGAATTGCCAATCCTCAAACGTAAGGGAGGACTGGCCCAGCCGATTCCAAGGGTTACCCAGAGTGTGTAGTCCTGAGGAATTTGATAGAGTGTCTCGAAGCGGAGAGGAGCTTGCCCCTTGCCTTGACTCATGATGGAAATCCAATTTCCGATATGAAATAACGGATTTGATTGTAGAACAAGTATGGCGACATAGTATATGGTAGCTATGCCGCCTATGATTGATATTTATGATGATATTCGTTTTTGAAACATATATGCACTAGTAATAGTATCAAATGATTTTGCTTTACATGTATTAAGCATATTAGGCCATTATAAGGTAAAACTCTATCCTCCGGTTCGCGTTGCATTGTATGATGGGACTTGAGTCATATAACGGCTTCATTCTTTTTAAAAGCATTACGTTGTTTTAAAGAATTTACTTTGTTTTAAATGCACTGGCAATCACTGGAGTAATCCCGTTCCGCGAAAGTGGCGTGGTCCTATGATTTGCCTTATTACTGTTGTTTAACCAGTTAAGTAGATTTCTCATACCAGTCCCATGACTGACTCGTTGTTTGTTTCACTTGGAAAACCCGGGTGCCCTTATTTTCACACGAGCAGCCTAGTTGACAGATGATAGGTATTTTTGGCTTAGCACTGTAGTACGGAGTGCACTTTTGGCTTGATGACGAGGATTAGATTTTTATTTTGGCTATTGACTTTCCGCCATCCTTATCTTATGTATATGATTCCGCCTATGGCGATGCAGACTGTTTTACTTCCAGTATTTATTTTCTTATGTATATGTACCGCCGCAGGTGATGTAGACTAATACCTTTATTATGTCTCACTGTATGTATATATTTCGCCTATGGCGATGTTGACTGATCATTCCCCTTTTATTTACTAAGTTATATCCTACGCTGTGCTACTTTGATGTTGTTACATGTTATGATTCCGCTGTCATATCTATGTCAAATTATTCTATTTATTGTTTCTGCTATTATCTGTACTCTGCTAATGATGATTTATGTGTTATATTCCAATGATTATCCTTAACACCGTCACACGGGTTTTGGGATCGTCACACCAGCCCACCCGAATTAATTGAAGTCCGCACCTATTCCTCCCACATCAAAACTATCGGATCCCTCATCCTTCCTTCAGTCGTCCAAACAGTAGCCACCACACACAAAAAAATTGGAGAAAGAAACCCTAAATCCAACCCCCTTCCACCGCTGCTTTCCTTAGTAAAATCGGATGCCCCTCGCTTCATCGGCCTCACCTTCAGTTGCTCCGCCACCCTTCTTCCACTCAATTCAACCCAGACCGAAGCCTCCCTCCCCAAAAGCTAAGTATTTTTCCCAATTTTAATTTCTGTTTTGGTTTTTATATTATTCTGTTTTGATTTTATTATGGCTTTGAATTGGTTTATTTCAAACCTTGTTGATCTCGTTTAGAACCCACCCTATATTTATACTAAAAAGGATTACAGTGATTCACGAATTGTTACATTCTAGTTAGACTTAGTTGTACCTAAACCCTAGGTGATTTTCGGTTCTTCTATGATCTTTGTGATGGAACTTGGTTTGTGTGATGTTTAACAGTGAGGGCTACGGATTTGTGATGGATTTTATGTATTGTCTTTGGTCAGAATCGAACTATCCCTATGTAGATTTGGTGAACTCTGTATTGTTAATTCGTATAGTCTTGTCTGGGAAAGATACAACTATCGAATTGAATTGTCAATCCATACCGTAGATGATAACTTCTTGTTTGTACTGTCTTGTTTAAATTGAAATTTCAGATTTTTTCCTTATTCGGAATATTTGTTCAGCTTTATAGATTTTGAGGCTGAAACAGCTATATATACTTAGTTGTTTTGTTTTGCTGTTTCAATGCGGTACAGATTTAGTCTAAAGATTTGATCCCTCCTATATATTCATTGATGTATGAATCTACATATACATATCTATTTTGATTCTGTTGCATTCATTCTCTTTTTTTATTTTATCTGAAATCTTTCAACTTTATACATACCTATACATGCTTTTCTAGCTACTCATAGTTGTATTTTTTTCTTTCTTCTTTCTCAGGACGGATAGCTGGTGACGAAGATTGATGTTGTGAGAAGATTTTATTGTAGATTTTCCTGTATGAAGATATGTTATCGGATTTGAATCTATAAAATTTGAGGTGTAGTTTATGTATATACTAGGTTTTCATTAGATGTTCATTCAATTTTTCTCTCTTTTTTTGTGTATTTTACTGTTTTCCTTCACTGTCCATGTTGCTATTACTTAGCTGTTTGATTTTCTGTATAAATTTGATTGATCATACATATACCTCCTTTCTTATACAAGACTTTGTATAAGATCTGTTTTCAGATATAGTAAGTATTTTAGAATAGATCTTGTGTAACGACAGGTGAAAAACCCAGGGTATTTATATTTAAAAAAAAAATCGTAATTTACATTCAATATTACGTCCCATATCAAAACACAGGATTGAACTTGTAATATATGGTATAAGGCTATAAGGTACCCTCGATCACTTAAACTTTTAGTTCCATTACCATATATATAAATTTCCAGTCGATGATTTAAAATAAACCTCGGTGTTTGGAGCGTTCGGAACTGTAAATCTGAAACAATATATCTTTAAAATATTATAAGTTCAAACAGTATTTTGTTACCGACTTGAATATATCATACATATTATTATAATCCAATACAAAATATCTTTTCTGAATTTTATTTCTACTTTTAAAGATTTTGAATGATGTTCTGAGAAAGGCCCTTCATTTATAATACTACTGATCTTATGAAACTAATTTCATTCAAATCCATCACTACTGTCTCAAAAATATCTATTTTAATTGGATTAAAATAATATAAAATTCATATTTCTATCAAATAAATATTAAACAAATTATTTAAAATTATGTTAACTTCCATTACATTTCAATCAGTATATATAACTATCCAAAAATCATTTATATTAAAAATCCAAGTTAAAACGGTATTCCAAATATTAGAAATCATTTTATTTTATTAAATAAACGTTATCGTTTATAAACGGTTTCCATAGCGACTATTTCAAAATTTTAAAATTACATAACTAATAAATTATTACACGAAATCTCGATTTTTCTCTTTTATACGAAAAATGTAATCAAATCGATTCCAGCTTCTCTGGTTTCACAGAATTCCGACTTAAAATGAATTCTGTATACTCAGTTGAAGTTCAGAACGAAATTTACGAACTACCGCGCCATTTCTAGTTCGTTTATAATATAATTATAAATTAAATGTTCTGACATCATTTTAATAACGAATATATTTATATAATTCAATATAAACCATATTTAAACCACTTTAATCGCTCGTTCACATTATACAGCAAATTCAACATTTTCCCAATATCCCGAAAATAAAATATTATTATATTATTAATAATAATTTAAATATTCAAATTAAAATGGTCAAATCCCATTATTTAAACTCAAATCAATATTTTAATAAATAAAATATTTCAAATAAAATGGCCAGAAAATCCGGGACATTACATTCCTTCCCCCTTAAAATAATTTCGTCCTCGAAATTGCTAAGGTAAGAAAAAGGTTGCAAATCCCATTAACTTTAAAAATATATTTTATTTCAACGCAAAACCAAATATTATTGTAAAAGAAAATTTTCAAAAATTATCGAAAATATTTTAACACTTTAAATTTTCAGAAAAATTCAGCAGAGTCTCTCCTGTATGGAGGGACTTCTGCGATATCGCAGAAACAATTAATATCGACCCACACGGTCGGAAAACAAAAACAAAAATCCAAAATTTTTATTTTCGCGTAGGCGTACCTTTTTCGAGCGCGATTGAGTCTACTACTCAATTCACGTGCAACCTACGCAATCAAACTCGATTCTCATAATCATCTGGCACCTGTACTTAACTCAATTCATCATAAATAACACATATATGAAATATAACACTTCATTTTTCTCTGGGTTTCAGTTGATTTAACTCTTTATTAAACCATGGATGAATTATATTCAACTCATCTAACAAGCAGACAACAATTGATCAATGATCAAGGCACAACAATTCAATCAAATCACTAAATTCACATTCAATATTTTTATTTAATTCAACATATTTGAACACCAACCGATTTATATTCGATTGATTTCTATTTAACTATCATTCATTAAATTTTCAAATTCAAATAAACTTTATTTAATTACAACATCATTTCTTAATTAATTTTCAATATCATCATTAATGATTTAATTTGATTTCACTTAACCCAGTTAAGTTCCAATTCAAAATTTTAACAAAATTCTGAATCCCATTCAAGTCAGTCCACACACCATATCTAAATAATTTGAGAAAATTATTTCTTTTCTATATAAAAAATATATATTTCTGGGTAAAATTATTTCGTTTACCCTCTTTACAAAACAATATTGTGTCCATTACCAGTTCAACGCTTTTCAACACTTGAACCGATCAAACAACACATAACAAAACATTTATATATAAAATTTACAAATACGCTCTCATATATATACACCTAAACTCAATCTAGGGTGTTACTAACCCCATCTCTATCGAGTTACGCCACAGAGCCAAGGTTATTACTAAACCAATAACTCTGATACCACTGTAACGACCCAGGGTTTTCGGCCCCGAAAATCGACATAAATACCTTTACTGTATCTCATGTCGACCTTTCAAACACCGAGAACACCGGATTGTTAATGAAAGAAATTAGAGGGTGAGATAAGAAAGAAAGAAATATAAGAATAGAAGAAGAAGAAGAAGAACACAACACAGAGTCTCACATCGCAGCGGAACAAAATATAATATAGAAATAAATCTTTATTGAGAGCTTTAAATAAAACTTACAATATCAGAGTACATCAACATCACTGGACAATTATAATAATAATCTGCCCTTATATACAACATAGCGGCATAATGTCATACGTCTGAACTCTTCCAGCCCGTCTTTTCACAGCATTCGATAACCTGAACCTGTACACTCCGGGTTAACCCGAACATTTACCAAACACCGGGTCAGTCTGGTGAACCAGAGTGAGATAAACTCGCATAGTATTAATGGTAAATCATCCAATTATGATTTTAAAATTCAAAATCTTTTCAAAAGAAAAGGGTAATCGTAAGACCAAATCCACACATAAACACGGACGGCTTTTACCTTACGATAACCCAAACCAGTTTTGAAAACAATATCTTCTATGATATTATGATAATGTCTAAATACAAGTAAATAACAATCTAGGGGAACGCTTGCATCTCACGCTCCACATATAATATACAATCAATACCACAGGCGCTTATTGGAGATTGGATTCCAACTTTGACAAGGTATGGGACCACTTGCCGATCGTGTATCTCTAGAGAAGAATACACTGGGTTCAACAAGAACGTCTTGCAACCTGGCCCACACATGACCGACCACTCATTCCTCTTGAGTGTATCGAATATATATCACTGACGGTTGGGATCAGCAACCGCCTCCCGGAATTGGAAAGCATCGAATATAGATTAAAGAAACAAATGGAATTTCTCTAGATAGGTGATTATACACCCTAATGGGAGCGACCCACATAGCCACGCTGCCTGCCCGATTTTTGTCAACTCCCGGTTGATGAGGCTTGAGGCTAGAATTTACTTTAAAACATCTGGTCATCATTTACTTTGAATGCCACATCTTCAGATCCTCCAGGTCATATTGATTGACATCCACAAAAATACTCTAGTTTGTTTGGCTAGAGAATAACCATTTCTCCGCCATCAACTATGGTATGTTTGAAGAAATCAATGCATGTAATTCCTTTGAAAATACTCTGTCAGACATCCGTCCATACAAGTCACCCAGGAACAGGATGAACCGAAGGCACTCTCCTACTGCATTCTAGGAATCACCCTACAGATTAGTAGCGAAAAATCCTTGCAATCCGTAGATTTCAATCACGACAGAATCACTATTGAAATATCTCCGGCCGCTAAACCAGAGACATCCAATCAGTAGTTCTTCCGCTCATGAAGATCAACAATCTTCAATTGCTCTATCTTCAATAATCTTCGTTCACGTATTCGCTGGTTGGAATGGTTTTCAAATATATATTCGATCCCGGTCTTTCCATGCCAATGATCATATGGGTCAGGTTTGATAGTCGGTGATTTAACTATCAAATAAATAATTGTGTGAATAACATGAGTTTACCAGTTCAATACCAACACCACATGACCTCTTTAATTAAAACGATTAATGATGGTTAAACTCAAATTCTTAAATATTTCAACACTTCAAATATAATCTATTTGACGTAATGTTATTATTCCAAACTATTCCACTTTCATATTTAAGAAAATATTCTAAAGTCATATTCAAATCTTTATTCTAACATCGGTTCGAACTCATTCACTATTTATCTCTCATTATCCATCTCAGGTAAACGACTCATCTTATTTCACCCACTTTACTTAATTCCCCTATTAAGTAACATTAATTGACGCTTTACACCTCACTTCCTTGTTATAAACTTTATTTATAAATCATGTTTAATATAACTCTTTCATTATCGATTTCCTTCTTTTACTAAATTTAAACATTAAGCAAACATCCTGTCAACTTTGCTTAAATTTTCCTCTTTCATTTTGTTACAAAGACTTGGTTTTTATATAAACCCATTCATGAATTCCTTCACAACAAAACCATATTTCATTTCAACTCCGATTATCTTCCATAATCATTCTCATTTAAATAGTAATCTCTTAATTTAAATTAATGATTCACTTCACCATTAACTTATTTATTTGCTAATAAATAATGAATTTCCTTTTTAAAATCTTATTAAAACCAAACCATTATTTGTTATCCCATCTCGTTGGATCAATTCAAACATTTGGTCTAAAAATCAACTTAGTCAAATAATTGACTTTGCCAATCCAAAATACGATTATCTCATTAACCAGTTCCAAATAACCCTTTATTTAAATTAATTAATTTAAATAAATCCTTTTTTCCTTTATCTCTCAAAACGATCATTCGAATCTATCACCTTAAGTTAAACTTTGCTTATTCACTTATAACTCTAATACATATCAAGAATTTCCTTTATAAATTCATTTGAAACCAATTATAAACTCAATAAATAAATAATAAATATTTATTTCTTTTTTTCAAACTTTAATTCAAATAATAAATTTAAAAATCTATTTTCAATTATAAAATAAATTCTATAACTTTTATCTGGTCGATTTACCTGATGGTAGATCGATATTTATAAAACGGTTAATTCATAGGCCATGTACTGCCAATCCCTCAACCAATAGTACCCATTGGTTTAAACCAAACAAATGGTGAATTTCAAGTCAATATTCAATCACCCAATCAAAACAATTCAATAAAGGTCTCATAACAGTTTAAAACGACAATTCAATACCAACCACAACTACAAATCAAAACGATTCATTTATTAAAACACGTTTATTTTATAAATGTGACCAATAAGGTAACTTACCTCAATTGGAACCAATCGTTAAAAATAACGATTTGGGTTTCACTGAAATTAACGATGTTTAATTTCATCAGTTCAACAATATATGAATATCTATCATCAACCAGTCAAAACACTAGCAACCATAACACACAAAAATAAAAACCCAATTTATAAAATATAAGTGGGAATTACTGAGTGAGTTTAACTCACCTTGATTGTTTAGTCGATAAATGGTTTGATTTAGTCAATTTAAACAGATGTTTAAATTAACTAGAAATTTCTAACAACCTCCATGTCTGTCCGAACCAATCCCATGTTGTAGTACTTGACAAGGTGAATCCAACGCTTCTGACGGTTTATTGATCTGATCATGTATGTATTCAGAATTAAAAATCAAAGTTTTATATATAAACATTTAAGTAAGCTTTAATTTAAAAAAAACATCTTGGGCCTTACTTCGTCTAGCCCAGCCCACCCGAATTAATTGAAGTCCGCACCTATTCCTCCCACATCAAAACTATCGGATCCCTCATCCTTCCTTCACTCGTCCAAACCGTAGCCGCCACACACAAAAAAATTGGAGAAAGAAACTCTAAATCCAACTCCTTCCACCGCTACTTTCCTTAGTAAAATCGGACGTCCCTCGTCATCGGCCTCACCTTCAGTTGCTCCGCCACCCTTCTTCCACTCAATTCAACCCAGACCAAAGCCTCCCTCCCCAAAAGCTATGTATTTTTCCCAATTTTAATTTCTGTTTTGGTTTTGATATTTTTTTGTTTTGATTTTCTTGTGGCTTTGAATTGGTTTATTTCAAACCGTGTTGATCTCGTTTAGAACCCACCATATATTTATACTAGAAAGGATTACAGTGATTCACGAATTGTTACATCCTAGTTAGACTTAGTTGTGCCTAAAACCTAGGTGATTTTCGGTTCTGCTATGATCTTTGTGATGGAACTTGGTTTGTGTGATGTTTAATAGTGAGGGCTACGGATTTGTGATGGATTTTATGTATTGTCTTTGGTCAGAATCGAACTATCCCTATGTAGATTTGGTGAACTCTGTATTGTTAATTCGTATAGTCTTGTCTGGGAAAGATACAGCTATCGAATTGAATTGTCAATTCATACTGTAGATGATAACTTCTTGTTTGTACTGTCTTGTTTAAATTGACATTTCAGATTTTTCCCTGTTCGGAATATTTGTTCAGCTTTATAGATTTTGAGGCTGAAACAGCTATATATACTTAGCTGTTTTGTTTTGCTGTTTCAATGCGGTACAGATTTGGTCTAAAGATTTGATCCCTCCTATATATTCATTGATGCATGAATCTACATATAAATATCTAGTTTGATTCTGTTGCATTCATTCTCTTTTTTTATTTGATCTGAATTCTTTCAACTTTATACATACCTATACATGCTTTTCTAGCTACTCATAGCTGTATTTTTTTCTTTCTTCTTTCTCAGGACGGATAGCTAGTGACAAAGATTGATGTTGTTAGAAGATTTTATTATAGATTTTCCTGTATGAAGATATGTTATCGGATTTGAATCTGTAAAATTTGATGGTTTAATTTATGTATATATTTGGTTTTCATTATATGTTCATTCAATTTTTCTCTCTTTTCTTGTGTATTTTACTGTTTTCCTTCACTGTCCATGTTGCTATTACTTAGCTGTTTGATTTTCTGTATAAATTTGATTGATCATACATATACCTCCTTTCTTATACAAGACTTTGTATAAGATCTGTTTTCAGATATAGTAAGTATTTTAGAATAGATCTTGTGTAACGACAGGTGAAAAACCCAGGGTATTTATATTTAAAAAAAATCATAATTTACATCCAATATTACGTCCCATATCAAAACATAGGATTGAACTTGTAATATATGGTATGAGGCTATAAGGTACCCTCGGTCACTTAAACTTTTAGTTCCATTACCATATATATAAATTTCCAATAGATGATTTAAAATAAACCTCGGTGTTTGGAGCGTTCGGAACTGTAAATCTGAAACAATGTATCTTTAAAATATTATAAGTTCAAACAGTATTTTATTACCGACTTGAATATATCATACATATTATTATAATCCAATACAAAATATCTTTTCTGAATTTTATTTCTACTTTTAAAGATTTTGAATGATGTTCCGAGAAAGGCCCTTCATTTATAATACTACTGATCTTATGAAACTAATTTCATTCAAATCCATTACTACCGTCTCAAAAATAGCTATTTTAATTGGATTAAAATAATATAAAATTCATATTTCTATCAAATAAATATTAAACAAATTATTTAAAATTATGTTAACTTCCATTACATTTCAATCAGCATATATAACTATCCAAAAATCATTTATATTAAAAATCCAAGTTAAAACGGTATTCAAAATATTAGAAATCATTTTATTTTATTAAATAAATGTTATCGTTTATAAACGATTTCCATAGCAACTATTTTAAAATTTTAACTGAACATAACTAACAAATTATAACATGAAATCTCGATTTTTCTCTTCTATACGAAAAATATAATCAAATCGATTCCAGCGTCTCTGGTTTCACAGAATTCCAACTTAAAATGAATTCTGTATACTATGTTGAAGTTCAAAACGAAATTTATGAACTACTGCGCCATTTCTAGTTCGTTTATAATATAATTATAAATTAAACATTCTGACGTCGTTTTAATAACGAATATATTTATATAATTCAATATAAACCATATTTAAACCACTTTAATTGCTCGTTCACATTATACAGCAAATTCAACATTTTCCCAATATCCCGAAAATAAAATATTATTATATTATTAATAATAATTTAAATATTCAAATTAAAATGGTCAAATCCCATTATTTAAACTCAAATCAATATTTTAATAAATAAAATATTTCAAATAAAATGGCCAGAAAATCCGAGACATTACAGTTGGTCTTACTATTATCCTTTTCATTCAAAAGGATTTCTGACTTTAAAATCAATATGGATGTCACTTGAGCTTAGCGAGTTTTCTCACTTTTGTTCACCAGGCTGACCCGTTGTTTATAATGCTCGGGTAAACCCGGAACTTACAGGTTCAGATTAAGATGTTATGGATTTCAGTGGCGAACTGGAGAAGTTCGGATGTATGACATTTGATATTTGTTCCGCTGTGTGATGTATATTAGGACTGGTTATTATACTGTCCAGATGTATTGATGTACTCTGATGATTGTAAGTATTTTTTATGTTTCAATAAAGATTTATTTCTATATTATATTTTATTCCGCTGCAATGTGAGACTCTGTGTGATGTTGGTTCTCCTTCTTCTTTTTCTTCTTCTATATTAACATTTCTTTCTTTCTTATCTCACCCTCTACTTTCTTTCTACTAATGTTCTGGTGTTTTCGATACTTGAATGTTTACATGGTGTTTGTGTCGATTTTCGGGGTCGAAAATTCTTGGGTCGTTACAGTGGTATCAGAGTTATTGGTTGAGTAGTAACCTTAGCTCTGTGGCGTAACTCGATAGAGATGGGGTTAGTAATACCCTAGATTGAGTTTGAGTGTATATAGGATAGAGTGTATTAGTAAATTTTTTATAAAAATGTTTTGTATTTTGTTATTTGATCGTTTTGATTTTGAACTGACAATTGACCTAATATTATTTTATAAGGGGGTAAATGAAATAACTTTACCCAAAATATATTTTAGAGAAAAGGAAAATAATTTTCTACAGTCTAGTAATATGGTTGTTTAGTTGTTTTGATTGATTTGATTGGAATTCAAATTGGATTACGGGATAGAATGGAACTGGTTAGAAACCAGTTGGTTTGCTGAATTGGATATGAAACGAAACTTAACATGGTTAAGTAGAATTTATTTAAGGGATGAAATATTGAAATTTAATTAATTGAGTTTGGAAATCGAATGGATAATAATGGAAACTAATCGAATATTAAATCGATTGATGTTAACGTACATTAAAACCAAAGTAAATACCTACCAGTATGTACCAGTGTTAAATATAATTTAAATGGTTCGGTTGCTTGTTATTTGCTGAATTGGTTGAATAAAATTCATCAAATAGGTCAACAAAGAAGTTGAATGAATTGAAACTAAATTTCACGATGATGAACTGGGAATAAAATTGGTTATGAAACGAGGATGAAATATTTAACCATGGATTCTTATTGCATAATAAGTTGAGTTAAGTGAAGGTTCCAAAAGGGTATGGAGTTGATTTGGTTATACAGATTGGAAATATAGATTGGAAGATGAAGAGCTGTTAGTTGATTGGAATTGAATTGCTCGGCAAATAGGTAAACCTTAATATTATTGGTTGGTGATTGATACCCCTGAGTTGGGTTGCCATTTGGATTTTGGGTTTTCTTTTGGAGAAGTTGAGGCCCAGAGCGGCAGTTGTGGCTATATTGATCGAACCGTGTAGAGGATATGCCGGCGAAATTTTCGAAAATTTTAAAGTGTTTGAATTTCTTTTGATAATAATTCAAAAATAATTATTTTAAGATAATTGGGTTTAGAGCATTCTTCTTACCTTGTAATTCTGGCGAAGAAATTCTTTTAAGGTGGGGAAGAATGTAAAGTCCCAGATTTTCGGACATTTATTAGAAATATATAAATCGTTTTAAATATTAATTTGGTGAATATGATGGATTTTATATTGAATTCTATTTATTAAAATCGAGTTTGAATATAAATAATTTATAATATAAATAAAACGACCACCATTTTCAGCTGAACAAGTCTTATTGGAATGCATACAGCTAATTATTGTAGCGTTTCCAATTTGAAGCCTAATGGAGTTATTTTATCGATAGAAAAAATTTCAGGGTAAACTGATGATTATAATTTAAATTAAAACACGCTATTTGTGCAAATGGAGTCCGTTATCAAGGAAACTAGTTTCATTAGGTCCCTAACGTCAAATTATATCATGGCATCCATTTTTGTTATTTTTGGAGTTCGTGTATACCGGTGCGAATTTAACCGTCGACATTGAATATCAGTAACTGTATAAAGTAAACCTAACAAATTTATGCCTACCCCAAATATTATCACTATCACGTTTTCGTTTCACCTCACTTACATATGCGCATGACCCTTCTTTTCAACTTTTGTCTAGCATCTGGAAACTAGTACTGCCCATTTCATTTCAGCCATCCTACTTTGCCTACCACGTTTTCTCATCAAAAGCCTATCCTAGCTACTTACATTTCTTCTCATCTAACATTATATGTTGGAAACCTAATACCTTATAACATTGTACCTACTTGTACCGTCAGTGACATTTATCCTATCTAGTTGCTTCACATACGTACGTTTCACATGCTCATGTTACTTTCATATTTTCCCGAACGAACCAATCAATGAACATGCAAACGAGAAGCTAAGTATTTAATTGCACATACTAGTTAAAGCCTCCGCTGTTTCCTTCCCCAATTGTTACCCGCTGCATCATTTCATTTCAGCCAATAAATTTGAAGTGACAAAACATCACTGCTCCTTCCTTGTTAATACGCAGACCTTGTTTCTACACAGCTTGTCTCACTGTTTTGCCTTCCCAGTTATTCATGCTCGTGATATTGCAATCTAGCCGACCAAATATAAGGTAAATTCCCATCACGTACAAGCACACATCCAACCTGTTTCAATGCCTACCCAACCGCTAAATAAAGTGCCTTGTGTTTTCACTTCAGTGACCTAGCTACTCTACAAACTAATGTAGCTAACCTACACCTGCATCAATCGAAGTGCTAGATGGAACATTGTTCCTATCTTCTCCTAGTGCTTCTATAAATAGCATACCCTTTCAGATCTTAAACAAACAAATTAAAACCGAAAGCACCATTTTCTATCTTTAAATACAAAACTCCCTTCACAAAATAAAAGGCAATGATCGCAAGACATTCGTGATAGCTGAATGTAAACTGGGAGAAACAGGGGAAAGGCGTGCATGTCTATACTCCGGTGGACTGGAAGTAAAACAGTCAGTGTGTGAGGTTCTGTTGAGCGATGAAGAAGGCAGACAAGTTGAGGGGACTGACGACGGTGGTGTAGCATCGGAAAAGTGACACGGTGGTATGGAAAGTGGAGGAGTGCGCATTAATGGGGTGTGTTAAAGGAAACAAAAGGTTGGGACGGTGTAGGGAAAAGGAACGCTGCGCATAGGAAGCAGTCACGAACGTAAGGAAATGGAGTGTTACACAAAAGCTTGCGGGTGTGGCAGCAGTGGAGTATGTTGGAAGGAACAGGCGCATGCAGGGGAGGGTTGACGTCCAAAGCAAGGAAGGTGATGCATGTTTCGGGTGTGAAGTTTGTTGTGGTAGCAAGTTTGTAAAATGGGAAGTAAAAGCATGTTGAAAAAAGGAACATGTAGCAGACATGTTGAGGGGGATCATTTTGATCATGCAGTTGCGTGGGGGTGTCATCGTCTGGGTGGGACATGGTTGTACACAGGAGTTTCAAAAGAAGTGTTGGGAAAAAGGTTTCAGGAGCTTGTATCGTGTATATGTCGGAGAAATAAAAATGGGTATGTTGAGACGAGACATAATGGTGGAAATGTTGCATGCGTGGATGGCAGCGTTGGCCGGTGCGTTGAATGGAGGAACTCCTGACGTCGGAAATGGGCACAACAAGTGGAGCAATTTTACATAACAATAAAAGAAGAGAAACTGGAAGTATTTAACATGAAGTAGCTTGGTGGGTTCCCAAACATGAAGCAAGACCAAGACAACATGTGATTGAACAAGCTGAGAAGATGATCATGGGGTATGGGATTACTGTATGAAGAGGAGCAGTATGCAGCGTTGGCGTGTTGAACATAGTGGGAAGGAAATTGTTTAGAACAGTTATCAAATGAAGGCAGTTTCGTGAAGGGATAAAGTAAGAATCGAGCACAGTTGAAGATATGGCAGCTCTGTGATGCAGCGGACGGAGTAGTGTCGGCTGATGCAGTTCAGACGAAGTCCGAGGGAGGGGAGCGCAGGTAGGAGTAAACTGAAGTGGGTCGATGGAGAGCCGAAGATGGACGGTAGCTTCCGAGGCGGGAGAAGCAGTGATGAACGGATAGTGGGGATTCGAAAGAAGAAGCAGGTAAAATATGAACGATAGTAAGCAGTAAAAGAAGTAACACCTATTCTAAGTATACTTTTGCCTAATTAAAAAGTAAAACACGTGGACTAATTACTTTAATATGCCTAACCATAGAAATCATTACGACTAATTTTAATTATAAAAAGTTCGTAATTATGCTTAGACAAACCCAATCCAGTTATGTATAATATGGCCTGGCCAAGAGTTTTCATGTGCCTCATCTTTTTAAAATTGGCCTAATCCATTTTATACGTCCCATGTATATTCAGTGTCTAATGATTTTATAATGTGGCTTAATATAGATCACTAGTTTAATTTAATTATGTGGCCAATTATTTTATATTTATGTGATTAACCATTTTGTAAGTGCCTAATGGTTGTTGGTGGTGCCTAATCAAGGCGTTAAAACTGTCGGGGTAAATAAAATGTAACGACAAATATAAGAGGACCAGAAAATGTCCTAATCAAAGTTAGATTGAACATAAATGGAAATCGGGAAAATAAACTACTTTTAAGTTTTATAAAATATTAATTAAATAGGAAAATTACGTATTAAAAATATTACTATGCCATATAGCGACGGGATCAGATGGAACAAGTAACATCAGAACCGTACAGACAAGCACAACAGGGTGAAGCCAGTTTGATCAGAATTGGTGCCTGCTGGGTATTTTATTAAATCAAACGCTGTTTAATTTAATTAAAACAAACTGTTTCAGCAATGGATAAAATTCCATGTGTTCAACTCACTCAGTTTATCCCGTTTATATTTTATAAACTGGGTTTTTATTTTGTGTGCAATGATTAATATTGATTGATGAATGAATGACTGTTTGCATAAAATGAATATTTTTAATATTCAATAATTAAATTAAATGTTGTTTAATTTAATCTAATTAAATTGTTATTTTAACAATGAGATTCCAAACGAGGTAACTTACCTGGTTGGTTACATTTATAATAGTATAAACGTATTAAATAAATAATTTGATGCTTGAATGGACGCTATAAATAGATTGTTGACTGTTATTAGTTAAATTGTTTATTTCTGTTCACCGTATATTGTCGTATTGAATTTGAGGTAACCCATTTCGATGCAGGGAAGGACAGGTTGGAGGGATCCAACAGGATTCCTCAAATATGTTGTTTATATTCATATTACATCATATGAACTATTTAACCAATATGATTGAATGATTGGATTAATGTTCATCATTGAATTAAAATTCAACATTTGTTTGTTCTTAACCAATGGATGATATTGGTTGAGTAATTTGCAACGATTGGCCTAAAAAATGATTATTTTATGAATGTCGATTTACAATCAGGTAAATCGATAGAAATGATGTTATAAGGATTTAATTTATAACCAATAACCGGTTTTGAAATCTATTTTATATAGATTATTTGAATAAAGTTTTATTAAAAGAAATAAATAATAATTTTTATTTAGTAACTATAAAACGAGGTTATAAAGAGAATTATTATGTTCGTGGGATATATAAGAAATGAGCAGAAATTAACCAAATGGTTAAGGATTGATTTAATTGTTTTTAAATAACAATTAATTACGATTAATTAATTTAATTTAATTAGATTAATAATTAAATTAAAGGGAATTATTTGCAGTGATTTGAAGAAAGGACTAGTGAAATTAGTTAAAGGATTTACCTTGTTTTGAGTTACTAAGTTAACTGTTTTAAACCTAGATGAATAATTAAATAAATTATTAATTACTTTTAAAATCGATTATTACCTTAATTATCTAAAAAGGGAAATTAACTATTAATGTTGGGGTAAATGAATTGATTTCTAAATGTTGGGATTGATTATTATTTAATCAAAGGGCAAAATCTTGAATTGAATACCTTAAATGGAACTGTGTGAAGTTTAGAACCTTATGTGAAGTTAAGTAAAATGGTTGAAGAAATTATATTTAATATAAACTCTTATTAAGAAATCGATTGGCCGGATTTATATAAAATCCGAATTGGGCAATTAAAAAGTCAAGTTATAAATGGATTAAGGATTTTAAGAGTTGAAACCTGTTTAAAAGAGAATTTGTAATCTGAAGGAAGTAAAGGGAATTGAAAAGTTAAAGACAGGGAAACAGAGATGTTTAAATTGAGAAAGCGTGATTTTGAAATTGAAAGGAGTTTTTCAAAAGAGAATAGATGGCGTTACAACCCATGTTCAAAATTGTACGGTAAATAGAAGTGTTGGGTTATTTATTGAAATGAAATTTCATTGATAAACTTTTATCCATTCCAAAAATAAGAATGTTGCCGTCTCAAGGTTTGAGAAGTAAATAAAATACCCCAACTTGTAACGATTTCATGATTATCCAAGGGGGATATTAGTTTAGAAACAAGGAAAGTGAAAGGTGTTAAAATTAATGTTTTCGTTATAAATAATTGTAGACAATAATTCAAAGAGTTATAAGTTGAATAAACTGATTTGGAAATAAGAAATGAAAAGGCGGTGATCAAATTGTTGGAAGATTTGAAATTTTAATTGATAATTGTTCAACTAAAGAGTCCAAGTGATGCTGTATACTAAACCAATAAATCCACTTTATTTTTATATGGATGATGGTTGTTTATTTTGATAGTTAAATCACCGTCTATCAAAATCTGGCCAAATCGATTGTTGTTCGGAAAGACCGGGATCGAATTTATATTCGAAAACCATTCCGACCAGCAAATACGTAAACATTGAAGATGTTCAGAAGCTGATCGAGATGGAGCAATTGAAGACCGTGATCTTCATAAGAGGGAGGATTACTTGTCGAATATTCTATTAGATTGCAACCAGGGGTATTCTGACGCGATTCGGTCGTGGTTGGGATTTTACGGATTGCAAGGACTTATCGCTACTGATCCTTTTGGATGCGGTAGGAGGGTGCCTTTGGTTCATCCTATTCCTGGATGACATGTATGGACGATGAGAATGGTGGCCAGATGTTTCAAAAGTCGATTATAACCTCAAGCCTCACTAACCGGGAAATGACAAAAATCGGGTAGGCAAGATGGCTATGTGGGTCGCACCCATTAGGGTGTATAATCACCTATCTAAAGAAATTCCTTTTGCTTCTTTAATCTATCGATGCTGTCCCTTTTCGAGAAACAGTGGGTAGCTCCCAACCGTTGGTGATATACATTCGATACACTTAGCAAAATGAGTAGTCGGTCATGTGTGGGTCGGGTTGCAAGACGTTCTTGTTGAACCCGGTGTATTCCCCTCTGGAGATATACTATTGGAAAGTGGTTCCATACCTTGTCATTGTAGTGTCCCGAAATTCCGGTCCAATTCGAGTTGACCAAATAACACAAGTCCAACCCCAATTGCACTAGAAAACAGAAAACTAATGGAAAGAAAATAGAGGGTGAGGATAGATAAGATAGAAACTTAGAATAGAAGAAGAAGAAGAAGAAGAACACAACATCAGAGTAATACGAACCTCACAGTGGAGTGAATAACATATAATATATATCATAACTTTGAAATATAAACTTGTACTTGAATATACATATCATTTCCAAAGTACAGCACTAACAACACATTGGAAATAAAAATAGCTATATGATCCTGAAGCCTCCTGCTCCAGCTCTTCCAGTATCTGTAAATCCCGACTACTTGACTGCCCGTATAAAATTGGGCACCCAAGAGTTTATGGAAAACAAAACAAAATAAACTTCTGGTCAGTCATGGGACTGGTATGAGTAAAACAGTTTAAAACAGTTTGAGCCATTAAACGATACCTTATATAACCACGCCGTATAACGGAATGGGTTTTTTCCTTATGAGAATCCAAAATAATCTTTATATCAAAACTCATTGATATTATAATAGTGTCTATCAACCACAATATAATAATCATCTAGCAGAAACGCTTTCATCTCACGTTCTACATATATAGTATACAATCAAAACCGCGAGTGCTTATTGGATAATGGATTTCCAACTATGACAAGGCATGGAACCGCCTTTCGCAAGTGTACCTCTAGAGAGGAATACACTGGGTTCAACAAGAACACCTTGCAACCCGGCCACACATGACCAACCACTCATTTCGCTTGAGTGTATCGAATGTAAATCACCAACGGTTGGGATCAGCAACCGTTTCCCGAATGGGACAACATCGACAATAGATTTTTAGAAGTAAATGAAACTCTAGATCAGGTGATTATACACCCTAATAGGTGCGACCTACATAGCCATGCTGCCTGCCCGATTTTTGTCATTTTCGGATGTGAGGATATAGGCCACACTTATCTCTGACAGATCACACGTTTATTCACTTTGAATGTCACATCGTCATACCCGCCAAATCACAAATTGATTTCCCAAAAAATACAACAGGTATACAGCTAAGAGAAACGAATTCCTCCGCCACCAAATGTGAATAAGTTTAAATACATGTCTCGGGGCCAAATTCTGAAATTATAAAACATCGATATTTTCTGATAACCAAGTAAATATATAAAAATACAGGGTGTTACTGGTCAACAAATGCTTTAAATTCTAAAAAATTTCCTCGCACTTACTAGACAAACAAATTTAACTTCCTTCTTGTCTTCTGGTAAGTGGCAGAGTTATCAGTGAGAAATAATTAATGAATCTCCAGTAATAGTCAGCCAATCCTAGAAAACTTCTAATCTTGATTGTTCTTTCCAGTCTCTTCCAACTATTGATAGCCTCGATCTTAGCCTGATCCACAGACAACCCTTTGCTTGAAACCACATGACTAATAAACTTCACTTCTTTCTCCTAAAAGTGACACTTAAAGATTAAGCCTCAATTGACGTTGCCTTAAAGCTTGAACGCAATCCACATATGGATCTCATAATCCTTCCTGTCTTTGGAGTACACCAATATATCATCAATGAAAACTAACACAAATATATCGAAGCGCTCTCGGAAAATTTGATTCATCAAATTCATTATAAAGCAGGCACATTCGTCAATCCAAATGGCATGACCATCCACACATACGATCCATGTCTTTCTCGAGACTTCTTCAATAGAATAATGTCTTTTTCTACTCGTAGTTGATGAAATCCAGTGTTATGTTAAATCTAACTAAGAAAACACTCTAGCTTCATTTAGCTGGTCAAACAAATCATCTACTCTCGGCAAAGGGTATATATTCTTTGTAACGACCCATATTCTATGCATTAAAGGATCATAGAATATATATTTTTTCCTGGTAATTCGTATGGTCATGTACTTTTGGGGGACGACTAGTGAGGTCATTTCCCATGTTAATGATTTTTGTCGATTTTTAAATAACCGTTTTGCCCCTAGCTGATCTTTTTTCGTTCATAACTTTTGATTGGTTAGGAGTTTTGACCTGAAACCACATACATTAGATCCGATTGATGGTTTACCATTCCATAGAGTGGTCACATTAGTCAAACGGATTTACCGTTTGGGAGATATGGCTGAATTAAGGTTTAGAGGGTGAAAAACAGCTTAATTGGGCTTAACCGGGTGATTAGTAGCTAGGCCCGTTGGGGGATTTCGGGATTAGGAGTATATGAGGGCTGTTAGGGTTTAGAAAACATTCTTTTTCATTATTTTTCAGCTGCCACTAACCTCCTTTGAACCCTAGCCATGGCCTCCACTTTCTAAATCTCTTCAAAACACCTCTAAATCACTTTCTTATCAAGGATTAAGCTAAGCAACATCAAACCAAGCCAAGATAACATCAAATCAGAGTTGGGACTGCTGCTAAGCATTGGGGTTCGACCCAAAAAAGAGGATATTTCAGATCTATAGCTTAATTTGTGGCAAAGGTGAGTGATTTGCATTGTTTTTCACTAATTATGGCTAATTAGGGTAATTAGCGAAGATTAGCAAAATTATAACTCAGAAAAATCTAGAAAAATTTGTAAAATTCCAGAATATTATTTTATGCCTCTGATATGAATTTGGGTTAATTTGGACTAATTTTGCTAATTCCGGAATTTGGGGGATTAAGCAGTGATTAGTGATAATTAGCGAAATTTTGCAACATAAAATCTAGAAAAATTTGTAAAATTCTAAAATATTATTTTAGGGCTCTGATAGAAATTTTGGTTGATTTGGTTAAGTTTTACTAATCTTATCATTAGTTGTTGTTAAACATGCTTAAGGGGAAATAAGGGTTTTTGGGTATGTTTGATCCGTTTTGACATGTCATATTGTTGTTTTGCTGTTTGTGGATGTTTATACATGTTGCTATGGTTGTATGGTATGCTTTGTGAATGTTTAGAACAGTTAGAATGGTCGAAAACGTCGTCGTGTGGCGTAAAACAATCGCTAGAAAGAAGTGCAGGAAATTAGCCGAACCGGATCGGATCGGAGAAGGGGAGCACGATCCGAACCGTGGAGCACCATGCAGCTCCGACCCAACCTGTTCTCCTAGAGTGCGCCACGAAGTCACGATCCGACCCACCTCCAAACCTGTGTACTCATCTGAACTGATCCGCTTGAGAGGAGGAGCCACGAGCTGGTCATGTGCCACGACCCGATCCGACGGAGGAAGCACGAACCGACCTGATGGAGGGCGAGCACAACGATCCAACCCGAACCCAATGGATGCCCATGATCCAAACCAGAGGAGTTGATGTAACACCCCACCTCCGCCAGGGTGACTCTTGCAAGCACTCTGACTTTGGAGGGGCGTTTGAATCAGGTAAACATGCATAATGATATATCAAGGCAGAACAAGAACATATGTATATATGTAAACAGAGTAAATAAGATAAGTAAAACAGCGAAAGATTTCAAACCATTTCAAAACAAGTCTGGTACAACTTAATGTCAACTTTCCAAATACACAAGTCTAGATAAAAACAACATTACTGAAAAACTGAAATACATAGGTACTATCCCCAAAATAAGTGATAACCATAGCTAGCTTCATGCCAAGACCGTACATGAGCTAAATCCCACAAGCAAGCGATCAGAAATCCAAGCTAAGCTCCAATATTCCCTCCCTGAGAACCTGGGGGGGGGGGGGGAACGGAAGAAAAGAGGCAAAAGAAAACAGGTCAGTCAAAAAGACTGAGTAAGCCCTACTACAATCAATGTAAACTGATAAAGTTAACTGTCATGAGCAGCAGGGATGAACATAAGGATAACAACATACTAGCATGATGATTAACTAACAAGGTAGATAAAGGTGTCATCGCATATTCAGGTTTAAGGGTTTTGCACCACAGGTGTACTAGCAAGCTAACATGACTTGAATAACAAGTATTGATCCCTTGGCCCAAGCTTTGGCCCAATAACACGAAGTGACCCCAATACGAGGTCCAATAACATGAAGTGACCCTAATACGCGGTCCAACCAAACGGTCTAGTCGATCGGCTCCCTATAAGCCTAACTCGTCACGTGTTGGTGTCCATACGGCCCAAACATAATTGTAGTCAGACTGTGCCGGGTCTCCCGTCGGGTGTATCAAGCCCTAGGGTGTCAACCCCTGGACACCATAATCATGCGTGCACAGTCTCGATCTACTGGTACCCGTGCATGTTTTCCCCGGCTTCGAACTGTGTGCACGACCATAGTCCGCCCGGAACTACACCGGCGTACCACCCTGCCGTCGTTTTTGGTCGCTTACCTCCAGCCCAGTAATCGTGCCCCCTCCCTAGCCTAGTCCCTAGGGTCTTAATGATACAAACTTGGGATTACTGCTGGAGTGGGCCCCCATTGCTAGGATTTTTCTAGTGGGTTAAGTACGGTTTAACCCTCTTGCTAATCATGGATTAACTTGGTTAAGTGTAACTATGAGTTCACGACTTAACCCTGATTAATCTACCAAGCCCAAATTGGTTAAGTATTAAGTGGACCATGACTTAACCCTAATCCTGAGGCATTAATTAATTAATGCGCCTTAACCTCTCAAATTAGACTTTGTTGTGGTTGCTAGTTAAGCCGGTCGGTTCCGGGTAGCTTTACACCACAACTTGGTCTAACCTCGGGTTCAAGGTACCACATGACCAACTTCTCACATTGGGTCCTATTGCTTGTAGCAACTAGTTAAGCCGGTCGGCTCCGGGTAGGTTTACGCTACAAACTCAACCCAACCTCGAGTTGGTCACACTTATATTTTCTAAGTGTCATGTCCATCGTGTTTCCAAAACACATTACAAGTTTTCAAGCAATTGGGTAGACCTAACTTAATAGGTAAATTCCCAATGGGTAGACCTAACTTAATAGGTAAATTCCCAATCTTATGTTTTTATGTCTTTTAAGTTTACCCAACCCCAAACACAATCCCATCGCTTACATATCGCCATAGCGCATAAAGGATAGAAAGAGGGAACTTGGCATAATCACGACATAAAGGTGTTGAAGCCACAAGTTCAACATGGTGGCATATGAAATGTACATATGTTCATATACTTGCATATTACATTTTTAGGCCTCAAAAGCATGCATAAAACCAAACTTGGCATATTGGTGATACATGGTGCTAAATGACATGTAGAAATGGCCATAAGTTCGCATCTAGCCTCACATGCAAGTTATCATAAGAGATATGATAACTTACATGTTGCCAAAATGCAACCTTTAGCATAAAGCTTGAAGCTTTATGTTCATATACTCTAGATAAGCTTGCATAACATGATAACACGAACAAAATGATCACCCCAAACTTGTATAACATACATGGCAAACTTGCATATCATAACATAGCAAACTTGCATAACACAACATGGCAAACTTGCATATAAACTTGCATATCATAACATGATAAACTTGCATATCATAACATGGCAAACTTGCATAGCATAATATGGCAGACTTGCATATCATAATATGGCAAACTTGCATATAAACTTGCATATCATAACATGATAAACTTGCATATCATAACTTTAGAGTTTAAGTATGAAAGTAGAATAGGGCTTACAATGCTTCGGAAATATGACAAAGCCCTTATGAAATCAATTAAACCCAAAATGCAAGCTTCAATAGAAAAAACCCTTAAGCCAAAATGATCAAAACCCTTGCTTTATGATGCAAATATAGAAACTTGACTTGAATGCAAGCTAATGATGCTCATACAAGCTTGAAAACACTTGTATGCATGGAAAATCTCTCATAGAAATTTATTTAGGAATTTATGAAGAGAGTGGAGGCCATGAGAGGATTGATTTTGCCATAGTTTAGTTGTATGAGTGAATAATGTTGATTTAGGCTTAGGTTAGGGTCTTATTTATAGAGATTAGGATTAGTTCTAGCCTTAGGATTAAACCCTAGTTCCATTCTCAGCCCTCAAAACCGAATCTGGCCCCCAAGCTCAACACAATCTCAAAATGGTGCACCAGGCTAAACAGCCCGGCTGGACCAAGTCGACAGCCAAGTCGACAGGGCTGTCGACTTGGGTCCAACCAAGTCGACTCCCAAGTCGACAGGGCTGTCGACTTGGGTGCTCTGGCAGGAATTTTCCCGCCTAGCCCAATCTGACCCAATTTTTCAAATTCAAACTTGAATTTGAAATCTGTTTTTACTTTGAAATTTTCTGAAAACTTCGTTGGGCCTTAATCGGGTCATACGGACTCCGATTTTCGAAAACTCGGACTCTATTTCGCGTATTTTTCCAAGACGAACGCAATGGCATAGCCCGTTTCCCTTGATTCAGATTTATAAATCAAATTCTGCCTCGATTTACGTTATAACAGGTTATTGAAAATACGGGTTGTTACATTCTCCTCTCCTTAAAGGATTTCGTCCCCGAAATCTTCAAGTTGGGAAGAACGTATCCTACCATCCAATCATCCATCTGCTCAAAACATCATCCACGAGCAATCATTGTCCTTACAAGATTCTAAATGTTGTATGAACACATGCAAAGGTGTGTGTATATGTACCTATCTAATGCAAATATCATCAATGCAAATTATGTTAGTGAAATGAATCCATATGTATGCATAATGATATATCAAGGCAGAACAAGAACATATGTATATATGTAAACAGAGTAAATAAGATAAGTAAAACAGCGGAAGATTTCAAACCATTTCAAAACAAGTCTGGTACAACTTAATGTCAACTTTCCAAATACACAAGTCTAGATAAAAACAACATTACTGAAAAACTGAAATACATAGGTACTATCCCCAAAATAAGTGATAACCATAGCTAGCTTCATGCCAAGACCGTACATGAGCTAAATCCCACAAGCAAGCGATCAGAAATCCAAGCTAAGCTCCAATATTCCCTCCCTGAGAACCTGGGGGGGGGGGGGGGAGGGGAAACGGAAGAAAAGAGGCGAAAGAAAACAGGTCAGTCAAAAAGACTGAGTAAGCCCTACTACAATCAATGTAAACTGATAAAGTTAACTGTCATGAGCAGCAGGGATGAACATAAGGATAACAACATACTAGCATGATGATTAACTAACAAGGTAGATAAAGGTGTCATCGCATAATCAGGTTTAAGGGTTTTGCACCACAGGTGTACTAGCAAGCTAACATGACTTGAATAACAAGTATTGATCCCTTGGCCCAAGCTTTGGCCCAATAACATGAAGTGACCCCAATACGAGGTCCAATAACATGAAGTGACCCTAATACGCGGTCCAACCAAACGGTCTAGTCGATCGGCTCCCTATAAGCCTAACTCGTCACGTGTTGGTGTCCATACGGCCCAAACATAATTGTAGTCAGACTGTGCCGGGTCTCCCGTCGGGTGTATCAAGCCCTAGGGTGTCAACCCCTGGACACCATAATCATGCGTGCACAGTCTCGATCTACTGGTACCCGTGCATGTTTTCCCCGGCTTCGGACTGTGTGCACGACCATAGTCCGCCCGGAACTACACCGGCGTACCACCCTGCCGTCGTTTTTGGTCGCTTACCTCCAGCCCAGTAATCGTGCCCCCTCCCTAGCCTAGTCCCTAGGGTCTTAATGATACAAACTTGGGATTACTGCTGGAGTGGGCCCCCATTGCTAGGATTTTTCTAGTGGGTTAAGTACGGTTTAACCCTCTTGCTAATCATGGATTAACTTGGTTAAGTGTAACTATGAGTTCACGACTTAACCCTGATTAATCTACCAAGCCCAAATTGGTTAAGTATTAAGTGGACCATGACTTAACCCTAATCCTGAGGCATTAATTAATTAATGCGCCTTAACCTCTCACATTAGACTTTGTTGCGGTTACTAGTTAAGCCGGTCGGTTCCGGGTAGCTTTACACCACAACTTGGTCTAACCTCGGGTTCAAGGTACCACATGACCAACTTCTCACATTGGGTCCTATTGCTTGTAGCAACTAGTTAAGCCGGTCGGCTCCAGGTAGGTTTACGCTACAAACTCAACCCAACCTCGAGTTGGTCACACTTATATTTTCTAAGTGTCATGTCCATCGTGTTTCCAAAACACATTACAAGTTTTCAAGCAATTGGGTAGACCTAACTTAATAGGTAAATTCCAAATGGGTAGACCTAACTTAATAGGTAAATTCCCAATCTTATGTTTTTATGTCTTTTAAGTTTACCCAACCCCAAACGCAATCCCATCGCTTACATATCGCCATAGCGCATAAAGGATAGAAAGAGGGAACTTGGCATAATCACGATATAAAGGTGTTGAAGCCACAAGTTCAACATGGTGGCATATGAAATGTACATATGTTCATATACTTGCATATTACATTTTTAGGCCTCAAAAGCATGCATAAAACCAAACTTGGCATATTGGTGATACATGGTGCTAAATGACATGTAGAAATGGCCATAAGTTCGCATCTAGCCTCACATGCAAGTTATCATAAGAGATATGATAACTTACATGTTGCCAAAATGCAACCTTTAGCATAAAGCTTGAAGCTTTATGTTCATATACTCTAGATAAGCTTGCATAACATGATAACATGAACAAAATGATCACCCCAAACTTGTATAACATACATGGCAAACTTGCATATCATAACATAGCAAACTTGCATAACACAACATGGCAAACTTGCATATAAACTTGCATATCATAACATGATAAACTTGCATATCATAACATGGCAAACTTGCATAGCATAATATGGCAAACTTTCATATCATAATATGGCAAACTTGCATATAAACTTGCATATCGTAACATGATAAACTTGCATATCATAACTTTAGAGTTTAAGTATGAAAGTAGAATAGGGCTTACAATGCTTAGGAAATATGACAAAGCCCTTATGAAATCAATTAAACCCAAAATGCAAGCTTCAATAGAAAACCCCTTAAGCCAAAATGATCAAAACCCTTGCTTTATGATGCAAATATAGAAACTTGACTTGAATGCAAGCTAATGATGCTCATACAAGCTTGAAAACACTTGTATGCATGGAAAATCTCTCATAGAAATTTATTTAGGAATTTATGAAGAGAGTGGAGGCCATGAGAGGATTGATTTTGCCATAGTTTAGTTGTATGAGTGAATAATGTTGATTTAGGCTTAGGTTAGGGTCTTATTTATAGAGATTAGGATTAGTTCTAGCCTTAGGATTAAACCCTAGTTCCAATCTCAGCCCTCAAAACCGAATCTGCCCCCCAAGCTCAACACAATCTCAAAATGGTGCACCAGGCTAAATAGCCCGGCTGGACCAAGTCGACAGGGCTGTCGACTTGGGTCCAACCAAGTCGACTCCCAAGTCGACAGGGCTGTCGACTTGGGTGCTCTGGCGGGAATTTTCCCGCCTAGCCCAATTTGACCCAATTTTTCAAATTCAAACTTGAATTTGAAATCTGTTTTTACTTTGAAATTTTCTGAAAACTTCGTTGGGCCTTAATCGGGTCATACGATCTCCGATTTTCCAAAACTCAGACTCTATTTCGCGTATTTTTCCGAGACGAACGCAATGGCATAGCCCGTTTCCCTTGATTCAGATTTTAGAATTAAATTCTGCCTCGATTTACGTTATAACAGGTTATTGAAAATACGGGTTGTTACAGTTGACATGGACGAACCGATCCGAAACAAAGTGAAGAGAGAAGACCGAACCGATCCGGAGACGACTAGAACCCGAGATGCAAAGGTAGTCCAAATGGGAAGTAGAACTCAGGATCCAGTTGGGAACCTACGAGTTAACTTCATGGTTGGACTTTGCTGTGGGACGTGTGCAAAAGGGTTGTCGGTATTCATAACTTTGGTTCACCACTGAGAGACCAATAGTGGGCTTGTAGTGATAGTTGTGTGGACTCCGTCAGGGCCCAAAGGATTAGGTGACCAAATTATGGATATCGTATGCTTTACACACTGAGTGGGAGATGTGAGGATGGTTGTTATGCTTGATCATTTTCCATCACTACGACATGCACACCCCCACCCCCGTATCTTCACACTATATGTTAGTGGCACCTTAGAGTATTGTACGGTGTGTAGTGCTAACTCTTTGGTTGCAGGTCCAGGTTCAGGTATGATTGGATTATACCTATTATTGTTCTGTTTTGTTGCTTATTGCTCATACCAGACTTTTGTCTGACCCAGAGTTTTATGTCTCTTCTTATTATTCTGGGTGCTCCTAAACGAGCAGACTAGAGACAGGTTAGGTGGTATGCACGAGTAGCTATACCGAAGATGAGCAAGAGGCTCCCACGTATGATATATAGTTATTCTCCCTGTGTTGTTGAAGGTCACTGCTTGGGCATTAGTAGTGTACCTCCTTTTTTTATTTTCTTTTGCGTTAGAGACAGTTTTAAAGTTGTAATAATGATGTTGGATCATAAGCTGTATTTTGGATTTCCGCTGCTATGATGATGATGGTTTTTGTTTTTAGCTTATGCACTGTCTCTCCTGTTTTATGTCAAGTATGTTACTATTATATTTTATTCCATGCACTGTGAGACATTCTACAGGTTTCTTTGCTAGTTCTTTCATCTTCTTTCCTCTCTTTGACAACCGTCCCGTGCTAGCGGACATATGTACAGCGCACCTTCGAAGGAAATGTCGGTTAATACGGGGCGGGCCGTCACACTTGGTATCAGAGCTCTAGGTTACATAGTTAACCTAGGGAAGTCATTAAGGAGAGATAGTACACATATATGAGAGCGCGTATTTGTGATTATTTTGGTTTTCAAAAGCTATATATATATATACTATTAGTATAGCTAAGGATGAAGTCGCATTGCACTAGCACCACTATGGAGATGGTAAATCGTTTTCTCTTTACAGACTGAACGATGCGCCGATATACGAGGGGTACTGGTAGAGGACCAATAAAGGGAATGCTGCTGAGATAAGGACGACGTTTACTGGCCTCATGAGAGAGATTCTTAGGGATGCTCGGGGAGCCGTTCCTAATGCTGCTAATGGTAGTGGTGCAGCAGTGCAGGCACCTAGGGTCGATTTCGTCAAGCTAAACAAGAATTACACTAGCCTTGGTAGGAAGCCATTCCACAGAATGGAGTCGGCTACAAAAGTTTAAGATTGGCTAGATAGTAGTGAGCTCATCGTCAAAGATTTGGGAATCAAAGACGCAATGAAGAGGAATCCAGCATCGCGTCAACTACAAGGACGAGCTATGAATTGGTGGAATGCTATTAAGGCAGCTACTCCTGAGGATCCAGTTACTTGGAATCATTTTAAGACTCACTTTTGTGATAAGTTTATTCCAGCTACTCATAAATCAGAATTGTTCAGGAAGTTCTTGGAGCTTAAGCAGAATGGTAGAGCAGTCTCGGAGTATATCGCTGAATTCGACACTTTATCGAAATATGGATTGTCCCATATCGATATAGTCGAAAAGAAGAACGAAAAGTTCATAACTGATTTAGATGGGTACTTAGGGGATAGACTTATAAACCATATCGATGAGACGTTCGAGTCTATTGTAGGAAAGGCATTAAGGTCAGAAAGCCTTTTCCCTAAGTCAAAGACCGAAGTTGCTATTGCATCAGCAGAGGATCCAAAGCCGCAAGCAGGCGGTGAAGGCAAGAAGAATTCTCAGAACAAGAGGAAGCAGAACTTGACCAAGGATGGTCAGAACAAGAAGAATAAGAACGGTGGCGAGTGCTTTAGTTGTGGCAAGAAGGGACATGCCAGAGATTGTCGAGAAAAGCCTGGGGAAAGGAAGTGCTTTAACTGTGGCCAGGCGGGACATCACAAGGATGATTGTCCACAACCCCCTAAAGAGAAGCAAATTGTGAAAGCGTATGCTATCAATGTTGGTCCTTCTTCGTCGAATGCTCCAACTGCGGTGCAAAAGGGAAAGGGTGTCGCTATCAAAGGTATGCTTTCTATTTAAGGTGTTTCTGTTCGAGTATTGTTTGACAAACTCGAGATAGTCGATAGACCTCTAGTCGTGACAAACCCGATAGGTGGTTTGGCTGATCTTAGTATGATTTGTTGTAGTTTGGTCTTATTGAGTCATGGATGTATGTTTGTTTGTGATTGCTTTTTTTTGGGCTTTACTGGGTTTAGCATTATTTTGGGGAGTCGATCTACTCTAAAGCAACAGGGTGGTATTAGGTACCTACCTAGTGATGGCGATAGTAACTGGAGTTAAGGAAGCTGAGAGGTTATCGTCGTAATAAGTTCTAGTTGTCTCTGGGAGGCACATGAGTGCTCCGGTGCTTAGTTGTTTTGCTAGTATCACCTCACGTGGAATGTCCGAATTTGGACGAGATGTTCCTTGGGTGCTTGTCTGATATTGGTTTAGGCCTTTGGGGCTTGTGCTTGGGGAATGTCGGGTTCGACTAGGATGGTTTGCGTAAGAGATAAATAGTTGTTGAGATTCTTCATTAGATGATATCTTAGTTTACTCGAGGAGTGATGGGCAGCTGTGACATGATAAGATTGTTCAATGGTATAGACTGCCCCAAGTTAGACTCGATAGGGTTATGAGATGGCTCGACTGAGACTCGAGAAAGATGCAAAGTAATGGATTGTTTAGGACCCTATGCTGATGTTCCCTTTGGATAGTAGAACTTTGAAGAAATAGGATGTGTTCGTTGATCATGGAAGATGCAACGAAGATTAGGACGATTCAAGTTGGACTTAAACTTGTAAAAGAAAATGGGCGTTCGTTGATCTTGGAGATGCAACGAATAGGGAGACGACTCACGTTGGACTTGAGTTTGTCGGTAATGGATACTCAAGACTGGGTCTGAGTTATAGATTGACTCGAGTTAGACTCGAGAAGGCTACAAGGAATTGGATTTGGCTCGAGTTAGACTCGAAGGGCAGCAAGATAATAGGTAGACTTGGGTTGGACTCAAGTATTTTAGGCGGACTTAAAGTAGGGGTATCTGGGGACGCCTGTTACCTTGGAATCGTTGGACGTGATCTAGTTATCCTTGGAGGATAAAACGTATGTTGGACGTACGGTAGTCTGTTTGGAGGCTGGGCTTCCATTAGTTCTTGATGTTGGTTGGACTAGACATACAAGAATCGACATACTAGTACAGGTTAGACTAGTCATGTAGGTGTCGACATGTTCATGGCTTTAGCAGGTGATAGGTAGGACTTGTTTGATGGATGTTGTGGTTGCTATGTTTGTCCTTATCTTTCTTCTCTTGAGTAGGCTATCACCTGTAGGGTTCTAGAGATGGGGAACAAAGAGATGGTAGTATAGACGGGCATTAGGCTACATATCAGTGCAGTGGGGTAGTCATTACTCCATGGGGCAGAGTGATCGTAGCAAGGCTATGAGCCAGTGCAGTGAAGTTGTCATGACTTCATGAGGCAGAGTGGACATAGCAAAGGATTTAGGTGCGGTAACAGTTGCATTGAGTAGGAGGCATGCCAGTCTAGAGGTTATGTTTCTGGGTTGGAAGCAACTAGAGTATATCACAGGATATGATTTCAGACCCAAGAGTGAATCGGATTCAGAAACGCTAGTAAGCTTGACGATTAGATCGATTTTGATTGAGTGGATTGGTTCCAGTTAGAAGGACGATCCTAACCTATTGGAAATCATCTCTAGGGTAGAGATAGGTATCGATGGAAAGAGAATGATCAAGCAAGGATTTGATCGAGAAGGATGGCTTTGAAAGAATGGGGGACTAGTTGTACCCAATGTAGACGGACTGAGAGATGAAGTGCTTAGAGCATATCATCACTTGAAACTGACCATATATCCCTGTGGTAACAAAATGTATTGAGACATGGATTAGACTTACCACTGGGAAAGGATAAATAAGGACGTAGGGAAGTTTATGTCCAAATGCATGAATTGCCAGTTAGTTAAAACTGAGAAAAAGAAGCCTAATGGGTTGTTACAACCATTAGAAATTCCTAAATGGAAATGGGAACAAGTCTCAATGGATTATATTGGTGGTTTACTAAGGACTAGGTCAGGTCATGATAGTATTTGAGTGAATCATATACTAGAGGATCTTTTGAGAACTTATATATTGGATTGTGGAGGGTCATGGGATGGCCATTTGTATCTGGTTAAGTTATAGTTATTAGCCCAATATTGGTATGGTTCCAATTGAAACTTTGTACGGAAGACCGTGCAAGGCACCATCATGTTGGTTGGAGAATGGTGAGAAATTTGAGCTTAGACCAGAAATAATAAGAGGGACTTCAGGCAAGATCAAGGTTATCCAACAGAGAATGAAGACTACCTAAGATAAGCAGAAGACTTATGTCAATAAGAGACGAAGAGATTTGGAATTCTTCGTTAACGACTTGGTGTTCGTCAAGGTCTCTTCGTTGATGATTGTGGTTGGTTTTGGTGGGAAAGGTAAGTTAGCACCAAGGTATGTTGGTCCATTTTCAGTTCTCGAGCAAGATGGGAATTTGTCATATAAAGTTGAGTTACCGGACAGACGGCGGGAGTTCACAACGTATTTCATGTTTCCCAGTTAAGGAAGTTTGTGCAAGACCATAATGTGGCTATTTCACCAGATCAGTTGGACAATATCGAGGTTGAACCCGAGGCGGTTGGGAACTGCAAGCCTATGCGTATTGTTGGGAACGATACGAAGCAACTTCGAAGGAAGGCAGTGAAACTAGTCAAATTTCAATGGGGTGATGATGAGAAAGGCTGCACTTGGGAAACAGAGGAGGACATAAGGAAGAAGTATCCAGAACTCTTTGCTTGGTAAGGTTTTGGTAGTGATAATTCTTCCCTTGTTAGTAAACCACATGCTAGGATAGGCTTGTTGTGTTGTTTTGTATGTTTTATTGTTCGAAAATGATTGATAGGCATGCAGAATTCTTTGTATGTTTCGGTTAAGGAATTTCGGGGACGAAATTTCTTAAGGGGGGAGAATGTAACGACCCACATTCTATGCATCAGAGGATCATAGAATATATTTTTTCCTAGTAAGTCGTATGGTCATGTGCTTTTGGGGAACGACTAGGGGGGGTCATTTCCCATGTTCATGATTTTTGTCGATATTTAAATGACCGTTTTGGCCCTATCTAATCTTGCTTCGTTCATAACTTTTGATTGGTAAGGAGTTTTGACCTGAAACAACTTCCTTTAGATCCGTTTGATGGTTTACCTTTTCGTAGAGTGGTCACTTTAGCCAAACGGATTTACTGTTTGGGAGATATGATTTAATTAAGGTTTAGAGGGTGAAAAGCAGCTTAATTGGGCTTAACCGGGTGATTAGTAGCTAGGCCCATTGGGGGATTTCGGGATTAGGAGTATATGAGGGCTGCTAGGGTTTAGAAAACATTCTTTTTCAATATATTTTTAGCTGCCACTAACCTCTTTGAACCCTAGCCATGGCCTCCACTTTCTAAATCTCTTCAAAACACCTCTAAATCACTTTCTTATCAAGGATTAAGCTAATCAACATCAAACCAAACCAAGATAACATCAACTCAGAGTTAGGGCTTCTGCTAAGCATTGGGATTCAACCCAAAACAGAGGATATTTCAGATCTATAGCTTAATTTGTGGCAAAGGTGAGTGATTTGCATTGTTTTTCACTAATTATGGCTAATTAGGGTAATTAGCAAAGATTAGCGAAATTATAACTCAGAAAAATCTAGAAAAAAATGTAAAATTCCAGAATATTATTTTATGCCTCTGATATGAATTTGGGTTAATTTGGACTAATTTTGCTAATTCCGGAATTTGAGGGATTAAGGGGTGTTTAGTGATAATTAGCGAAATTTTGCATCATAAAAATCTGGAAAAATTTGTAAAATTCTAAAATATTATTTTAGGGCTCTAATAGAAATTTGGGTTGATTTGGTTAAGTTTTACTAATCTTATCATTATTTGTTGTTAAACATGCTTAAGGGAAAAATAAGGGTTTTTGGGTATGTTTGATCCGTTTTGACATATCATATTGTTGTTTTGCTATTTGTGTATGTTTATACATGTTGTTATGCCTGTATGGTATGCTTTGTGAATGTTTAGAACGGTTAGAATGGTCGAAAACACCGTCGTGTGGCATAAAACAGTCGCTGGAAAGAATTGCAGGAAATTAGCCGAACCGGATCGGATCAGAGAAGGGGAGCACGATCCGAACCGTGGAGCACCATGCAGCTCCGACCCGACCCGTTCTCCTGGAGTGCTCCATGAAGTTGCGATCCGACCTGCCTTCGAACCTGTGTACTCATCTGAACCAATCCGCTTGAGAGGAGGAGCCACGAGCTGGTCATGTGCCACGACCCGATCCGACGGAGGAAGCACGAACCGATTCGATGGAGGGCGAGCACCACGATCCGACCCGAACCCAATGGGTGCCCACGATCCGAACCAGAGGAGTTGACATGGACGAACCGATCCAAAACAAAGTGAAGAGAGAAGACCGAACCGATCCGGAGACGACTAGAACCCGAGATGCAAAGGTAGTCCAAATGGGAAGTAGAACTCAGGATCCAGTTGGAAACCAACGAGTTAACTTCATGGTTGGACTTTCCTACGGGACGTGTGCAAAGGGGTTGTCGGTATTCATAACCTTGGTTCACCACTGAGAGATGAATAATGGGCTTGTAGTGATAGTTGTACGGGGTTGGACTCCGTCAGGGCCCAAAGGATTAGATGACCAAATAGTGGATATTGTATACTTTACGCACTGAGTGAGAGATGTGAGGATGATTGCTATGCTTGATCGTTTGCCATCACTATGACATGCATACCCCCTCCCCCGTATCTTCACACCATATGTTAGTGGCACCTTAGAATATTGTACGGTGTGTAGTGCTAACTCTTTGGTTGCAGGTCCAGGTTCAGGTATGATTGGATTATACCTGTTATTGTTCTGTTTTGTTGCTTATCGCTCAAACCAGACTTTTGTCTGACCCAGAGTTTTATGTCTCTTCTTATTATTCAGGGTGCCCCAAAACGAGCAGACTAGAGACAGGTTAGGTGGTATGCACGAGTAGCTGTACCGGAGACGAACAGGAGGCTCTCACAAATGATATATAGATATTCTCTTTGTGTTGTTGAAGGTCACTGCTTGGGCATTAGTAGTCTACCTCCTTCTTTTACTTTCTTTTGCTTTAGAGATAGTTTTAAAGTTGTAATAATGATGTTGGATCATAAATTGTACTTTGGATTTCCGCTGCTATGATGATGATGGTTTTAGTTTTCATCTTATACACTGTCTCTCTTGTATTATGTCAAGTATGTTACTATTATATTTCATTCCATGCGCTGTGATACATTCTATAGGTTTCTTTGTTAGTTCTTTCATCTTCTTTCCTTTCTTTGACGACCATCCCGTGCTAGCGGAGATGTGTATAGCGCACCTTCGGAGAAAATGTCGGTTAATGCGGGGCGGGCCGTCACATTCTTCACCATCTTCTCATTAAGCTTATGATAATTAATGCATAACCTCAATGATCCATCTAACTTATTTACAAACCTCGCAGCTGCTCCCCAAGGCAAACTACTTGGACAGACATAACTCTTTCCTTCCAAATTTCACTAGCTACACCTTTAGTTTCTTTATCTCTATATGTGCCATTATACTAGATAACTACTACTTGGCTCAACTCCAGATAAAAGATTGATTTTGAACTCTATAACTCTCATCAATATTAATCCCATAACTGTCTAAAAAACATCTGTGAACTCCTTAATGATAGGAACCCGACTTACTTCATCTTCTATTTCGATGCACCACAATAAAGCATAAGTCTTCCATCATGGCTTTTTCTTTCTCGGCAACAGTAAGTTCAGATAAAGTTGGTTCCAAAGAAAAAAAAACTTTTCCTTTGGCTGCCTCTGGAAACCTACTCTCAAAGTGCTCCATCTGGTGGTAGTTATAGTACATCACATTCAATTTTCTAGCATTTGCTTTGGCCTTGCCTAATAGCATTCATTTGCATGATGACCTTTCATACCATACCTATGTATGGCAAAGAGCTTTCGCTTTTCCATTCTTAGCCATACTACCTTTCTGAACTCCCTTTACTTTGAAGAACTTTCTTTTCTTCCCTTGAGAACTCTGGGTTTAAATCTACCTATCATCACCAAATAAATCAAGCAATTTTTTATTCCTAGTTACCATCTTAACAACAATGTGGCAAGGATGGCTCAAATATGACATCATTGCCTTATAAATATCCGGCTTCAATTCCCGGGTAAACTTGTCATTCCTCTTGATCATGGTGTTGATGGTGTCATGACATATCTAGATAATTCATTAAACTTATTGGCATACATAATCATCGACATCTCTACTTGAACAAGATTAGCAAATAACCAAGACAATGTCGACTTAACCACTTCAGGTAGATACCTATCTTCGAACCTTATTCAAAACTCCGCCTAAGTAATCTCTTCTTCTGGTATTACCATGTTATCAATGTTCCACCAGTGCGTTGCAATTCCATGTTACTACCATAAGGTTAATCTTCTCTATTTCTCATCTATAAAGCCTAAGTCTAAGGATTATGTCACATGCAACATCCAATTCTCAACCTTAATAGCATCCTCGATTCCAAGAAAAGGCATCCCTTCGAGATTAACGTAATCCTTACTTAGTCTGACATAGTCGTTACTAACTATTGGTACAAGATTGGATCCTCTAGCATTAGCTCCAACGGTCGATAATGAAATGATAAAAATTCTCTATATCTATTTATGCGATCATAACACCTTTGTTCTCATTAGCTTGACGACCTTGATTCCCTCGAGTCCTAGGTTGAGCATTTCCATTTATCATGGCTCTTTTGCCACCTAGATTCATTAACTTGCTCCTTTTTTCCATATCTTACTTTGTCTACATACAAATCCTTGTAATATACTAAATGATGGTCTAAGAGAGTGACGTATATACATACTTGTACAATACAAATACAAATACGTCATAATATTGCTTTCCCTAAATCAGGAATATTACTTTAATCATTGGGTTTCGGTTTGAATATCCTTTTTAAGAAAATATTTTTAAGTTTTCATAAACCTATGCACTGATACCAAAATTGTAACACTCTAATTCTTTGTGGCCCAAGACTAAGCATTTCAGATGTTGCGGTTATCTATAGTATTGACTTTCGGAGATAGAAAACGAACATGTTAATTTAATATAGCATCAAAGAATACAAGAATATGAAAAAAAATCCAAACAACATGCATACATTTCCCATAATAAAGCCCATGTTCAAATCAAATATAATTATTACAAAATATAATTCTAAGAGCAATATATGAAGATGACCCCTTGGTTGATCAAAGTTTAATACAGGCAATAATTAAAATTTCCTTTACATACATCCAAAAAAGATAAAACACACAGCAAAAAGAAAACTTCTATAATAGCTAAATTTCTCCTATATGTCTTTGGAAGCTTATTCGTTGAAGAAGAAACTAAAAATCCTTACCCTCAACTTATTCAAAATTGTACCTAAGAGTTAAAGGGGAAAACAAAAACTTCAGGTCAGTTAACAGAATAGTGCGAATAATAACTACTATCCCGAAGCCAATAAATATCTAGTGAGAGTACATCTCATAATGGAATGAGTTTCCCATCTCACTATTAATAAGCTATATAATAACCAATCATATGCTTATACCCTCACAATGGTTAGAACAATAGACAATAATAGCATGCAAACGTGCAACATAAAATGATCACCCATCCCCAATTCTCCTGACTAGCAATCCTAAAAGTTTTATTATTAGTCGTCATATTTGTAAGTTACCTACTTCTCTACAAGTTAACCACTTATTTAGTAAACATGAAATTACCAATTTCATAAAATTTTAAGGATACCCATCCCCCAACCATTTGGGTTAACCACCCTCCTAGGTATATAAAAATAGAAGTTCATGGAGGAACCTTCTATTGGACATGATTTGTCCACCCACACTTCATAGTTTTATCCATAGGATGACTATTAATCTATTTACACATGTGGATTAACCATCACACAAATGCGATAGTTTTACCAGTGGGATGACTATGACCACTAAAATATATTTAATATTGTGGTCCAAGAATATTTAAATATATTGGTAACCCAATATTTCCTTTCCATTGGTATCCCCAATGTAACCATGATTTTTAAATTTCTATTGTGTCTCCAACTTTTGTGTTAGTCATGTGCAATAACATATATAACCAAACAATGATATCCTCATTGATAAAGCAATTGATAATATGGTAAGTCACCATATTCTAGAGATAGGAGACACCCTTGTTGACTGGCTCAATAAGAAAAAAGGTGTGGTTTACAACCAAAAATAATACAAAAATCAACAGGCTCGACAAGACTGGTCAAATCTATCCTTATCGACTCTTTAACCAAGTGCCAATACTAAATAAAAGAACAAAGTTGATAAACATAGGTGTATCGACCATATCCATAGGTTAGCTACACATGGATATAAAATAGTTTAACATTTTAGAATCCACCTTGTAGGCATAATCGGTGAACGATAAACCATGAAGTCAATAACCTCAAAGCACTTTAGAAAATAGTCTAAAAAGATGCACTGTAGACAAAGTCGATGATGACAAGGAAAAGAGGTGACAACCTTAAAAAAATTTTGGAAAACAAGTTAAAATGGTGCATGTCGACATTGATGATAATACCAAGGGTTTTAGAGGCGATAGCCATAAGCTTTGAAAATAAGTTGAAATAGGTCCTTGTCGACCAAATCGAGGACGATAAGGATAATGGCGATAAAGCTCGTGTTCTTTAAAAACATATTAGGAATCAATCCTTGTCAACATAATCGACAAGGAATAGTGGTTGAAATCCCCAAGCATAAAATATGAAGTCGTCATATCGGATATGCACTATAGGATTAGGAATATTGCTTGTGTACGAAGGCAATAAGACATAGTGAAGTGGTAACATTTAAACACAAAAAATAGGTTTAAGCGACAAGTACCCCTTTGATAAGTGATAAGGACGACGAAAGCGATAAGCTCAGATATATCATATACCATGTAAAATGACATTTCATATATCCAAAACCTATCGAAAATGTCGATAACGACAAGCTTATCGACATGGTCGATAAGACCTTATCGACGAAGATGGTAGACCTTATCGTAAATAACACAAAATTGTTTTGCTTCTAATTTCAGAAAAACTTTTCACCCACTCCAAGATATACATACAACTTCATTAGCTAAGAAAAAGTTTTTTTGAGTAAAATATTAAAGTACATTAATTTACTTAATTAATATCTTAATTACCCTAAGTTTAGCCAACTTCAGAAAATCATAATGTATTATAAATACATGGCAAATATCTCAAAATTTCATTAGAAACTGAGGGTAACCCCTTTATCTTATGTAAAAGTTTTGGATTAAAAATAATAATTTAGTTGTTAATAAATAAATTTCATAATTCACCTTATGTAAAAATCATAACTTGTGTAAAAATTTCATAAAAAAACATCGTTTTATACAAATAACATATTTTTATCAAATCTACCATTAAACAATCAGGAAAAGATATAACAACTTAGGTATTATTTTTCTGGCAAAGCCAACCAGTTTTTAAAGTGACCACAAACACCTTTTATTATAACTAATAATAAAAAATACAGTATAGTATAGGTTTTTATTAGTTGACAATTAGCTACATTGGTTTTTAAGGTGGTCTGTCCACCATTTATGTCTACTCTACCTTACATGCTAACAACATTGGAGCTAGCCTAAAATAACTAGACTACGATATTAGGTAGAATTCTACATCAATAGATAAGATTACATATTGAATTCAAATCAAACAACCTAAATATTAAGAATATCAAGTACCAAAGTACACAGCTAGATAACTAGATAAGCCACATACATTTTGAACAGGGAACCTAGGAATTGCATGATAATAGCAGAACATTATGACATGCCGGTGACAATACACTAGAAGGCAGTGCACATAAACCAAATTGTAGGCAAGGACCAATCTATCACATCTATAGAGTTAGCATGAAGATTAACATTACCTGAGTAGATAAGTCTATCCATCTAGTTTCTCCGACCATCTCGGCATAGCCAAAGGACCAAAGAAGCAGACGAACGAGACTAACACTAACCAGCAGATTAACTGATCACAGATTAACCCATGAGCTAGTTGTAACAACCCGTAAAATTTGGGCCAGTTTAAAATTTTTATTTTGGCGATTATAGCGAATTTTGAATATTTAAAATAGATTATTTTAAATATAATCGACGAGAAATTTATTTTGAATAGAATTCGAACGTATATATTATACGCGTCGTCGTTAGAATATAAATAATTATATATAATTATAAATAGAATTGAAAATGGCGCGGTAGTTCGAAAATTCGATTTCTAATTTCAAATGAATATACAGAATTCAATATAAGTCAGAATTGAACGAAACAAGAAATATTTGAATCTGTATAACTGTATCTTTGTAACGAAGTTGACAAACTGAGATTTCATCTTAGAAATGATAAGATATGTCCAGTTTAAAATTAGAAATAGTCGCTGTGGAATTTATATATATTTTTATATATATAAGGCCCTTAAAAATAGACATTTTGCAAACGACCTCGGATTTCGATGAAACCACTTTTGTTGGGTCCGTGATGTCAAGTTATCGCTAGGTTTCAAATTTCATAATTTTTCGAATCAGTATGTGAGCGTGGCAAAGGAAAACGCGTTTGACCGGTTTCAGTTGATTTTAATCGACTGGAAATTGGCCATTTTTCTAACGGTCTCAGAATTTGACGAAACTAGTTTTGTTAGGACCATATCGTCAATACGAAGCTAGAAAATATTTTTCTGGAATTTTTCGAGTTAGTATGTGGCCCCGGTAATTTGAAATGTACGTTTAAAATTCAGTATAGTGATTTAAATGTAAATTCAACGGAAACTGATTCAAACGATCGAATCAGCCAGCGATACATATCCCATTGTGTTCGGAATGGGGGTTAAACGCTATGGACGACAGGCGGTGGACCTCGTTTCGAGGTCGTATGTAAAAGTCAACCCTTGGGCAAAGTTAAATAATTAAATAAAAAAAAAAAAAAAGAAACCCCTCTCTTCCCTATTACCCAGGCCCCCCCCGTTCGAATTCATTTTACCGATTTATAAAAAAAAAAAAGAAATTGAACGATGAAGGAGGCGCGACCTCAACCACCGCCGCCGGCGTCCAAGGCGCGCCCCCTTCTTCTTCTCCTCCTTCCTCTTGCATCGCAGAACCACCCCCCCCCCCCTCTACGCCCAAATCGACAGTGCCCCAAATCGATCTGATGCCCGTCGCCCTAACCCTCCCCCAACCGCCTCCGATGACCGCCGCCTTGACCTCGCCGCCTCCCCCTCCCACTCGCCGCCGGCGCCTCCCTCCCCCGCCGATGCCCCTCCTCACGAGCGACGCCCGAACCCCCCCCCCCTCTGTAAGTCCTTTTTTTTTCTTCTTCTTTATTTATTATTTTATTTCTGCTTTTATTTTAAAGATTAAATACTGTCTTTGTTTTAAATTTAGAAAACTGATTTCTGTTTTAATTTAAAAACTGATTTTTTGTTTTAATTTAAAAACTGATTTTTGTTAATTTAAAAACTGATTTTATAAGATTTTAAAACTGATTTTAAAATAGGATAAAAACTGTTTTTTTTAAGATTAAAAACTGATTTTTTTTGAAAAGCTTTAAAAACTGATTTAAAAACTAATTTTTGATTCAAACTTTAAAAATAAAAATCAGGTTTTTATATATTGAAAGCCAAAATAAAAATCAGATTTTTATATATTGAATAGCGAAGTCAAAATCAGATTTTTATATATTGAAAGCCGAAATAAAAATCAGATTTTTATATATTGAAAAGCCGAAGTAAAAATCAGATTTTTATATATTGAAAGCCGAAGTAAAAATCAGATTTTTATATATTGAAAGCCGAAGTAAAAAATCAGATTTTTATATATTGAATAGCGAAGTCAAAATTCGATTTTTATATATTGAATAGCGAAGTTAAAAATTCGATTTTTATATATCGAATAGTGAAGTAAAAATTCGATTTTTATATATTGAACTTTGAAGTAAAAAATTCGATTTTTACATATGTAGTGGCTACAACAACGAAGATGCGATGACGAGGAAGATTTCTATCAACGAAGTGCCGTGGAGCTAGGATAGCTATATGTGAGAATTTCTCACCTTTCAATTTAATTTTATAGTTATATATAGATATACTAGGATGCAGACGGTGCTTAGTAGCACCCGACACAATCGTCCACAGACCATGGACTTGTTTGTTTGGCTGTTTTGGTGATTGAATGAATATTAGTTTGAATGTGGTTTGTGGTGTGAAAAATCGAATCGATAAATTGGTTAGGATTAGACGTGCGCCGTTATAAGGCGAAGGAGTAAGACTAGGTTAGACTCTTACTCCAAATTTTGTGGTTTGCATAACGAATTGATTTGATTGATGTGTGAATGGCGTGGGCCTTCACTAGACCGGGGATAAGGCTAGGCCTTGTCCCGTTTCTAGTATCGTGCCGTTATGCCGCCGAAATTTTCTAAAATATGTTAGAAAAATAAAAATATCATTTTATTGAATAAATAAATTGAATAGAAATTCATAGATTGAAATAAAATGTTTTATCGTTAAAAATATAATTTTTAACGGGAAGTGAATAAAATAGAATATTCATTTACAAACCAGAAGGTTTGTTTATGTACACCTATTTGAATGACATTGATTGGGACGATAAATTTTACACATCGCCCAACAGCACAAATAAAATCTGTGTTTGATTGTTTGAAACCCCACACGGGTGTTGGGATGAAATTTGAAGTTCACTCATCCTGATTGATTAAATATGTCGATCGATTGATTGATAGGCTGTTATAAGCGTTGAATATCTATATTTGATGCTTATACAGTGTAGTGTACTTTGGTTGATGGTTGATTATTTTTCAATGTAATTGTATACATGTGTTGTATGAAAATCCATATAATTAACTTTATATGGTAATTGATTGGGCCTCATTCCAATTTGAAAAATAAAGAATATTATAAAATAAAAGTTCATGTGTTGACAGTACTCATTCATTGAGATTGGTCATGTGTTGAACGAAATATTTTAGTAATAAAATTTACATCTTTATCGATATAAAATAAAAGTTCATGTGTTGACAGTACTCATTCATTGAGATTGGTCATGTGTTGAACGAAATATTTTGATAATAACAACTATTTTGAAAAAGAAATATTTGAAATAGAATATTTGAAAATAGAAATTTATGAAGCCGTGTTGATTAGATTGACGCCATTTTGACGTGAACGATATTTATATCGATTTTATTCATCTTAAAAATGAATATTGAAAAGTGATTTCGAAATCGAATATTTTGAAATGAATTGAAAACGAATTCAAATTGAATTGAAAACGATTTCGAAATGAATTGAATTGAAAACGAATTGAAATGAATTCAAATTGAATTGAAATTTGAATTGAATAGAAATGAATTTTGAAACAAATTTATAAAGAAGAATTCAATTTTGATTTGAATTGAAAAGGAAGTTGAAATTGCTTTTGAAACGAATTTAAAACTATTTATATAATTCGTTTTAAATAGAAATCGACGAAGTATATATTATATATATTATATATATAATATAATGGCCTGAATAGAACGCGCCGCGCCGCGGCAGTTCGTGAATTTCGACCATTTATTTCAAACGGACATTGCGGGAGATCCGACCGTCGGATTCTCCTAAAACCGGAACCGTTGGGTTCGTATCGAAAAGAGCTTTCTAATGAATGTTAGAAATTTGAAATCTAACGGTTGGATTTGGAGATACGTCCAAATCAAATTCGAAAAAGGTCGCTGTAAGTGCAGTTCGATGGCCGTTAATGGAAATCGACTGTACGGGCCTTGATAAAATTATTAAAAATAGTAATAATTTGTGTAAAATCATAAGAAATGATTTGTGAAAGTTTGGGATGAAAAACTCCATATTTGAAAAGATAAAAATAGATTTTTATCGAAATGAACTAGTTTTGAATTAGAATTATAATTCTATTTATTTTTAAATAAATAAATTGAATTTGAAATGGTTTTGAAAATAACCAAAATTTCCAATGATTGCATTGGAGTGGATTTGAATCGAAATTGTCTTCGGAATATTTCGATGTTGGAATTCGTGATATTACAGGTGTTGTTATGGAAATTTGAAAGATATATATTTGTATCGTTATTTCCAATACGACATTTGTTAGTCGTAGAATTCGATATTGAATATAAGCCGATATATTTTCTATTCAGAGCCTTGTATTGAATATCGAATGTGATTTGGGTTTGTCGTGAATGGTGTCTTCACTAACACTGTCCTTGAACCCAGTTGAGAAAAGATTAAATCTTTTTATCTAGATTTAATGAAGTATACCAATTAAATGATATTTAATTGGAATTGAATTGGTATTGATTTTTGGGTTTATCGTGAACAGTGTTTTAAATAACACTTGTTCTTTAACCCGATAATTAATGGAATGTGATTTTGGGTTTATCGTGAATCGTGTTTTAAATGACACTGATTCTTTAACCCAGATAATGATTAAAACTAAGTGGAGTTTTAATGAATCTTTTAATTAGATTGAAAAGATCGAGAATGGAGTATCACCAGTTTTGCTCCAGGCGATAGTTAAATCTTTAATTAGATTTGAACGTGAAATTTAGAAACTAACTGTCGGTTAGCCAAGCAGAATGGTTTTCTGGATATTGATCTGATGTTGGTTTCGGCCTTCGGGGTTAATATTTGGGGAATTATTCTCTTGATTAATTTACGGTTAGTGACTAATGAATTGGAATGAGGCGTATGTTGTGTTTGTGTAACACTTATTTAAAATATACGCGAGTTATTCAGAAAGACCGGGTTCATCCCATTCTGAATAACTGATACGACGATAAGTCGAAGATGAAGACGATGGTCGAAGACCGGAGGTCTTCACGACGTTGGGTGATAACTGATGATCTTGATTGGGCTGTACACCCAAGAAGATGGAAACAGTTAGTGATCGTCCAGACGTACTTGGAGATCGATGGATATGCGGGGTACTAGGTGCCTCCGGTTTCGTTCAGACCCAGAACGGACTTGTAAATGGACTGTGTGTCTGACATTGGATTTTAGTCTGTGTGATTGATTTCTATTAAATATATATCTGTTTGGCGGCGGAGAATTTATTCTCTTGCTTAATGCCCTTCTCTGAGACGTACGAGCTCAGGGGTTATATATTGATGGATATCAAACGCATGGAGTGAATTGCCTGTGTGGCATGCCTAAGTGGCAATTGATTGAGGCTTCTGTTGAAAAGCAAAGTCTTGTGGTGATGATCGAAGCACGGCCTTCGTGGCATAGCTTTGTGTAACGTTTGCTTCGCGAGTTTCGCACCCCGGTTGTGAACCAAAAACGGGAGAGGACCTCAGGGAGGGCATGCGTTTCTTTTTAGTTAGAAGTGGCGTCAGTGGTTTTACACGCCCTGACGAGTTTGACTTATGTGGTTGTTGCTGTTGCGAGGCGCCTCGGATTGATCGGTCGTTCTCGAACCGATGGAGTCATTTAGTTGGCTCATTTACGCCCCAAAGGGCGGGGAAACGTATTGTTCAGGCACTATAATCCACATCGGTGGACCGGCCCTGTCGCTCCATGGGGCAGTTGCGGCTGTTCCGGAGGCTCGGGCTAGAGAGTTTCGAATCGGTAGAGGACGATCCCTGGCCTCGGTTCATAGACGGAAATCCAATTTCCAAATACGTAACTTTGCGGTTTTATTTGTAAACCTATATATGGCGACATAGTGGCATGGGACGCTCATATCGCCTATGATTGATACTTATGATTTGAAGTTGTTTTATACACTATGCACTTATAATAGTATCAAATGATTTGTTTTAAACGTATCAAGCATTCTTTGGCTGTTATAAGGGAAAACCCTATCCCCCGGCTTGCGTTGCATTGTGTGATAGGACCTGGGTCTTATAACAGCTTCATTTTTCTTTATTTAGCATTGCGTTGTTAGTTTATGCACTGGTATTCTTGGGAGGAAACCCGTTCCGTGTTATACGGTGTGGTCCCTTGATTTACCTAATGATTTAAAATAAAGATTAACTGTTTTAGTTCTCACACCAGTCACATGACTGACCTGGAGTTTATTGTTTTAACCTAAACTCTGGGTTCCCCTATTTTGACACGGGCAGCTAGTAGTTTTGGTTTTGCAGATTTATATTCACAGGATCCTGGTTTACAGCTGGAACGATATCCGGAAAGCTTTGTATCCGTATATCTCCTTCTAGTTGTGTATTGTATTATTTTCCGCTGCGATGTATTTAAATGTAATTTAAATCTCTGATATTTCTGTGTAATTTATTCATTTATACTCTGTATATTCTTGTAATCTGATGCATTGTTGTAATATACAGTGAAATGTTCTTCTGTATGCGTTCTGTTTTGTCCTGTTCTCAAACGATAGGGCGTTTCGAACGGCCTGGATCGGTTTAGCGACTGGTTCGGACCGAGCGAAATTCCTTGCCGTCACACTAGTGAAGTGCAGACGGTAGGTAAAGTAAACCGAATGGCTCGTTGTGAGAAAATGCTTTACCAGTAAGCTAGAAGGCCATTAAAGTTGAAATAGAAACCAAACGAAAACACCAACAAATGTTCAATTCAAAGTGCATTTTATACTCCAAACTAGAAAGAAAGACATACACAACCTCCATACAACACTGTTTCATACACCACCATTTCAGACCCACCAAGACGAACTACCAATACCACAAACGTTAAAACACATCAAAAAAACCCAACATGCACCTACTTGTCAATCCAAAATAACGTGCTGACACTACATTGGCTCAACAGGCTAGAGACTATGCTCTGCTCACCCAAGACCAACTTGTTTAGTAGAAGTATTTATGCATAGCTTCCCAGAAGACATATAGGTAAATCGTGAAAGCCTCCTTCAAAGAGAATCTATTCAGTGTAAAGGGAGACTCCACGGTAAGCAAAAAACTTTAGTTACTAACAAGTCGAACTAAATCAAATGAACATAAAACCCCAAATTCAATACCAAATCGAGAGGACCCAACAAACACCTTCCAACTGCCCTACCTGACTGTAACACCCCTTAGTTCTATAACATTAAGCTTCACAAATTAAAGTATAATTAATTCTAAATAAAAGAACTAAGGGAAATGGGTTAATCCACTGCGTTCGTCTCGAAATTTTGCTTGAGATAGAGTCCAAGTTTGCATAAAACGGATATCGTATGAAGAAGATATGGACGAACGAAGTTAGGCAGAAAAACCAGAAAACGAGTCAGAATGCACTGGCGCACTTTGGAAGTGCGCCAGAACAAAGTTGAACTGGCGCACTTGGGAAGTGCGCTAGTACAATTTTAGCCTGGCGCTCCTGCCAAGTGCGCCCAGGTCTGAAAGACCTGCTGGTCAGGCCCTGGCTGGCCTGGTCAGGGTCTGGTCGAATTCTGAGGCTTGGCTGAGTCACTAGGGCTTACATGTCACTTTCTAGTTGGCTTCTCTTGAGATGGATGGTCTAGATTCACTCTAGCTTAATCGACGGCTCTAATTAGATTGAAATTCTATAAATACAACTCAAGTCTAACCCTAAACTCACAAAATAATAGAATACTAAAGCCGTCATGCTGCTGGAAAGGTACTAGGAATGGCCGTCAATTAGAAAGCCTAGAGACAAGCCAACACTAAAGCTTAGAGACGAAACAAATTAATAAGAAGATAAAAGTCTAATCTAATTTCTACGCAACGTTTTCTACTCCAAGGGAAAGCTTTGCAAATTCAGAATAACAAAAACCAGAAAACAAGTTTCAGCGCCAGTTGTAAGTATAGTGGTTTTTCTGAATATGAATAGAAATTGTGATGTGATTCGATGTAAATGAAATTGGGGTTTTACTATCGTACAATATTGATGTAAATTTTGTGTATTGCGTTGATTATGTCATATTTTGTATTGGGGATTCGTGGCATAAATTGGTTGATGCGAACCTATTGACATTTGTATATGAAAATATCACTTATAAGTTTGTAGTAAAAACTAGAATTGACATCTTTATGTTATGTCGTTAACATGGTTAGCATATATTCTTTTTAGGCCCAAGTTGAAACTCATGTAAACATGTTCCAAGTTGAAACCTTTTATGCCTACACGAGTCAAAACCTTTGTATACGTTATTATGTTTAATTGCAAGTGATAATTGGGTTTATGCAAGTACCTTTTGGTTACACAAATTATACTAGCTTCATGTTGAAATAGGCTACTTGATGTAAAGTTAGTTTACACCTTTGGGTTATGTCAAAAAGTGGACATTTTTATGCTAGTTTGGTGTTTGACATTATGTCTAGTTATATGTGTATAAAACCATGTTTAAACAAGTCTAAAAGTACGCCATTTCATGTGACACCTATTATGCTATACCATGTTATACCATGTTATATCTTTATAATAGTCTAGAATTTATGATTTACATGACACCTATCTAACTAGATCCAATATTCATGTGCGAGTTTGTGACATGTTATGCAATGTTATGATTCATGTTATGCGAGATCACTTTATTTATCTAGTTACACCTTTATGTCACACGCTAATCGATAACTATGTTTAGGCCAAATTTCATAGTATAGGTTCATTGAACCTATGCTCCCTTCCTTACTTTGTTTATGGATTGGGCCTATTAGCGGGCCCAATATCTTCATACGATTAATATGAATAATCGAGCGAGGGTAACGTTGGGACTAACTATTAAATTGAAGTATGTTAATATGTCGGCGGGCCTAAAAACCATGAAATGGGTTAAGGCCATAAATGATATAAATTATGTACCATTAGTTTGGAGTAAAACATGTGACATGAAATATTTACATAAGTAAAAGTGTAAATCTAGAAAATACGAGTATGCTTAACCCGAGGTTGGATTGAGTTGTGATGTAAACCTGCCCGGACTCGCCTGGCTGTCCAGTAGTCACAACAATACCTATCCAATGTGGGTGGTTAAGCATTGAGCCCGATAATGACCCGAGGTTAGACTGAGCTACGGTGTAAACCCGCCCGGAACCGACTGGCACATCTAGTAATCGTAGCAATATCTGTCTAATGTGAGTGGTCAGGTGCTCTAAGAGGCTAAGGACAGATGGTAGGGTTAAGTTAACTAAAACACTTAACCAGTTTAACATGTTAACAAGACAAGACTTGTAGGGGTTAAGTAACTAAGAAAACACTTAGCCAATTTAACATGTTAACTAGACTAGAAGGTGAGGTTAAGTAAAGTTAATATACTTAACCAATTTAACATATTAATTAGACTTGAGGGTGAGGTTAAGTAAATTCAGGACATGTAACCGTTATAACCTGATAATTAGATAAGTGGGTGAGGTTAAGTAAATTTAGAATACTTAACTATTATAACACGTTAGCTAGATAAGTGGGTAAGTTTAAGTAAATACACTTAGCCAATTTAATATGTTAGCTGGACTAGATGGTAGGGTTAAGTAAACTTAGAACACTTAACCATCATAGTGTGATAAATTGAACAGGGTTAAGCTGAAACATAAAGGGACAATACCTAACCATTAGAACATGTTAATTAAACAGATGTTAGGGTTAAGTTAACTAAGGGAACACTTAACTGTTATAACATGTTAGTTAAAACAGATGGGCAAGGTTAGGTAAAAAGGGACACTTAACCAATACAAGATGAATGGGTTAGGTTAAGTAATAAGAAATACTTAACCAATATAACTTGGTTTGTAATAGGGTTAAGTCGACGTGAACTACTGATAACACTTAGCCAGTTTAATATGACAAAGGAATGGGTTAAGCTAACTTGAATTGACTAATTACACTTAACCAATCCAACTTGACGAGGAAGAGGGCTAAGTAGTAAACCCTAGTTAAGAAACAATCGAGAACGGGAGCTAAGTTGAAATCCCTAGTTAAAGAAACTAAGTGATAAACCTTAGTTAACAAGATTTATGAGAAAAGAAACTAAGTGGTAAACCTTAGTTGAGAACAACTAAGTAATAATTCTTAGTCAAGAAAACTGAGTCGGTCCATAATAGATGAATAACCTTATATGGTAGATCATCGCTTAACAAGTACATGAGAAGGAGCAAACGTTTATACGATTTCGAAAAAGGCTCCAGCGGACTGGGTTTAGAAAAACGTAGCTTCGGGGGACGTGAGGGTACTCTTGGTATCCCTCTGTGAGGTTGCAGATGATCCTCCTGGGCTCATAGAGGTTAAGGTCTGCGTCAGAAGAACCAAGGGTATGCCTTGGTTGCAATTTAAGGCAACCTAAAGACTGGGATGGACCATCGTGATTCGACGAGACCAGTAGCCCTGTGATAGCGACTTGTCGTCTACCTACCGTCTTGAGTCAATCGTAGTACGCGTGCGGAAAGGCAGAGAACTCCCAACAGACCATATACTTGCTATCTAGTTATGGGTGAGGCTGGCCAATAGGAAAGTGGGGCATAGGGTGGCAAGAGTATAGTTCTCGTGCTTGATTTTCTTGGATTGCCTTTCATTAGTTGAGGGAGGGGTCGCGTGGGATCATAACCACTGGTAGAAAAACAGACCTTAGCATCTGCATCGGCAGATATCTGAAAGCTCCCGACCGAGTTCCGTGTTTCTAGAATAGCCCTGCCACGGGACTCGGGTCGCACATTTCAGGACATGTGCATCTAGACAGCGATAAACGATTCGCGACACTTATGTGGGGAAAGTCTAGGAACATATACCACTCTAGGTAGTGTGTCCTAGACTAGGGGCATCGTTCGACAGGTAGCATAATCCCTAGTGGACCTAGGTAGCATAAATCCTGAATCCGAGAAGTAGTAGACAAGTCGCATAAACCCTAGTTAAATCTAGGGAACGCTCGATAGAAAACCCTACATTAAATCTAGGTAATAAATAAATGTGCGCCTGATGGCAACCATAGTTACAGGGACAGGGATCACGTTATCATTTTATACAGATTACTAGTTGGGAAACTAGTTAGGTGGTGCAGAGATTAGTATGGGATGCGATAGTAATTTCGATCCTAAACTGCTTTGCCTTAGTTTATGGTATTTTCCCATTTTCATTTTTATGCATGTCATGTCCTTTTCCTTATTCATATACCGAAGCACCACTAGACTTACCAGGCTTTATGTCTGACTCTATGTTTTCTTTCGTCTTCTTTTCTTCCGTTCTCCCCCCCCCCCCCCGGTAGCCAAGGAGGGAATAGCTCAGATTTGTATGGACCTGTTACTCTTCCCAAGCTTGAAGACTCTTTGATGTGCTGCTTTGGACTCTCTTTTCCACCTCTATGGCTGGCTAATGTTTTATTGGGGAATATCATTGTATATTTATGCTTCTTTATTTTGTTAAACAAGATGGATACTTTGTTGTTGGAAAACAATCTTTGTACAAGCTGTTATAAATGAAATAAAGTTTTATTCACTTTTCTGCTGCTTTATTTATCTGTCTTGTAATTTATCTGCATCTTTTACCTATAATACTTCACAAAACTAAGTGCATTCCCTTTGTGAGTGACACTAACGGATGTGGGGTGTTACACGTGGTATTAGAGCTGAAGGTTACCGGATCAGATAAAAGATTTGAAAAATTATTTTCAAAACGGGTTTAAAAGAAGCATTTTCAAAAGAAAAGTTTTGTTTTAAAGGCATATTCCCCGAAGCCCTATGCACTACCTTTTGAGTCTCTGTTTGAGTCATCGTTTCCTTCTTTCTTGACTCTCTGGGGCTCCTGGCTTTCTTAGAGGTAACCTCATCGAAGGGTGAAATAGTACCCGACTTCCATCTATAGCCGTAATAGTTTCACTTACAGCTAGTTTTCTTTCAAGCTTTGTAGGGTTTTCTGTACGATGGAGGCAGCTTTTGAGAGATTTGTCAACATGATTTCACAAGGAAGAGGACGAGGAGTTTGGCTAAGGGGCACAACCCAAGGATGAGGAATTCATGGATATGGACTTGGCTCACGAAGGAGGAAGGAATTAAAAAAATCTAAAACAAGAGGAAGTAGCTTTTCTATGGTATAATAGGACATATAGTTAAGGACAAGGGCAAGGACAAGGGAAAGGATTTTCAGGAGGACGAGTGCGTACTTTCACCACCAGAATACCTGGGAGAGAGATAGTAAGAGTCTCCATTGGAAAAGTTTAACTATTCATTTGATCAACCTGTTAGTACTCTTTTGATCTTAGAGCTTCGCATTCGTTTATACCTGCTTTCATAGTTGAGTCTCTGCACCTAGGTACTTGTATAGTAGAATATCCCAATTAGTCTCAGATCCAAATTGGTGGTTCGGCCCGTTTACCTTTGGTTTGTAAGGATTTGAGAATGACCACATTAATATTGAATTTAAGCATAATATTTTGGTTCCATGGGCTATGAATTGATCCTAGGCATGGGTTGGTTGGCTAGTAATTCTGAAAGTTAGACTTTTTGACTTGCCTTGGAAATACCCTCGAGATTATGTGACTCTAAAAGGATCAGTTAGGCTTAGCTATTTAGAATCACTTAATACATTTATCGATGATTTGCAATCCATTAGAATAGTCCATGAGCACGTAGATGTTTTGATTAGGTTAGAGGTTTACCCCTAAAACACGGGATAGACTTCGGCATATATCCAGTTGACAATGAAAAGCCAGCAATCCGATCAATGACAGTTTTGGAAATGGAGGTCAAGAATCTTCACAATCGTGAAAATTAACTAGATAAGGTACGGTACAGAGAAGCTCAAAAAGATGCAACTTAGAAGACTGAAGACTCGATACGTGCATCATACCCTTTTTCTTAAGGGTATATCCTTTCTCTAGGAGTTTTATGCCTACATGCTTCTAGCTTTTAAGGTATATCCTCTAGGACGTATCATCGATGCTTAGGTAAAAGCCAATGGATGTAAACATGTATTTGAAACATGTTATGATTGATGGTTGCAAGTGGTTGCTCGTGGATGCATATACACACCATATGCGCTAGAACGACTTAGTCACTTTCGTACTGCATTTGTATATATGTATTTGCTTAACGGACTTAACTTGATATGTTATCATATGGATGTTATCATATGGATGTTGCATATGGATGAGTGGCTATGCACACTTGTAGTATTTACATAACTAGGGATGCTTGCATATATTATTGGACGCATGGCACTGACATAATTTGCATTAAGGAGGTCAACTGAATCAGTAGACCGCCTGATTTTGCATTAGATAAAGACATATACACACACTATGCATATGAACATGAAAGCATTAGAAATATTTTTAAGGACAATGAATGCCTGTGATTGAATGGTTGAGTAGATGGGTGATTGGGTGGCAGGACACATTCTTCCTAACTTGAAGATTTCAGGGACGAAATCCTTTTAAGAGGGGGAGAATGTAACACCCCATAGTTCTATAACTCTAAGCTTCACAAATTAAAGTATAATAAATTCTAAATGAAAGAATTAAGGGAAATGGGTTACGCCATTGCATTCGTCTCGAAATTCTTCTTGAGATAGAGTCCAAGTTTGCGTAAAACGGATATCATATGAAGAAGATATGGGCGAACGAAGTTGGGCAGAAAAACCAGAAAACGGGTCAGAATGCACTGGAGCACTTGGGAAGTGCGCCAGAACAAAGTTGAACTGGCGCACTTGGGAAGTGCGCCAGTACAATTTTAGCCTGGCGCACCTGCCAAGTGCTCCCAGGTCTGAAAGACCTGCTGGTCAGGCCCTAGCTGGCCTGGTCAGGGTCTAGTCGAATTCTTAGGCTTGGCTGAGTCACTAGGGCTTACATGTCACTTTTTGGTTGGCTTCTCTTAAGATGGATGGTCTGGATTCACTCAAGCTTCATCGACGGCTCTAATTAGATTGAAATTCTATAAATACAACTCAAGTCTAACCCTAAACTCACACAAATAATAGAATACTAAAGCCGTCATGCTGCTGGAAAGGAACTAGGAATGGCCGTCAATTAGAAAGCCTAGAGACAAGCCAACACTAAAGCTTAGAGACGAATCAAATTAAGAAGAAGATAAAAGTCTAATCTAATTTCTACGCAACATTTTCTACTCCAAGGGAAAGCTTTGCAAATTCAGAATAACAGAAACCAGAAAACAAGTTTCAGCGCCCGTTGTAAGTATAGTGGTTTTTCTGAATATGAATAGAAATTGCGATGTGATTCGATGTAAATGAAATTGGGGTTTTACTATCGTACAATATTGATGTAAATTCTGTGTATTGCGTTGATTATGTCATATTTTGTATTGGGGTTTCATGGCATAAATTGGTTGATGCGAACCTATTGACATTTGTATATGAAAATATCACTTGCAAGTTTGTAGTAAAAACTAGAATTGACATCTTTATGTTATGCCGTTAACATGGTTAGCATATATTCTTTTTAGGCCCAAGTTAAGACTCATGTAAACATGTTCCAAGTTGAAACCTTTTATGCCTACACGACTCAAAACCCTTGTATACGTTATTATGTTTAATTGCAAGTGAGAATTGGGTTTATGCAAGTATCTTTTGGTTACAAAAATTATACTAGCTTCATGTTGAAATAGGCTACTTGATGTAAAGTTAGTTTACACCTTCGGGTTATGTCAAAAAGTGGACATTTTTATGCTAGTTTGGTGTTTGACATTATGTCTAGTTATATGTGTATAAAATCATGTTTAAACAAGTCTAAAAGTACGCCATTTCATGTGACACCTATTATGCTATACCATGTTATACCATGTTATATCTTTATAATAGTCCAGAATTTATGATTCAAATGACACCTATCTGACTAGATCCAATATTCATGTGCAATTTTGTGACATGTTATGCAATGTTATGATTCATGTTATGCGAGATCACCTTATTTATCTAGTTACACCTTTATGTCACACGCTAATCGATAACTATGTTTAGGCCAAATTTCATAGTATAGGTTCATTGAACCTATGCTCCCTCCCTTACTTTGTTTATGGATTGGGCCTATTAGCGGGCCCAATATCTTCATACAATTAATATAAATAATCGAACGAGGGTAACGTTGGGACTAACTATTAAATTAAAGTATGTTAATATGTCGGCGGGCCTAAAAACCATGAAATGGGTTAAGGCCATAAACGATATAAATTATGTATCGTTAGTTTGGAGTAAAACACGTGACATGAAATATTTACATAAGTAAAAGTGTAAATCTGGAAAATACGAGTATGCTTAACCCAAGGTTGGATTGTGTTGTGATGTAAACCTGCCCGGACCCGCCCGGCTATCTAGTAGTCATAATAATACCTATCCAATGTGGGTGGTTAATCATTGAGCCCAATAATGACCCGAGGTTAGACTGAGCTACGGTGTAAACCTGCTCGGAACCGACCGCCACATCCAGTAAACATAGCAATATTTATCTAATGTGAGTGGTCAGGTGCTCTAAGAGGCTAAGGACAGATGGTAGGGTTAAGTTAACTAAAACACTTAACCAGTTTAACATGTTAACAAGACAAGATTTTTAGGGGTTAAGTAACTAAGAAAACACTTAGCCAATTTAACATGTTAACTAGACTAGAAGGTGAGGTTAAGTAAAGTTAATATACTTAACCAATTTAACATATTAACTAGACTAGAGGGTGAGGTTAAGTAAATTCAGGACACTTAACCGTTATAACCTGATAATTAGATAAGTGGGTGAGGTTAAGTAAATTTAGAATACTTAACTATTATAACATGTTAGCTAGATAAGTGGGTAAGGTTAAGTAAATACACTTAGCCAATTTAATATGTTAGCTGGACTAGAGGGTAGGGTTAAGTAAACTTAGAACACTTAACCATCATAGTGTGATAAATTGAACAGGGTTAAGTTGAAACATGAAGGGACAATACCTAACCATTAGAACATGTTAATTAAACAGATGTTAGGGTTAAGTTAACTAAGGGAACACTTAACCGTTATAACATGTTAGTTAAAATAGATGGACAAGGTTAGATAAAAAGTGACACTTAACCAATACAAGATGAATGGGTTGGGTTAAGTAATAAGAAATACTTAACCAATATAACTTGGTTTGTGATAGGGTTAAGTCGACGTGAACTACTGATAACACTTAGCCAGTTTAATATGACAAAGGAATGGGTTAAGCTAACTTGAATTGACTAATGACACTTAACCAATCCAACTTGACGAGGAAGAGGGCTAAGTAGTAAATCCTAGTTAAGAAACAACCGAGAACGGGAGCTAAGTTGAAATCCCTAGTTAAAGAAACTAAGTGATAAACCTTAGTTAACAAGATTTATGAGAAAAGAAACTAAGTGGTAAACCTTAGTTGAGAACAACTAAGTAATAATTCTTAGTCAAGAAAACTGAGCCGGTCCATAATAGATGAATAATCCTATATGGTAGATCATCACTTAACAAGTACGTGAGAAGGAGAAAATGTTTATCCGATTTCGAGAAAGGCTCCAGCGGACTGGGTTTAGAAGCACGTAGCTTCGGGGGACGTGAGGGTACTCTTGGTATCCCTCTGTGCGGTTGCAGATGATCCACCTGGGCTCACAGGGGTTAAGGTCTGCGTCAGAAGAGCCAAGGGTATGCCTTGGTTGCAATTCAAGGCAACCTAAAGATTGGGATGGACCAGCGTGATTCGACGAGACCAGTAACCCTATGATAGCGACTCGTCGTCTACCTACCATCTTGAGTCAATCGTAGTACGCGTGCTGAAAGGCAGAGAACTCCCAACAGACCATATACTTGCTATCTAGTTCTGGGTGAGGCTGGCCAATAAGAAAGTGGGGCATAGGGTGGCAAGAGTATAGTTCTCATGCTTGATTTTCTTGGATTGCCTTTCATTAGTTGAGGAAGGGACACGTGGGACATAACCACTGGTAGAAAAACAGACCTTAGAATCTGCATCGGCAGATATCTGAAAGCTCTCGACCGAGTTCCGTGTTTCTAGAATAGCCCTGCCACGGGACTCGGGTCGCACATTTCAGGACATGTGCATCTAGACAGCGATAAACGATTCGCGACACTTACAGGGGGAAAGTGTAGGAACATATACCACTCTAGGTAGTGTGTCCTAGACTAGGGGCATCGTTCGACAGGTAGCATAATCCCTAGTGGACCTGGGTGGCATAAATCCTAAATCCGAGAAGTAGTAGACAAGTCGCATAAACCCTAGTTAAATCTGGGGAACGCTCGATAGAAAACCTTAGATTAAATCTAGGTAATAAATAAATGTGCTCCTGATGGCAACCACAGTTACAGGTACTGGGATCACGTTATCATTTTATACAGATTAATAGTTGGGAAACTAGTTAGGTGGTGTAGAGATTAGTATGGGATGCGATAGTAATTTCGATCCTAAACTGCTTTGCTTTGTTTATGGTATTTTCCCATTTTCATTTTTATGCATGTCATGTCCTTTTCCTTATTCATATACCGAAGCACCACTAGACTTACCAAGCTTTATGTCTGACTCTATGTTTTCTTTCGTCTTCTTTTCTTCCGTCCCCCCTCCCCACCGGTAGCCAGGGAGGGAATAGCTCAGATTTGTATGAACCTGTTACTCTTCCCAAGCTTGAAGACTCTTTGATGTGCTGCTTTGGACTCTCTTTTCCATCGTTATGGTTGGCTAATGTTTTATTGGGGAATATCATTGTATATTTATGCTTCTTTATTTTGTTAAACAAGATGGATACTTTGTTGTTGGAAAACAATCTTAGTACAAGCTGTTATAAATGAAATAAAGTTTTATTCACTTTTCTGCTGCTTTATTTATCTGTCTTGTAATTTATCTGCATCTTTTACCTATAATACTTAACAAAACTTAGTGCATTCCCTTTGTGAGTGACACAAACGGATGTGGGGTGTTACACTGACTATGGTCATACTTAGCCGGACAAAAATTCACTAGGTAATGCATGCCCTAGCTCACCTGGAAATCTAGCTAAGCACATTACTGTTGTAGGCTGAAGGTAAGCCGTGAAACCCTATCATTAGTGGCATGAATCTGAAGAAGAAAGTCAAAAGATTTGGATACCACGCTAATAGTAGAAGGGGTAACATATGAAAGTGGAGATTGAATGTGAGGATTGGTGGATACCACGCTAATAATCTGAAAATTAATTCACGGTAAGAAACTATGGAGAAAGCAAAACTTTAGTGGAGAAGGGTAGAGGATTGGTAGATTGAGAGGAGCGAAGGGGTAAAAGGAATGAAATTGAAAGAGAACGACAAACATGAAGAAAGAAAGAGATAGAGCTTTGTCGCCATTAAACAATTAAAAACATGAAATATAATAAATATTCACCTTAGTTTATGATGAAAGAGCTTAAATTTGTTATAGCTTAGATACTAAGCTTTAAATTTCCAAAGTTGTATACTTCTTCCTTATTTGGTTTATGGTTGCCTTCCTTTAATGCTCTTAGTTTATGGTCTTGAGAAATGAAAATGAACGAATAAAAAAAGTGGAAGGCTATGTTTGTATATGTTGATAAATAGAATGAATCAGGAGAAACCACGTCCAAGGCACATGTAGAACGACGTTTTCCTTAAGGAATTATTCACCCTTGCTATTTTCAGTATAATAGAGAAGGAAAAATTCTCCCAAGATACAACAAACAATATACATATATATATACACACATATACATATATATATATATAATAAGAGAGAGAAGTAGAAGATGATCAGTTGTCTTGAACTGAGAAGAAATGACAATTATGTACAGAAGTGGAACAGACACAACCATTATGCGAACAGACCATTATGCGAACAAACTATTTCAACGGAATGATTGGTAGTGAATATTTAAACCAAAATATTATGTGACGAAACAAAATATATAAACACATAAATGCTGTGATGCTTTTGTAAAATATCATAACTGCAAATTAGTTATTAATTTCCTCCTGATTTTCATTAATATTTATAAAGTTATGTCTAAATTTTATCAAACGTTGTGTCTTATGATCATATAGGTGTCCATTATTTTCTGCTACAACGTAACAATTATAAATATTGATGTTTTAATGTTTACCAATCACTTTTGGCAACTTGTTCTTACCCTTTAAACCCTGAATAATTTAAGGTTTGGTTTCCATTGCAGGTGATTAGAATGGCTTTAGACCCATTGTACTGCTAGTAGATTTCACCATTTCTCTTGGTAATCCTTTAGCTAGTGGGTCCACCAAATTTTCTTTTGATCTAACAAATATAATAGTAATGATACCATCTACGATTAATTCTCTGACATCTACATGTCTTAAGCTTATATGTCTAAACTTTCCACTATCGATCTTATTATTTTCTCTAGACAATGCAGCTTTGCTATCACAATTAGAAATGGCTGACATTGGTTGTGGCCACAACTTTATTTCTAACAATAATTTTTTTAGTTATTCTGCCTCCTTATCCGATGCATCTAAGGCAATAAATAAGCTTCCATTGTAGAATGTTTATAATAGTTTGTTTCTTATAGGCCCAACTTATTGCACCACCTCCAAGTGTGAAAATATCCTCTATTCTCATTTTCAAGCGTTGAACCGCTTGCATTCGAATACCTTCTAGAACTGATGGATTTTTTTTCATAAACCAGTCCCAATCCCATGGTTCTTTTAAGGTAACCAATAATATTTCATATTGCTTTCCAATGTGTAATGCTTGGTATTGGTGTATATCTAGGTAATTTGCACACATCGAAAGTAATATCTGGACGAGTTCAATGCATTGCATACATGAGACTTCCAATAACGCTTGCATATTCTATTTGAGTTATAGAAATTGCAAATAGTTTAATGGAAAAATTGTAAGGACTGCTTGCTTCTTTAATATTTAGGTGTCTATATATAAGAAGAAAATTTTCAATGTAATGAGATCAACATAATGCATATCCACCACCATGTTTCTTTACCTTAATTCTCAATATATTATTGACTTCATTTAAATCTTTCATCTGAAAACAAGACGTTAGATATTTCTTTGCATCATTAATGCCTTCCATATTAGTGCCAAATATGAGTAAGTCATCTACATATAAACATATAATGATACCATATCTATTAGTACATTTAGAATTGATATATTTGTCTGCATTATTATGCTTGAAACCATTAGACAAGATCACAGAGTCAAACATTTCATTTCATTGCTTTGGTGCTTTTTTTAAATCGTATAAGGATTCAAAAAGTTTACAAACTTTGAGTTATAATTCTAGGTATAATGAAACCTTCTGGTTGTTCCATGTACACTTCTTCATTTAGGTTTCAATTTAGAAAAGCGGTCTCTACGTGCATTTGATGTACATGAAATCCATGAATGGAAGAAAGAGAAAATAGAATTATAATGGAAGTTAGTCTTGCAATAGGGGTATATGTATCAAAAAAAATATACGTTCCTTTTGTCTGAACCCCTTAACAACTAATCTTGCCTTAAGAATTTGTATCGATCCACCTATATTGTATTTCTTATGAAATAATCATTTACATCCAATCGGTTTTGACGCGTTAGGCAGGTTGGCTAATTTCCAAGTACTATTAGATAGAATTGAATCCATCTCATCTTGTACATCTTCTTTCCAAAAAGTCGCATCCCTAGAGGCTACAGACTCCTCAAAAGTTCTAGGATCACCTTCCGTGTTTAGGACATAAGTTATATTTTCGATAATATTTTCTTTAACATCTATGATGAGATGAATTACATCATCAAGTGAAACAAAATCCAGTCCTAAAATTTTAGCTTTCTTTTCTCTTTGACGTCTTTTAGGTTCTTCTAGCGTATGTAAAAAAAATTCTTTTGTTAGAAGAAGTTCGTTGAGACATTTCAGTTTCTTTATCATGTATATCTAGAGCAGGATATGAGATTTGATTGGAATAGCATATGAACTAATTTTCAATAAATTTTACATCCCTTAATTCTATGATAACAATAGAATCTACGTCTAACACCCGATATGCTTTTGAAGCCTCATTATATCCTATGAATATAGCCTTCAAAGCCCTAGGTCTTAGTTTATTTGTTTTTGGATCTATTATTCGATGAAATATTAAACAACCAGAAACTCTTAATTATTTTAAACTTGGTTTTCTGCCTTTCTATTATTTGTATGGATATACTTTTGTTTTTCTTGTTGGAATTCAGTTATGCAAATGACATGCTGTTAGAAGTGCCTTTCCCTACAAACTTATATTTTGTTTGTCATTCAAAATCATAACATTACTCATTTCCACTAATATTATATATTTTTTCGTTCAACTAAACCATTCTATTGTGGGGTGTAAGGTGCGCTTGATTGGAGTATAATACCATTTTATTCACAAAATGAAGAAAATTCTATAGAGAAATATTCTCCACCTCTATCATTGTGAAATACCTTAACCTTAATTCTTTTTGATTTTCTATTGTGATTTTGAAAATTTTAAACATATTAAATGCCTATTCTTTTGTTTTTAGCATGTAAACATGTGTATATCTAGAATAACCATTTATAAAAGTAATAAAATACCTTTTCCCTTCTCTAGTTAATACCATTCAATTTACATATATTAGAATGAATTAACTCAAGTAATTTTGTATTTCTTTCAAATTTAGGAAATGATTTTTTAGCACATTTTCTCTTCAGAACATGTTTCACATTTTGATACGTTTCTATTTTCATATGAGATTAAACATTCATTAGACATGAATTTTAAGGACTTTAAATTTAGATGTGCTAGTCTATTATGCCAAAAATTAATAGAATGAAAACATAAGCAAATTTAGTCATTTTATTGATACTTAATTTGAATATCTTGTTACAAGCATATCCTTTTCCAATAAATGTTCTCCCTTTGTCAAAATGAGAATGCTACCATCTAGTACACATTTTACACCTTTACTACAAAGAAGACATGCTAAGATAAGACTTTTTCAAATATCTGGAACATGTAAAACATTCACGAGCACATGTATCTTTGCAGAAGTAAATTACACTTCTATTATCTCTTTCTAACGACATCGAACGTATTATGCTTCCCATAAGTACCTTGTTATAATTGGAAACTTTCTCATAGAACGTAAACATAGATTGATTATTACAGACATGTCCAGTAGCAGCAGAATCATACCATAGTCGGTATCTTTAGTATTATCGGCCATGTTTAGTTATGTCACCATATCTATAGTTAACTTTGATATCATTGCAACAATCTCATATTCTTCATGTTTGACCATGTTTGTGGAGTCTGGATTATTTTTTCCATGATTGGAGTTCCATCATTGATCCTTCTTTTGTTTTTTAAAAGAAATACAATCTCTTTTGAAATGCCCTATCTTTCCACAGAAATAGTAGTCCTTTCCTTTGTTGTTTTTGTTTCGCTTGCTATCCCGTTTCCGCTTTGAAGTTTCCTTATGCCCTTTGTGGTAGTTGACCACTGCATGTATATTAGAATTAGACTCAAATATATTCCTTTCATGGATTAGGGTTTCTTCTTCGATGCGAAGATGCTTTTGAATCTGCTCCATGGAAAAATACTCTATTGAGTGCATAAATTTCTTTATGTAATCACTCCATGTTTGAGGGAGTTTGGCCACAATAACCCCAACTTGTAGCGGTTCGGGGATAACAATCTTAACATCCTTCAACTTATTAAAAATAATCTATAACCCATGGACTTGATCCATGATTGAATCATTGTCAAACATTTTAAATTCGAAAAATTCACAAATTAAAAACTTATGTGTGCCTTGCTTTTCGTTACTATACTTAGTCTCTAACATCTTCCATATTTCTCTCAGAGATTTAACAGAAGTGAAAAGATCCTATAGCCAATCAGAGAGTATGTTGAGAATATGTCCTCTGCATACAATTTCATCATCTTCACGCTTTTTTCTCTAGGCCACAATCTCTGCAGTGTCTTTTTCAGAAGGTAGTGATACTGGTGTTAAATCTTCATCAAGAAAATACGCAATCTTCAATGTAGTAAGGAGTAACATGATTTATGTTGCTGATGGGTGTAATTCATGCCGTCAAAATGGTCGAGTTTGGTGAATTCCTAATTCATAATCTTGTACGTGGAGCCTGAAACAACCATAATAATTCCTTAACATTATTGATAAATAGAATGAATCGAGAGAAACCCCGTTTGAGGCACGTGTAGAACAACGTTTTCCTTAAGGACTTATTCACCCCTATAGTTTTCGGTATAAGAGACCAGGCGAAATTCCTTCAGGATATAAAAGATAATATATATATTTACAGAAGAAGAGAGAGAAGCAAAAGATGATTAGTTGTCTTGGACTAGGAAAATGATGATTATATATAGAAGTGGAGCAGACATGACCTTTATGTGAATAGACGCGTCCATTTGAAACAAATCCGAAAAAATATGATTGGTGCCAAGAGTCGAATCCTCTCCATATGGTCATGCTTGTGCCCACGTGCCTAAGTGTCCATCTTTGACCCATAATAATATTCTGTAGGCCCAAGCCTACATGCACTCATATCCAAGCCTAAGCCATTTTAATTCACAATACCTTACACAAACCATTCCTATATATAGGAATAGTTCACAAAACTTGGTGGTGTGGGCTAAATATTATTCCAATCTTCCAATAGTATATATGAGGGTATGTGTTTCCCACTTTGTCTCTACCACAAATCTTCTCCTTATGTCTTATTAAATTAGTTAGTTACAAAGGCCAAACCATTTTACTAATTATAGATATCATCTCAACATCCCAGTACATTATTCTTGTTTAACTTATAAAATTAAATCTCTTGAATAATAGTTACTAAAAATTAGGTGCATTAAAAAATTGTGATTTGAACGCAAAACTTGCTAATATTTTTTTTGAATACGTAAAAACAAAATAAGGCCCAGTGCCACAACACATAAGTTCGGGTACAACAAAACCCGATAGCCAACAGTTATACATCATGAAACCCTAGCCGACAACATCATCTAAACTAAAAAACACTTCTCCTAAAATGGCGATCGGAAAGGAGAATAATCCAGCTCCATTGTCAAAGCAACAACACTTCATGGTAGTTTCCAGATGTAGTCTTCACTTTTATTTGTCCCTTTGGAGGTGCTACGGTTAGTTAAATCAGCTCTAAACCAGTTTCAATTCCAATCGCTGTTTTACCTTCAGATCTAAAACCCCTAGAGATTATTGAGCTTTCGTTGTTGATTCTATGTCTCTTTGAACTCTGAGCATCGCCTGTTTTCCTAAGACCACTGCTTTCTCCATTACTCCAGCAAGATAAGTGATATATCTGATCTTTTAGCTTATTTTTGTAATGACTGTTGTCTACTTCGAGTAGAAATTGATGCAGATTTTCCCTTTCTTTTATTTTAGAGATGTTATGTACTCTGGATCGCTACTGGTAGGATTGTAACCCATCGTCTCTGCAACATGTAAGCAGTTCATTTTACTGTCTAATTTACTAACAAAATATGCAGTTTTCTCAACAAAATCCTGTTTACTTCCCTTTATTTCAGATTGTTGTTGAGATTGGGATTATATCCTCTAGGAAGGAAGTCAGAGTGCTCAATGGTGTCTCTATTATCATTGCTCTAGACTGAAAATCCTTGTGATTTAACAGTAGATCTACTATTAATCGCTATTAGGTTTTCTGGATCACTGCTGGTTGGTTGATAACCACTGTTCTCTGCAGTAGGTAAACAACACAAATTACTATTCCAATTATTATTAACTAAAATTTTATTAGTAAAGTATTCCTGTTTACTTTTCTGATAGTTTGAACTATTGTAGAGGTAAGAGTTACTACCTCCAGGAAGGATGTCAGAAAACCCATCCTGGTTTATGTTGCCAATTTCATAAAAGGTTTGTCCTTTGGAGCTAAACTTTCCATTGAGTAAAAAATCTTTAACTTGATTATCATTACTAGCATCCTTACTGAATTTGGACTAATTGTGAATGCTATCATATTTAAGCCTGCTAGCTTTCTTTATCATATCTGACAGTCAGTTGGTATGTTTTTCAGTAGCTGATAATAATTAGTAACCTTATCAGTGTGAAGTCTCTAATTTCTCTCTTTCCAAATATAAAAGACCACTGTTGTTAACATAACACAAGCTTTCTTAAACATGTTGGACTTGGGCTTAAATGATTTTACAATATAGTCAATGCTACTTCTAATACCAGGTGTAGGAATTGAATGATTGAAACCTAAAATACATTTGATATTATACCAAATGCACTGAGAATAAGGACAATCAAAAAATAAACGTTTGGAGCTTTCAGTGTCAAACTTGCAAATGAAACAAAAAATTTCAGAATCAGTATTTCATTTGCAACATCTTTCTCTGGTGGGAAGTTTATTTTGCAAAGCAAAAAATGCATAGTGAGCCATTTTAGGACCGTTAGATTTGCACTAGATCACCTTGTTCCAGTCAACTTCTATTTCATCACCCCTAAGAAATTCCCAAGTTTTCTTGAAAGAGAATTTACCTTTTGAGCACAATTTCCAATCCCAAGAATCTCTGAAACTGTTTTGATCAATGTGAATATTATCTATAGCATTTTAATAAATAAAAGCTGTTGTACTGTTTTGAAAGCTCCAACAGTTATTTGTAATAATCTTTTGGACATTATCTTTGACCTCTCCTGAAAGATATAGATTATTCCAACCAAGTAAGCCAATAAGAGAATTCCCATAAATCTATGTGTTAAACCATAGACTGGTTTGATTGCCATCCTTTAGTTTTCTCTTAATTAGATTTTAGCCCATATTTCTATAGTCTAAAATGTTTTTCCACACATATGAATGATGGTTTCCTTTTCTAGTAATCCAGAAGTTTTTATTCTTTAGGTATTTAGATTTCATCCATCTTGCCTATAAAGACTTGCCATCTAAATATTTCCAGAAAAGTTTGAATTTACAAACCTCTGAAAGATCTTTTATATTTCTGAGCCTATGTCCACCATAAATATTTGGTTTACAAACTTTATCCTAAGCTATTTTATGTTGCTTACCTTTCCAAATGAAATTTGAACACAACTTTTCAATTTTTTGAATAACACTAATTGGAATGTTGTGTGTTTGAATCCAATACATGATAACTGTTGTGATGACAGTGTGTGTGGGTTCCATTCTTCCAACCAGTGAGAGGAATTTACTAGACCACCCTTCTAGTTTATTATGAATGATGGTACAACAATCTAGCACAATCCCTATCTTTAACCTGATTCATGCATAAAGGAAGGCCAAGATACTTGACTGGTAAATTCCCTTCTTTAAATTTCAAAATCTTAAGAATATCATCTTTATACTTGGACTCTTTGCTAAAATAGATCTTACTTTTATTAGAATTAACAGAAAAACCAGCATATTTTTTCATGTTGTCCAGTATTCTGTTAATAGAAATAGCATTAATCCTGTCAGCTTTCAAAAAAAGAAGCATATCACTAGCATATAGTAAATGAGTAATATGTGGATTATTTCTGTTAATAGGTTTAATGTTTCCCCTAAACGGTTCCATTTCAATTTGCATTGAAAAGTATTCCATAACAGTAGAGAATAAGTAACGAGACAAAGGGTCTCATTGCCTTATGCCTCTATTGCTATGAATAAAAACTTTGGGGAACCATTAATCATAACAGAATAAGTCACATTAGTAATGCATTCTTTAATTAAGGCACAAAATTTCTCATTAAAACCCATTTAAAGTAGCATGTATATAATAAAGTTTCTATTTATCTTATCAAAAGCTTTATGCAAATCAATTTTGATACACATAAAGTTTTTCTTCTTCTTATGAAATCCCTTATTAGCTCATAAGCTAATAAAGTGTTTTCAGAAATAAGCCTCTCAGGCATAAAGGCACTCTAATTTTCAAAAATTAAAATTTTAAGAAAACATTTAAATTTATTACAAAGAATAGTAGAAATGATCTTATAAATGAAATTGCAACAGGTTATTGGCATGTAGCCATCTAATCCTAAAGGAGTTTCCACCTTAGGGATTAGAGTAAGAAAAGTGTGATTAGTGTTTTTCAGCAATTTTCCAGTGTTAAAAAACTCTAAAATAGAATCACACAAAATATTTTCCATATCAAACCAATGAGTTTTATAAAATTTGGCACTAAATCCATCAGCACCTGGACTGTTATCATTACTGGCATTAAAGATGACATTTTTAACATCCTCAAATCTAACAGGAGCAAGCAGTAAATCAGCACTGTTCGAGTTGACAGTGTGTTTAAAAACAATGTTGGGAAAATAATTAGAATACTTTGAAGTATTATATAAAGAGCAAAAGTAATCAATAGCCTCTTTTTCTATATGAAAAGCTTTATTCATTACTTTTCCTTTACAGTCAATAATTTTCCCTATATCATTTCTATTTTTCCTATTAGACATTCTAGTATAATAAAATGTTAGCTTCATCCCCAGATGGTAACAATCAACCTTGGCCTTCTGCATAAGATTAATTGAGTTAGTATGTAGGGCTTTGACAAGATTGACTTGTGCATTAAAAAATGATTCAACCTTCTTCATATCTGAGCAGTTATCATCTAGATCATTTTGGATCATTTCACAATCATTCCTAATAGTTTTAATATCACTTTTATTTCTGTTGTTATTCCAAATTTTAAGATTAGACTTAACAATTTGCAAAATTTTATTAAATTTGTATTGAGCAGTACCATACAGATTGTTAATAAAACTATTATTAACAACTTCCTTATAATTATCTTCATACACCCACCCATTTACAAACCTGAAAGGGGTATTCTAGTTACCATTTTTAATAGTAGAAGAAGAAACAAGGATAGGTGTAACATTGCTAGAGTTTTGGGGTAATGTATTGCATTTCACATTAGAGAAAAGATTGATAAAATCCTGATTAAATAAAACCCTATCAAGTTTGCAATGAATATTTTTGAATTCACCTAATTTCCAGGTAAATTTATTACCATGAATAGAAGGTTATTAGAATAGATTTTAAAATAAACTTAACAACTGTAATAACCCGGAAATCTAAGCCAATTTAAAATTTTTATTTTGGCAATTTTAGTGAATTTTGATTATTTAAAATGAATTATTTTAAATAATATCGACGAGAAGTTTATTTTGAATAGAATTCGAACGTATATATTATATAGATCGTCGTTAGAATATAAATATTTATTTTAAATTATAAAAGGAATTGAAAATGGCGCGTAGTTTTAAAATTCGATTTAAAAATTCAAATGAATGTACCGGGTGCAAAATAAACCGGATTTTAGTGAAACCAAAAATTTTCGAATCTGTTTGACGATATCTTTCTAACAGATGTAAGAAACTGAGATTTCACTTTAAAAGGTGAAAGATACGTCCAGTTTAAAATTCAGAAAAGTCGCTGTGGAATTTATATATATTATATATATATAAAGCCCTTAAAAATAGAAATTTTGCAAACGACCTCAGTTTTCGATGAAACCACTTTTGTTGGATCCGGGATGTCAAATTATTGCTAGGTTCCAAAATTCATAATTTTATGAATCTATATGTCAGTGTGGCGAAGTTAAACGTGTTTTGACAGTTTTAGTCAATTTGGATCGACCAAAAAATGGCCATTTTTCAAACGATCTCAGAATTCGACGAAATTAGTTTTGTTAGGACCGTATCGTCAATACGAAGCTAGAAATAATTTTTCTGCAATTTTCGGTGTTAGTATGTGACCCCGGTAATTTGGAATGCACGTTTGAATTGAATATATATAGATTTATATTTAAATTTTGATGGAAACTAATTGAAACAGTCGAATCGGCTTATGGGACATATCCTATTGTGTTCGGAATGGGGGTATTACGCAAGGGGTGACAGTCGTTAGGTTTGAATTGGAGTTCGAACGGAAAAATTACTTTATTTGGAAATAAAATTAAAATAAATAAATATAATTATATATATATCCCTCCTTTCTCCCTTTTCTCGGTCAACCCACACCGTTCTATTTTCAATTGAGATTCAAAAGGGGGGAAACCCCATCGACGTCGCTCTTCCACCCAAACCCTACGCCATCGCCCTCCGCCTCACCCGCCGCTGCTCCGATCTGGAACCCCTGCCTCCATTGCATTTCTCTCTCCCCTCCTCCGTCATGAAAATCAAAATCCCCCTCCAATCCCGTCGCTGCAGAAGCCCACCTCGCCACCCACCACACCTGAGATCGCCGCCGACCACCAAGGGAGAACCCCACTCCGGCGCAGCAACGCCCGACGCCTCCCCGCCACCTGACCAGGTCCGACGCCCTCCTCCTCCACTGTTTGCACTCAGGAAACCCCCCCCCCCCCCGCAAATTTGAAAAGAGGTAATCCACATTTATTTTTATTTTCTGTTTTTAAATATACCAGCAGTGTTTAGAATCTAATTATAAATATATATAGGTTAGCAAGTTGAAAATATAATTTTTATTATAGTAGAAGATTAAAAATATAATTTTTATTATAGCAGAAGATTAAAAATATAATTTTTATTATAGTAGAAGATTAAAAATATAATTTTTATTATCGTAGAAGATTAAAAATATAATTTTTATTATAGTAGAGGATTAAAAATATAATTTTTATTATAGTAGAGTATTAAAAATATAATTTTTATTATGTGCGGGGAATCAAAATATAACTATCATATATGGAAAAACGATATAAAAATATATTATTTTTATTTGCAAAATGAAGATAAAAATTCAATTTTTATATATACAAAGTGAAGATAAAAATTCGATTTTTTTAATATATGTAGCGAATTAAAAATATGATTTTTATACACTAGAGAATATAAAAATGTGATTTTTATATATGTAGTGGATACGGGCGACGAAAGTGAGGAAGGACGAGCAAGATGAAGATTTCCTACATATGAAGAGTCGTGGCGTTTGGTTTAGCAATTCGGTGAGAACTCCTCACTTTAATTTTTATTTCTAGTTTGAAATATATACTAGGATGCAGACGGTGTTTAGTAGCACCCGACACCCGTCGTCCACAGACCATGGACGGCTTGTATGCTTGTTTGTTTGATTTTGATGTGTAGTTGATTGTGTGATGTGAAATGAAATAAAATATTTATATAGTTGAAAATATTTTATAGTTAAAAATATAATTTTTAATGTGTGTACAAAATAAATATTTATTAACAAATTGGCTGATTTGTTTATATACATTGATTTGACTGACATTGATTGGGACGATAAATTTTACACATCGCCCAACTGCACAAATAAAATATGTGTTTGTTGATTTGAAACCCCACACAGTTATTGGGATGAGATTTGACGTACACTAATCCCGATTGTTTAGTTGTATGTCAATCGATGGATTGACAGACTATGTAAGCGTTAATTATTTATATTTAATGCTTATGCAGTTTTGTGGTGAACTCTGGATGATGGTTGATTATTTATCGTTGTTATTTTATACATGTGTTGTAGAAAATCCATATAATCAACATTATATGGTAATTGATTGGGCCTCATTCCAGTTTTGAAATAGAATATTTGAAAAAGAAATATTTGAATAGAATATTTGAATAGAAATATTTGAAATAGAATATTTGAAAAAGAAATATTTGAGTAGAATATTTGAATAGAAATATTTGAAATAGAATATTTGAAAAAGAAATATTTGAATAGAATATTAGAATAGAAATATTTGAAATAGAATATTTGAATAAAATATTTGAATAGAAATATTTGAAATAAAATATTTGAAAATAGAAATATATGAAGTCGTGTTGATTAATTGACGTCATTTTGACGTGAACGATATTTATATCGATTTTATTCATTTTTCATTGAATATTGAAAGTGATTTTGAAATTCGAATTAAATTGAATAGATTTGAAATTCGAATTAAACTGAATAGATTTGAAATTCGAATTGAATTGAAATTCGAGTTAAATTGAAATGAATCGAAATTCGAATTGAATTGAAATTCGAATTGAATTGAAATTCGAATTGAATTGAAATTCGAATTGAATTGAATAGAAAATGAATTCGAATTGAATTGAATAGAATATGAATTCAAATTAAATTGAATAGAAATAGAATTCAAATCGAATTGAATAGGAATTCAAATCGAATTGAAATTGAATTGAATCAAATTGAAATCGAATTGAAATTGAATTGAAATCAAATAGAAATGAATGAAAAAAGGAATTTATAAAGGAAAATTCAATTTTGATTTGAAATTGAATAAGAAGTTGAAATCGTTTTAAAAACGAATTTAAAACGATTTATATAATACGTTTTAAAAGGAAATCGACGAAGTATATATTATATATATTATATATATAATATAATAGCCTGAATAGAACGCGCCGCGCTGCGGTAGTTCATGAATTTCGACCATTGACTTAGAACAGATATTGCGGGAGATCAGACAATCGGATTCTCCTAAAACCGGAACCGTTGGGTTCGTATCGAAAAGAGCTTTCGAACGAGCATTAGAGATTAGAAATCTAACGGTTGGATTTGGAATTATGTCCAAATCAAATTTGGATAAGGTCGTTGTAAGTGCAGTTCGATGGCCATTGGTTGAAATCGACTGTACGGGCCTTGATAAAATTATTAAAAATAATAATAATTTGTGTAAAATCATAAGAAATGATTTGGGACGAATTAGGATGAAAAACTCCATATTTAAAAAGATAAATATATATTTCTATCAAAATGAACTAGTTTTGAACTAGAATAATAATTTATTTATTTTTAAAATAGATAAATTGGATTTGAAATGGTTTTGATAATGACCAGAATTTCCAATAATTGTATTAGAATGGATTTGAATCGTAATTGTCTTTGGAATATTTCGATGTTGGATTTCGTGATTATACAGATATTGTTATGGACATTTGAAAGATATATTTATATCGTTATTTCCAATACGATATTTGTTGGTCGTAGAATTTGATATTAAATATAAGACGAAATATTTTCTATTTAGAGCCTTGTATTTAATATCAAATGTGATTTTGGGTTGTCGTGAACGGTATCTTCAATAATACTGTTCTTAGACCCAAAAGAGTTAAGAAAAATCAGAAACTAACTGGAGATTAGTTAAGTTGAATGGTTTCTGGGGTATTGATCTGATGTTGGTTTCGGCCTTCAAGGTTAATACTTAGGGAATTGCTCACTCGCTATTTTACGGTTAAAAGCTGATAAAAATGGAATGTGATTTTGGGTTTATCGTGAACCGTGTTTTAAATGACACTGATTCTTTAACCCAGTTAAAGATTAAAACTAAGTGGAGTTTTAATGAATCTTTAATTAGATTGAAATGATCAAGAATGGAGTATCACCAGTTTTGCTCCAGGCGATAGTTAAATCTTTAATTAGATTTGAATGTGAAATGGTAATTGAATTTACCGATAATACCGTGGTGTTAGATATGAAGTATGACCAGTTTTACTTCATGGGATGAATAGGTTGGGATTGGGAAATAAAATAAAAAATTACTTCGGTGTGGTTCGCTAATCCCGACAAGTTTGAAGTGATATTCAAAGGAAGATCAAAGAATAAATTTAAAGAATTTATCTTTGATAAAATTAATGGGAACCTTTCCCTAAGAATGTGAAATTTAGAAACTAACTGTAGGTTAGCTAAGTAGGATGGTTTCCTGGGTATTGATCTGATGTTGGTTTCGGCCTTCAGGGTTAATGTTTGGGGAATTATTCTCTTGCTAATTTACGATTAGTGACTGATGAATTGGAATGAGGCGTATGTTGTGTTTGTTTAACACTTGTTTATTATATACGCGAGTTTTTCAAAAAGACTGGGTTTATCCCATTCTGAATAACTGATTCGACGATGAGTCGAAGATGAAGACGGTGGTTGAAGACCGGAGGTCTTCACGTCGTTTGGATAATTACTGATGATCTTGATTGGGCCGTACACCCAAGAGGAGGGAATCAGTTGGTGATCGCCCAGACGTACTTGGAGATCGATGGATATGCGAGGTACAAGATGCCTCCGGTTTCGTTCAAACCCAGAACGGACTTGTAAATGGACTGTGTGTCTGACATAGGATATCATTCTGTGTGATTGATGGATATCGGTTGCATGGAGTGGTTTTCCTGTGTGGCATGCTAAGATGCAAATGATCAAGGCTTCTATTGAAAACTAAGTCATGTGATTGATGATCAAAGCACGGCCTGTGTGGCATAGCTTTGTGTAGCGTAGATTCGCGAGCCTCACACCCCGGTTGTGAACCAGAAACGGGAGAGGACTCCAGGGAGGACATGCGTTTCTTTCTAGCTAGAAGTGGCGTCAGTGGTTTTACATGCCCTGACGAGTTTGACTTATGTGGTTGTTGCTGTTGCGAGGCGCCTTGGATTTATCGGTGACTATGTGAAGCCGATGGAGTCATTCGTTGGCTCATTTGCGCCCCATAGGGTGGGGAAACGTAGTGTTCAGACATTTTAATCCACATCGGTAGACCGGCCCTGACGATCCAAGGTACAGTTACGGCTGTTCCTGAGACATGGTAGGCAAGATTGTCTCGAATCGGTAGAGGACGATCCCTGACCTCGGTTCACAGATGGAAATCCAATTTCCAAATACATGACTTGAGGTTTTGATTGTAGAGCCTAGTATAGCGACATGATATATGGTAACCATGTCGTCTATGATTGATATTTATGATTGTATATAAAATTAGAAACTAACTGGAAAAGAGTCAAGATGAGTGGTTTCCTGGGTATTGGTCTGAAGTTGGTTTCGGCCTTTGGGGTTAATACCTAGGGAATCGTTCTCTTGCTACTTTACAGTTGGAGTCTGATTAAGAATCAAAAGATAAAATTTCACGTATCAAGCATTCTTTGGTTGTTATAAGGTAAAACCCTATCCTCCAGTTTGTATTGCATTGTGTGATGGGACCTGGGTCTTATAACAGCTTCATTGTTCTTTATTTAGCATTGCGTTGTTGTTTTATGCACTGGTATTCTTGGGAGGAAACCCGTTCCGCGTTAGCGGCATGGTCCCTTGATTTACCTAACTTTAAAATAAAGATTAATAACTATTTTAGTTCTCACACCGGTCACATGACTGACCTGGAGTTTATTGTTTTAACCTAAACTCTGGGTGCCCTTATTTTGACTCGGGCAGCTAGTAGTTTTGGTTTTGCAGATTTATATTCACAGGATCCTGATTTGCAGCCGGAACGATATCGGAAAGCTCTGTATCCGTGTATTACTTCTAGTTGTGTATTGTATTATTTCCCGCTGCTATGTAATGTATTGTAATCTCTGGTATTTTATAATGTGTAATATTTATTCATACTCTGTATATTCTTGTATTCTGATGGAATTGTTGTAATATACAATGAAATGTTCTTCTGTCTGCATTCCGATGTGGCTTGTTCTCAACTCAATCCGTGATTTCCCGTAAGGGGGGTTTCGGGTCGTTTCATCGTGGTATCAGAGCTTTGGTTGACAAAGCTCGAGAACAAGACACGTTAGAACCAAATGAAAGAATTCATCAGAAATCGGATTAGTAATATCCAATGGGAATGACTCGTTAGAGATAGAATCAGTAGTATCCTAGAACGAGTGTGAAGAGTATATTTTTGAAATATAAAAAGAAAACAAATTTTGTTTTGAAATTTAAATCGTATTGTACATATTTGAATAATTTATTTTAAATTGATTTGGACAATCTAGTATATGAAGATTTTGCATATACGCTTGGTTAGCGTGTATACGAAGTCCCAAATATACTGGATAGATATAGAATCACATTCTAGACACCCAAAGATGATACTGATGATTGAGATCTCATCATCAGTATTTATGTCCGAGATTCGAAAGTGTGACGTCTATATATTTCCATTAGACTGGTGTGAGAACCAAAATTAGATAGGGCTTATTGTTGTGATTTGGCATCAAAAATCTGATTTTTAGACTATGCATCAAAGTTATGAATTTAAAAAGCTAATCAACTAATTGATTGCTGATTGTGTTGTTTGATTATTGTTTGATTCATAAATTTGAACCATATAGCCAATTTGAACCAAAAAGTAAATTGTATTGAAAATTTATCGCATTTGCTTGCATATACAAGTACTTACATTGAACAGGTTATTGCAAGGAGGCTAGAGCAGAGAATAAAATTGTTTGCCCGACAAATAAGTACATGTTTACCATAATTTACTGTTTTGTTTGGGTGATGATGATTTTATGAGCCGATTGGCTTTTTCTTTTTCTTTTGGATTGAAGAAGGCCATGGGAGGCTATATGAAATATCCCCAAGTCCCCGGTGCAGGGGAGGTTATGGCGAAATTTTTCGAAAATTTAGGGTGTTAGCAAAATTTTTGTAAAATTTGAAAAGTTCTTAGAAACTGAAAAGTTGAAGAACTTAAGCCATAATGAAAATAGTGAAAGTTGAGTTGATTAGTTAAACAACTTTCGGCTTCGTTCCTTTTCGGGGACGAAAAGTTTTAAGTGGGGGAGATTGTAATAACCCGGAAATCTGAGCCAATTTAAAAAAATTTATTTTGGCAATTTAAGTGAATTTTGATTATTTAAAATGAATTATTTTAAATAATATCGACAAGAAATTTATTTTGAATAGAATTCGAATGTATATATTATATAGATCGTCATTAGAATATTAATATTTATTTTAAACTATAAAAGGAATTGAAAATGGCACGGTAGTTTGAATATTCGATTTCAAAATTCAAATGAATGTACCGGGTGCAAAATAAATCAGATTTTAGTGAAACCAAAAATATTCGAATCTGTATATCTTTCTAACAGATGTAAGAAACTGAGATTTCACTTTAGAAGGTGAAAGACACATCCAGTTTAAAATTCAGAAAAGTCGCTGTGGAATTTATATTATATATATATATATATATATATATATATATATATATATATAAAGCCCTTAAAATGGAAATTTTGCAAACGACCTCGGTTTTCGACGAAACCACTTTTGTTGGATTCGGGATGTCAAATTATTGCTATGTTCCAAAATACATAATTTTTTGAATCTATATGTGAGTGTGGAGAAGTTAAACGTGTTTTGACAGTTTCAGTCAATTTGGATCGACCAGAAAATGGCCATTTTTCAAACGGTCTCAGAATTCGATGAAATTAGTTTTGTTAGGATTGTATCATCAATACGAAGCTAGAAATAATTTTTCTGCAATTTTCGGTGTTAGTATGTGACCCTGGTAATTTGGAATGCATGTTTAAATTGAATATATATATATATATTTATTTAAATTTTGATGGAAACTGATTGAAACAGTCGAATCGGCTTACGGGACATATCTCATTGTGTTCGGAATGGGGGTATTACGCTAGGGGCGACAGTCGTTAGGTTTGAATTGGAGTTCGAACGGAAAAATTACTTTATTTGGAATTAAAATTAAAATAAATATATATAATTATATATATCCCTCCTTTCTCCCTTTTCTCAGTCAACCCACCCCGTTCTATTTTCAATCGAGATTCAAAAGGAGGTAAACCCTGTCGACGTCGCTTTTCCACCCAAACCCTATGCCATCGCCCGCCGCCGCTCCGATCTGGAACCCCTCCCTCCATTGCGTTTCTCTCTCCCCTCCTCCGTCATGAAAATCGAAACCCCCTCCAATCCCGTCAATGCAGAAGCCCACCTCGCCACCCACCACACCTGAGATTGCCGACGACCAACAAGGGAGAACCCCACCCCGGCGCAGTAACGCCCGACGCCTCCCCACCACCTGACTAGGTCCGACGCCCTCCTCCTCCACTGTTTGCACTCGAGAAAACCCCCCTGCAAATTTGAAAAGAGGTAATCCACATTTATTTTTATTTTCTGTTTTTAAATATACCAGCAGTGTTTAGAATCTAATTATATATATATAGGTTAGCAAGTTGAAAATATAATTTTTATTATAGTAGAAGATTAAAAATATAATTTTTGTTATAGTAGAAGATTAAAAATATAATTTTTATTATAGTAGAAGATTAAAAATAATTTTTATTATTGTAGAAGATTAAAAATGTAATTTTTATTATAGTAGAAGATTAAAAATATAATTTTTATTATATTAGAGTATTAAAAATATAATTTTTATTATGTGCGGGGAATCTAAATATAATTATCATATATGGAAAAAGCGATAGAAAAATATATAATTTTTATTTGCAAAGTGAAGATAAAAATTCGATTTTTATATATACAAAGTGAAGATAAAAATTCGATTTTTTTAATATATGTAGCGAATTAAAAATATGATTTTTATACACTAGAGAATATAAAAATGTGATTTTTATATATGTAGTGGATACGGGCGACGAAAGTGAGGAAGGACGAGCAAGATAAAGATTTCCTACATATGAAGAGTCGTGGTGTTTGGTTTAGCAATTCGGTGAGAACTCCTCACTTTAGTTTTTTATTTTTAGTTTGAAATATATACTAGGATGCAGACGGTGTTTAGTAGCACCCGACACTCATCGTCCACAGACCGTGGACGATTTGTATGCTTGTTTGTTCGATTTTGATGTGTAGTTGATTGTGTGATGTGAAATGAAATAAAATATTTATATAGTTGAAAATATTTTATAGTTAAAAATATAATTTTTAAGGTGTATACAAAATAAATATTTATAAACAGATCGGTCGATTTGTTTATATACACTGATTTGACTGATATTGATTGGGACGATAAATTTTACACATCGCCCAACTGCACAAATAAAATTTGTGTTTGTTGATTTGAAACCCCACACGGGTATTGGGATGAGATTTGACGTACACTAATCCCGATTGTTTAGTTGTATGTCAATCGATGGATTGACAGACTGTGTAAGCGTTAATTATTTATATTTAATGCTTATGCAGTTGTGTGGTGCACTCTGGAAGATGGTTGATTATTTGTCATTGTTATTTTATACATGTGTTGTAGAAAATCCATATAATCAACATTATAGGGTAATTGATTGGGCCTCATTCCAGTTTTGAAATAGAATATTTGAAAAAGAAATATTTGAATAGAATATTTGAATAGAAATATTTGAAATAGAATATTTGAAAAAGAAATATTTGAATAGAATATTTGAATAGAAATATTTGAAATAGAATATTTGAAAAAGAAATATTTGAATAGAATATTTGAATAGAAATATTTGAAATAGAATATTTGAAAAAGAAATATTCGAATAGAATATTTGAATAGAAATATTTGAAATAGAATATTTGAAAATAGAAATATATGGAGCCGTGTTGATTAGATTGATGCCATTTTGACGTGAACGATATTTATATCGATTTTATTCATTTTTCAATGAATATTGAAAGTGATTTTGAAACTCGAATTAAATTGAATAGATTTGAAATTTGAATTAAACTGAATAGATTTGAAATTCGAATTGAATTGAAATTCGAGTTAAATTGAAATGAATCGAAATTCGAATTGAATTGAAATCCAAATTGATTTGAAATTGAATTGGATAGAAAATGAATTCGAATTGAATTGAAATTGAATTGAATAGAAAATGAATTCGAATTGAATTAAATAGAAAATGAATTCGAATTAAATTGAATAGAAATAGAATTCAAATCGAATTGAAATTGAATTGATAGGAATTCAAATCGAATTAAAATTGAATTGAATCAAATTGAAATCGAATTGAAATCGAATTGAAATCAAATAGAAATGAATGAAAAAAAGAATTTATAAAGGAAAATTCAATTTTGATTTGAAATCGAATAAGAAATTGAAATCGTTTTGAAAACAAATTTAAAACGATTTATATAATACGTTTTAAATGGAAATCGACGAAGTATATATTATATATATAATATAATGGTCTGAATAGAACGTACCGCGCTGCGGTAGTTCGTGAATTTCGACCATTGACTTCGAACAAATATTGCGGGAGATCCGACAGTCGGATTCTCCTAAAACCAGAACCGTTGGGTTCGTATCGAAAAGAGCTTTCTAATGAACATTAGTGATTATAAATCTAACAGTTGGATTTGGAATTATGTCCAAATCAAATTTGGAAAGGTCGCTATAAGTGCAGCTCGATGGCCATTGGTGGAAATCGACTGTACGGGCCTTGATAAAATTATTAAAAATAGTAATAATTTTTGTAAAATCATAAGAAATGATTTGGGAAGAATTGGGATGAAAAACTCCATATTTGAAAAGTTAAAAATAGATTTCTATCAAAATGAACTAGTTTTGAACTAGAATAATAAATTATTTATTTTTAAAATAAATAAATTGGATTTGAAATGGTTTTGATAATAACCAGAATTTCCAATAATTGAATTGGAATGGATTTGAATCGAAATTGCCTTTGGAATATTTTGATATTTGATTTCGTGATTGTACAGATATTGTTATGGACATTTGAAAGATATATTTATATCGTTATTTCCAATACGATATCTGTTGGTCGTAGAATTTGATATTGAATATAAGCCGATATATTTTCTATTCAGAGCCTTGTATTTAATATCAAATGTGATTTTGGGTTGTCGTGAATGGTATCTTCAATAATACTGTTCTTAGACCCAAAAGAGTTAAGAAAAATCAGAAACTAACTGGATATTAGTTAAGTTGAATGGTTTCTGGGGTATTGATCTGATGTTGGTTTCGGCCTTCGGGGTTAATACTTAGGGAATTGCTCACTTGCTATTTTACGGTTAAAAGCTGATAGAATGGAATGTGATTTTGATTTTATTGTGAACCGTGTTTTAAATGACACTGATTCTTTAACCCAGTTAAAGATTAAAACTAATTGGAGTTTTAATGAATCTTTAATTAGATTGAAATGATCGAGAATGGAGTATCACCAGTTTTGCTCCAGGCGATAGTTAAATCTTTAATTAGATTCGAACGTGAAATGGTAATTGAATTTACCAATAACACTGTGGTGTTAGATTTGAAGTATGACCAGTTTTACTTCATGGGACGAATAGGTTGGGATTGGGAAATAAAATAAATAATTACTTCGGTGTGGTTCACTAATCCCGACTAGTTTGAAGTGATATTCAAAGGAATATTAAAGAATAAATTTAAAGAATTTATCTTTGATAAAATTAATGGGAACCTTTCCCTAAGGATGTAAAATTTAGAAACTAACTGTAGGTTAGATAAGAAGGATGGTTTCCTGGGTATTGATCTGATGTTGGTTTCGGCCTTCAGGATAATGTTTGAGGAATTATTCTCTTGCTAATTTACGATTAGTGACTGATGAATTGGAATGAGGCGTATGTTGTGTTTGTGTAACATTGTTTATTATATACGCGAGTTATTCAGAAAGACCGGGTTTATCCCATTCTGAATAACTGATTCGACGTTGAGTCGAAGATGAAGACGGTGGTTGAAGAACGGAGGTCTTCACATCGTTTGGATAATTACTGATGATCTTGATTGGGCCGTACACCCAAGAGGAGGGAATCAGTTGGTGATCGTCCAGACGTACTTGGAGATCGATGGGTATGCGAGGTACAAGGTGCCTCCGGTTTCGTTCAGACCTAGAACGGACTTATAAATGGACTCTGTGTCTGACATTGGATATCATTCTGTGTGATTGATGGATATCGGTTGCATGGAATGGTTTGCCTATGTGGAATGCTAAGATGCAAATGATCAAGGCTTCTGTTGAAAAACAAAGTCTTGTGGTTGATGATCAAAGCACGGCCAGTGTGGCATAGCATTGTGTAGCGTAGATTCGCGAGCCTCACACCCCGGTTGTGAACCAGAAACGGGAGAGGACTTCAGGGAGGACATGCGTTTCTTTCTAGCTAGAAGTGGCGTTTGTGGTTTTACATGCCTTGACGAGTTTGACTTATGTGGTTATTGCTGTTGTGAGGCACCTTGGATTTATCGGTGACTATGTGAAGCCGATGGAGTCATTCATTGGCTCATTTGCGCCCCATAGGGTGGGGAAACGTAGTCTTCAGGCATTTTAATCCACATCTGAGGACCGGCCCTGACGATCAAGGCGCAGTTGCGGCTGTTCCTGAGACATGGTAGGCTAGATTGTCTCGAATCGGTAGAGGACGATCCCTGGCCTCGGTTCACAGTTGGAAATCCAATTTCCATATACATGACTTGTGGTTTTGATTGTAGAGCCTAGTATGGCGACATGATATATGGTACCCATGCCGTCTATGATTGATATTTATGATTGTATATAAAATTAGAAACTAACTGGAAACGAGTTAAGATGAGTGGTTTCCTGGGTATTGATCTGATGTTGGTTTCGACCTTCGGGGTTAATACTTAGGGAATCGTTCTCTTGCTATTTTACGGTTGGAGTCTGATTAAGAATCGAAAGATAAAATTTCACGTATCAAGCATTCTTTGGCTGTTATAAGGTAAAACCCTATCCTCCGGTTTGTGTTGCATTGTGTGATGGGACCTGGGTCTTATAACAGCTTCATTGTTCTTTATTTAGCATTGCGCTGTTGTTTTATGCACTGGTATTCTTGGGAGGAAACCCGTTCTGCGTTAGCGGCGTGGTCCCTTGATTTACCTAACTTTAAAATATAGATTAATAACTATTTTAGTTCTCACACCAGTCACATGACTGACCTGGAGTTTATTGTTTTAACCTAAACTTTGGGTGCCCTTATTTTGACTTGGGCAACTAGTAGTTTTGGTTTTGCAGATTTATATTCACGGAATCCAGATTTACAGCTGGAACGATACTCGGAAAGCTCTGTATCCGTGTATTACTTCTAGTTGTGTATTGTATTATTTCCCTCTGCTATGTAATGTATTGTAATCTCTGATATTTTATAATGTGTAATATTTATTCATACTCTGTATATTCTTATATTCTGATGGAATTGTTGTAATATACAATGAAATGTTCTTCTGTCTGCGTTCTGATGTGGCTTGTTCTCAACTCAATCCGTGATTTCCCGTAAGGGGGATTTCGGGTCGTTTCATCGTGGTATCAGAGCTTTGGTTTACAAAGCTCGAGAACAAGACATGTTAGAACCAAACAAAAGAATTCATCAGAAATTGGATTAGTAATATCCAATGAGAATAACTCGTTAGGGATAGGATCAGTAGTATCCTAGAACGAGTGTGAAGAGTATATTTTTGAAATATAAAAAGAAAAACAAATTTTGTTTTGAAATTTAAGTCGTATTGTACGTATTTGAATAATTTATTTTAAATTGATTTGGACAATCTAATATATGAAGATTTTGCATATACGCCTGGCTAGCGTGTATACGTAGTCCCAAATATATTGGATAGATATAGAATCACATTCTAGACACCCGAAGATGATACTGATGATTGAGATCTCATCATCAGTATTTATGTCTGAGCTTCGAAAGTGTGACGTCTATGTATTTCTATTAGACTGGTGTGAGAACCAAAATTAGATAGGGCTTATTGTTGTGATTTGGCATCAAAAATCTGATTTTTAGACTATGTATCAAAGTTATGAATTTGAAAAGCTAATCAACTAATTGATTGCTGATTGTGTTGTTTGATTATTGTTTGATTCATAAATTTGAACCATATAGCCAATTTGAAACAAATAGTAAATTGTATTGAAAATTTATCACATTTGCTTGCATATACATGTACTTACATTGAACAGGTCATTGCAAGGAGGCTAGAGCAGAGAATAAAATTGTTAGCCTGACAAATAGGTACATGTTTACCATAATTTACTGTTTTATTTGGGTGATGAGGATTTTATGAGCCGATTGGCTTTTTATTTTTCTTTTGGATTAAAGAAGGCCATGGGAGGCTATATGAAATATCCCGAAGTCCCAGGTGCAGGGGAGGTTATGGCGAAATTTTTCGAAAATTTAGGGTGTTAGCCAAATTTTTGAAAAGTTCTTAGAAACTGAAAAGTTGAAGAACTTAAGCCGTAATGAAAATAGTGAAAGTTGAGTTGATTAGTTAAACAACTTTCGGCTTCGTTCCTTTTCGGGGACGAAAAGTTTTAAGTGGGGGAGATTGTAATAATCCGGAAATCTGAGCCAATTTAAAAAAATTTATTTTGGCAATTTTAGTGAATTTTGATTATTTAAAATGAATTGTCTTAAATAATATCGACGAGAAATTTATTTTGAATAGAATTCGAACGTATATATTATATAGATCGTCGTTAGAATATAAATATTTATTTTAAATTATAAAAGGAATTGAAAATGGCGCGGTAGTTTGAAAATTCAATTTCAAAATTCAAATGAATGTACCGGGTGCAAAATAAACCGGATTTTAGTGAAACAAAATATATTCGAATCTGTTTGACGATATCTTTCTAACAGATGTAAGAAACTGAGATTTCACTTTAGAAGGTGAATGATACGTCCAGTTTAAAATTCAGAAAAGTCATTGTGGAATTTATATATATTATATATATAAAAAGCCCCTAAAAATGGAAATTTTGCAAACGACCTCAGTTTTCGACGAAACCACTTTTGTTGGATCCGGGATGTCAAATTATTGCTAGGTTCCAAAATTCATAATTTTCTGAATCTATATGTGAGTGTAGCGAAGTTAACGTGTTTTGATAGTTTCAGTCAATTTTGATCGACCAAAAAATGGCCATTTTTCAAATGGTCTCAGAATTCGACGAAATTAGTTTTGTTAGGATGGTATCATCAATACGAAGCTAGAAATGGTTTTTCTGCAATTTTCAGTGTTAGTATATGACCCCGGTAATTTAGAATGCACGTTTGAATTGAATATATATAGATTTATATTTAAATTTTGATGGAAACTGATTGAAACAGTTGAATCGGCTTACAAGACATATCCCATTGTGTTCGGAATGGGGGTATTACGCTAGGGGCGACAGTCGTTAGGTTTGAATTGGAATTCGAACAAAAAAATTACTTTATTTGGAATTAAAATTAAAATAAATAAATATAATTATATATATATCCCTCCTTTCTCCCTTTTCTCAGTCTACCCACCCCGTTCTATTTTCAATCGAGATTCAAAAGGGGGAAAACCTCGTCGACGTCGCTCTTCCACCCAAACCCTACGCCATCGCCCTCCGCCTCACCTGCCGCCGCTCCGATCTGGAACCCCTCCCTCCATTGTGTTTCTCTCTCCCTACGCCGTCACGAAAATCGAAATCCCCCTCCAATCCCGTCGCTGCAGAAGCCCACCTCGCCACCCACCACACTTGAGATCGCCGCCGACCACCAAGGGAGAACCCCACTCCGGCGCAGCAACGCCCGACGCCTCCCCGCCACCTGACCAGGTCTGACGCCCTCCTCCTCCACTATTTGCACTCGGGAATTCCCCCCTCCCCCTGCAAATTTGAAAAGAGGTAATCCACATTTATTTTTATTTTCTGTTTTTAAATATACCAACAGTGTTTAGAATCTAATTATATATATATATACATATACGTTAGCAAGTTGAAAATATAATTTTTATTATAGTAAAAGATTAAAAATATAATTTTTATTATAGTAGAAGATTAAAAATATAATTTTTATTATAGTAGAAGATTAAAAATTTAATTTTTATTATAGTAGAAGATTAAAAATATAATTTTTATTATAGTAGAGTATTAAAAATATAATTTTTATTATGTGCGGGGAATCAAAATATAATTATCATATTTGGAGAAACGATATAAAAATATATAATTTTTATTTGCAAAGTGAAGATAAAAATTCGATTTTTATATATACAAAGTGAAGAGAAAAATTCGATTTTTTTATATATGTAATGAATTAAAAATATGATTTTTATACACTAGAGAATATAAAAATGTGATTTTTATATATGTAGTGGATACGGGCTACGAAAGTGAGGAAGGACGAGCAAGATGAAGATTTCCTACATATGAAGAGTCGTGGCGTTTGGTTTAGCAATTCGGTGAGAACTCCTCACTTAAATTATTATTTCTAGTTTGAAATATATACTAGGATGCAGACGGTGTTTAGTAGCACCCGACACCCGTCGTCCACAGACCATGGACGGCTTGTATGCTTGTTTGTTTGATTTTGATATGTAGTTGATTGTGTGATGTGAAATGAAATAAAATATTTATATAGTTGAAAATATTTTATAGTTAAAAATATAATTTTTAACGTGTATATAAATTAAATATTTATAAATAAATCGGGTGATTTGTTTATATACACTGATTTGACTGATATTGATTGGGATGATAAATTATACACTGATTTGACCGTATATACACTTAGGGAATCGTTCTCTTGCTATTTTACGGTTGGAGTCTGATTAAGAATCAAAAGATAAAATTTCACGTATCAAGCATTCTTTGGCTGTTATAAGGTAAAATCCTATCCTCCGGTTTGTGTTGCATTATGTGATGGGACCTGGGTCTTATAACAGCTTCATTGTTCTTTATTTAGCATTGTGCTATTATTTTATGCACTGATATTCTTGGGAGGAAACCCGTTCCGCGTTAGCGGCATGGTCCCTTGATTCACCTAACTTTAAAATAAAGATTAATAACTATTTTAGTTCTCATACCAGTCACATGACTGACGTGGAGTTTATTGTTTTAACCTAAACTCTGGGTGCCCTTATTTTGACTCGGGCAGCTAGTAGTTTTGGTTTTGCAGATTTATATTCACAGGATCCTGATTTACAGCCAGAACGATATTCGAAAAGCTCTGTATCCGTGTATTACTTCTAGTTGTGTATTGTATTATTTCCTGCTGCTATGTAATGTATTGTAATCTCTGATATTTTATAATGTGTAATATTTATTCGTACTCTGTATATTCTTGTATTCTGATGGAATTGTTGTAATATACAATGAAACGTTCTTCTGTCTGTGTTCCGATGTGGCTTGTTCTCAACTCAATCCGTGATTTCCCGTAAGGGGGATTTTGGGTCGTTAACAACCCTTTCTAGTTTTTTAAATGGGATAGGGTTACCACCTTTCTTTTCATAATTGTGAAACACAGTATTGAAATCCCCCATTAAAATCCAAGGACTGTCAATAGATAGGCTTAACTGCTCAATGCAGTTCCACAAAATGTTTCTGCCTACCTCAAAATTAGATGCATATATGAAAGTGATTTTAAGAGTCAGACTACCTTTATTTTTAAAGATATAATTGATGTACCGGAAATCAATAAAATAATTAATGTGGGACCATATAGTAGGATTATGCAAGACCTTAATCCTACCATTGCCTCCCATTAGATTATTATTAATCAAGTTCCAATTTGAAAACATCCTAATATGAAGATCAGCTAGTTTCTGATCACTTAGTTTATGCTCTAATAGACCTATAATGCGAGGTTTGTACTTGTTCAAAAAATTAGAAAGATCAAGTTGCCTTTCAAGGGAATTAGACCTCCTTATATTCCAAGCAATAATATCCATATATAATAATAAAATATAAAATATTTAGATATAATTGTATGATCTGAATTAACCCTAGAGGGGGGTGAATAGGGTTTATAAATTTAAAATAAAGAAAAATCATAGAATAATTGCAGAAAGAAATAAAATCACACATAGAAAATACCCAGCTTCGGCAAAACTATGCCTACTGCTGCATTCAAGGTTTCTACTAGGAATTATAAACAATCTCTTTGCTTACAGACTCTTATAAACTTGTGACCTTCGCTCCCGACTGTTTAAACCCTACGATCAAGACCTTGACACAACTCGATCTGTTAAGTTGTGATTTTTCCAACTACAGACACTAGTAGTTATTGACCCTTAGGATGGAACTTGAATTTAAAAAAAAAAACATAAAGAGATAATAACCCTAGGAGTTAGAGTTAAGGGTCATTGTAACACCCCACACCCGCTAAGGTCACTCACTAAGGGAATGCCTTAACTTCGGTGGAGCATTTTAAGTGAATATAGAACAGAAAAAGTACACAAGACAGATATAAATACTTGAAAATCTAAAACATCATTTCATTGCAGCAGAAGGTAAACATGTTTAGTTACAACACCATAAAGTGTCAAGTACTAAATATCCATCCTGATAAAAACATAAGTACATAATCCCACTACATAAACAATAGCCATAAAAGAAAAGATAAGTTGGGCTTTACATCACGGTCCAAGCTCCAAAAGAGTGATAAAGAAATTTGATCAAAGCCCACTAGTGCTAGGCCCAGCCTGAGGACCTGAGGGGGAAAAATATAAAAACAACGGGGTCAGACATAAGTCTGAGTGAGCCCTATAACTTTAACCACACAATTATTAAAGTAATTAGGGTATGATATAAACTTGGTACGGGATGACTGGGGATAAATGACTACACTAAGTAGCCCACTAGACATAGGATAAACTAAGATAACGGTAAAGACGCATCTACCCACCCAAGGGTAATTACTAACTGCACCACACCAGTCATTCCTACTTAAAGGTTGATCCCACCCAAGGACTTGTAAAATTTACCCAGTAGTTTCGTGTACCCCTAGCTGACTACATAGGTGCCGTCTGCCCCTATCTCCACTAGGTGTACCCACTACTCCCAAGCGATCGACTCCCTACCGTAGATACTCGTGTTGGCCCCACAATGGGGTGTATCACTCCCCAAAGTGGCAACCCATACAACAAATGGTGCACGACTTATACCTACACGATGCAACAACGTCTTACCTACCAGCCCGGGTCCACACACGCATATGAAACCCGTTGGACTCCCGTTGCCACCGCTAACCCGTTTTGGCTTCTTATAATCAAGCCCAGTACGCGTGTCCCGTCCTCAACATGGGTCGAGCCCAATAAGATACATATGGGTTACTGGTTGAAATGGGCCCCCACAAGCTACCACCTAAGCTTGTCAATTTATCTAGTGCATCCCACTTAACCCTTTAATCATGTTTAATTACATGTTTCCACTTGGCTAAGTATTCTAATCGTATTTTCTATTGCCACCCAAGGCAACCCACTAGATTTCCACATGCCACCCAAGGCACTTACTTGATGTCCACATGCCACCCAAGGCACCCACTTAACCCCTCATGCCCACTACATGCTTATTTGGTTAAGTGTTTCTTAATTAATTAAGAACGTAACCATTGTAAAGACCTCTCACATTAGACTATCTTTGATGGCCGCTGGATTTGCCGGTTGGGTCCGGGCAGCCTTACGCCATAACCGAGTCTAACCTCGTGTCTTTACACTTGTCACGTATATAGTTTGTGCCTAAGACCTCTCACATTGGGCCAATCATTTGTACCCGCTGGATTTGCCGGTCGGTTCCGGGCAGTCTTATGCTACAAAAGGGTCCAACCTCGTGTCTTAGTCGATTAATTACACCTAATTAATCACCCCCGAATTAATTTTCCCTAATTAATTCCAATTTTAACGATGTACATAATTGACTCAATTATGTCCATCACTTTATGGTATGCATAATCATACCAACTTCACACCATTTCATTAATATGTTTATTAACCCCATCGTTCCCCACGTAATTCGCTAACATGACATAATAGGGAAGATTCATCACAAATACAATGGGTTCAACTTGCATAACACATTAGCATCAACATGGGTTTAAAGGTGTCAACATGCATATAGCATCAAACCCAACTAGCATAAATAATCAACCCAAACTTGCATGAATCACATATGTCATAAAGAGGTTAACTTGCATAAGTTTCTTATGTCATACAAAGGGGTAAACTTGCATATGTATGTATGACATATAAAGGGGTTAACTTGCTTATGTATGCATATCATACTAAGGTGTAAACTTGCACATGTTACTTGCATATAATCAAACACCATACTTGCATAACATGTCATATGTGAACTTGCATATAATCACACACCAAACTTGCATACATATCATACATAAACTTGCATATAATCATACACCAAACTTGCATAATGATGGTGTCATAATGGATCAATGTTTATCATAGCAACTAGCATCATGAACACTTGCATAACTTGCATAACATCATGATCATATAGCATATAGCTTGCATAACTTGCATAACATCATGAACATATAACATATGACTTGCATAACTTGCATAACATCATGAACATGTTGCATATGACTTGCATAACTTGCATAACATCACAAACACGTAGCATATAACTTACATAACATGCATAACATCATTAACACATAGCATATAACTTGCATAACATGCATAACATCATTAACACATAGCATATAACTTGCATAACATGCATTGATCCACATTCATGGCCATAACCTCATTATATCCTATCATAATCATTTCAATAATTGGTCATTAAGGCTATAGAAAACTCACAACTTGTTGATTAGCACTCCTAAGAAGAAGATTAAGTTGCTAGAGTTGATTAGAGATTGATTTGAGATGCTATCTTCTTCTACAAATTGATGGAGGCTCCTTCAAGTTGCATTTTGACGGCATGACGGCATTGTATCTATTTTTAGTATGAATTAGGGTAGTCTTAGGGTATATTTATAGAGTAGTTAGGTGTTTTAGGCCATTAGATTAACCCTAAATTAGATTAGAGCCGTCAGATCACGTCCTAGCCACTAAAACACAGCCCAAAAGACAAGCTGGTGCACCCAGGTCACCTGGGCTCGACCAGGGAGGTCGACCCTAGGGTCGACTCCCCAGTCGACCTGGTGGGGAGGTCGACTCCCCAGTCGACCCCCAGGTCGACCCCCTGGGTCTGGCGGGATTTTCCCGCCACTTCTGAAAATCTGTTTTTAAATTTCTGAAAACTTCTTTGGGCCTTATCGGGGTCATACGGACTCCGATTTTCGAAAACTCGGACTCTATTTCACGTATTTTTCCGAGACGAACGCAATGGCATAGCCCGTTTCCCATGATTCAGATTTTAAAATTTAATTCTGCCCTGTTTTATATTATAGCAAGTTATTCAACATACGGGGTGTTACATTCTCCCCTACTTAAAGGATTTCGTCCCCGAAATCTCTAAGTCAAGAAGAACGTATCCTACCATCCAAACAACCATCTACTAAACCATCAAACACTTGCATCCATTGTCCTTAGAGTTTCTAATGCTGTATGAACATATGAAAAGAGTGTGTGTATATGTTCCCTGTCTAATGCAAAATCAGACGGTCTACTGATTCAGTTGACCTCCTTAATGCAAACCATGATAGTTCCATGCATCCAATATGTATGCGAAAGAACCTTATCGACACATACTATTTCTACATGAGTGCACAATCATTCACCAAAATGCATCATCCATATGATAGCACAACCATTATACATTCATTAATATAGCTACCTACACACAATTTTATGCAATATGCAATATGAAGTGATTGAGCCGATCTAGTGCCTAGAGTGTGTGTATATGCATCCACGAGCAACCACTAGCAACCACTTGCATCCACGCGCATCCATCAAACATAACATGTCTCAAACACATGTTTCAACCATAGGTTTACCCTATCTAAAGGTCAAAGGTACAAATGAGAGGACATACTAAAGATAAGATAAGTACTAGACAAATGATAAAGGAGAGGTTAAAATACATAACCTCAAAAAGGAATGGGAATAATGAACGCATCTTCGCTTCTGTCTCCCAAGTAGCATTGCTCTCATCTTCTCCCCATTGCACTTTGACTAGCCGCACCTCTCTGTTCCTCAACTTCCTAATCTCTGACCCAAGAATGCAGGTAGGAGCTCATCGAATAGTTGCATCACGCTCTACCTCCACTTCTCTAAAAAAGCTCGGCTCTACCACCTCTGCGGTCTCATGTAGGCACTTCCTCAAATGTGACACATGGAATACGTCATGTACACCACTAAGTCTCTCGGGTAAATCCGCTCTATATGCCATCCGTCCAATCCTTTCCTTAATAGGAAACGGCCCAACAAATCTTGGAGCTAACTTCCCAACGGACCCAAAGCGAACTACATTCCGTAATGGAGATACTTTGACAAAGACCATGTCCCCAACATCAAACTCAAGATGCATCCTCCTCTTATCCGCATAAGATTTTTGCCTATCCTGCGCTGCTTTCATCCTTCTTCGAATCAAATCAATCTTTTCCGAAGTCTCTCTAACCATATCGGGCCCAAGCAAGATCTTATCCGTAGATTCCCACCAACATGTAGGTGATCGACAAGGCCTTCCATAAAGAGCTTCGAAAGGAGCCATACCAATACTGGACTGAAAGCTGTTATTATATGCGAACTCCACCAATGGAAGATGCTCTTCCCATGTACCTCCAAAATCTAAGATACAAAGCCTCAAAAGGTCTTCTAGAACACGATTCACCCTCTCGGTCTGGTCGTCCGTCTGAGGATGATATGCGGTGCTCAGACACAATTGAGTCCCCACTGCTTCTTGCAAACTCTTCCAAAACTCGCTAGTGAAGATAGGATCTCGATCACTCACTATGCTAGAGGGTACCCCATGCAATCGAACTATCTCTCGAAGATAAACTGAAGCTAGCCATAGAGCAGTCCTCTTGCTCTTCACAGGTATGAAATGGGCGCTCTAAGTAAGTCTGTCTACCACAACCCAAATTCCCGTATTACCCTTTCTCGATCTGGGTAACCCGTCAATAAAATCCATCGAGACGCTATCCCACTTCCATTGCGGAACTTCCAATGGGTGAAGCAACCCACCTGGTTTCTTTTGCTCCGCTTTCACTTGTTGGCACACCAAGCATCTAGCGACATACTCGGCCACATCTTTCTTCATTCCGGCCCAAGAGAAAACTCGCCTCATGTCTTGGTACATCTTGTCCCCACCGGGATGAATGGTCATCCTAGAACGGTGTGCATCCTCAAGAATAGCCTTCCTCAAACCCTCGTCTTGCGGTACACAAAGTCTACCATCTCTACGCAAGCACCCTCTATCGTCTAGGGTGTACCTACTCAAATGGATGGACGACTCCCCCCTTATGAGCCTCTCTACCAACTCAACCAACTGTGGGTCGTCCCTCTGTGCTTCTCCAATCCACCCCAAAAGAGTAGGTCTGACCTCCAAGGATGCTAGCAAACCGGGTATATAGTCAACGGAAGGTCTGAAATCAAACATCGAGATAAACTCCAAGCTTCGTCGTTCCACGAACAATGGACTCAAGGACAACCTTTTTCTACTCAAGGCGTCCGCCACCACGTTACCCTTGCCAGGGGTATACGCTATCTCGAAATCATAGGATGCTAAGAACTCCATCCACCTTTGCTGTCTCAAGTTCAAATCCTTTTGAGAAAACAAGTACTTCAATGATTTGTGGTCAGTGAATAATTCGAATTTCTCTCCCAGAAGATAGTGGCGCCAAATCTTAAGCGCAAAAACAATAGCGGCCAACTCTAGATCATGTGTAGGGTAATTTTTCTCATGCTTTTTCAACTGCCTTCCACCATTGGCTATTACCCTTCCCTCTTGCATTAAGACTGTGCCCAGTCCAGTCCCACAAGCATCGATATAGACAACAAATGGCTTACTCCCATCTGGCAACACTAAGACTGGAGCTGTGGTTAAAGCTCTCTTTAACCGTCGGAACGCATCATCACAATCTACGTCCCATGCGAAGACTAGATTCTTCTTTGTCAAGCGAGTTAATGGGGCTGATATCTTCGCGAAGTCCTTGATAAACTTCCTATAGTAGCCAGCCAATCCCAAGAAACTCCTCACCTCGGTAGCATTCTTCGGAACCTTCCAATCTTGAATTGATACTACCTTCGCGGGATCCACAGCTATCCCTTCCTTGGAGACCACGTGCCCCAAGAACCGCACTTCCTTCCTCCAGAAGTGACATTTAGAAAATTTAGCCTTAAGGATATGCGCTTGAAGAGTCTCCAACACTTCCCTAAGATGTAGGGCATGCTCTTCTTCACTCTTAGAAAATACTAAGATGTCATCCACAAAGACCACCACGAACTTATTAAGGAACTCCCTGAACACCCTACTCATCAAATCAACAAAATATGCAGGGGCATTTGTCAAACCAAATGGCATCACCAGCCACTCATAGAAACCATCCGGAGTCCTAAAGGCAGTCTTGTCTATGCTATCCTCAGCCACCCTCAACTGATGAAACCCCGTGGCCAAGTCCAATTGCGAAAACACTGAAGCGCCAACCAACTGATCAAAGAGATCATCAATCCTCGGCAATGGGTGTCTATTCTTCTTTGTGAGCTTGTTGAGTTCTCTATAGTCTACACAAAGTCTGAGGAACCCATCCGCCTTCGTAGCAAAAACTACTGGAGCACCCCACTCCGATATACTTCGTCTTATGAACCCCTTCTCAAGCAACTCCCCTACTTGCTTATGGAGTTCCCTCCTCTCACGAGGAGCCATGTGGCGCACTGGTAAAGATATAGGTTTAGCATTATCCACCAGATATATTCGGAAGTCTATCTCCCGCTTCGGAGGTAAGCCCTTCACCTCCTCAAACACATCCGAGTATTCCCGGACCACTCTAACAAATCGCAAACTCTCGACCGAAGCGTCAAGCAATTCAAGATAACTTAGCATAACAGAATCCATGGGATTACAAGAGATTTCGAGAGTGTTCCCCAAGCGGGTCATTAGCCTAACAACTCTCCTTTCGCAATCAAGAACGGCACCATTACTGGATAACCAGTCCATGCCCAAAATCAACCCATAGCCCGTGAAGCCCAAAACAAAAGCATCACATCTAAACTCAATGCTAAGTATAGAAATCTTCAAACCCAAACATATCATGGACAAATAAGTGGAGCCCCCAATTGGGTTTGAAACAACCAAGGGATCATCTACTAGACTGGTGTCTAAGTGCAGTGACTCAACTAATGATGATGAGATAAACGAATGCGATGCGCTAGAGTCAAACAATGTACGGACAGGATGATCAAATAGAAAAACCAGACTTTCAACGGAAATAGTTCTACCTCTTTCCTGAGCTGGTGGAACCGCGAGAGCCTGAACTTGCCCCCTTGCCTAACCCGGTGCCATAAGAGCTTGCACCTGTCCTCCTGAGGTAGATCCCGTCCTTTGCCCCTTCTTAGGGAAATCCTTCACTAGATGCCCTACTTCACCACAATGGTAGTAGCCAGTCTTCTTCTTTTTACGACAATCTTTGCTTAGGTGGCCTGGTATCCCGCAATTGAAGCACTTCTTCTTCCCCTTGCCACCGTTGCCTTTTCCACCCTTGTTTTGCTGTTGTTGTTGAGATCTCTTTTGATCTCCTTTCTTCTCGGGTGCCTTATTAGCATTGGGACCCTTCTCTTCCTCATGCATGAGTGCCATGTCTACTAGCTTCTCAAAGGTGGCCCCCATAGGGATGTGAGTCATAGCCAATCCATGCATCGGTTCATTTAAGCCCTTAACGAACCTCAAAGCCTTCTTCTCCGGTGTATTCACCATGTCTATGCCAAACCTTGCCAATTGATTAAACTTGTTAACATATTCCTTCACCGAGAGATTTCCTTGCTTTAGAGTCAAGAACCTTTCCATATACAAGTTTTCCTCCGCCCTTGAGAGAAACTTTGCCACAAATCTTTGCCTGAAATCCGCCCAAGAGTCAACTGGGCGCTCTCCATTAGTGACCTCCCACCAGAATGAGGCCTCTCCCTTCATTAACCAAGCAGCTAACTTGACTTTCTTTCCTTCTTCCATCTCAAAGATGTCTATCAACTCTTTCCACCTCCTTAAGCCAATCTCTAGCCTCCACAAAAGTTTCTAATCCTTGAAAAGGTTTCCCTCCCATAGCTTTAAATTCCTTGCAAGTCTTAGCAAAAGTATCCATGCGAGGAGGAGGAGGGGGAGGAGGAAGATCGGGTGCTACGGTTGGTGAAGGAACATTTGCTGGACCCGCAGTGGCGGCCCTAGCCTCCATCAATCTCCTATACCATACTGGTATCGTCACACCCTCCGGAAAGTTAAGATCCTCAGCCATGCTGAAACGAAAAAGGAAAGATTCAAAACGGAGAATTCGAAAGATAAAGATATGGCTATTGGGGATTATGCCTTTCTTTCAAAAACTTTTCTCTTTAAAGACATGTTTTTGAAAATACTTCTTCCAAAAATGTTTTTAGAAAAATAGTTTTCTAAAAATTTTATTTGTTCCGGTAACCTTCGCTCTGATACCACGAGTCACACCCCACACCCGCTAAGGTCACTCACTAAGGGAATGCCTTAAGTTCGGTGGAGCATTTTAAGTGAATATAGAACAGAAAAATTACACAAGACAGATATAAATATTTGAAAATCTAAAACATCATTTCATTGCAGCAGAAGGTAAACATGTTTAGTTACAACACCATAAAGAGTCAAGTACTAAATATCCATCCTGATAAAAACATCAGTACATAATCCCACTACATAAACAATAGCCATAAAAGATAAGATAAGCTAGGCTTTACATCACGGTCCAAGCTCCAAAAGAGTGATAAAGAAATCTGATCAAAGCCCACTAGTGCTAGGCCCAGCCTGAGGACCTGAGGGGGAAAAAGATAAAAACAACGGGGTCAAACATAAGTCTGAGTGAGCCCTATAACTTTAACCACATAATTATTAAAGTAATTAGGGTATGATATAAACTTGGTACGGGATGACTGGGGATAAATGACTACACTAAGTAGCCCACTAGACATAGGATAAACTAAGATAACGGTAAAGACGCATCTACCCACCCAAGGGTAATTACTAACTGCACCACACCAGTCATTCCTACTTAAAGGTTGATCCCACCCAAGGACTTGTAAAATTTACCCAGTAGTTTCGTGTACCCCTAGCTGACTACATAGGTGCTGTCTGCCCCTATCTCCACTAGGTGTACCCACTACTCCCAAGCGATCGGCTCCCTACCGTAGATACCCGTGTTGGCCCCACAATGGGGTGTATCACTCCCCAAAGTGGCAACCCGATACAACAAATGGTGCATGGCTTATACCTACACGATGCAACAACGTCTTACCTACCAGCCCGGGTCCACACACGCATATGAAACCCGTTGGACTCGCGTTGCCACCGCTAACCCGTTTTGGGCTCTTATAATCAAGCCCAGTACGCGTGTCCCGTCCTCGACATGGGTCGAGCCCAATAAGATACATATGGGTTACTGGTTGAAATGGGCCCCCACAAGCTACCACCTAAGCTTGTCAATTAATCTAATGTATCCCACTTAACCCTTTAATCATGTTTAATTACATGTTTCCACTTGGCTAAGTATTCTAATCGTATTTTCTATTGCCACCCAAGGCAACCCACTAGATTTCCACATGCCACCCAAGGCACTTACTTGATGTCCACATGCCACCCAAGGCACCCACTTAACCCCTCATGCCCACTACATGCTTATTTGGTTAAGTGTTTCTTAATTGATTAAGAACGTAACCGTTGTAAAGACCTCTCACATTAGACTATCTTTTATGGCCGCTGGATTTGCCGGTTGGGTCCGGGCAGCCTTACGCCATAACCGAGTCTAACCTCGTGTCTTTACACTTGTCACGTATATAGTTTGTGCCTAAGACCTCTCACATTGGGCCAATCATTTGTAGCCGCTGGATTTGCCGGTCGGTTCCGGGCAGTCTTATGCTACAAAAGGGTCCAACCTCGTGTCTTAGTCGATTAATTACACCTAATTAATCACCCCCGAATTAATTTTTCCTAATTAATTCCAATTTTAACAATGTACATAATTGACTCAATTATGTCCATCACTTTATGGTATGCATAATCATACCAACTTCACACCATTTCATTAACATGTTTATTAACCCCATCGTTCCCCACGTAATTCGCTAACATGACATAATAGGGAAGATTCATCACAAATACAATGGGTTCAACTTGCATAACACATTAGCATCAACATGGGTTTAAAGGTGTCAACATGCATATAGCATCAAACCCAACTAGCATAAATAATTAACCCAAACTTGCATGAATCACATATGTCATAAAGAGGTTAACTTGCATAAGTTTCTTATGTCATACAAAGGGGTAAACTTGCATATGTATGTATGACATATAAAGGTGTTAACTTGCATATGTATGCATATCATACTAAGGTGTAAACTTGCACATGTTACTTGCATATAATCAAACACCATACTTGCATAACATGTCATATGTGAACTTGCATATAATCATACACCAAACTTGCATACATATCATACATAAACTTGCATATAATCATACACCAAACTTGCATAATGATGGTGTCATAATGGATCAATGTTTATCATAGCAACTAGCATCATGAACACTTGCATAACTTGCATAACATCATGATCATATAGCATATAGCTTGCATAACTTGCATAACATCATGAACATATAACATATGACTTGCATAACTTGCATAACATCATGAACATGTTGCATATGACTTGCATAACTTTCATAACATCACAAACACATAGCATATAACTTGCATAACATGCATAACATCATTAACACATAGCATATAACATGCATAACATCATTAACACATAGCATATAACTTGCATAACATGCATTGATCCACATTCATAGCCATAACCTCATTATATCCTATCATAATCATTTCAATAATTGGTCATTAAGGCTATAGAAAACTCACAACTTGTTGATTAGCACACCTAAGAAGAAGGTTAAGTTGCTAGAGTTGATTAGAGATTGATTTGAGATGTTATCTTCTTCTACAAATTGAAGGAGGCTCCTTCAAGTTGCATTTTGACGGCATGACGGCATTGTATCTATTTTTAGTATGAATTAGGGTAGTCTTAGGGTATATTTATAGAGTAGTTAGGTGTTTTAGGCCATTAGATTAACCCTAAATTAGATTAGAGCCGTCAGATCACGTCCTAGCCACTCAAACACAGCCCAAAAGACAAGCTGGTGCACCCAGGTCACCTGGGCTCGACCAGGGAGGTCGACCCCCAGGTCGACCCTAGGGTCGACTCCCCAGTCGACCTGGGGGGGAGGTCGACTCCCCAGTCGACCCCCTGGGTCTGGCGGGATTTTTCCCGCCACTTCTGAAAATCTATTTTTAAATTTCTGAAAACTTCTTTGGGCCTTATCGGGGTCATACGGACTCCAATTTTCGAAAACTCAGACTCTATTTCGCGTATTTTTCCGAGATGAACGCAATGGCATAGCCCGTTTCCCCTGATTCAGATTTTAAAATTTAATTCTGCCCTGTTTTATATTATAGCAAGTTATTCAACATACGGGGTGTTACAGTCATCCCCTTTTATAAAATAATAGCCGGCTTCTCTTTAATTAGGCTGACCCGTTCACTTTTCTCTTGTGAATTGCAAATGGTGGCGCTAGGGTTTCTGTTATCCTCCCAAATTGATTCGTGATCATCGATTTTGCTCTGGAATTCCTCTATAGATTTGTATCGTTTGAAGCCCCTCGCCTTCGATCAGTTTCCCCTTTGGATAATGAATGAAATCCTCAGTGAGTACTCTGAGTTGAAATGATTTTTCTGAATTATTGTTGGATAAATTTGATTTATCTTTTGTGTACCTTGATGCCGATGATGATTGTGTATTTATAGGGTTTTTTAAACCCTAAAATCTATGATTCTAGACGATTCATGGGCCTTGAGTTGTTCTAAAGTTTTGGGTTTCATCTTTGAATTTGTCCTCCGAAACTCCCTTTGATTTGATTTTTGTCGTATATTCTGAAGTAAGTATTGATTTCTATTATTTTCTGGAACTTTGAATCGGTCTTTCAATTTAAAAAATAACTTGCTTGTTATTTTAATTTGTAAAGTCCTTGCCAAGCTTGAAAATACCAGTTTATCCTTGCCTTTGTATTACTTTCTTTCTCCCATGACTAGTTCAACTGATTTATTCATGCTTTGATAAGAACAGATGTTGTATTTGATCCCTTGATTACAATGTTAATTTGTGGCACTCTTGATTGATGCCTTTATCACTTAGTTGCGATAAAAACTTGAAGTCGATTGTCACTTGCCAAAATGATGCCATGTCTATTGCTAATTCCACTAATATGGATTACTGACTTTTTGGAAATCGTTAAAGACTTGTTTGAAAAAGATTGAGTATATTACTGCCATTCTCCATTGTTTTGCACTTGCAAATAAGAATTTCTTCCCTATTTTGTTTCATTTCACATGTGATTTCATTAGAAACCATGCCATCAAAAATGTGTTGTCAAAACTGGGAATATTGCTTGTGTATGTTCTGTTTGAATATGTACTATGAGTACTCAACACAAATGTGCACATATGAGCTTGATCACATTGCCACATATTGTCTTGTAGTTGAATGCTGCACTTCTACATTCTGTAGTTAAGTCTCCATGTATATTTGCTGAGATCAATTTCCCTTGGATATGTAATGTTTCTTCTATGGTTTGTACATGTGAATGCTTCATTCATATTTATGCAGACCTGGACTTCTTGCTATAACCATTCTTTATGATGCTTGTATCGCCATTTACCATTCATGCTTGCTTATCTCCATACATGCAAATTGGCTTGGCCATGCACCACTTGAACTTGATTGTCTTGCTTCTTTAGCTTGACTATGTAATCTGCATGATCACTGCTTTGTCCCTTCTTGCTGATTTGAACTTGATGTACCCTCTTGTTGTTATATTGCTTGACCATATTCTTTCTGTAATTGGTTTTGTACTTTGCCATTCTTCCTTTTGCTGCACCACACTTGATGTTATGAACCTAACCATCTTTTCATTTGTATTGCCGCCATATGTTGTTTTGAACTGTGCTACTTCTTTGATGTTTGTATTCATGCTACTTTTTGGTGTTGAGCCACTTTGCTAAGTTGTACCAGTGAATGTTGCCACCTGATTTGAACTATGCTGCTTCATGGATTGTATCTTGACTTTTGATTTTGGGTCATGATTTGCTCTGTTGACTTTATTTCTTGGACTTGTATTCGATTGTCCCATTGTTGATTGTGCACTGGGTCGAGACGGTCCATGTGGCCACTCCTCAGTCGTACACTGATCGGCGAGGTAGTGCACACGTGTATGCATGTGTACATGCAGCTATCAGACGATATTTTCTTGTTCCTGCATGTCGGACAAAGTCCAGAAAAATGTTGAGAAACACACCGTAATTCTGAGGCAAATAAAATTTTAAAAATATTTATTTATTATATATTTATTTGTTTTTGTTTAATTTTATTTTTGTTGCAGTCTACTGTGTGTGTTTTATGTGACAGGTATGAAGACAGGACTTGACTGAAGGCTGTGAAGGCAGAAGATGGAAGACAGTGGAAAAAAAGTGTCAATATATAAGAGTGTCTCTATATGTGAATGTAAATGTAGTTGTATAGAGTGAGTGACAGATTTGTCGAATAAAATGTAGTATGTCAAATAGTGGAGTTGTAAAAGATGTACTTTCTGATATTGAAATAAAATATTTTTATTTAAATAAAATACTGTGTGATTGTTTAAATTTCTGTACAGTTATATTTTATTTAAATAGAAATACTATATTTCTGTTTGTTGTGTAGTAAAACAACACATTCAATAATAAAATATATTTGGTTGTTATTGTTTGCGAACAAATTAAAAAGTTGTAAACAACTGTAAAATCCGTTCGGCTTTCCTAAACAACAAGGATTGTTGTAGAGGGTGTCGAACTCTGGGACAAAAAATATTTTAATTAATAAATCCAATCAAGTTATTCCAGGATTTTGATTGATTGAAAACACAGAAAGTAACAGTAAATAAAAAGAGAGATTTATATAATAAGAGAAAGCAATTAGGGGATAATGACATAGATTGGATTCACACTCATCAATAGCCAACAAATAAATATAGATCTAATTCATGTTTCTGTCACTAACATGAATCAACGATAATTAGGTTCTTAGAAACAAATAAGTAAAAAACGACAAGCATAGCCTATGCAGGAGCTGAGCTCTTAAACAACCATAGGCTATCAGGACAGATTCACCAATTAATTTCTAAAACCCTAAAATTAGATCTAAGTCTGATAATTGTTAGATCGAACACGAATATACCCTGTGAAGGAGCATAGCTCTTAAACGACACAGAATATGAAGGTTCAGATCTAACCCTTGATTCAGATCCAGATCTACATATATAACGTCCTCATCTATTGGCTATGTGATTCATGTTGAATCATATCTACTAGCGTCATCACCCCCTAATCAAAGGGGATTAGCTAGACATAGCTAAAGAAGAAGAGAAAAAGAAAATAACAGACATTAACATAAATAAAATAAAATAACAACTAAGAGAAAGGGAGAAGAGTTTTATTCCAAGAAGAGAATTACAGAATAAAACTAAGTGTGTTTTTTCAATGAATGAGATAAAGTGTATTTATAGTTGATATGACAAAGGCTACTTGGAAAATTCCATAATGTGGGACTAAAGAATTAGCCCAACTAACACATAAGCTAGTGTGAACGCAACTGTAGAGTGAGAGGCCTTGCAAATGAGCTAATGTGAACGCAATATGAGTCTTTATTGAGCCAAATCTACCCAACTGAACTCTATTTGCAACCATTCTTCAAGCTTTAAACTCTTCAAGCTTTAGTAATTTCAACTTCACTTTTTTAAAGCAAATTCTTCATGCTTTATCCATCAAATGCTCTAAACCAAGCTTTTTATCAACAATCTGAAAACACAGCTATAAATACACAATATTAATTATTTTAAATAGAAAACTAGATAAATTAGCAGATAAAATATACACATTTACGTGTATATCAAATACCCCCACACTTATCTTTTTATTCGTCCTCGAATAAACTAAACTAAGATATGTCACACTTTCGTAGGAAACACGATTGCATTTAGCGTATGCAACAAGCCGTTAAACCTCTGGGTGTCCCCGAGTGTTGTCTCTTGAGGGTTTTCAGTGGATACTACCCACAAAATCCAAAGCGTCTTAAGTACGCAGATTAATCAAACAATATATTTAAGGTCTTTCACATTCCAAGGATTTCACCTAACTTCAATAATAACGGTTTAGCCCCAAATTGTCCATCCCATAATTGGTGCAAAAATGAATAAAAATTTTCAAGCTGAATCATAATTCCTTGATAACACTGTAATTGTCTTGAAGGTTAGGAGCGTGGTGTCAACCAAAGTTCTACACATCGACAATGTGCACCCAATCATTTATTCAACTTTTTTTTTGAATAACTTTGCACTAGTGTAACTGCAATATATTGGATGTGAGTTATGTATAGATGAAGGAGAATTTTGTAAGTTCTAAAAATATTCTAGATAAGAGGGCAAGTGTATTAGTTAAACTTCAGGCTACATAAGATAAAGTAATACTAAGGCAAATATGAACAATTTTATTTCCTTTCATCTCCTCTACTACAATCCTCAATTCCAAGTACGGTATAATTGATGTGGATGGAATGGAATTGAATGCTTTATAGTCAAGAATGATGAATGACTATTTTATTCAGAGAGACTCTATTTAATTCTTTTTTTTTTCTTTTTTATTTTTTTTATTTTGCATGATGAATGATGAATGGAGATGGAATGGAATGAAGTCATACATTATTTCATTTGATTCCTCCTCTACTAAACCAACACTTCATGAAAGGAAAGTTTAGTGCCCTAGTTACTCTACTTCTATAACCCTAATTCAACACACAAGTCTGGGTTGATGTTATACAAAAAGCTGAAAGGAATGATAAGCAAAGTTTCGTAAGATAGATAACCCATATAAAATAACATGTGGTATATGGTTATCCTACCTTAAAACAAGTACAGAGTGGGTGGTGTAATATTGGTATAAATGGTGACTTTTTGACCTTTAAACAAAGGTTCTTGAGTATACCAATATAAGATAAACTTGTCGAAACACGGATGTAAATCGACTAAAACTTGGGTTTGAATAATGTGGGGTATCGAAGAAGAACGCTACAATGAGTCATTTCTCCTTAAGTGGGCCAAGTGGATTTAGAACTTATGATTTTGAAAATTTGAGTGGAAAAGAAAATATTATGCGTGAAAACGAACTCAGAAAATCCAACAAATGTAAGTGCAAAATCATTATTATTTGATTTTTTTTTTTTTTTTGATTTTTTTTACTTGCACATTCTAACATGTATAACATGGGTCGACACGCTTACTCCAGAACACGACTAACGTCTGCACAGTCTCAAGCTAGCATCTTAAATAGACACATTACAACTCAATGAATAGATAATGTTCATTCCCATCACCCAACAATTCAACTTATCAAACAAGAACCAAGGTGTTATTTATGAATTTAAGTTAATCCTTGTTCAATGAATGACCTAGTTCATAAAATTTGATTACTGATGTAATGTAAATTTCCCCCCACACTTGAGTGTGACTGTGTCCTCACAGTCGTTAATCAGACATATCTTAGTGAAAGGGAAATAAAATAAGAGGGTCAGCATGACTTACCGGGTACACATGCAGAAAATAAGCAGTCATCAAATATATGAACCGGACCTCAATGGACCAATGGATCAGCCTCATTAAGATTGTGAGACATAGCTTAAGCAATGAAAACCAAATCATAAAGGATTTTATATGTGTCAAATTTGAAAAAACAAATTTTGTTTTTTCAAAAGTTTGAGTTGCTAATTTTATAATTTTGAGCTTACAATTGATCCTAAAATCGAATTGAATTTTTGTAGCAATGAAAGAGAGGTCATCAAGCTGGGGTTCAGTAAAAGTTTTAAAAACAAAGCTTGATTTTTTCAGATGGTGTACAAATTGAGAGACGTGTGAATCACTCTCACCCCCACACTTGTTTTGAGAAATAATGTTCAGTTTTGTTTTGATATTGGAAATTTTGTTGACTAAAGGTTTATTCATAAACCTAAAGTTAAAACCAAACAAGTGAATTTTCAGTAAATTTCGAAATCGTGTTCTCTCAAAAACCGTGTTATTCCAAAAAGAGTTCATATACTGCAGAAATTTATCATTGAAAAACAAGTGATCATTATGAGGTTTAATTGAAATGATCAAGTCGCAAGGAGTTTCAACAGTTTCAAAAAAAATGTCATTGTGTTTAAGATCACAATCAGCAGTTTCGTTGTTTTCACCCTCAAGAATTTCAAAGTTTTGAAATGTTTCATTTTCATTTTCAGACCCAACAACATTATCGCCAATCAGTTCAAGAAGTTTTTGCTTATCAAAGTTGTCCTCACTTAAACAGTTGTTACCAACTTCATTATTTCTTTCAGATCGACAATCTAAAGTTGCTAAATTTTCAGAATCGGAGAGAGGAAGATCAAATTGAAGATTGATGTCTTCGTTTTCAGGAGAATTTGAATTCAAATCAATTATAGAGTTTTCAGCAAATTCACTGAGATTTTCATCAATTTCAAAAGTTGTTAGTTGTAGATCGCCGATTATGGTAAAAGGTGGATTATTATTCGAATCGTCACACATTTGAATTTGATTTTGTTTCTCACGAAACTTCAAGTAGTCGTCAATGTCATTTGTTTGTTCAACAAAATCAAATTTATAGTTATTTACATGAGAATTTTCAAGTTGAAATTGTTGAGAACAAAAGTTTTCACAAGCACCACAATTGAAATTATTCCCATTGCCAAAATCATTTGAAAATTAATTTACATTTCCATTTTGAATTTGAAATTCATTTTGGAGTTCAAAACTGAATTGACAAGGGTTATAATCAAAATCATTGGAATTTGAAGGTGAAATCGGATTTTGATTATTTCCAAAACTTTCACTTGAATCGTTGCACATGTATGAATTACACCATTCATTTATTTCTTGATTTTTTGTATGCTCAATTCAAGTAAAGATTCAATACGTGTTTCAAGAGTTGAGGGTTGATCATCATTTTGAAAATTGGGTGGTGTACAATCAGGAGTATTTTGAAAATTTTGAAAAGTCGGTGCCATAGAATCCAAATTGTTTGTACAAAAGTTGTTATTAAAATATCCATATGAATTTGGTGTAAAATTATATGGATTATATTGATTTTCACAACTATCGTAAAATCCGTCGGAAAAGGGGAATTGGGACATTTTCAAGAAGCTTTTAAAAAAAATTGTTAAAATTAACAAATTCGGATTATATGAATACAAGTCTGGGCCAGGTCCGGACAGGGATTATCAGTGTGCCACGAATCACTGTAGAAACACGACTGAAGGTTTAAGAACCTGTTTGAGTTCTAGACTCTACCGTCCTTAAACACCTCAGAGAGTATCAATCCTAATTGTCAATTTAACGAATATTTTATCATATGAGCTCTGGGGAATCCTCAATTTGATTTCAAAAATAATTTGTTCCATGTTTAAAATTTCCAACCACACATCAACAATCAAAATAATCAATCACAGACAGTTAAAGAATATTAAGTTGCAGAAATAAAATTTTTACAAGCAAGCCGCAGCCCCTGCAGAAGATTTTTACAAGCAGTTTCTATATTTTTCTTTGCAGCAGAGCACCTGTAGTGTTTAGAAAATTTTACAGTGATCGGCATTCCGTCCTATGCAATTGAGTCGCGCTAGCGCGTTCACACCCCACTTGGTGTGCAACCGCTCCAACCCTGAATTGTCTATTGCTTTCAGTTGTTGTCGCCTCCTATTATTTGCTTGACTGCGCTGCGGCACGGGTTCGGGCTAGGAGTCCGAAATTTTTTTTAAGGCCTTTTTCTAATTTCTGCTGTACCTGCTTTCGAAATTTTCCTCAAACTTTTTTTAATAGTATATTGGAGACAAAAGGCTAAGAAAAATCAAAACAAAAATCAAAGGAAATAGAAGACAAAGAAAATGATGATAGGTTAAGTATACAGAACTCACAAGCCAATTCACAAAAATTACCACGCAACCAACTGAATAAATTAAGATACAAATTGAGAACACAAGCCGAATTAACAAAGCCTAAAAGCCCAATCATGAACAATAAGCCAAACTTTTCCTTGCCTAACCTTTTATTTACGAATTGGGGTTTAGTTGAATCTAGCAACTAAGCTTAATACAGGAAGCTAACTTTGTAAACTCAAAACCAAGCCACAAAACGAATGGCTAAAATCCAAAGAAGTACACCACACAAAGGGGCTCAACAGGAATATAAACACCCCAAAACAAAATGCCTCGAAATACTTGTTCGGACTTCAAATCCAAAACAAAGTCTCTGAAATTAAGAGCATTCAAACCCTCAAACAAAATTGCCTCTATTTTTTTTTCGCGATGTCAATCAACTTGGGTTTGAGGTTCGAATTTTAGTTTTAGTAATTGTGATGTGGATGCTTGAACTGTGTTCGAGATCTGATGTTTGAAATCAATTTTGGGTTTCAGCAAGGGTTTGTTTGAAAATTAAGGTATCGAGGAAGAAACAGATCGATGATCAGACCCTGTGTCTGATGTGCGGTTTTGGCAAGAGGGGGATCAGTTTGATTTTGGTCTGTTGAGGTATGTGTTGGTGGAAGCGATGACGGATGGCCTAGGCAAGAACGATTTATGGCAAATTGGGATTTGCGGTATCTGGCTGAAGGGTAAGCACTATTTTGTGATGATGTTATAGGGTTTTGTGGAGTGTGATGATGAAGTGGTGAATGTTGATGCCAGTATGGTTGTTGGTAGTTTGGTAGGGCAGTGGGTGTGGTTGACCTGGTTGATGGTACGAAGGTGATTTTGCTGAGTGTAGGAAAGAAGATGGTGCAGTAGGATGATGCGTGTGTTAGAGTTGGGGATAGGAGATGATGACTAGTGCGATTGGTTGACTGTTCGGATCGGTGGATCTTGGGTTCATGGCTGAGGGGCTGGTCTGGTTCGGAGGTTCTGGGATTTTGATTTCAGTTGATCAAAGGGGCAGTTTGTGCTTGTGGGTTTCACGGTGCCTGGTATGGTCAGAGCAGTTGTTGCAGTGTGGTTTTGTGCGCTAAAAAGAAGTGGTGGACTGTTTGAAATGTTGGTAGCGGTTTGGAAAGTATCTTTTGGACGTGATGAGGTCCTGGGATTTGTGGTAGTTTTGTAGGAAAAAAATTTTGGTGTTGACAGGAGGCAAGAACTTGGTGTTGGAGATGTGGTCTGGAGGATGGTATTGGATTGACTGAATGTCGATGTTTTTTGGCAAATAGAGGAGATGGATGGAGATGTTTGGTTATGAAGAGTCGGGGAAGGAATTGTGGCAGAGAAGGAGTATAAGTAGGAGAAGGAGAAGTGTAAAGAATGGGAAGGGAACAATAAAGAACGGGAAAGAAATTGTAGAGAAAATAAGGAAGGCGATTTTTTTTTATTTGTATGAATTGTAAAACGGAAAGAGATTAGTAGAAAAGTGGAAAGAAATAAGGAAAAACAAGAAACATGTTTTTTTTTAATTATTTCTTGTATGAGAAGAAATATGAAAAAGTAGGAAGAAATTTGAAAAGAAAGGAAAGACTGGGGGAAAACTAGCGGAAAGAAATTGAACAAAAATTAGAAAATGTTTTATTTAGAGGATTTTAGGGAGAAGGACAAACTTTGCATATTTTTTCGTCAAAAGTATGCAAAGTTTGTTATTTAGCCAAAAGTCCACTTTTTAGTGTAAAGGTGGATTTCAGGGGGCCCCGCTGCATTATCCATTTTGCACTAAAAAGTGGACTTTTGGCCAAATAACAAACTTTGCAAACTTTTGGTCAAAAAATATGCTAAGTTTGTCCTTCTCCCTATTTTCCACTTTTATTTATTCCTTATTTGAAAGATTATGGCATCAATGTTTTAATACCCAATCCACCAATCAAGAATTTTTTCCTTTATATGAAAGAAAATACAAGGAAAGCAAAATTAAAGCTAACACGAATTGGAAAATAAAAATATTTTTGTGTTTTTTTATGGAAAATAAAAATTATAACCCGAAGGATTTAAAAATAGAATATTATTTTGGTCCCCGGCAACGGCACCAAAATTTGTTTGCGAACAAATTAAACAGTTGTAAAAAATTGTAAAATCCGTTCGGCTTTCCTAAACAACAAGGATTGTTGTAGAGGGTGTCGAACTCTGGGACTAAAATTATTTTAATTAATAAATCCAATCAAGTTATTCCAGGATTTTGATTGATTGAAAACACAGAAAGTAACAGTAAACAAAAAGAGAGATTTATATAATAAGAGAAAGCAATTAGGGGATAATGACATAGATTGGATTCACACTCATCAATAGCAAACAAATAAATATAGATCTAATTCATGTTTCTGTCGCTAACATGAATCAACGATAATTAGGTTCTTAGAAACAAATAAGTAAATAATGACAAGCATAGCCTATGCAGGAGCTGGGCTCTTAAACAACCATAGACTATCAGGACAGATTCACCAATTAACTTCTAAAACCCTATAATTAGATCTAAATCTGATAATTGTTAGATCGAACACAAATAAACCCTGTGAAGGAGCATAGCTCTTAAATGACACAGAATATGAAGGTTCAGATCTAACCCTTGATTCAGATCCAGATCTACATGTATAAAGTCCTCATCTATTGGCTATGTGATTCATGTTGAATCATATCTATTAGCGTCATCACCCCCTAATCAAAGGGGATTAGCTAGACATAGCTAAAGAAGAAGAGAAAAAGAAAATAACAGACATCAACATAAATAAAATAAAACAACAACTAAGAGAAAGGGAGAAGAGTTTTACTCCAAGAAGAGAATTACAGAATAAAACTAAGTGTGTTTTTTTCAATGAATGGGATAAAGTGTATTTATAGCTGATATGACAAAGGCTACTTGGCAAATTCCATAATGTGGGACTAAAGAATTAGCCCAACTAACGCATAAGCTATTGTGAACGCAGCTGTAGAGTGAAAGGCCTAGCAAACGAGCTAATGTGAACGCAATATGAGTCTTTATTGAGCCAAATCTACCCAACTGAACTCTATTTGCAACCATTCTTCAAGCTTTAAACTCTTCAAGCTTTAGTAATTTCAACTTCACTCTTTTTAAGCAAATTCTTCATGCTTTATCCATCAAATGCTCTAAACCAAGCTTTTTTATCAACAATCTAAAAACACAGCTATAAATACACAATATTAATTATTTTAAATAGAAAACTAGATAAATAAGCGGATAAAATATACACATTTACGTGTATATCAGTTTTCATCAAACAAAAATCATATAATTGTGTATACAACACTGTTATATACAATAATCTCCCTCTTTTGATGATGACAAACAAATAAAAGATTTTGAATGTGTTTGAAACATGAAGTATATCACTCCCCTTATTTGTATGCTCCCCCTACAACTAAGCTTCCCTTATTGATGCATAGATTTGAAAATTTTGAAATAAATTAATCGAACCCAAATTTCAAAATATTCTATAAATGTTTACTCATCCATCAAAATCTTGACCATTCTCCCCCTTTTGTAATCATCAAAAGAATGATAGAAATTAAAATAGTGATGAATATAAACTAGAAATATGAATTCAAATCAAGAGAAAAATATATCGTAAATCTCATTTAATCAAATAAAAATCATAATATTCTTCGAATCAGAAGCAAATTTCACTTTCAGAATGAATGGATATACGGTAGATTTTATAGAATGAGGAGAGTTCAATAAAAATTGAATATTTGAATATGAATTTTAAAGATTTTAAATGTGCTCAAAAATGTGTTAAGCACTTCCAAACCACGCATAGCCCGAAGGTCTTTTAAATGGGGTTAGTAGTAACTTAACTTTATCCTCTCTAATGAGTTCCATCCATGCACAGCTCAAAGGTCTTTTAAGTGAGAATGGAAGCACATAGAGATTAAGATAATTCACTCACGCATAACCGTAAAGACTATCAAATGGGAGTGAATACCAAGGATAAATTTATTTATTATTATTTTTATTATTTTAATTCCAAGAATAATTAGAACTCCCCAAATTAAATAAAACCATGATGAATGACAGAAATATGGTAGATATAGAAGATGGTCGTGAAATAAGCTCTAATTCACAAATATTATACAATCTGTCCAATCATCATGAGATTTAAAATATTCCCTTATGATAAAAAAAAATTATAGTCAATACTCATCACAATTTCAAGAACTGACATAATTTCAATGAGTTCCAAAATAGTTCAAATGATCAATCATTTAACTTTCGAATAACCATTTAAGAATTTCTTAAAAAAATGGATAATGATTAATCAATTTCTATAATTCCCAAATCTAAGCGTAATCGTGAAAATCTATCTTCGGGAAGAGGTTTTGTACAAATATCAGCAAGTTGACAATCAGTTGAAATAAACTCAATACAAATATCTTCTCGTGAAATGTGATCTCTAATAAAATGGTGTCTCACATCTATGTGTTTAGTGCGTGAATGGTGAACAGGATTACTAGACAAATCTATAGCACTTTTACTATCACATTTTAGTGGTACTTTTTTATAAATTAGACCAAAATCTGAAAGAGTTTGCATCATCCATAATATTTGTGTACAACAACTTCCTAAAGCAATGTATTCGGCCTCAGTTGTGGATAGAGCAACACAATTTTGTTTTCGACTTGACCATGAAACTAATGAATGTCCTAGCATAAAACAAGTTCCACTAGTGCTTTTTCTATCCACAAGGGATCCAGCATAATCGGCATCAGAATATCCAGTCAATTTAAAATTATTGCATGCAGGGTACCATAACCCAAATTTGTGTGTGTGCAAAAGATAGCTCAATATTCTTTTTGTGGATTTTAAGTAAGATTCTTTTGGATTAGACTGAAAGCGGGCACATAAACAAACAACAAACATAATATCAGGCCTAGATGCGGTGAGATAAAGAAGTGAACCAATTATTCCATGATATTTTTTCTGATCAACTGCAACTCCTTTCTCATCTTTGTCAAGCTTGGTTGAAGGACTCATCGGTGATCTGAGTGGTTTTGCATTTTCTAGTCCAAATCTTTTCAGCAATTCAGCAATGTATTTTGTTTGTGATATGAAAATGCCCTTGGTGCTTTGTTTGATTTGAAATCCAAGGAAGTATTTCAATTCACTTACTAAGCTCATTTCGAATTTATCCTGCATGACTTTTTCAAATTTCTCACATAGACGATCATTAGTAGCACCATATATAATATCATCAACATAAATTTGAACTATTAAAAAATCTTCACCTTCATGTAATAGAAATAATGTCGTGTCAGCACTACCCTTTTTAAAACCGTTTTCCAAAAGATATGCACTTAAACAATCATACCATGCTCTAGGTGCTTGTTTAAGACCATATAATGCTTTTTCAAGTTTATACACATGATTTGGAAATTCATGACTTTCAAAACCAGAGGTTTGTTCAACAAAAACTTCTACATTCAGTTCTCCATTTAAAAACGCACTTTTTACGTCCATTTGTTTAAGTTTGAAACCTTTGTAACATGCAAAACTGAGCAAAATTCTAATGGCTTCTAACCTAGCTACTGGTGCAAATGTCTCATCAAAATCAATACCTTCAATTTGATTATATCCTTTTGCAACCAACCTAGCTTTGTTTCTAATTACATTTCTGGATTCATCAAGTTTATTTTTGAACACCCATTTAGTTCTACTACTGGATAGTCATTTGGTCTAGGAACTAATTTCCAAACTTTACTCCGCTCAAATTGATTAAGTTCTTCTTGCATTGCTAAGATCCAACTTTCATCATTAAGTGCAATTTCAACATTTTTAGGTTCGGTTTCATAGATAAAACAGCTGTGAATACAAAAAGCACGGATATCTTTATTAAATGATGAACGAGTTCGTATACCTGCCGTTGGATTTCCTATTACCAATTCTGGAGGATGGTTGGCTTTGAATTTCAATTTCTCAGCTTCAAATGTTTGTTTTGTGGGATCATCACTGCCAGTCTTTTCTTTGCTATTTCCTTTTTCACCTTCATATGTAATTCCCTCATCGTTTTTCTCTTTGTCCACCATATCCAGATCTGATTCATCAAATTTCACATTTATGGTTTCTATAATAGTTTTTGATCGTTTGTTGAAGATTCGATAAGCCTTGCTTCTTGAAGAGTAACCCATGAAAATTTCCTCATCTGCTTTTGACTCAAACTTTCCAAGTTGATCACCTGTATTAAGAAGATAACAAGGGCACCAAAAACTCTAAAATATGAAATGTTAGGCTTTCTGTCAAACCACAATTCATAGGACATTTTGTTAAGTATTGGTCTAATCATTACTCTGTTCATTACATGGCAGAATGTATTAACTGCCTCTGCCCAAAAAGTCAAAGGCAATTTATATTCACTTATCATAGATCTAGCCAATTCCTGTAACGTACGATTTTTCCTTTCGACTACCCCATTTTGTTGGGGGTGTTCGAGGAGCAGAAAATTCGTGTTTAAAACCATTCTCTTCACAAAACTTTTCAAAATCCAAATTTTCAAATTCACCACCGTGATCACTTCTTAAAGTTTTTATTGAAACACCTTTTTCATTTTGAACGAGTTTTGCAAACTTTGAAAAGTAATCAAAAGTATCGGATTTTTTGGCTAGAAAATAAACCCATGTAAATCTAGAATAATCATCAACCAATACATAACAATAATGTTTTCCATTTAAGCTAGCAATTTCATTTGGTCCAAATAAATCCATGTGAATCAATTCAAGTACCCTATTTGTACTAACAACATTTTTAGGGTGAAATGATGATCGACTGAATTTTCCCATAGTACAAGATTTGCACACTTTGTTACTTTTATATTTCTAATGTGGTAGTCCCCTTACTAATTCTTTTGATTCAAGTTTTTCTAAGAGACTCATACTAGTGTGACCCAATCTCCTATGCCATAAGAAAACTTCTTCATCTGTAGCTACTAGACATCATGAGAGAGTTAAATCATCAAATGAGAGCATATAAACATTTCCTTTTCTTTTTCCCGTGAACACAATATTGTTAGTGGATTTTTCAATAATTTTGCAAGATTCACTATCAAATATCACACTCATCCCTTTGTCACATAGTTGGCTTATGGAAATGAGATTGTGACGCAAGTTTTCAACATATAAAACATCTGTTAAGGAGAAAGTACTATTACCTACTTTACCTTTACAAATAATTTTACATTTTATGTTATCGCCCACTATCACACTTCCAACTTTATGTTTATCGAGGCTAAGGAACTTTGATTTATCTCCTGTCATATGTTTGGAACAACCTGAATCCAAGTACCATTCTTGTTGCTCCTTAGCCCGCCAACATACCTACACACGAGAAGAAGAGAATGACATAGAGAAACTCATAGGTCTAATAAAATTAGTAACTGAAAATTTTTGATTTGAACAACAGATCCTTTTGGGATCCAAATTTATTAAGACTTACCAATTCCAAATCTGTAACAATTGCTTGTCAACACTTTTGGAACCCATACTTGTATGAATTTTTTGTATTGTTCTTACTTTCACATTTCATAGCTATGTCCAATTTTTCCACATTTTATACATTTAGGAAAAACACTTCCACCCTTCGCATTATTATTCATATTAATGTGTATTTTCCCGAATCCTAATCCTTTTCTATTGTTTGCATATAATTGATTTCCAAGAAGCATTCTAAATGACTTTTCTCCTTTTGAAAACTTGCTCAATGTTATTTCAAGATTTTTTACTTTGGTTTTAAGTGCTGCATTTTCATCTACAAGAGAGGTGCATCTGTTGATGAAATTCTTTCTTTTTATGCCATCACTTTCTTTTAAAGCCAGGTGTTCTTGTTTCAATTTTTCAAAATTTGCTTTAAATTCTATTTGCTCTTGTTTTAAAGACTTACAGTTTTTACAATCAAGATTTGTCACTTTTTCAAGCTCAATTTCTAACCTGTTGTTTTCGTGAACCAGTTTTAACCTATCAGATTTTAGTTTCTTAACTTTTAGTTCAAGAGAATCAACGGTTTTGGTAAGTTCATGACACATTAAAATTAAATCTTTGTAAGGGTAGTTTGGTACCTCAGTGGAATCTTCCTCGCTACTTTCTGAGTCTGACTGTGCCATAAGGCATAAATTGGCTTCCTCTTTATCACTGTCAGAGTCTTCTTCCTCTCCTTCGTCATTGTCCCATGTAGCTGCAAAAGCTTTCTTTTTCTTCTTCTTTTTTCTGTCTTTCTGAAGTAGTGGACAATTTGGTTTGATATGACCTGGTTTATTGCAGTTGTAGCATATGACTTCATCGTTTGAGTTGTCTGAATTCTTGGATTTGTTGGATTTTGAATTCTTCTTTCGTGACTTGAATTTCTTGTTAGACCACTTTTTAAGAACCATAGCCAATTCTTTAATGGGATTCTCGGCTTCATCATTACTTTCAACAGTGTTGTTTAGAGCAATTATCTTTTTCTTCGATTCTGAATCATCACATCCTTCTTTGGCTTTTAACTCCATTTCATAAGCGATCAAGTTTCCAGTCAACTCTTCTATTCTCAACTTACTTAAATCTTTTGATTCTTGAATGGCCGTTACTTTGGCTTCAAAGTTCATTGGTAGTACTCTCAGTATTTTACGTATTAATTCCACTTTAGTGTAGACTTTACCAAGAGACCTTGCATTATAAATGAGTGTTGGGAATCGACCATAGATCTCTTTTATATCTTCGTCTTTATGCATCGTGAAATTTTCATATTCGTTGCAGAGTAGTGTGAGACGTGATTCCCTGACTTGAGATGTCCCTTCATGTGTAACTTCCAAAGTATGCCAAATTTCCTGCGCAGTTGAACAGTGAGATATACGGTTAAATTCAGTTTTATTAAGAGCACAAATTAAAGCGTTCATTGTTTTGGCATCAGTTGAGAATAATTTTTTATCATTAGCATCCCACTTATCTTTTGGCTTAGGAATTTCAATATCATTAATAATCGTAACGGGAGGTTTGTAGCCTATTTCAACAATATCCCATACATCATAATCAACTGAACTTAAGTAAATTTTCATCCTAGCTTTCCAATAGGCATAATCGGTTCCATTAAACATTGGCGACCTAGCTATGGACTGACCCCCAGAAAAGGCGTTATTAGATAGATTCATGACTCTAGAGTTAAAAATACCTGCTTTGATACCACTTGTAGGATCTGAATTTACCCTGGGGGGGTGAATAGGGTTTATAATTTTAAAATAAAAAAAAATCATAGAATAATTGCAGAAAGAAATAAAATCACACACAGAAAATACCCAGCTTCGGCAAAACTATGACTACTGCTGCATTCAAGGTTTCTACTTGGAATTATAAACAATCTCTTCGCTTACTGACTCTTGTAAACTCACGACCTTCGCTCCCGACTGTTTAAACCCTACGCTCAAGACCTTGACACAACTCGATCTGTTAAGTTGTGATTTTTCCAACTACAAACACTAGTAGTTATTGACCCTAAGGATGGAACTTGAAATTAAAAAAAACATAAAGAGAAAATAACCCTAGGAGTTAGAGTTAAGGGTCATCCCCTTTTATAAAATAATAGTCGGCTTCTCTTTAATTAGGTTGACCCGTTCACTTTTCTCCTGCGAATTGAAAATGGCGGTGCTAGGGTTTCTGTTATCCTCCCAAATTGATTCGTGATGATCGATTTTGCTAAGGAATTCCTCTATAGATTTGTTTCCTTTGAAGCACCTCTCCTTCGATCGGTTTCCCCCTTGGATAATGAATGAAATCCTCGGTGAGTACTTTGAGTTGAAATGATTTTTTTGAATTATTGTTGGATAATTTTGATTTATCTTCTATGTACCCTGATGTCAATGATGATTGTGTATTTATAGGGTTTTTTAAACCCTAAAATCTCTGATTCTAGACGATTCATGGGCCTTGAATTGTTCTTAAGTTTTGGGTTTCTACTTTGAATTTGTCCTCCGAAACTCGCTTTGATTTGATTTTTGCTGTATATTCTGAAATAAGTATTGATTTCTATTATCTTCTAGAACTTTGAATCGGTCTTTCAATTTAAAAAATAACTTGCATGTTATTTTAATTTGTAAAGTCCTTGCCAAGCTTGAAAATATCAGTTTAGCCTTTCCTTTGTATTACTTTCTTTCTCACATGACTAGTTCAACTGATTTATGCATGCTTTGATAAGAACAGATGTTGTACTTGATCCCTTGATTACAATGTTAATTTGTGGCACCCTTGATTGATGCCTTTATCACTTATTTGCTGTAAAAAATTGAAATCGATTTTCACTTGCAAAAATGATGCCGTGTTTATTGTTAATTCCACTAATACGGATTACTGACTTTCTGGAAATCGTTAAAGACTTGTTTGAAAAAGATTGAGTATATTCCTGCCATTCTCCATTGTTTTGCACTTGCAAATAAGAATTTCTTCCCTGTTTTGTTGCATTTCACATGTGATTTCATTAGAAACCATCCCATCAAAAACGTACTGTCAAAACCGGGAATATTGCTTGTGTATGTTCTGTTTGAATATGTACTATGAGTACTCAACACACATGTGCACATATAAGCATTATCACATTGCCACATATTGTCTTATAGTTGAATGTTGCACTTCTACATTCTGTAGTTAGGTCTCCATGTATATTTGTTGAGATCAATTTCACTTGGATATGTAATGTTTCTTCTATGCTTTGTATGTGAATGCTTCATTCACATTTATGCAGACCTGGACTTCTTGCTATAACCATTCTTTATGACGCTTGTATCTTCATTTACCATTCATGCTTGCTTATCTCCATACATGCAAACTGGCCAGGCCATGCACCACTTGAACTTGATTGTCTTACTTCTTTAGCTTGACTATGTAATCTGCATGTTCACTGCTTTGTCCCTTCTTGCTGATTCGAACTTGATGTACCCTCTTGTTGTTATATTGCTCGACCATATTCTTTATGTAATTGTTTTGGTACTTTGCCATGCTTCCTTTTGCTGCACCACACTTGATGTTATGAACCTGACCATGTTTTCGTTTGTATTGCTGCCATATGTTGTTTTGAACTGTGCTACTTCTTTAATGTTTGTATTCATGCTACTTTTTGGTGTTGAGCCACTTTGCTAAGTTGTACCTGTGAATGTTGCCACCTGATTTGAACTATGCTGCTTCATGGATTGTATCTTGACTTTTGATTTTGGGTCATGATTTGCTGTGTTGACTTTATTTCTTGGACTTGTATTCGATTGTCCCATTGTTGATTGTGCACTAGGTCGAGATGATCCATGTGACCACTTCTCAGTCGTACACTGATCGGCGAGGCAGTGCACACGTGTATGCACGTGCGTACATGCAGCCATCAGACGAGATTTTCTTGTTCCTGCATGTCAGACAAAGTTTAGAAAAATGATGAGAAACACACCGTAATTCTGAGGCAAATAAAATTTTAATTTTTTTATTTATTTGTTTTTATTTAATTTTATTTTTGTTGCAATCTACTGTGTGTGTGTTTCTTGTGACAGGTATGTAGACAGGACTTGACTGAAGGCTGTGAAGGCAGAAGATGGAAGACAGAAGACAGTGGAAAAAAAGTGTCAATGTATAAGAGTGTCTCTATATGTATGTAAATGTAGTTGTATAGAGTGAGTGATAGAGTTGTAGAATGAAATGTAGTATGTCAAATAGTGGAGTTGTAAAAGATGTACTTTCTGATATTGAAATAAAATATTTTTATTTAAATAAAAATTGTGTAATTGTTTAAATTTCTATACAGTTATATTTTATTTAAATAGAAATACTATATTTCTGTTTGTTGTGTAGTAAAACAACACATTCAATAATAAAATATATTTGGTTGTTATCATCAATCAAAAATCATATAATTGTGTATACAACACAGTTATATACAACAATCTCCCCCTTTGGATGATGACAAACAAATAACAGATTTTGAATGTGTTTGAAACATGAAGTATATTACTCCCCCTATTTTTATGCTCCCCCTACGACTAAGCTTCCCTTATTGATGCATCGATTTGAAAATTTTGAAATAAATTAATCAAACCCAAATTTCAAAATATTCTATAAATGTTTACTCATCCATCAAAATCTTGACCATTCTCCCCCTTTTGTAATCATCAAAAGAATGACAGAAATTAAAACAGTGATGAATATAAACTAGAAATATGAGTTCAAATCAAGAGAAAAATATATCGTAAATCTCATTTAATCAAACAAAAATCACAATATTCTTTGAATCAAAGCAAATTTCACTTTCATAATGAATGGATATATGGTGGATTTTATAGAATGAGGAGAGTTCAATAAAAATTGAATATTTGAATATGAATTTTAAAGATTTTAAATGTGCTCAAAAATATGTTAAGCACTTCCTAACCACGCATAGCCCAAAGGTCTTTTAAATGGGGTTAGTAGTAACTTAACTTTATCCTCTCTAATGAGTCCCATCCATGCACAGCCCAATGGTCTTTTAAGTGAGAATGGAAGCACATAGAGATTAAGGTAATTCACCTACGCATAACCGCGAGGACTTTTAAATGGGAGTGAATAACAAGGATAAATTTATTTATTATTATTATTATTATTTTAATTCCAAGAATAATTAGAACTCCCCAAATTAAATAAAACCATGATGAATGACAGAAATATGGTAGATATAGAAGATGGTCGTGAAATAAGCTCTAATTCACAAATATTATAAAATCTGTCCAATCATCATGAGATTTAAAACATTTCCTTGTGATAAAAAAATATTATAGTCAATACTCATCACAATTTCAAGATCTGACATAATTTCAATGAGTTCCAAAATAATTCAAATGATCAATCATTTAACTTTCGAATAACCATTTAAGAATTTCTTAAAAAAATGGATAATGATTAATCAATTTCTATAATTCCCAAATCTAAGCGTAATCGTGAAAATCGATCTTCGGGAAGAGGTTTTGTAAAAATATCAACAAGTTGTCAATCAGTTGAAATAAACTCAATACAAATATCTTCTCGTGAAATGTGATCTCTAATAAAATGGTGTCTCACATCTATGTGTTTATTGCATGAATGGTGAACATGATTATTAGACAAACCTATAGCACTTTTACTGTCACATTTTAGTGGTACTTTTTTTATAAATTAGACCAAAATCTAAAAGAGTTTGCATCATCCATAATATTTGTGCACAACAACTTCCTAAAGCAATATATTCGGCCTCAGTTGTGGATAGAGAAACACAATTTTGTTTTCGACTTAACCATGAAACAAATGAATGTCCTAGCATAAAAGAGTTCCACTAGTGCTTTTGCTATCCACAAGGGATCCAGCATAATCGGCATCAGAATGTCCAGTCAATTTAAAATTATTGCATGCAGGGTACCATAACCAAATTTATGTGTGTGCAAAAGATATCTCAATATTCTTTTTGTGGCTTTTAAGTGAGATTCTTTTGGATTAGACTGAAAGCGTGCATGTAAACAAACAGCAAACATAATATCAGACCAAGATGCGGTGAGATAAAGAAGTGAACCAATTATTCCATGATATTTTTTCTGATCAACTGCAACTCCTTTCTAGTCTTTGTCAAGCTTGGTTGAAGGACTCATCGGTGATTTGAGTGGTTTTGCATTTTCTAGACCAAATCTTTTCAGCAATTCAGCGATGTATTTTGTTTGTGATATGAAAATGCCCTTGGTGCTTTGTTTGATTTGAAATCCAAGGAAGTATTTCAATTCACCTACTAAGCTCATTTCGAATTTATCCTGCATGACTTTTTCAAATTTCTCACATAGACGATCATTAGTAGCACAATATATAATATCATCAACATAAATTTGAACTATTAAAAAGTCTTCACCTTCATGTAATAGAAACAATGTCGTGTCAGCACTACCCTTTTTAAAACCATTTTCCAAAAGATATGCACTTAAACAATCATACCATGCTCTAGGTGCTTGTTTAAGACCATATAATGCTTTTTCAAGTTTATACACATGATTTGGAAATTCATGACTTTCAAAACCAGGGGGTTGTTCAACAAAAACTTCTTCTTTTAGTTCTCCATTTAAAAACGCTCTTTTTACGTCCATTTGTTTAAGTTTGAAACCTTTATAACATGCAAAACTGAGCAAAATTCTAATGGCTTCTCACCTAACTACTGGTGCAAATGTCTCATCAAAATCAATACCTTCAATTTGATTATATCCTTTTGCAACCAGCCTAGCTTTGTTTCTAATTACATTTCAGGATTCATCAAGTTTATTTTTGAACACCCACTTAGTTCTACTACTGGATAGTCATTTGGTCTAGGAACTAATTTCCAAACTTTATTCCGCTCAAATTGATTAAGTTCTTCTTGCATTGCTAAGATCCAACTTTCATCATTAAGTGCAATTTCAACATTTTTAGGTTCGGTTTCAGAGATAAAACAGCTATGCATACAAAAAGCACAGATATCTTTATTAAATGATGAACGAGTTCGTATACCTGCCGTTGGATTTCCTATTACCAATTCTGGAGGATGGTTGGCTTTGAATTTCAATTTCTCACCTTCAAATGTTTGTTTTGTTGGATCATCACTGCCTGTCTTTTCTTTGCTATTTCCCTTTTCACCTTCATATGTAATTCCCTCGTCGTTTTTCTCTTTGTCCACCATATCCAGATTTGATTCATCAAATTTCACATTTATTGTTTCTACAATAGTATTTTATCGTTTGTTGAAGATTCAATAAGCCTTGCTTCTTGAAGAGTAACCCATGAAAATTCCCTCATCTGCTTTTGACTCAAACTTTCCAAGTTGATCACCTGTATTAAGAAGATAACAAGGGCACTGAAAAACTCTAAAATATGAAATGTTAGGCTTTCTGTCATCCCACAATTCATTGGACGTTTTGTTAAGTATTGGTCTAATCATTACTCTGTTCATTACATGGCAGAATGTATTAACTGCCTCTGCCCAAAAAGTCAAAGGCAATTTATATTCACTTATCATAGACCTACCCAATTCCTGTAATGTACGATTATTCCTTTCGACTACCCCATTTTGTTGGGGTGTTCGAGGAGCAGAAAATTCGTGTTTAAAACCATTCTTTTCACAAAACTTTTCAAAATCCAAATTTTCAAATTCACCACCGTGATCACTTCTTAAAGTTTTTATTGAAACACCTTTTTTCATTTTGAACGAGTTTTGCAAACTTTGAAAAGTTATCAAAAGTTTCAGATTTTTTGGCTAGAAAATAAACCCATGTAGATCTAGAATAATCATCAATCAATACATAACAATAACGTTTTCCATTTAAGCTAGCGATTTCATTTGGTCCAAATAAATCCATGTGAATCAATTCTAGTACCCTATTTGTACTAACAACATTTTTAGGGCGAAATGATGATCGACTGAATTTTCCCATAGTACAAGATTTGCACACTTTGTTACTTTTATATTTCTGATGTGGTAGTCCCCTTACCAATTCTTTTGATTCAAGTTTTTCTAAGAGACTCATACTAGCGTGACCCAATCTCCTATGCCATAAGAAAACTTCTTTATCTGTAGCTACTAGACATCGTGAGAGAGTTAAATCATCAAATGAGAGCGTATAAACGTTTCCTTTTCTTTTTCCCGTGAACACAATATTGTTAGTGGATTTTTCAATAATTTTGCAAGATTCATTATCAAATATCACACTCATCCCTTTGTCACATAGTTGGCTTATGGAAATGAGATTGTGATGCAAGTTTTCAACATATAAAACATCAATTAAGGAGAAAGTACTATTACCTACTTTACCTTTACTGATAATTTTACATTTTCTGTTATCGCCCATTATCACATTTCCACCTTTATGTTTATCGAGCCTAAGGAACTTTGATTTATCTCCTATTATATGTTTGGAACAACCAGAATCCAAGTACCATTCTTGTTGCTCCTTAGCCCGCCAACATACCTACACACGAGAAGAAGAGAATGACCTAGAGAAACTCATAGGTCTTATAAAATTAGTAACTGAAAAATTTTGATTTTGAACAACAGATCCTTTTGGAATCCAAATTTGTTTAGACTTACCAATTCCAAATCTGTAACAATTGCTTGTCAACCCTTTTGGAACCCATACTTGTATGAATTTTTTATTATTGTTCTTACTTTCACATTTTTCATAGCTATGTCCAATTTTTCCACATTTTATACATTTAGGAAAAACACTTCCACCCTTTGCATTATTATTCAAATTAATGTGTGTTTTCACGAATTCTAATCCTTTTCTATTGTTAGCATATAATTGATTTCCAAGAAGCATTCTAAATGACTTTTCTCCTTTTGAAAACTTGCTCAATGTTATTTCAAGATTTTTTACTTTGGTTTTAAGTGCTGCATTTTCATCTACAAGTGAGGTGCATCTGTTGATGAAATTCTTTCTTTTTGTGCCATCACTTTCTTTTAAAGCCGAGTGTTCTTGTTTCAACTTTTCAAAATTTGCTTTAAATTCTATTTGATCTTGTTTTAAAGACTTACAGTTTTTACAATCAAGATTTGTCACTTTTTCAAGCTCAGTTTCTAACCTATTGTTTTCATGAACCAGTTTTAACCTATCAGATTTTAGTTTCTTAACTTTTAGTTCAAGAGAATCAACGGTTTTGGTATGTTCATGACACATTAAAATTAAATCCTTGTAAGAGTAGTTTGGTACCTCAGTGGAATCTCCCTCGCTACTTTCTGAGTCTAACTGTGCCATAAGGCATAAATTGGCTTCCTCTTTATCACTGTCAGTGTCTTCTTCCTCTCCTTCTTCATCATCCCATGTAGCTGCAAAAGCTTTCCTTTTCTTCTTCTTTTTTCTGTCTTTCTGAAGTAGTGGACAATTTGGTTTGATATGACCTGGTTTATTGCAGTTGTAGCATATGACTTCATCGTCTGAGTTGTCTGAATTCTTGGATTTGCTGGGTTTTGAATTCTTCTTTTGTGACTTGAATTTCTTGTTAGACCACTTTTTAAGAACCATAGCCAATTCTTCAATGGGATTCTCGGCTTCATCATTCTTTCAACAGTGATGTTTAGAGAAATTATCTTTTTCTTCGATTCTGAATCATCGCATCCTTCTTTGGCTTTTAACTCCATTTCATAAGCAATCAAGTTTCCAATCAACTCTTATATTCTCAACTTACTAAAATCCTTTGATACTTGAATGGTCGTTACTTTGGCTTCAAATTTCATTGGTAGTACTCTCAGTATTTTACGTATTAATTCCACTTCAGTGTAGACTTTACCAAGAGCCCTTGCATTATAAATCAGTGTTGAGAATCGACCATACATCTCTTTTATATCTTCATCTTTATGCATTGTGAAATTTTCATATTCGTTGCAGAGTAGTGCAAGACGAGATTCCTTCACTTGAGATGTCCCTTCATGTGTAACTTCCAAAGCATGCCAAATTTCCTGCGTAGTTGAACAGTGAGATATACGGTTAAATTCAGTTTTATCAAGAGCACAAATTAAAGCATTCATTGCTTTGGCATCAGTTGAGAATAATTTTTTATCATTAGCATCCCACTTATCTTTTGGCTTAGGAATTTCAATATCATTAATAATCCTAACGTGAGGTTTGTAGCCTATTTCAACAATATCCCATACATCATAATCAACTGAACTTAAGTAAATTTTCATCTTAGCTTCCAATAGGCATAATCGGTTCCATTAAACATTGGTGGCCTAGCTATGGACTGAACCTCAGAAAAGGCGTTATTAGATAGATTCATGACTCTAGAGTTAAAAATATCTGCTCTGATACCACTTGTAGGATCTGAATTAACCCTAGAGGGGGGATGAATAGGTTTTATAAATTTAAAATAAAAAAAATCACAGAATAATTGCAGAAAGAAATAAAATCACAGACAGAAAATACCCAGCTTCGGCAAAACTATGCCTACTGCTGCATTCAAGGTTTCTACTAGGAATTATAAACAATCTCTTCGCTTACAGACTCTTGTAAACTCGCGACCTTCGCTCCCGACTATTTAAACCCTATGCTCAAGACCTTGACACAACTCGATCTGTTAAGTTGTGATTTTTCCAACTACAGACACTAGTAGTTATTGACCCTAAGGATGGATCTTGAATTTTAAAAAAAAACATAAAGAGATAATAACCCTAGGAGTTAGAATTAAGGGTCATCCCCTTTTATAAAATAATAGCCGGCTTCTCTTTAATTAGGTTGACCCGTTCACTTTTCTCCTGTGAATTGAAAATGGTGGCGCTAGGGTTTCTGTTATCCTCCCAAATTGTTTCGTGATGATCGATTTTGCTCTGGAATTCCTCTATAGATTTGTATCCCTTGAAGCACCTCGCCTTCGATTGGTTTCCCCTTTGGATAATGAATGAAATCCTCGGTGAGTACTTTGAGTTGAAATGATTTTTCTGAATTATTGTTGGATAATTTCAATTTATCTTCTGTGTACCCTGATGCTGATGATGATTGTGTATTTATAGGGTTTTTTAAACCCTAAAATCTCTGATTCTAGACGATTCATGGGCCTTGAATTGTACTTAAGTTTTTGGTTTCTGCTTTGAATTTGTCCTCCGAAACTCCCTTTGATTTGATTTTTGCCGTATATTCTGAAATAAGTATTGATTTCTGTTATCTTCTGGAACTTTGAATTGGACTTTCAATTTAAAAAATGACTTGCGTGTTATTTTAATTTGTAAAGTCCTTGCCAAGCTGGAAAATGTCAGTTTAGCCTTGCCTTTGTATTACTTTCTTTCTCCCATGACTAGTTCAACTGATTTATTCATGCTTTGATAAGAACAAATGTTGTACTTGATCCCTTGATTACAATGTTAATTTGTGGCACCCTTGATTGATGCCTTTATCACTTAGTTGCTGTAAAAACTTGAAATCGATTTCCACTTGCCAAAATGATGTCGTGTCTATTGCTAATTCCACTAATATGGATTACAGACTTTCTGGAAATCGTTAAAGACTTGTTTGAAATAGAATGAGTATATTCCTGCCATTCTCCATTGTTTTGCACTTGCAAATAAGAATTTCTTCCCTGTTTTGTTACATTTCACATGTGATTTCATTAGAAACCATGCCATCAGAAACATATTGTCAAAACTGGGAATATTTGCTTGTGTATGTTCTGTTTGAATATGTACTATGAGTACTCAACACACATGTGCACATATGAGCTTGATCATATTGCCACATATTGTCTTGTAGTTGAATGTTGCACTTCTACATTACGTAGTTAGGTCTCCGTGTATATTTGCTGAGATCAATTTCACTTGGATATTTAATGTTTCTTTTATGCTTTGTACATGTGAATGCTTCACTCACATTTATGCAGACTTGGACTTCTTGCTATAACCATTCTTTATGACGCTTGTATCTTCATTTACCATTCATGCTTGCTTATCTCCATACATGCAAACTGGCTTGGCCATGCACCACTTGAACTTGATTGTCTTGCTTCTTTAGCTTGACTATGTATTCTGCATGTTCACTGCTTTGTCCCTTCTTGCTGATTTGAACTTGATGTACCCTCTTATTGTTATATTGCTCGACCATTTCTTTCTGTAATTGTTTTTGTACTTTGCCATGCTTCCTTTTGCTGCACCACACTTGATGTTATGAACCTGACCATGTTTTCATTTGTATTGCTGCCATATGTTGTTTTGAACTGTGCTACTTCTTTGATGTTTGTATTCATGCTACTTTTTGGTGTTGAGCCACTTTGCTAAGTTGTACCAGTGGATGTTGCCACCTGATTTGAACTATGATGCTTCATGGATTGTATCTTGACTTTTGATTTTGGGTCGTGATTTGCTGTGTTGACTTTATTTCTTGGACTTGTATTCGATTGTCCCATTGTTGATTGTGCACTGGGTCAAGACGGTCCATGTGACCACTCCTCGGTCGTACACTGATCGGCGAGGCAGTGCACACGTGTATGCACGTGTGTACATGCAGCCATCAGACGAGATTTTCTTGTTCCTACATGTCAGACAAAGTCTGGAAAATGATGAGAAACACATCGTAATTCTGAGGCAAATAAAATTTTAAAAATATTTTTTTAATTTATTTATTTGTTTTTATTTAATTTTATTTTTGTTGCAGTCTACTGTGTGTGTGTGTTTCTTGTGACAGGTATGAAGACAGGACTTGACTGAAGGCTATGAAGACAGAAGATGGAAGACAGAAGACAGTGGAAAAAAGTGTCAATGTATAAGAGTGTCTCTATATGTGAATGTGAATGTAGTTGTATAGAGCGAGTGACAGAGTTGTGGAATGAAATGTAGTATGTCAAATAGTGGAGTTGTAAAAGATGTACTTTCTGATATTGAAATAAAATATTATTATTTAAATAGAATACTATTTGATTGTTTAAATTTCTGTATGGTTATATTTTATTTATATAGAAATACTATATTTCTGTTTGTTGTGCAGTAAAACAACACATTCAATAATAAAATATATTTGGTTGTTATCATCAAACAAAAATCATATAATTGTGTATACAACACTGTTATATACAACAACAATTCCAAGGATACTCTGCATCTACAGTGTGCCACTGTTTTTACTGCTATCCACTCTAATAGCTGTTTGCCACTTTTTTTGAAGCTGGTGTGGTCTATGGCTTTAAGCTGTTTATCCCATTTACTATTTTTTTTCTATGTATTTCTTTTGAAATTCATTATCAGTAGCATCCTCTGTTTGTTCAGCTAATGTTGTGTCTAAAAGACTTTTAGTTCGGGCCTTCTTCTTTCTTTTCAATGGCAATGCAGGTTTTGGGGAAGATAGGGTTTGGCCAACTGCTTTCTAGATATCAGCTTCAGAAAAAGAAAACGACCACTTGAGTGCGAGCCCATCAGAAAAAAAGAGAATATTTGTGAAGATTGGGTAAGCTACGAGGAGTGAAGCACAATTTTCTATACTTTTTTTTAGGCATTTAAATTCTCAAAATTTGTAATATAACTTGGATCCTCCGTGTGGGTGGGGGATTCAATGACGTGTTCAGTTGTTCCCACTTTGGTATTTTTATTTTTGCTGTGTTTTAGGTCAAAAAGCTCTTTCAAAATTGATGTGCATCAGAGGACCCATTAGTTTTATCTTGAGAATTAACTGCCTACTCAATCTTTGAGAGATCAGCAGACCCTGAATTTTGTAGTGATGAGAAATCCATTTCATAATTACCCAATGATGGTGTATTATCTGGAATATCCAGATTCATATTATCTTCAATATTACATGAAGGGGAATGATCAATATCGGGGTTTATTTATGGAATTGCCTCGGAATTGATCTCTGAAACTTTAATACCAATGTTAGAATCAAGATCTGTAACATCTTTTGGAATATCATTCCTTTCTTTATTATGAATACAGTCATTTAAAGAATGACCAAAACATTTACAGATCTTGCAAAGGTCAGGAATCAGTTCATAGGTAATTTGTTGGGTGGTGATTTCCCTATCATGCATATATACTGAAGCTTCGTTGGGTAATTCTGCATCTGCACTAATCTCTACTAAAATTAGAGCGTAGCTTAATCGGGATTCCTTAGTAGTTTATTCGTCCATCTTAATAGGAACCCCAACTAGGCTCGCTATAGCATTAAAAATCTCCTTGTCCCATAGCCTTAAATTCACAAGAAGTCTAATCCATGTTGGCATAGTACTCAATAGTTCTCGATCAAGAACTAATTTCTCGGTCTATTTCTTGAGAATAATCAGTTTACCACTAATGGAATAAGGCCCACCTTTAAGAAGCTTCCCACAATCCTCTGAATTTGTAAATCTAATTATAAAAACCCATTTTCGCGAGTAAATATTTCAAATGATCCAATAGGATTCCATGTACGAACCACAAAAGCCCTAAAGTGATGATACGGTGGTCATTTTCCAAATACGTATGCTATTATTGATAGCCCCCAATTTCCATCTGTTCTTATACTAGCTTCTTCAGAAACCACGATAATCTTCTCCTCTCCCAATGTTTCCACATGAGAGATGTAATTCTGTAACAACCCGTATTTTATAACATATTAAAACAAGAAATCAAGGTAGAATTAAATTTTAAAATCAGAATCAGAGGAAACGTGTTACGCGATTGCGTTCGTCTCGAAATTTTACATGAAATAGAGTCCGAGTTTTCGAAAATCGGAGTCTGGATGATGAAGTTATGGCATGTACAAGTTTCAGCAGTTTTCAAGCAGGACTGGACCAGGGGGTCGACCTATCCCCCCCCCCCCCCCCAAGGTCGACCATAGTGTCGATCTACCCCCCCAGGTCGACCATAGTGTCGACCTCCCCCCTTACAGGTCGACCTAGTTTGACCTAGAACTCATTTTTGAAGCCTGAGACGTGTTTTGATGGTCCGGATTGATTCTATGGTTAATCTAAGGGCCTAAACTAGTTACTACACCTATAAAAACACCCTTAGACCTAACCTAATTCATATCAAATCATTCTTACACTATTATGCTGCTGAACTCCCTCTTGAACCATGGCCGCTGCCTCCAAATCAAAGTACAAGCATTCAAACTCAAATCAATTCAAAGAACAAAGCTTCAACAATGGTTCAAACAATAAATCAACACTACTACAACGTTCTATGACAATTTCAGTTCTTAATTCGTTAGCCATGCCCTGTAAGTTCTAGTTATTTTCAGATTAAAATATTTAAATATAATATGGGCATGTGATGAAGTGAAATTGGATTTAAGTATGTTTATCGATCTATTTCTGTTGCTTCTTGGATCTTGAGTTTTGAGACTTGTCTATCTTTATTCCCATGTCTAGTTTATGATCTATTTAGCCTGTTGTAAATCAGTTTTCTTGATTCATTACCAAGTTGTAATCTTCATGCCAGTGATGATGTTTTTCTCTCTGATCTTATTTTTATGCAAAATTCTACCTTCCCTTATTTATTTTCTTTTGATGAACCTAGGTCAATTTCTGACCTAGGCCTAAACTACGATATGCGTGCGAGGGTATACGGGGGAAATATTGGAATATTGCCAAATGGAATATATGTGTTTGGTGGAATTGAAGGCATAATATGAAAATTGGATGTTTGGGGATAATTTACCATTAACATGAAACTTGATATTTGGGTATTGTCATTATAATGGTAATTGCAAGAATGGGGATTGACATATATAATTTGACATGGATCTTGATATATATAATTTGATATGGATCTTGATATATATATATATATATATATATATAACTTGGCATGGATCTTGATATATGTAATTTGGCTAGAACTTGTTATGAGTAAATTGGTGTAAACGTAGTATACATGTAATTTTGGGGATAAAACTTGATCTATGTAAATTGGGCATAGCTTTGTAAACATGTAAATCATGAATCTTGACATATGTAAAGCAGCATGAAACTCGGTATATGTGTAAATTGGCATAAAGTTGGCATACATGTAAAACGGCATGAATTGAACATATGTAAATTTGGTAGGAATTGGGCATATGTAAAATTTACATGTAATCTAGAACTTGGGCATATGTTAATTATGTAAAACTTGGAGTTGAAACATATATGATAATTTATGACTTAGTAGAGGTTTAATATGAACGCGCCTAAGTTGGGTTTTGGGTAATTGGCATGTATTGTAAATAAAAGGCTACAACTTGGCATAACCTTATAGTGAATTGTGATAATAATTTGGGAACACGTTTTGGGGGCAAAAACGTGAATCATGAACATTTCTATATGTTAAACACATGAACTGATATTGGGGTTTTGGGTAGAATACGACCATTAATGAACCTTTGACACGAGGTTAGACTCAGTTTGTGGTGTAAATCTGCCCGGAACCGCCCGGCAAATCCAGTAGCCATAAAGTGTCTGTCTAATGTGAGAGGTCGAAGGCCAGATTGTAGGCGTAACGATTTATGACACGAGGTTAGACCCAGTTTGTGGTATAAATCTGACCGGAACCGTCCGGCAAATCCAGTAGCCACAAAATGCACGGTCTAATGTGAGAGGTCATGATTCGTTCGTCATAATGAATGAACTAAGGAATACTAACCATAATAAGACGTGGGTATGGTCAGAGGGTTAGGTGGGATAACATGGAAATTTGACATGTAAATGTGGACCTAACCGGTATGAGTTAAGAACATGTAAAATTTATAAATGTAGGCTCAACCAATATGATATGAATGGGTGGGTTAAGTAATGTGGCTAGGCTAATGACACTTAACCATTATAACATGACTAGCGGATGGGTTGGGCTAACTTGAATAGGTTGATAACACCCAATCGATATAACCTGACACGTGGCAGGGTTAAGTAAACTTGAACATATAGATAATACTTAACCAACTTAGCATGATACGTGGGCGGGTTAAGTCATGAATTATTTGAATATACTTAACCAATTGGACATGATGATTTGATAAGGTTAAGTCATGAACCGCTTGAATATACTTAACCAATTGGACACGATGATTTGAAAGGGTTAAGTCATGAACCGCTAGAATATACTTAACCAATTGGATACGATGATTTGATAGGGTTAAGTCATGAACCGCTTGAATATACTTAACCAATTTAACACGATGATTTGATAGGGTTAAGTCATGAACCGCTTGAATATATTCAACCAACTTGACAGATGATTCGTAGGGCTAAGTCATGAACTTGAACGACAACACTTAGCCAATTTGACATGACACGTAGGTGGGTTAAGTCATGAACTTGAATGACAACACTTAACCAACTTGACATGCTAGACTGATGGGGTTAAGTCTCAAATTTAAATGACAACACTTAACCTACCGAACGGAAACCCTAGTTGCGCGGTCCTTTTCTGCAGTAACCCACTAGATGTATCACGGTACCCTGGAACTAGGCAGGGTGGAGCACGATTACTGGGCTGATTGTAAGTGACCAGAACGACGGCTGAGTTGGTGCGCCATTGTAGGTTCAGGCGGACTATGGTCATGCACGTAGTCCGGAGTTGAAAAAGCAGGCATTGGGCACCGGTAGGTTTACACTGTGCGTGCTTGATTCGTGTCGGTGGTTGGCACCCTAGGGCTTGATACGCCCTATGGTGGACCTAGCACAGGTGACTACATTTCGTGATTGGGCCGTATGATACAGACACATGAAAGAGCTAGGACTTGTAGGGAGCCGATCGATTAATAGATCGTTACGTGGAAATAGGGTGTTGTTCGTTAGATAGCATAATCCCTAGTGGTCCTAGGTGGCATAAACCCTAATCGGATCTAGGAAACGTTCAATAGGTAGCATAATCCCTAGTGGTCCTAGGTGGCATAAATCCTAGTTGAACACGCGATAGTTCATGATAAGGAAACCTAGCCAGAACAAGGGTGGCAGTCCAAACGATTTCAAGAATGGAGGCACTACGTTGAAGTAGTATAGAAATACGCGATGAAACCCGTACGATATACGGCAAGGGATTGTACATATACATGGAAAGGATGATACGTGTTGGGGTACTAGTACAGTTGGTGCAGAGGATTTAGGAAATCAGAGCAAATAGATATCATTTTAATGGTGAAGCAGAGAAATATTGCAATGCCTGATAGAAATCTTGCGAAACTGTACTTAGTTCATCTTGAATGGGAACCTTGCAATGTTATACATGACAGAAATCCTATGATGTTATTCTTAGTTATCGTGTCTGTAGCTTATCTTGTCATCATGCTTATGTTTACTTTCAGTTTATTCATGCCATGTTATCTTTACCTGTTTTTATGCTGAAAGTCACTAGGACTTACTCAGTCTTTATGACTGACCCGTTTTGTTTCGCCCCTTTTTCTTCCGTTCCCCCCCCCCCAGGTTCATAGGGTGAGAATACAGCTAAGTTCGGATCTTACCAAGCTCCAAGGCTCTTTCATGAAGGCTTGGATTTCTCTTGTCTATGGCTTGCATTGCTTTAGTGGGGAATACTATAATTTATTTTTGTGCTTCTTTGTTTTTGAGCAAGACAGATATTTTAGCTATGTATTTGGGTATTGGAAGTTGATGGGCTTTTATTGTAAACAATTCTATTTAATAAATGATTTGAAGTGCTTCTACTTTACTTTCCGCTGTTTTATATATGTCTGTCTTGTAATATTTCTATTCCAGTACCCATAATGCTCCATTGAAATTAAGGCATTCCCTTTGTGAGCGACCTTATAGGATGTAGGGTGTTACATTTGATATCAGAGCAGAAGGTTACCAGACTGGGCAAAAGCTTTTAAAAACCTTCTGAAATTATTTTCAAAACGTTTACAAAGAAGCATTTTTCTAAAGAAAAGTTTTGTTTTACGAAAGGCATATTCCCCAAAGCCATATGCACTATCTTTTGATTCTCTCCTTGAGTCTCTTCTCTCTTTCTTTTTCACCATAGTTTGTAGGCATGCGACACATGTCGGAGGGCAAAGTAGTGTCCAACCACCATCTGTAGCTGCAGTAGTTTTACTTGCGACTAATCTTATCTCAAGCTTTGTAGGGTTGTCGTGCGATGGAAGTAGCTTTCGAGAAACTTTTCAACAAGCTATACAAGGATAGTAAGAACGAGGATAAAGAACACAAGCCTAAGGATGAGAAACTTGTTGATATGGCTTAATCCACGAAGGAGGAAAAGGTGAAAGGAAAGAGGCCAAAGTGAGAGAATAATAAAACCCATGACAAGAGAGAGTATCTTTAGTATGGTAAAAAGGGACATGTAGTTAAATATTATAGGACAAGGACAATGGCAAAGAGCAAGATCATCGAGAGGGCAATTGTATGCTCTCACTACTAGTATACCTAAGAGATGTGGTAACGTTTCTATTAAAAGTTTATCTTCTCTTTTTTTATCATACCATGGGAACTTTGTTTTTGTACATCGCATCCTTTTAATTCTGCCTCGATAGTTGAGTCTCTGCACCTTAGTACTAGCGTAGTAGAGGATCCCATTTTTGTCTCAAATCCTGTTGGGGAATCGGCTCATTTATTCATGACTTGTTTGGATTTGAGAATGTCTGTGCTAAGTGTTGAGTTTAGAAGTAAAGCTTATGTTTTTGGGTTATGGGTTGATTCTAGGGATGGGGTCGTTGTCCAGAAATGGTACCATTCTCGAGTATGAAAAGAGGGTAGTTAGACGCTCGACTTGCCTTGGTAATGCCCTCGAAGTCTAGTGTAACCCTTAGGGTTCTGCCATGCTTAGTTACCTAGAATCTCTTGATACATCTACTGATCCTGAGTAGTGTTCGCCACTAAGGTGGATGGTTCATTTCGCTTATGCATGAGTTATAGGAAATCACCTTAGTAAGTACATTTGGCAACATGGTTGACATTTGTTTGTTTTCAAGAGATAGTTCTTCTGCGTGGAATACCTTATAGTGAGTAAACGAGATCCAGGATTCACTAGTGAATTTTGGAGAGCTTGCATGAAACCATGAGTATGCAGTTATGTTTGGGCCGAGTATACTAGAAAAAGAATAAGTGAAATGGGACGAGAGTGAACAGTGAAATGAGTTCCAACTCATATTTTGGAAACAAGAATTAAGAAGCTACAAAATTATGAAGTTAAAGACGGACAAAGCACAATGAAGTTAAGCTCAAGGAAATGCGACTTAGAAGATTGAAGACTAGATACGCACGTCATACCTCTTTTTAAGAGTATACCCTTGATCCCTCTTTTCCTGTAGAGCTTACTTGCATGCTATCTTTCAAGTATATCCTCTCGGTCTTATTCTCAATCCCATTTCTGTTAGAAACCCCACAGGGAGCATGACTCGTCTGTTAGTAATACATTTTGGGGCTTGAGGGTGTCCATTGGGTTGACGAAACTCTTTGGGTTTTATAGGATACAGGTTGGTTTTAGGAAGGGATCTCCTTGTGACCTAAAAGGAGTCCATCATGCTTAGTTTCCTAGAATCATATATATTGGTTTTGGGCTGGTGTTTAGGGTACAAAATTTTTCTTTACCTGCTTCTATCATTCGGTTATACCTTTAGGTGGGAACTAATGGATGTAAACATGTGTTTGAGACATGTTATGGTTGATGGTTGCAAGTGGTTGCAAGTGGTTGCTAGTTGTTGCTCGTGGATGCATGAACACACATTAGGCACTAGATCGGCTCAGACAAATTTCCATATTGCATATGCATGAGTGTTTATACTTGTTTATGGATGAAATTGGATGTGTTATCATATGGATGATGCATATGGATGGATGTTTGTGCACACATATAGTGTTTATGTGACTAGGACTATTTGCATACATGTTGGACTCATGGCACTAAAACATATTTTGCAATAAGAAGATCAATCAGGCCTGATCATTTGCATTAGATAAGGAACATATACACACACTTTCTGCATATGTTCATACAGCATTAGAAATCTCTTAAGGATAATGGATGGATGTGATTGATGATTGAGTAGATGGATGATTGGATGGTAGGACACATTCTTCTTAACTTGAAGATTTCGGGGACGAAATCCTTTAAGGAGGGGAGAATGTAACAACCCGTATTTTTATAACATATTAAAACAATAAATCAAGGCAGAATTAAATTTTAAAATCAGAATCAGGGGAAACGGGTTACGCCATAGCGTTCGTCTCAAAATTTAACACGAAATAGAGTCCAAGTTTTCGAAAATCGGAGTCCGGATGAAGAAGTTATGGCCTGTACAAGTTTCAGCAGTTTTCAGGCAGGACTGGACCAGGGGGTCGACCTACCCCCCACCCCCCCACCCCCCAGGTTGACCATAGGGTCGACCTACCCCCTAGGTCGACCATAGTGTCGACCTCCCCCCCTACAGGTCGACCTGGTCGGCCTGGTTTGACCCAGAACTCATTTTTGAAGCCTGAGACGTGTTTTGATGGTCCGAATTGATTCTAGGGTTAATCGAAGGGCCTAAACTAGTTACTACACCTATAAAAACACCCTTAGACCTAACCTAATTCATATCAAATCATTCTTACACTATTATGTTGCTGAACTCCCTCTTGAACCATGGCCGCCGCCTCTAAATCAAAGTACAAGCATTCAAACTCAAATCAATTCGAAGAACAAAGCTTCAACAATGGTTCAAACAATAAATCAACACTACTACAACGTTCTATGACAATTTCAGTTCTTAATTCGTTAGCCATGCCATGTAAGTTATAGTTATTTTCAGATTAAAATATTTAAATATAATATGGGCATGTGATGAAGTGAAATTGGATTTAAGTATGTTTATCGATCTATTTCAATTGCTTCTTGGATCTTGAGTTTTGAGACTTGTCTATCTTTATTCCCATGTCTAGTTTATGATCTATTCATCCTGTTGTAAATCAGTTTTCTTGATTCATTACCAAGTTGTAATCTTCATGCCTGTGATGATGTTTTTCTCTCTGATCTTATTTTTATGCAAAATTCTACATTCACCTATTTATTTTCTTTTGATGAACCTAGGTCAATTTCGGACCTAGGCCTAAACTACGATATGTGTGCGAGGGTATACGGGGGAAATATTGGAATATTGCCTAGTGGAATGTATGTGTTTGGTGGAACCGAAGGCATAATATGAAAATTGGATGTTTGGGGATAATTTACCATTAACATGAAACTTGATATTTGGGTATTGTCATTATAATGGTAATTGCAAGAATGGGGATTGACATATATAATTTGACATGGATCTTGATATATATAATTTGATATGGATCTTGATATATATATATAATTTGGCTTGGATCTTGATATATGTAATTTGGCTAGAACTTGTTATGAGTAAATTTATGTAAACGTAGTATACATGTAATTTTGGGGATAAAACATCATCTATGTAAATTGGGCATAGCTTTGTAAACATGTAAATCATGAATCTTGACATATGTAAAGCGGCATGAAACTTGGTATGTGTAAATTGGCATAAAGTTGGCATACATGTAAAACGGCATGAATTGAACATATGTAAATTTGGTAGGAATTGGGCATATGTAAAATTTACATGTAATCTAGAACTTGGGCATATGTTAATTATGTAAAACTTGGAGTTGAAACATATATGATAATTTATGACTTAGTAGAGGATTAATATGAACGCGCCTAAGTTGGGTTTTGGGTAATTGGCATGTATTGTAAATAAAAGGCTATAACTTGGCATAACCTTATAGTGAATTATGATAATAATTTAGGAACACGTTTTGGGGCAAAAACGTGAATCATGAACATTTCTATATGTTAAACACATGAACTGATATTGGGGTTTTGGGTGGAATACGACCATTAATGAACCTTTGACATGAGATTAGACTCAGTTTGTGGTGTAAATCTGCCCGGAACCGCCCGGCAAATCCAGTATCCATAAAGTGTCAGTCTAATGTGAGAGGTCGAAGGCCAGATTGTAGGCGTAACGATTTATGACACGAGGTTAGACCCAGTTTGTGGTATAAATCTTCCCGGAACCGCCCGACAAATCCAGTGGCCACAAAATGCACGGTCTAATGTGAGAGATCATGATTCGTTCGTCATAGTGAATGAACTAAGGAATACTAACCATAATATGACGTGGGTATGGTTAGAGGGTTAGGTGAGATGACATGGAAATTTGACATGTAAATGTGGACCTAACCGGTATGAGTTAAGAACATGTAAAATTTATAAATGTAGGCTCAACCAATATGATATGAATGGGTGGGTTAAGTAACGTGGCTAGGCTAATGACGCTTAACCGTTATAACATGACTAACGGATGGGTTGGGCTAACTTGAATAGGTTGATAACACCCAATCGATATAGCTTGACACGTGGCAGGGTTAAGTCAACTTGAACATATAGATAATACTTAACCAACTTAGCATGATACGTGGGCGGGTTAAGCCATGAATTATTTGAATAAACTTAACCAATTGGACACAATGATTTGATAGGGTTAAGTCATGAACCGCTTGAATATACTTAACCAATTGGACACGATGATTTGATAGGGTTAAGTCATGAACCGCTTGAATATACTTAACCAATTGGAAACGATGATTTGATAGGGTTAAGTCATGAACCGCTTGAATATACTTAACCAATTTAACATGATGATTTGATAGGGTTAAGTCATGAACCGCCTGAATATACTTAACCAACTTGACAGATGATTCGTAGGGCTAAGTCATGAACTTGAACGACAACACTTAGCCAATTTGACATGACACGTAGGCGGGTTAAGTCATGAACTTGAATGACAACAATTAACCAACTTGACATGCTAGACTGATGGGGTTAAGTCTCAAATTTAAATGACAACACTTAACCTACTAAACGGAAACCCTAGTTGCGCGGTCCTTTTCAGCAGTAACCCACTAGATGTATCACGGTACCCTGGAACTAGGCAGGGTGGGGCACGATTACTGGGCTGATTGTAAGCGACCAGAACGAGGCTGAGTTGGTGCGCCATTGTAGGTTCAGGCGGACTATGGTCGTGCACGTAGTCCGGAGTTGAAAAAGCAGGCATTGGGCACCGGTAGGTTTACACTGTGCGTGCTTAATTCGTGTCAGTGGTTGGCACCCTAGGGCTTGATACACCCTATGGTGGACCTAGCACATGTGACTACATTTCGTGATTGGGTCGTATGACACAGACACATGAACGAGTAGGACTTGTAGGGAGCCGATCGATTAATAGATCGTTACGTGGAAAAAGGGTGTTGTTCGTTAGGTAGCATAATCCCTAGTGGTCCTAGGTGGCATAAACCCTAATCAGATCTAGGAAACGTTCAATAGGTAGCATAATCCCTAGTGGTCCTAGGTGGCATAAATCCTAGTTGAACACGCGATAGTTCATGATAAGGAAACCTAGCCAGAACAAGGGTGGCAGTCCAAACGATTTCAAGAATGGTGGCACTACGTAGTATAGAAATACGTGACGAAACCCGTACGATATACGGTAAGGGACTGTACATATACATGGAAAGGATGATACGGGTTGGGGTACTAGTACAGTCGGTACAGAGGATTTAGGAAATCAGAGCAAATAGATATCATTTTAATGGTGAAGTAGAGAAATCTTGCGATGCTTGATAGAAATCTTACGAAACTATACTTAGTTCATCTTGAATGGGAACCTTGCAATGTTATACATGACAGAAATCCTATGATGTTAGTCTTAGTTATCATGCCTGTAGCTTATCTTGTCATCATGCTTATGTTTACTTTCAATTTATTCATGTCGTGTTATCTTTACCTGTTTTTATGCTGAAAGTCACTAGGACTTACTCAGTCTTTATGACTGACCTATTTTGTTTCGCCCCTTTTTCTTCCATTCCCCCCTCCCCTCCCCCCCAGGTTCACAGGGTGGGAATACAGCTAAGTTCGGATCTTACCAAACTCCAAGGCTCTTTCATGAAGGCTTGGATTGCTCTTGGCTATGGCTTGCTTTGCTTTAGTGGGGAATACTATAATTTATTTTGGTGCTTCTTTGTTTTTGAGCAAGACAGATATTTTAGCTATGTATTTGGGTATTGGAAGTTGATGGTCTTTTATTGTAAACAATTCTATTTACTAAATGATTTGAAGTACTTCTACTTTACTTTCCACTGTTTTATATATGTCTGTCTTGTAATATTTCTGTTCCAGTACCCATAATGCTCCATTGAAATTAAGGCATTCCCTTTGTGAGTGACCTTAATGGATGTGGGGTGTTACAAACTCAGATCAAAATTGGGATCTTGACCACCATTCTTAACCATATCGGCCTAGGAAGAAATCTTAGATTCTTTAATCAGATTGTCCTTTGCAGACTGATTAGGTTCTTGAGGTTTCCTGATTGGATTTATGGGTTGGAATCGAGCGCAATTAGAAGCGGGGTAGGGATTCTATTTTGGTTTGAATGGGAGTTCACCTAATTTTCCAACGCCTTTTTATATGAACAAAAAAATTGGAATTTAAGAAAGATTTAGTCCTTTTCTTGCGATTATGAACCTTAGTGAAGCCATCCTCATCTACAATGAAATCTGGAGAAGAATAAGGATGCTAGAAGAAGGATTGGAGGGAAGATTAGAAGAAGAAGGAGATCCCCCTTTCTGGCTAGGGTTGTCATCGAAAATCATATTCAAGAATGATTTGGGGGAAGCCATGGCTGCAGGCTTTTTCACGTTTTTTGCTTCAAAGATAAAACTTGCTAATCTTGTTATTGCTAAGGCTCATGCCAAAACTAAAAGGGAGAAAGCCTTAAAACATTCTTCAAACTTTTAGACCTTGCTTAATGTTGAGCGAAGAAACAAGCAAGCTTTGAAGGAATAAGTGAAGCTTTTTTCTGACAAGTTGTCTCATTAGGATTCAGCTGTTGCTAATTTATACATGATTATGACATTATTAAGCAACGATTAAAGAATACAAAGAAGATTCTTACCAAATCCATATCAATCATCGAGGATTCTAATAAGAAGTAATACAACTTTCTCGAGATCAAATTCTGTGAAAAAAAGCATTATTCATGGCCTTCCGAGCTAATGTGGAGAAGTTTCAGAAAATTGATTTTCCAACAGTTCGGCAAAATGACCTATTGAAGCAAAAGTTTAAGGCTATACTAGCAGGGTCCTTAATCTAATAAAAGATATCAGAGCTGTTGAATTGATGTTTATTGAAGATCCCCCAAACAAATGATAATTTTGATTCAGTTAACGAGGGGAATGATACTTTCCATAGTCCCTATAGCAAATCCTGATGATGATAATGATAGAGATAGTGGCCACAATGGTGGTCTTGGAGGCCACAGCTCAAGAAGCAAGCCTACGAATGGAAGGGATAATGTCCTAGAAGAGATCCTTCTAATGTTTCTAGTGGAAAGGAGAAAGAAGGAGACCATGTTGGTATTTTTGTTCCTCCCCACATAACACCTCCGGTCTAGATAAAGGAAAAAAGAAAAAAAACCGGACCTTTGCTTCCTCCTTCTCGGGTTTCACTTTTATCCAAACTTGAAACTTATTTCTTATTCATTTGCCAAATTTTACAAGTTTTTAGACTAGACTTAAATCAAAGTATAAATTTGAATCGATAACCGAGAAAAGGAAGTGAAAATCAAGCAACTTCAGAAGGACATTATCTAAGTCATGGGGTCATATAATTATCTATCAAATAGATATTATCAATTAAACAATGAGACTTTTGTATTAAGGAGGTTTAAGGATAAGGAAGTTGCTACACTATTGAGGAAGTGATAGTTCCTTGAAATCCAGATCTTAGAATAAATGTTGAATTGATGACCCTATTTTGGATGCTAAGTGAAGTGAGAGAAATTCTTGTGAATACCTTATATAAAGAATACCATCGAACTGCTATAATTAACTTCAACTACTGGGGACTCATGTGTACAAGATTAATAAAGCATTTCCATAGAGGATATCTAGAGGAATTTTGAAGCGATCCCGGCATAGGGGATTCTTTGAATATGCTAAGGATATCTTTCGCCTTTCAGGACATTATCTTCCTCTAGAAAATACTTAAAATGTAACAAAAATAGATTCATTTCTAAATTTTATAAGATGTCAATTTTGTTTGAGCTGGATGAGTAATAGTTTTTGTATACAACTTTGTACTTGAAAACTTGATAAATAATATATTTTTATCATGCTTGGCTTATCTTATGCATCATATGTAGATTGCGCTTCCTCTTGGTAATCTTATCTCACCAATCTTTTGAATAAGAAGGAGAGCATAATAAGAGAATTTAGGGCGAAAATATCATCTTTCGAGATTCTTCCTTCAGTTAGATATGATTTTTTAAAACACTTACAAGAGATGCCATGTACTCCTTAGCTTTAAGTTTTATTTTCTAGGGGAAGAGAGAGATAAACGGCTCGATGTTGTTCAAAATTTTAGTATTAAACTGTTATACAACGTTATTTACATCTCTAATGAATGAAGGGCATTAATTTATATTTCTTTTAATTTCAAGAAGCTTTCTTTGTAAAGTTTGTTCCTGTAAAAGCTTGTAATATTCAATCACTGGAAATAAAGATTTCTTCTCTTGTTCTAATTACTTATTCTTATTTTATTTTGTTAGGATAAAACTCCTACATTGATTGGCATTAGTCATGATATTCCAGCTCGGCTAAAATAACTTGTGAGTAAATTATATTAAGTTATTGGAAAGAAAACTTTGAACCTAAAATTTCTTGATAAGCCTGAGGTCTAAAAAAGGTTTGATTTCTATTTCACTCGGAAAGCCACTCGGTTGCATCAAAAAACAAATGATTTAGAAATTGAAGTATCAGAAAGGCTACTATTCAGACCCTTAAGTTGATTGCAAGTGGTGGTGAATCAAGTTTACCAACTCTCACTCTTTCATTCAAGAGCTATCCATTCTACGCAATTCGTAATCTTCTGAAGAGTTTAGATGACGTTGTGATAGGCAGCTAGTGTCAAAAGTTTAAATACGAAATATCTCAATCCTTAATCAAACAATGGGATAACAAGTTTAAGGAATGCATTAAATTTTGAAAATCCTAGTATGAAGATAATTGCCAACTGCAATTCTTCGTTGACAAAAAAATTTAGAAAGATCAAGGCTAAAGTGAAGGACTAAAGTCAGTGGTTAAAGTATTTTAAACTACCATGGACATATAAGTTTCTTCCGTTGATGAGGAAGATAGCATAAGGAAAGAACTTGAAATAAATTTTTACTAGGGCGATCCTCCATATTATAGACTCCTTACAGTGCAAAAATTTTAAAAGAATCCACTAAAAAGCTTCTTAAATAATTTACTGTTTTTACTGTAAATAATTGTTTTGTGAATATATGTGATATAAACGCATATCAGGTGCATGTAGCGTAGTGTTGTTTCCTGTTTCTATGTCTTTACTAAAATTGTCTTTTGAATCTTTTTCATTTCTTTGATATTGCCATTATGCCGTTAGAGCATCCCCAACATAGGGGGTTGCTCGCGGTCAAGTTGAAGTTGGTTGACCCGAGCAATCCCCCAACGGAGTAGGGTTGTTTTTGCCTTCGCCGGCGTTTTCAAAGCCAGCTAAATGGAGTTTTTTATTAAAAAAAATCCCTCTTCCTTAGCCAACTTTTTAAAAGCTGGCTAAGGGAGAGGGATTTTTTTTAATAAAAAATCCCCCCTTAGCCGACTTTGAAAAATCCGGCTAAGGGTATAAACCCTTACCTGTCTTTTTCAAAGCCGGCAAAGCGAGGTTGCTGGAGCAACCAAACGGTTGCTGGAGCAACCAAACGGTTTCTCCAACACCCTCTAATGTTGCCACGACAACACTGGCCCCCTCTTTGACCCCAGCATTGGGGGTCGGTTGAAAAGCAACTGACCGCCTGTTGGGGTTGCTCTTAAAGCCATTTTAATTATGTGCTTTTGGTTTACCATAATTTAGTTGGTTATTTATATTTGCGGCTACCCGAGTCTGAGTAATTTCTTGATTTCGATATTCTCATTTGATATAATTTATAAATTAGCATCTTCACTTGACAAGTGTAAATTGGTACACTGATGATCTAATAACTTGTATTTGGTAACTGTGCCTGGAAACTCGGAAACCCTTCGGTAATAAATTGATAAACCCGAGCCTTTTGTTTGATAAATTAATTCATCTTTTAAGAGCTTTTTATCTGGAGAAACAATATTAACTTCTAGAAACTCTTTGTCTAAAAAAATGAGTTTGACTCCCAAGAACCCTTTTCTTGAGGAAATGACTTCGACTTCCAAGATTTTTCTACTTAGAGAAATGATTTTGACTCCAAAAATCCTTTATTTAGGGGAATGAACTTAAATGAATTTATTTACCAGAATTTTTTATCTAGGTAAATGATACTGGTGAACCAAAAGCCTTTTATTTGGTATGATTGTCTCCCTCTAAGACGTGCCTAAGCAAAACTGAGTTTCGCTTTAACACTAGTTAAGGGGTTTCTACCTATTTTCCAAGGAATTCTCCAGTGAGGCATATAGCGGCACTAAAGTCTCATCATCTTTTTGTCGAGAATTTCCTCCTCTATGAGGTACCTCGACTGACCATGGCTTTACCTTGTCTTGATTATGGGCTTTCCACCTGTTTCCCAGAAGGTGCTTCAGTGAGGCGTATAGCGACACTAATGGCTCATTACCTTGAGCTTGTATCAAGGGTTTTCTCCCTTTAAGAGTAGCCTAAATGGACCAGGGTTTCCCATTAAATGGATTAAGTTCTTCCTACTTGTCTACCGAGGATGCTCCGTTGAGGTATATAACAACATTAAAGGCTCATTACCTTGAGTCTGTATCATGGGTTTTCCTCCTGGAGATGCCTTAAAATCAGTTAGGTTTTATAATCTTTTAGATGAGTTTTGAAGTGTTAAGGACCTTCTAGTTCATCTTTGCTAATTTCGAGGATTATTTTCCTTTGTGGTATGGTGTTTGACCAAGAACCACTAATTCTATTTATGGATTTTAGAAGAAACTTTATCCCTATTGATCGTAACTATTGACATGATTTACTTGGATGAATTTGTTGAGTTTCCCTTTTTGTAGAAAATAATCGATGCTTTGTTAAAGTGCTTTACAACCTTTAGTTTCGTTGCCATTTGTTTGGTGAAATAAGAAATAAATTCCTCTAATATTTCTCTTGTTTTGCGGGCTATAAAGGCCAATAAGCAGGATAATCCTTGGCCAAGATGTAAATATTTTCATAGGATGTCGTCATTGGTAATCCTTCTAGAAGTTGATGTTTCTTTGGAATGTTCTTTTCTTCAAAGGTTTTTTGTCTCTTTGTGAGTTCCCTAAAATTATCCTCTACGACTTTTATTTTTGAAGAGGGAGGATGTTTGTAAGATTGATCAAAAAATATTTTTCAATCTAACTGTAAGTTTCTCAAAATCCTTTTCTATTTCTTGTTCAATGATTATCCCTTTTTCTTGGAATTGAATATTTAAAGCTTAAAAATGAGTCATTCTCCTTGAATTAACCCTTCATCACAAAAGTAGGAGTTCGTCTAAGGATTGATACTCCATTTATCTGGATCATATGGGATCAAATCCTTTTACTTTGTTCTATATCATGTAGAGCTTTCATCTAAAGTGTTTTCTCTTCTTGCTACTGAATTTCATTTGTGATTTGTTAACAATAAGATAAGCTCTCTTCCTTTGACTTAATTGTTTGTTGCTTTTCCAAGCTCAAGATTCTCTTTTATTCTTATTCCATTGATTTGAAGATTGTATCCTTGATGTAGAGGATCCTTCTCATACCCAATCTTAGTCTTTGAGGATAAGGTTGGAATCAACGATATGGAATATGCATGGTAAGGGAATCCTCTAAATCTATTTATCTAATCTTAGGATGTTCAACAAGGTTGGGGGTTCGACCCCTACATTTAGTGCAAAAAATATTAGAACAAAACACGGTCTAACACCTCAAATGTTCCTTATAAGGTGAAGTATGTAAGGTTCAACAGTAGGCTTGAAGCCAAACTGAGAAGTCCAAAGACGGTTAGACTGATTCTAATGGATCGATAAATTGGCTCAAAACTAGGAAACTACTTCGGAAGAAAAGGAAATCGGATTTAGGCTTGAAATGTAGTATTGAAAAATCAGGAAAAGGGTTTAAAGCTATGATAGTACTTCGTATAGGCAAGTTAGTTTCTTTATCTTTGCCAAATTCCTTTACAGGTCTTCGATTTGAAGCCAAAGAGAAGGAAAATATTCCAAGGTAATATAAAGTAACTTGAAACATATTGATTCATAACAATGAGGAAATTTGAAGCCATCATGTATTCAATGTCAATTCAAGGTCGGAAGATTTAAAGTATGTAGTACGCAAGGTCAGTTTGTAGTCATAATATCCTTGATTATTCATGTGATGTCTCGGTACAATATGTCACAATCATATCTATATGCTATGTTAATTTCGAAAGTACAACAAAATGAATTGGCACAAGTATAAAATCCATTTTGATAGAACCTTCACTAATTCAATTTAGGGTTCTTGAAAGAAGGCAGAGATTATAAAGAGGGAATGAAAATGATCAGTCACTTCTCTTGTAACACCCCGTACTTTTTTGTGCCCAAATTTCGACAAAAATCAAAACATGAACACATCCAAACATGGAGCGTGTATATCTGGTACCTACAATTAATAAGGATAGGGATAATCAGAGTACAATAAAAGAAAACTCACAACGGAAACAAAATAGGATAACTAGTATTAACTTAAGTAACTACCTTAGAGATAAAAGAATCGAGAAAATGGCGGCTCCCATCTCTCCCTTTTCTTCTTCTTCTCGTCAAGGCTGTAGATTGAGTGTCTGTAATTCTTTTTGTGATTCTTACTGGAATTCGCCCGTCTCTTCCGTTTCTTCTTCTTCTCGTCAAGGCTGTAGATCGAGTGTCCGTAATTCTTTTTGTGATTCTTTTTGGAATTCGTTTTTGTGGAAGCGATCGATTAATGGGAATTTTTCCAAAAGACGTTTGTGATTTAGATGTGGAGGATCAAACCATATAGTGAAAGATTGTAGCAATAAGATTCGATGCTTCAGTTGCGGTGGATTTGCGCATCGGAAGATCTTCTGTTCAGAGTATTATAAAGGAAAATCAGATTTTGAATTTGTGCACTTCAGTTGTTCGAGATTATGTCAAAAGCTTATTTCTTTCATTATTCTTTTTGATTTGGTAACTTCTAATCAGAAGGATGAAGGTGCGTATATTCTGCTTTTGCTGGGTTGGCACTTAGAGGGTTTAGTGGATGGTTTGTTGTGGTCAAAGAGGGTTCATGGCGTTTCAAGTAATGTTGTTTATCCTCCTTTGCCTCGTCCGCTTGAGAGGAAGGAACATGCTATTTCGTTTTGTTTTAATTTCTTGAAATTGAGGAGAATATTCATTGATTCGGATTCAATATTTAAGAAGAAGGGGCTAATGTTTTTGAACGATATCATGATGCATTTTGATATTATTAATTCTGCAGTAAATTGTGCTCGTAGAGATGCTGTGTTTTTTGGTTTTTCGAAAGATGTTGATGATTATTTCATGAGGCCAGAGGGTTTATCTAACTAGAAGGTGGTTGCATCTAGGACTGAAATAGTTAGTGACATAGTTGGTGATGCGGATAATGTGTTATATGAGGGTTCTTTGATCTGTGTAGATGCAATGGTGGTTTTTCCTGAGAGGTTCTTGGTGTCACAGCGCTTAGATCCGATGTTTCTTGATCCTTTTGTGCAGAATTGTGCTGGTATTTCTGAGATGTTGTTAGTTGATGACAGGGGGTTTGAGTTGTCGAGGGTTGGTATGGAAAAGGAGTCGATGATGGATATAGATTCCGTGGATTGGCAATGTTTTGATGCAGTAAAGTATTTGGATTTCTCTCATGTTATTGCCAAATCTTTTAAATTTGATGGTATTAGATCTGCGAGACTAATAGCTAAAGATTTGAAGTTGTTTAACAACTTTGGTGATTTTTCAAAGCATGTTATTGATGTTCATATGGTTAAGAGGAGAAGAAGTTCATCTGTCATGAAGCACGATCTCTGGTCGTTGATGAATAAGGGGATCTGCATGAGCTCGGTACTTTCAGGTTTGAGTAGCAATCTGGGCTCTCACTCTCACTGTGATTCTTTGTCCTGTGATCAGATTAAGCCAGTGTTTGAGGCTCTTAGTCAGTCTGGAGATCCGGTTTCGGATGGATTGAAAGAGGATAATGGAGAAAAATGTCCTGTTTGTGATATGACTCTTTCTTTGACTAGGAGGAGCAGGCGTAGGAGAGTTATTCCCAGCTCGGGTTAGGTACGTCGTAGCACACATATTAGATCTTATACCGTTCATGATAAGTTCCCGAGCTAGGATGTTGGTAACAGTGATTATATTCGGTCTCAGGACTCTGGTTAGTAGTTTGTTGAGGAGCTTTTTCTAGTGTGCTGATTTGGTCGGGAGATGAATTTTGCGTGGTCGGCTCTAGTGTGTTTGTGTTGGGATAGTCTTTTCTTATGTTTTTGTTTCTTTTTGTTTGGTGAGGCTTGTCATAGCTCGTGTTGTTGTTTCTTCGTTTTTTTTATTAGTCTGGTAGTCTGTTGTTGTAATCTTTTTTCTTTTTATACATATATATGTGTGTGCTCTCTTCTTTTTAGAAGATCACACATTTTTTCTTACAAAAAAAAAAACTTAAGTAACTACCTTTTTAAAAGTAAGTCACTTTGCCAATACCGAGTATAAGAGAGAATGAGAACCGAAAGCCAAACTAAAAAAACCTATGAGAACCCGTCCTTTTATAGAAAACCTGGGTGGTTCTAATGAGGGGAGGGGTCAGAACAACAAGATTCTGGTGAACAAGAAATGTACAATACAGATTATAATACACAGATATATCCCGTTTCGTTCAACCTAAGATGTATGCCTATCAAGGTTAGTGATTCTAACCTAATCATGTAGATGTTTACGCACGGCTCTACCACTCTTCCCAAAGTGGTATTCTAAGATATAATACTAAGATAAAATATTTGTGAATATATTAAGGAAGCCCTTAAACCATTGTTTAGCTGATTATTAAATCGAGAAGTGAACCCCCAACCTCGGAGTTCTTATATGTATATATATCTTTTCATCCACTTTCCCTTTTTCGTTTCCGCCTCACTATCGATGATAGATAAAGTGGATTCCCCCAATCACTTAAGACCCTAAGCGGACTTATGGGTCGGTGGACTTATTGGTTGCTTAATACCTCTCGATAATTTATTCCACATTCCTATAAACTAGAGAGCACTAACTACGGGCCCTACTAGTTAAGGCTTCCATCATTCACGCATATACCCTTACCCAGTATAAGGTGAGAGATGGTATCTTATCGCTCGCTATACCTCTAGCTGACCTTATTGGATAACCGACTTAGCCAATTACTACTTCCCGTAGGGTAGATAGTCATATCTGACGTTTTTAGTTTTTGGGTTTGGGTAGGCAACACACTCACATGTCGTTTAAGACCCATTTACTAAAGGACCTATCCCCAGGTGGACTCTCCGAGCTTAGCCACTTAAGACCTGGGAAGCAGACTATACGTGAAGGTTATTAGTTTCGTCCTACATTAGCCCTTAATACCTTTCCCTACTAGGGTAAAGTGGGCTATGTTATTTCGCCCATTCTGTTTAGTCTCTCCACACGGTTTATTATTGTCACGGGTTCTTATGGTTAATAATATTTTTCCATTATTAACCTACTAAGTCCAACTCTATTTTTAATTATAAGTTATATATTCATTAATATAAATAAGAAAGGTTATATCCCCTTTTCCCAAAGATAGTTATTTGATTACTTCCCTAATTTGGACTTAGCATTCAAACGACAATCAATATCCATTAATCCCCTTATGACACCCATTTTCTTGTATTCCTATTTTTTATTGCCCTTTATGACCATAACAGTCATATTTTCCTAAGGCAACTATTTATCAGTCCCAAGGTATCTATTTGTCGTACCCCAATAGACAATTACTATTCTTATTTATTTATTTATTTATTTATTTATTGACTATTATATATATATATGTACCAGGCCTCTCACATTAAGTTTACTACTTGTGGATGCCGGATTTGCCGATCAGTTCTGGGCAGACTTCTACCATAAGTTAAACTTAACCTCGTGCCTTAGTACATTTATATTTATGCATTAGACCCCTCACCTTAAGCTGACTACCTATGGTTACTGGATTCGCCGGTCGGTTCCAGGCAAGCTTATACCATAAGTTGAGCTTAACCTCGTGTATAAATGCAATTATAATTAAAATTTCCTAATTGGGGTGTACAACATTCATCATAACTAATTCAGGAATTGTAATCAGTATCCTGTTATATTCACTTTCCCCATTCAACATTGGTCACAATTGTTATTTATTGATTTACGGTCCTATTTATAGCAATTAATTATATTGATTGCTACAATTGGTCACAACAAATATATTAATTCATTATGGATTACATTTACATATAATTCCATAATTGAAACTTATCCAAACATTCAAACATTTCATACAATGTATATTTTACCGTTTTACACTGATTTGGACAGATAATATGTATATATTTATATTTATGTTTCGTGCAGTCAACGTATTTATTATTGTTGTTATTATTATTATTATTATCAATTAATCGATTTGGTCAAGTAAATAACCAAACATTCCTTTTTGCATTCAATCTTGTCAAAAGGTTCCAATCTTACAAAAAGACTTTTAGCCGTAATCATTGTAAATTATGCCTAATTAATGGAATTTGCATATTTAAAAATCACAAGAAATATATGTAAATAAATAATTTGGAATAGTCGATGAAAATTATGCACAAATATATATATACACACACACACACACACACACATATATATATATATATATACACACATATATATACATACATTTGCACCACTTTTCCCTTTTTGGTCTTTTTATCACACCTCTTGTAATTTCAAAATAATGTTTTTTATGTAAAAGGAGGAAAATGGCATATTTACGATAATTAAGCAAAAGCCCAACAATATTGAATACAAACAGACATATTTTTAATATAATTATCACATAATTTACCAATCGAACCTTTTTACCTAAGTTCATATAATTTATTATTCAACACTGAATAGAGATCTGGAATGTATCTATATCTAAATGGGACTGATTTCCAGACCTACAGTGCTTTACAACAATTGCAATATATTTCATAACATAACTGTAGAAATATGTGTAAACAAGTTTAAGAATCCTACAATTAATATTATGCATTACCACAATATACAATTCATAAGTTTTAACAATTTTTATAATCAGATCTGATGGGTGTCATCCTAATTACAACAATTAAATGAACAGATTTGATAGAAATTAGGCATAAAAATTTAGATCTAACGAAATAGATAAGTTATTAACTGTATTCATAAATTTCTCACTGACCTTATAGCATCCAAATCCAAAGTTTGAACCGTTTAGGCCTACAATCCCAAATTCTTATAAATCTACAATTTATCTGAAGAAAGGAAAACTCTAGATCTGTAGAGATGTAAAAAAATAGGAAGAGAGGAGAATCTAATTTGGAGCATCAATTTGCATTCTTTTCCATTAGATCTTCTAATCCTCACAATTTCATATGAATTGGATTTTATGTGTTGTATAAGAATATATTTTAGATCAAGAAATTAGGTTTGGAGAAGGAGGAAAATGGCAAAGCTCCGTTGCTGTTAAAGATTTATATGGAAAAGAATGAGGCCTTACCCCTTTATTTATAAGGGTGGAATTAGCCTAGGACCGTTGGATTCGTTTTAATTTATATTCGTCCATCCATTTTATATATCATAAATTAAACCTTACCAACCCTAGCTGTTACTGGGCAAATTGATGCCCAGTAGGTCAACCATTATGGTCAGCCGCTTGAGTCGTCAAATGCCCAGGTCGGCTAGTTAAATAAGGTAATTTATATTTATAAATTCTGATTTATTTATTTTCCATCCATTTTCGTATTTTGTCCGTAATTTTTTCATATAGACTCCGTTCACGAAACTCCAAACATGAAAGTTGACCAGAATTCCGAGACGAATGCATCGGTTAAAGTTTCATGGCCAAATTTCATCATTTGCAGAAACTCCTATTTTTTGAAATTCTAATAATTAATTTATGTGGCCAATATTCTGGATTGTTACATCTCTGATGCTGTCCTGACCATATTTATATGTATGAGCTCTTGGTCGTGTCATTGAACATGTTTAAGCAGTTGCAGTCTGCTTCGATTAAGCTTGAGGCTGCTTCAAGAGAGCGGGTGATACTCAGCTTTGATGCTTCACACTGCTTCGAGGAGTCGACTTCGTAAACTTCCACTTCAAAGGATGCGATTTCAAAGATTTAAGATTCGAATCAATTAACTACAAAGGCTTCGACTTTGGACGGTCTTTATCTCCTTGTCTTGAAGTTGCACGATTTCGAATCCTCGTTCTTCATAGATCTAGGAGTTGAGATGAATTTGCCTTGCTTCGAATAGATAGAATTTGTTTCCTAGGGTTTGAATGCAGCTTTGCTTCTTTCTTAAACCCTTAATTTGAAGATATAGCTTTGAAGGCTTCGATTGACCCATAAGATGTCTTATTTTCAAAGGTGGCTTTAAAGAAGGCCAGTTCGAGTGCCTTGAAATTCGAATAGTAAGTTTCTTCATGCTTCAAGGATTTGAAGCCATCATAACTACCCTGAGTGCCCGCTGATGTGATGCCATAACAATACAATGCTTTCAAAGCAAAGTTCTTTAAAGTAAGGCGCTTTGAGAAATTGTGTCCTACCCTTCTTTACAATCTTCTTGAAGCGATGGAATGCTTAGATGCTTCAAAGCTGAATTCAAATCGAATCAATTTATGATGCAACAAATGACTCATAGGAATTAGAGATAAACTAGATTTTGATGTCATTCTAAAATAAAATTGCAACTTTGGTTTTTTCTTTTCATATTTCAGTGTTGATCGACATTGCATTTGTGTGTGTGTGTGTGTATAAATTGCTGATGTGATGTTTATAAATCTCTCATATATTGTTTGTGTGTATATATATAATATATCTAATATAAGATGAACAATTTACTTTTGTTTTGAACTATAAATTCGAAACTCTCAAGCTATGTTGTTGATTACCAATTTGAAACATTTAATTTGTTTTGAAAACTATAAGTTTAGAACACACAATAAATAGAGAAATTTATTGATTTAAAAATGTAGTAAGTGTTGTTGATTGCCAAATTGAAACGTTTAGCAAGCGTCGATGATTATCAACTTTAAGCGCTGAGTAATTGTTGCATTTTATCAATTTGGAATACTCCGTAAGTGTTTCAATTTGCTAACCTGGGGAATCCACTGAATGTATCAATTTGTCAATCTGAAACATATTATAAATGTTGCAAAAATCAACAATACGTTAATCTGCAATATTTGTAAATTATTTATAAACAAAATAGTAACACTTTATCAAATTTTTTCTTTTTGGTAATAGTTTACTAGTCATTTATGAAAAGGTATGTGGAGAATGAGAATATCTGTGTGTGAAAAAAGAAAGAAAATGTGAGTAAAATGGTGAGTTCCTTTTAGCAACTACGGAATATTTTTTGATAATTTTAGATATTTTAAGTTGTGTATGCCCTTCAAAAGCCTATTTGAATGTTACTAAGACTATATTTAACTTTAAGTTTCATCTTCATATTTTGATTGTATTTAGGATCCATTCTCGTACAATATCGAATATTAGTTCATTGAAGATGCATCCTCGGATGCTTTGAATGGTGGATGTGAGTTAGGATCTAAGGTTCCGTTGTTTATTTTATTACATGATGATTTGTTATCATTGGTAAATTTCAATAAATGACACTAATTAGTAACTTTTTATAATGGTTGTAATAGTTTTGGTACCATATTTTTTTACTAACGTGAACAACCCAAAATGGCAATAGAAAAAAATAAAAAATAAAAAATAAACGGATAGATTTAAAAAGTCAAACCTTTATCCATAATTGCTAAGTAAAGTTTTATTTGAGCAAAAATAGTATACCATTTTTACTATCATTCTAACTATGAAGTCGAGCTCTATGACTGTGCTTCATGCATGGGACGTTCTTCTATCAATTTTATACATTAAACACATTCAAAATAAAACGACTTACATATGTATGTGTGTATATGGCCATATTTGTATTAGAATAATTTGATTTTTTTTTAATTCTAAATTGCAATACTTAATGCTTCTTACTTTAAATTTATATCTCTGTTATTAATAAATTATCGAATAATGACATTATAGATAAATTTATTTATTAGATCCAATTTTTAAGCGATATTAAGATTTGTTAATATTTATAGATGAATGTTTTGAATTTATAAATAAAGTTTATATGCTAGTGTTGTGCAAAATATGTGTTTTTTATGGAAGCGATTTATGTTAGGATCTTCATCACCCAAATCACTTAAAGATAATTGATGGAAAACAATACAAAAACGAAATTACACGCCAAACATAAAATATTCCACCAAACCACCTTCTTTATTAATTTACCAAATTTTTTTTTTTTTGTTTACACCCAATGGATCAAAATCAAAAATAAACAAAATTATAATTGAATCAATAACCTTATTGAGAAAGGGAAAGAATATCTAGATGACTATAAATATCATTGGAGAAGAAGAGAAATGAAGGACGACAAACCGTTGAATCAACCTGGAGGCACTAACTACGTCTATCAGTAGTAAATAGGAATAGCTTCTCTCAGCCCTAATTCCTATATTTTCCTCTCCAGGGCGCAAGCCTAGAGGCACACAACTTCTCCACATATTCTCGCATGGTTTAAGATGTTTTGATCTAACTAAGAAGGCGACATATATAAGAGAAAAGAAGACTTAGGCAAATATCCAAATTGCCCCTTCAAAATATATCCAAAATATAATCATTTATTTCTTTTCTTTAATGATAAAATCAATTAAATCAATTAATTGATCAATTAATTAAATTAATTAATTGATCGATCAATTAAATCAATTAATTGATTAGATTCCTCTTCAAAAATTAATCGAATCAACAAATTCAGCACTCCACCTTGATTCAAATATCACATATCTCTAACAATCACCAAACAATTCATCACTAGCTCTTTCTCATCTCCAAATTTACAACCCTTGATTTCAAGGCCACGAGGTACATCCCTCCTGTTTCTGAAATAAAGTGAGACTCAATTGATTTCCAAGCTACAATCATACCCAGTCGATTTGAATGGGCTACGACCACACCTTCTCAATTAAAACCATTACAAACACAACCCATGCCTGCAAAAGATGCATCATCTTCCACATGACGTGCACCACGCAAAACTAACGGTCTCAAATGCATCTGTAACACCATAAAGAACTCCGTCTTGTGGACTTTTCAAATTGACACCCACTTGACCTGAGCTCCTTCCTTGATCACCCTGGATCTCTTGAGCATCATCAACGTGAAGATCCCTCTCTGGAACATGGACCGAAACATCAAGGCATTGGCGAATCAAAACAAGCACCTTCTTTGTCTTCTTTCATCTTCCTTCATCCATGTCAGAGGGCTTCTTCTCATCTCAATTAATCGAATCATGATGAATATTGAGGTATAGAACATCCACTATCTTAGGCTTCCAAATCCCCCAATTTCTTCCATAAAAAATAGCCAACTCGAAAACGTCACCATATCCAACATAAAAAACCAGTTTTTCAAAACCAAAATTACTCTAAATTTTGCGATGATTTGCTCTAATACCAAATTTTTGTGCAAAAATTATACAAAATGCTCTGATACCAAACTGTTTTGCAAAATATGCGCCGTTTGTGAAAGCGATTTATGTCAGGATCTTCATCACCCAAATAACTTAAAGATAATTTTGATGGAAAACAACACGGATATGAAATTACATGACAAACATAAGATATTCCACCTAAACACCCTCTTTATTGATTCACCAAAAACAAATTTTGTTTACACTCAATGAATCAAAACAAAAATAAACAAATTTATAATTGAAACAATAACCTTATTTAGAAGGAAAAGAATATCTGGATGACTACAAATATTATTGAAGAAGAAGAGCAATGAAGAACGACAATAAACCCTTGAATCAACCTGAAGGTACCAACTGCGTCTATCGGTAGTAAATAGGAATAACTTCTCTCAGCCCTAATTCCTTTATTTTCCTCTCTAGGGTGCAAGCCCAAGAGGCACACAACCTCTTCAGATATTCTCACATTGTTTCGGATGTCTTGATCTAACTAAGAAGCTGCATATATAGGAGAATAGAAGGTCAAGGCAAATATCCAAATTGCACCTTCAAAATACCTCCAAAATATAATCTTTTGTTTCTTTCTTTCCATGATAAAATCAATCAATCAAATCAATTAATTGATTACATTCCTCCTCAAAAAACATTTAAATCAACAAATTCAACAATTAGATCATATTTTTAAGTAATATTATGATCTAATAATATTTGTTGATGACCATATTGAATTAGTAAATGCAATTTATATTCTTAGATATTATTTTTTAGTAATATTAAGATTTAATTATATTTATGGAGGACTTTTTTGGTAGTTCACACTTACATAAAAATGAAATTATTAAAGTTTTTTTTTGAAAATGATTAAAGACATATATGTATATGTGCAGTTAAAGCGTTCAACGAATTCGATGCGGTGGAGGCACAAAAAGTTGTAGCGGGGATAAAGCGAGGAAATAACAGGATATAGCAGATGAGTTTAAAATAGTATATAAAACTCATATTTAATGCTTTTACGTATATATAAATGGTAAATGAATGGAAAATTAACATTCAACTTAATTATAATTAGTACATTCTTAATTTTAAATAAAAGCATAAGAAAATATATGAAATAAGTGTAAACTTTTATTTAGTTTGACCAAATTTAATAGAATATTATATTATTTTATATTCTGAGAAATATAGGTTAAAAAATTACATTTAAAAATAATGTTATAATGCATAAATGACATTTTTAATTCATTTCTCTTACATAAGATATTGCAGAATATAGCTGAAATAACAGGATATATCGGAATATACCGGGGCTTAAAGCGAAAATGCTATTTCAAAGGCTGTTTGGAAATAGTGTAGCGTTAGAAACCCGCTACACAATATAGCAGGGATATGGCGGGGTAACAGCGGGGAAGAAACTGCACTGATACACACACACACAAACACACACACACACACACACACACACACACACACATATATATATATATATACATATATATGCATGCGTCATAGCATGCCCTTTGCGCGTGATGGCAACAGATGCTTTATGTGAGAATTATTTAATATAAATTCTTAATTTTAAATTATTTTAAAATTTGGAAGGACTCATATAGTATAGTTTGAATTTGCAAAGATGGTTACGTAGGATGATAAGATTTGAAAATATTTGTAGACAGGGGATTTCAATTTGTAAATCAAGCTTATTTATTAGATCTAACTTTTAAGATATATTAATATTTGAAAATATTTATAAAGAGGATTTTGAATTTGTAAATGAAGCTTATTTATTAAATTTTATGTTGAAGAAGATTTGATAATACCCACATAGAGATATTTTTGGTGGTTCACGTTAACAAAAAAGTGTGACATCAAAGATATTTCAGCTATCAATAAAGATAAAATAAAATAATATGTTAGAACCGCAAATCTTTAATGAGTACAAACAATTATGTTTTTTGGTGCTTAAAAGATTAAAATTTTCATTTTGTGTTTTTTTCCTGAATGTCATAACACCTTTCGTTTCATAGTTATGCAAATCATTTCTCTTGCACAAGTGAAAAAAAATGCATGCCATTTTGCATGCACTACGCATGTGCGGTTTTGCTCGTTAACATAATTTAGTTAATAATTTTTTTTTAACAATAAGAAGACATATAAAGCCAAAAATGGAGAAAAACCACCTTTCTTTGGTGGCTCACAAAAACAGAAATGCAGTGCAAAAATTGCAACTGATTCCATGGAACAAAAAAATATATCACATACAAAATAGCCAAGACGACAAACAAACACCAGCATGTGCAGTTAATGCCCCGCTATTACCGCACTATATCCCATAACAAATTACCACCGCTACGCTTATCACAAGTATCCTCTGATATAGCCTCTCCAATTTAAACCCCGCTATATTCCACTATTCCAGGTATATCCAGTTATTTTCGTTATATTGCGCTATTCCCGCTATATCTTTGATGAAAGAAACGAGCTGAAAAATGACAAATATGCATTATAAAAATGATAAAGTTAGGTTTTTTAATTGAAATTTTTAATATATATTTTTAGAAACAAAAACACTCAGTATTCTATAAAATTTGGTTAAGTTACATGGCAGTTTATGATTTTTTAAAGATAATTGCACGTATCTTTGTTTAAAAATTAAGAATGTACAAATTATAATTAAATTGAGTGCTAAATTTTCATTTACCTATCATTTTTACATTTGTAAAAACATTATGAATGATTTACGTGTGTTATTTTTGAGTCATCCACTATATCCTGCTATTTTCTCACTTTATCCCTATTATGTCTGTTTAGACCTTCGCAGCATTGGATCCGCTAAGCGCTTGAACTACACAAATACCAGCAAACACAACTCCAAACCAAAAGTCAGATGACTAAAAGGGTTACCAGAACCAGATGCTCTCCCATGGGGAGATCCAAGACAAACCACATATTGTTACCTACCCAATTTGGAATCCCTCCAGGCTAGCCAAGATAGCCCCTGCCTCCAGCGACCACCTAGAAATCCAGCCAAAGCAAGCTCATGCTACCCATGCACTGGGACCAGCTCTATGAACCATCCATCTAGCCGGAACCTTCAGACCGATGCAATAGCCCGTTGGACTCCAAGTCCAACCAATATAATAAGATAACAAGCCACAATTGATACCTTAAAAAAATCACCCTACACCTGCTTTAGGATAAGAGTCCTGGGTTACAAAAAAAAACACGCCAAAGGTAACGAGATAGGACAGTGGATGCCCCTAAATGGCCTACCTTTGAAAGAAAAATAGTCATCATCCGAAACTTTACGAATGATGGAAGATGGAACCATAAGGGATTCGTTGAAAACCACCTTGTTCCAGAAACACCAAAGATGTCAGCAGATGAGATAAGGAATAAGTCTGAAAGGATCTACCTAAGATCCTTTCCATTCCCCCATTGCCCACCAAGCATAAAACAAATCAATTAGAGATGGTATGCTCTCCTTGGAGACCTACCAAGTTCCCAAAGAAAAGCCTAACCGTTATAGCACACTCACCATCCAGGAATAGGTGTGCAATCGACTCCACCGAGCCGGAACGACAACAACAACAACGAGACACAAGGGGAATGTCAATCTCATAAAATTATTATCCAGTGGAAGCCCCTCATGAAGGATTTTCCACATCAGAATGGAAACCTTAGGTGGAATGCGCCTGTCCCAAATAAAAGAAAAAACCCAGATTCCAGGAACAGGAGTTCTAGCAGAACCCCAGGTTACCTGAATGGAGAAAGGCCCCCAACTCCAGCCAAAACCCCTACCAGAGGAATCGAAAAAGGCCTTGATTGAATGCATCTATTTCTACGTCTCACTAGCGTATGACGAGGACCCGGTGAAGTCCGAGGGCAAAAGGCGGCAGTACTTAACATGTAGAAACGATGCCCAAAGTAAGTCGTTAGAACGAAATCTAACCCAAAGCTTATAGTGTAAGTCTTGCAGACATCGCTAGGTTCTGCAAACCTAGACCTCCCTCATGTCTGGGATGATCGATGATAACCCAAGAAACCCAATGATGCCACTTAGCATTGTCTTTTTTTCTCCCAAAAAAAAGGCAAGGCCGAAAAACGATAAAAATGAAAGAATGACAAATAGGCATCATGACTGCGAAGATATGAGACCCTATGGAATCGAGTACAGATTTGATGATAACCAGCCTACCGGCCTAAGAGATGAAAGTCGAGTTCCATCTAAAATTTTTTCCCCTAGCTTTGTCCGTTAGGGGATCAAAAATCACGGTGTGCTTATGTCCTCGATAAAGGACAATACTAAGATAATTAAGAGGAAGAGAAGCAACTCGAAATATAGAGAAGGACTCAATTCACAATATCCTTTTAGGGTCAATAGACTTGGCTGGAACAAAGCAGCTTTTTGAAGCATTGACCAATTGTCTTGAGCACCATTCGTAGTGATGAAGAAAAGAAAGGAACCGATGGATGGATCGCTGATTCCCATTAGAGAAGATAATGATGTCATCAGGAAATGACAATCAGGAAATTATAGGGCATCCATTTGGATACCAAAGCGATGAATCTGCCGTGCAATGGTAAGGGAGTGCACCTCTCGGATGAGAGCCTCTGTGGCAATGACAAAAAGTAATAGGGAGAGAGGGTTGCCTTAATGAAGATCCCTCCTTGAATGAAAAAGCATTTGGCCACTCCGTTGATAAGAACTAAGAACCAGCATCTTGAAATGAGCCTCCAAATAAAATTAATAAGAGTCTCAGGAAACCCAACAGAACGATGAATCCGTATGATGAAAAAACCAAGATATGTTGTCATAAGCTTTCTCCATATCAAGCTTAATCACCATACGAGAATCCCTGATCTTCCAGTCGATTTGAGAGATAAGTTCTTGGGCAAGAAGCAAAATATCAGTAACAAGATGTCCTTTGACAAAACCAGTCTAGGAACGAAGAGATAGCACAATCCAGAATAAGAACGAGTCGAGTAGAAAAAACCTTAGAGATGACCTTGTTAGAGAAGTTATAGAGACTAACCAAACGAACATCAGAGCAAGAACGGGGATTCTCACACTTAGGAATGAGCATAAGATTAGTGGAAATCCAACCCATGGGGAGCGTACCACTAAAGAAGAAGGACTGAATTGCCAGGGATAAGTCATGACAAATGACCTCCCAAGCAGAACGGTAAAAAACCCTGTTCTGGATAATAATTTAATAATTATACATTTCACTTTTAATTAGTAGATAATAATTGGTAGAACTTTAGTTAACACTGATTAGGTTTTGGTTTATAATTATTAAATAATTTTTTGTTTTTTGAAACATTCTGAAGTATTTAAATAGGCAATACAATGAACTGTAATTAATTTCAAAATTAAAAGATTAATTTTCAACTTAAGAATTGAAAGATTATTAAATGGATGCATATATGACTTCATATGCGTTTGATAATTACCAACCTAGTTTTTATCAAGACCACATTTACTGTTTTGTATATTTTAATACATAAAACGTTGGTCCTTTATTATCTTAATAGGGTTGACAAGGACTTATGGCTTTCAATTGGATAGCGATGACTCGATTCTTGGCAGTCACACCTCAACTGATGTTTATTTGTGAAGGCATGTAATAATCCCTTAAATGAGTGAAATCCTTGGTATTGAAAAGTGTCTATGCAAGAGTCTAACTTAAACGAGGGTCGGTAGGGGCGAAACTATCGATTTTTTAGCTCTACTCTTCGAAGTGCGTTTTCATTTCTTACTGATAATAATTATTTCAGGTCTTTGCATAAATCAAATATTTATTTTAGCAAAGGAAACAAAAATGAGGAATTCTTCACTATGCATATTAAATTAAAGATTATGGGCTATACATTAAATTTTTAGGCCTTCCTCTTTCTATTAAGAAAATTAATAGTAGAACCGCACAAGATCTTTTGGTAAGATCAGTAATAAAATCAGTTGCTGGAGCAATAGATTTTTATCGATGGCTGGTGGGAGTAAGCTTATCAACTCATCTATTAATCATATAGTTCATTTTTGGATGATATTTTACCAATTATTTACTCAAGTGATTAACAAAATCGAGTCTATTTGTACTAATTTTATTAGGAATAATAAATACCACAAAGTCTTATGGGATAAGTTTTGTTTACTAAAAGAATATGGTGGAGTTGCACTTCAAAATTTTGGTAACCTACAAATTGTAATGTCTATTAAACTTATTTGATCCTTTTGAAAGAAATTCATTATGGGCTGAATGGATTAAGAATAGATATGCTAGTAAAATAAATTTTTGGATTACGAATATAGATTACGATGCATCTCTTACCTGTAAGACCATGCTATGAGCTAGACCTCATTGTAAATTTCTTCTCAACAATAATATAGTTGATGGCACATCCACTTATCTCAGATATGATCCTTGGATTTAGAGTGATAATTTTATTTTATTTTAGGATGGCAGTCTATGTCTTCCCGTAATAGCTACAACTCTTCAGTTGCAAGCATTATTAAAGAGAAATGCGGGTTTCTAACTCACAAGAGTTGTCATCTTATGTTGATAACAAAATCTACAATATAAATATTTTCGGATTAGAATCAGGATTAATGGATGTGGAAAGAAAATAAAAAGGGGTCTTTTACTCTTACATCTTCTTATAGATCATTAATGCCTTCCAATCTTTTCTCGAAAGGGCAAGTTTTATATGGACAAAGCCGACAATACAAAAATTCGCTTTTATTATTTATCTAGCCTGTTTAACGGATTACAGACTTTGGATAAAATTTGCAGATGGAATTTTGATATGGATAGTAAGTGCAAACCATGTAATTTTTATGATGAAGATTGCAATCATCCATTTTACAACTATGAATTTTCAAATTACATTTTGGTTTTTATAAAGGGTAAACTTGACATCAATGTTCAAAACAGTACAATATTCACGAAATTATTATGGATCTAGCTGGGTATGGAACGCACAACAAGAATCTTAGAACGAAATTGAGGATTGTAACCATTACCACTACTAGGTTAATATGAAAGGAGAGATGCAGAAGACTTCATAATGGATTCTCGACTTCAAAAGAAATCATGGCCAAGCTTATTTTAGTTGAAATAAATTCAATAGTTTTGGCCTTGGAGGAAAAAAATAAAATTCATTTACTCATCCTCTTCGGAACTTCAATGATGCTAAGAAGGGTACGGACTTGATTTGAGATGGAGATGATATGCCACCTTAATTTTTTATCTTCGTAGTCTTCCCACCTTTAATACTTTTTTGATTTGGGAAATTCTTGTTTTGGGAAAGATGTTGAACATCACACGGGATAGGCATGTATTCTTTTGTTTACTATGTATGTTTTTTTTTGTAGACTAAGGTGTATTGTCTTGTGTACATAATTTTATTCCTTTGGAGTATGTATTATTATCACATCTTACTCAAACCCTTGTATTTTTTTAATGATAAATACTTGTTTGTTTTCATATAACAATAATAATGTAAAAAATTAATATTTGGTACTTATAATTAATTTTCTTAGTATATTTTTTTGTATTTCTTTAGTAGCAAAATAGATTTACATTAAATAAAAAATTGATTTGTTTATTTTGATTTATTAGTTTTGAAATGTTTCAAAAATATTTGATATATATTTGATATCCTTTTGCATCCATGGATCCGATTTTGGATGTCTAAAAATCACGATTATTGCTGCTATGACTGAATGAAAAACTGTCAAATATACAGTTAAAAGCTTTGAACTCAAGGGGTAACCGTGTAAATTCATTGGTGGTCCCCTGTGGTTATTGTTTGTATTAACAAATTTTGACAAAATGTATTTCAGGTGACTTAACATATCTTTATTAATAATTTGTTTGGAAGCACATACTTTTGATCCGACTTTGAAGTTCCAAAAATACCCTTCATGTACAATTTTTTCAAAAAGTGATCCTAAAATAATAACATCTAAACAGAAAAATGTTACATTTTTATCAATGTTAATATCGCCTAAAATTAGGATATAACAAATATTTTCTTTTACAAATTCAAAATGCTCTTTTTTATATATTACCAAACTTGATATCACTAAAACATAGGATCTAATAAATGAAATTCAAATACATTTTCACAATTTATCTTTATTAATAATTGGTTCGGAACAACAAACTTTTGGTCCAACCACGAAGTTCCAAATATACCCTTTATGTACAATTTTTTTAAAATTTGATCCTAAAATAATAACATCTAAATAAAAGAGTGTTACTATTTTATCAGTGTTAACATCACCTAAAATTAGGATCTTTTTAACAGAATAAAAATATATAACCAAAAATGTAGAAAAAAATTCTCCAGTGGCGCACAAAACCCGTTACGGTTGGCATAACACAACTGCGACTGTGGCATACAACACCAAATACAACATCTCACAAAAGAACAAATGAAAAAAACACGGACATAAAAACGGAACTCCCCAAGCCAACGCTAGCAACCAAAAAGTAGAGCCTCCAAAACCAACCACAAATCCGCAAATCCTACTCCACTTATACAAGCAGAAGAAACCCCAGACATCTGTACCGAATCGGCGAAGCAATCCACCAAAAAAGTACCCATCCAAACCCAGAATCTGACCGGCAATTAAAGAACCACTCCCAAGAACCACCAAGACTCCAAAAACCGCTCCAGAAAGCAAGGCATCCCCAGTAGTAACCCCGATCGAGAAGGAGTCCTATTAAAACCAAGAAATATAGGCTTTCATGCTATCCACACCAGAATAGATGGAGTTTTCCAAAAAAACCTGCTTGTGGAGGTAGTTACTCCGATTAATAAAACACCAACCCGAAAGCTAAGCCACCTACATGCACCTAGAAAAAACCTCACCCCACACCCATTGGGGGGAGAGACCCCTGAGTAATAGAGAAGGCAGAAGCCAGAGACAAAGAGCCGGGACCAAGGTTACCCTTAAAGGGGCGACCTCTGAAAGCGAAGAAGATACCATTCTTAACTTTGCGAATGATAGGCGTTGCCTGCATCGGCGAGTCATCGAAAATGGCCTTGTTTCGAGAATACCACAGATGCCAATAGATGAGGCAAGGAATGAGACAAAAAATGGATTGAAAATCCTTACCGGATCTTTCAATCTACCAAGAATGAAAAAATCAAACAGCGAAGTAGTTCCTATACTAATGCAAACCATGGTCCAGAAGAAGGATCAAATGGTACGAGCGCATTCACTAGATAAGAAAATATGCAAACACGATTCCACTTTCTCGGAACTGCAACAACGAGAAACAAGTTGGACACCTATCCACATGAGTTTCTCATCCAAAGGAATTCCATTATGAAGAATTATCCATAAAAGAATGGAAACCTTAGGAGGGATGCAGAAGTGCCAAATGAAAGAGAAAAACGGAATTCTAGGCACTGGAATTTGTGTTGAGTTCTAAGCTGCCCTTAGGGAGAAAAGTCCATATTCCAGTGAATCGTGAATCAGAAAAACCCTTCACTACTTGCATATGATTGTTGATATAGATTAACCCTAGAGGGGGGGTGAATATGATTTATTAGAGTTTTACGAGATATTAAAAATATCACAGCACAGATTGTAGTAGAGAAAATAAATACATAAAATAAATAACATAGATTTTACCAAGCTCTAGCGAACCCCCTACTGCTGCATTCCCCAAGATTTCTACTAGATATTAGTCAACTAATACAATGCTTACATCACCTGTAAGCTCGCGACAACTCCTAGCCTAATTGTCCTAACCCTACGCTCAAAACTTATCCCCAAGTTTCTACTAGGAGCTACACAAAAAGGCCTCACAATCTCACTCTAGTTGCATTAATCCTACGCTCAAAACCATGCATTGATTTCTATCCCCGAAAGCAGATTTTCTGCTAGCTACAAACCCGTAGCTAGTAAACCCTAATTTTTGAGGAAAACTAGAAAACCTATAAAATGATTAACAACAAATAAAAACAAAAATAAAAATAAAACCCCCTTTTAATTAGAAAATGGTCAACCACAACTATTTCACTCAAAACATTAGTTTCCTCTGTTTAATGGACAACCCTAGAAAAATAGGGTTTTTCTTTCCCAAATCAATTCACGATCGGTTATTCATGGAGTTTATTCTCTGAGGCTTCAAATTCTTGTTGCTATTCTTGTCAATTGATTTGGACTTCCTGGGGATTGAAAAACAACTATGAGTTTTCTATTCAGATTCTTGCTCTCGAAATGATGCATGTTGTTTTCGATGAAGCCTATGATGAAATAGGTGTAGCTTACATAGGGTGTAGAAAACCCTATCATCTCCGATTTCCCTGAAGTGATTTCATCTGATTGTTGCGTGATTGTTGTTATTGATTTGCATGAGTTTCCTATTGGATTCTTGGCTTTGAAAGCTTGCGTGATATCAAGCTTGATTTGTTGAAATCTGGAAAGAATGAATGATTTTTATTGCTTAAAAAAGACTAGCGAATTTCCTGAAAATACTGAATTGATTTCTTTTTAAAACATTTTTGTAATTTTCTAGAAAAAATTTTATTTGATTTGTGGCCCTTGAAATAATACCTTGTATTTTTTGAAATCATTGAATGTGTTTTACCCCAAAACTATTTTCTGGAAACAATTTAAAATTGTTTTCATGCCATAAATAACTTGCTCAAATATGTTCTTGTCTAAACGATACTTGCCATTTTGCTCTACTATAAATCAAATGAATTGATTTTCAATTATCCAATTGCCAAAATAACTCTTTCCATGATTGAGATAAAAGTTTGCTAAATAATGTTGCCTGATTTCTTTTGAATGCTTTGGCAAAATATGGAAATATTTGAAACTAGAAATCCATCTATGCTAATGTGCACACCATTAAAAAAACTGATGGATTCACATGTGATTGAAAAATTTCTGAGTTTGTGATTGCTCTTAGTATGTCTTTGATGTCATCCTGCTCCATGTCGGCACCTGATATTTCTCTGTAATATACTTGAGTCTTTACTTGGCCACTGTCTTGTGTTTCTTGTCCACTATATTGTATCTAGTTTGGTTTTTCTACATGCTTCACTTGTACTTGAGCCTTGATCTGTATTATCAAACTGATTTGAACTTGTTGAGCTGTTTTGAATGAGTCTTGCATTTTGCCTCAAACACTTAGGCTTGTTCATATTGGTTTGAACACCATTTCATATGCACGTATGCATATGCACACAAATGTGCGTATGTATGCAGTGCATACAATATGTTTTTCACTTGAGAGCTCTGATCATGCTGTTGCATTTTGACTTTGCTTATTGTTGAGTCAAATTTGTGGGTTGTTGCATACTTGAATTTATCTTCTTATAATTAGACTCATTGCTGTTTGGCACATTTGCTTGCACTGTTGAGGCTTCACTTGCTTGGTTTAATTAAGTTTCATGTGCATGCTTGAACTATGCTGAAACATATATACATGAACATCTGGTGAGCCCCATTGTAAAAGGAGCATCTGTAGGTAAAGTACGAATCATGTTGTTTAATATAGTCAAGGATTGGAAGAAACATAGGACGCCTCATTCGGAATCTCCTTCTAAACTCTTGAGCTGTGTATGTTGGATTTGAAACAAAATAGTCTTCCATTAGTCTCTCGTTGTGCCATGAATGATGTCAATTTTTATATCGACGACCTACAACAGAACCACCATATTCATTGTTAGATTCATCATCTACATGTAGTGCAGCTATTATCTCCCTTTGTCGACAAAAATGATCGTCCACCATAATATCAAGTTCATCGTCATTATCATCAAGCAACAAACATGCTTCAGTTGATATATTTTGCCCTTGAATTATTTTAGACTGTATTCAGAATATTGAATAATGTTTGGATAATAGCTGCTGTAGTCTTCCCCCTAATATACCTAGTTTTTCTTCGTTAAAATGGTCAAAAATGGTTACCCCACTCAGTTCTTTATCGGGTAATGCACACTAGTCTGCTTTGGATAACGCGTTCTGGTCTGCATCGGTTACCATGCTTCGTTCTTCATTGGATACCGAATGAAGGACCCCATAGGATACCGCATTATGCTTGCATTGGAAACCACGTTCTGGTCTGCATTGGTTACCACATTCTGGTCTTGATTGGATAACGCAAAAAGCTTTACTGGATACCGTATTATGCCCTGCCTTGGATACCGCAATATGCCTTGCATTGGAAACCACATGCTGATCTGCATTGGATACCGCATTATTTCCTGCATTGTATACCGCAAACAAGCTTTATTGGATATTATTTTCTGTCCCTTTTGCGTTATTAAATAACACCCTTGTCTGTTTTCCTCTTGTCATTACGATTTACTTCTATTGAAGAATACTACAGTAAGTGTTTTAAGTAGTAAATTTGTTTGCATGTTTCTTTTTTCAAATATTTTTATGTTCTCTGTGGTTTGTCAATATTAACTGATTTATTTTTATGACCCACACCTTACACATAGATCATCATGGCTGAATGAAAGGACGATAATGAAATCATGAATCAAATGTACAATGAGTACGAATGGAATAAGCAACCAGTCGAAAATGGTCAAGTAGAAGTTGCAGAAGCGGAGTCAGAACTCATTACTGCGATGCAACCAAATGTAGCAGTCCAGCGTAGAGGACCTGTAACGACCCGGAAAACCTGAACCAATTTAAAATTTTTAAATTGGCTATTTTAGTGGATTTTAAATATTTAAAATAAATATTTTAAATAATAGCAATGAAAAGTGAGTTTGAATCGACGTTTTAAAATAAATATAATTAATTCTAATTATAAACAAGGCCTGAAATGGCGGGGTAGTTTCAAAATTTGAATTCAAACTTTGACTGACTGTACCGGGTGCAAAACAAAATGGATTTGAGTGAAACCAAAAATATTTAAATCTGTTAGTGAATACCTTTCTAACGAATCTGAAAAATCGAAGTTTCATAGCGGAAAGCAAAAGTTATGGCCAAATGAATTTTCAGAAAGGTCGCTATGGAATTTATATAGCCCGTGAAAATGGCCATTTTGCAAGCGGTCTCAGAATTCGACGAAACTAGTTTTTTTGGGACCGTATCGTCAAAACATAGCCAGATTTATTTTTCTGGAATTTTTCGAATCAGTTTGTGGCCCTGGCAAATTGAAATGTACGTTCAAATCGAATATTGAATGTTATATATTTTAAATTGAATGGAAACTGACTGAAACAGTCGAATGGGCCTTCGAAACATATCCCATTGTGTTCAGAATGGGGGTAAAACGCTAGGGACGACAGTCGTTGGGTATGAATTGGAGTTCATATGTGGTGAGGGGTATTTTTGGATTTAATGAAATTAAAAATAAATATAAAATAGAGGGGGCCAATCCAATTTCATCTCCCCCATCCTCCAGAACCCGACAACCCTAAAAACGAACGGTGGCGGCAACATATTCTTTCTCCTCTCATTTCCGTTCGATCCTCTCAATAAAAATCAAAGCTTCTTTAGATAATTTGGAAGAGAATCTCCTCCTCTTTAAATCCGTGCCACTCCCGCCTGGTATCGCTCGTTGGTTCTCGAGATTCGTCGCTCTGAAGTGCCGCCGTTCATCGCCTGTTTTCTCCCTGATACCCAGCTCGAGTCCGACGCCTCTACCACCAGTCAGCGCGCCTTTTGAGGCTCTTCGACGTGGAGCCGACCGATTTTGGCCTCGAGCAACGGATTGGAAGAAAATTCAAACCCTAGGTTTGAATAAAAACTGAAGGTATACGGCTTATTGTTTTTAAACTGTTTAAAAACAATAAGCCGTATACTGTAACACCCCATGTCCATTAATGTCACTCACAAAGGGAATGCATTAACTTCTATGGAGCGTTTTAAGTGAATATAGAATAGAAAATCACAACAAGACAGATATGAAATAGTACTTGAAAATTTAAAACTTTATTTATTGCAACAGAAGGTAAATATGTTTGGTTACATCACCAAAACCCAAAGACTAAAGTCAAGTACATAATATCCATCTTGACAAAATCAGAGTACATAATATAAAAAGCATAATCCCATAAATAGCCATAAAAGAGATAGGTTGAGCTTTACTTCAGCAATCCAAATCCAAGTGCTCCCAAAGAGATCCAAATCAAGCTTCCCACCCTAAGAACCTGAGGGGAGGGGGGAAGGAAGAAAAGAGGTGGAAACAAAGGGGGTCATACATAAAGTCTGGCAAGTCCGATAACTCCAACAATATAATTATCAAAGTAACTAGGATAAGACATAAGCTTGGTAAATAAGGAAATGACTGTGAATTAATAGCAAGACCAAGCAACCAAAAACAATAGGATGAGCAAAGATAACGTTAAAGGCACTTCCTAATCAATATAGGGTATTTACTATACTCTACCGTACTGTACTGTACTAACACTAATTACACCCATACTTGTCACTCTAGAAACTTGATCCCTCTTGACTAAATAGAATGATGATAGCTTCGTGTACTACTAGATGTACCCACTATCCCCACTAGATGTACCCCTTCAATGGTAATTCCATGTACTCCTAGTTGACGTCATAGGTGCCGCCTGCTCCTATCTCCACCAGGTGTACCCCTTTAATGATAAATTAATAATGGTAGCTTCGTGTACCCCTAGCTGACTACATAGGTGTCGTCTGCTCCTATCTCCACTAGATGTACCCACTACCCTGCCCCATTCGATCGGCTCCCTAACTCGTAGGTACCCGTGCTGTCCCACAGTGGGGTGTATCACTCCCCTAAAATGGCAACCCAATACAACTTAAGGATGCACGGCTTATACCTACACGATGCAACAACGTCTTACCTACCAGCCCGAGCCCATGCACGCACATGACCCCGTTGGACTTGCGTTGCCACCGCTAACCCATTTTGGCCTCTAACAATCAGGCCCAGTAGGCGTGTCCCGTCCTCGACTTGGGTCGATCTCACAAAGATACTTAATGGGCTACTGGACTGAAAAGGGCCCCCACCAAGCTTCCCACCTAGGCTTGGTCCCCTCTAATACATCCCGCTTAACCCCATGTCCACTTACATGTATAAATTTGGTTAAGTGTTTTCTAATTTAACCTAGTCTCACCCTTTTGTTTAATTAACAGGTTGTATTGGTTAAGTCTGTGGGCCTATATACACAAATATTACCCAACTACCCAAGATTTACTTAACCCTCTCACTGGTTCAGACATATTTAATTTATGGTTAAGTTTGTGGGCCTATATGTACTAACATTACCCACCTACCCAAGATTTACTTAACCCACTCATTCCGTATAACCCAGTTTACTTAACCCCCAACTTAAACTTAAGTTCTTACAATCCCTAGGGATCAGATTTGGTTAAGTAGTCCATTTCATTTACCATGTCCATTTTTAATTAATTAATCAATTAATTAAAACCTTTCCCTTCATAGGTGTCAATACCTATTTTATCCAATAATTTGAATTACATGTCATAATTGTTTATATTCAAATTACTCCATTTTTCTAATCGTATTTCTCATGACATCCTCATGTCACCCACATGTCACCCACTAGATTCCTCATGCCACCTAAGGCACCCACTTAACCCCCTCATGTCCCACTACATATTTACATTGGTTAAGTGTTTCTTAATTTATTACTATCGTAACCCCTGTAGGACCTCTCACATTAGACTGACATTTGTGGCTGCTGGATTTGCCGGGCGGGTCCGGGCAGTCTTACACCACAAACGAGCCTAACCTCGTATCCATACAATTGTTACGCGCCTTTGACCTCTCACATTGGGCTACCATTTGTGACTGCTGGATTTGTCGGGCGGGTCCGGGCAGTCTTACACCACAAATGAGTCCAACCTCGTGTCTTAGGCAATTAATTGTACATAATTAATTTTCCCCAATATTTGAATTACTTTCCCTATTCAAATTACAAATCATATCCATATTTATTTATGTATAAATATGTCACCTTAATTATGTCCACTATTTATGGTACATAAATTGTACCAATTTACATCTCAAATTAATTTCATGCTTTTTTAGGCAATTGTGCCAATTCCCAATATTTAATATCCCTATTCAAATTCAAATTAATCTATGTCTATAATTAAACTATGTCCATTACTACACATTAATTTTCCAATTAATGCCTTCAATAAATTTTTCGCCTTTTAAGGCAATTCACCTTAATTAATATCTCAAATTCGTTATATGCCTCATTTACATGCCAATTCACATTTATTAACATAATCAATATTTTCATCCCATATTTGGATTAATTATTCCTAATCAAATATGTTAATAAAATTCCAATTATCTTTATGACCATAATTCACATTAATTATGTCCATATATCGCTTTGCCAATTAATATCTCAATTTACATATATGCCTCTTTTAAGGCTATTACATGCCAATTCACATCATATCCATATAATCCACAATTATATCTAATCTTACTTAATTTAATAATTATCTTGATTAGATAAATCGAACTTTCCTTTCGTGGTTAAAGAATTATGAACAATTGATCAAACTTGATGCAGAATTGTTGTAGCGACGTTAGTTGATTCGTTGTTGAAGCTCTAAGCTTGAATTAGGTTGAATTGATTAGCTGTCTTCCTCTTTAGTTGGCGGCAGCTACACTGAGTTCCATGGAGACGGCATAACGGCTTTAGTTTCAATTTTAATTAGGTTTAGGGTTAGCATTAGGATGTATTTATAGGTGTAGGAAGTTATTTAGGACCATTAGATTAATCCTGAACCATGAGAACCAACCAAATGAAAAATCTGCATTTGAGCGAATCGGCCCACGGGTTGACAGCCAAACACCCTGGATTAACCCCTAGTCGACCCAGCGGAGCTTGGGTCGACCTCAAAAATGGGCCGGTTCGGTCATTCCCCCCTCCCAATTCGCTATTTTGAACCTTTTCGCATATTTATTTATTTAATTTTTAATTTATATATATATATATCAATATATATATTTCTCTGTGTAACCCATTTCACTTAATTCTTTTCTAAAAATTAAGTATACTTTAATTTGTGAATTTTAATGTTATAAAATTACGGGGTGTTACATTCTCCCCTCCTTAAAGGATTTTGTCCCCGAAATCTCCAAGTCAAGAAGAATGTATATCCTACCATCTAATCGTCCATCTACTTAACCATCAAACACCAGCATCCATTATCCTTAAAAGACTTCTAATGCTTTAATGTTTATATGCACAGTGTGCGTATATGTCCATATCTAATGCAAAATTAGGCGGTCTACTGATTCAGTCGACCTCCTTAGTGCAATTCATGATAGTGCCATGTGTCCAATATGTATGCAAAAGATTCCTAATGATACATATTAATTCTATATGCGTGCACAACCATCCACCCGAATGCAGCAACAATATGATAATACAACCATTATACATCCATTTTACTAAATACATCCATATATATGCAATATGCAATATGAAGTGACTGAGCTGATCTGGTGCCTAATAGTGTGTGTATATGCATCCACGAGCAACCACTAGCGAACACTTGCATCCACTTTGCATCCATCATACATAACATGTCTCAAACACATGTTTCGACCATAGGATTTCCCTATTAAAGGTCAAAGATACTAGCGAGAGGACATACTAAAGATAAGATAAGCACAAGCTACGCGATAAAGGAGAAATTAAAAGACATACCCTCGAAAAGAAAAGGGTACAATGAACGCATCTTCTCTTCCGTCTCCCAAGTAGCGTTACTCTCATCGACTCCCCACTGTACTTTGACTAGTCTGACCTCTCGATTTCTCAACTTCTTGATCTTCGACCCAAGAATGCATGTAGGAGCTCGTCAAATCATCGCATCACGCTCTATTTCCACCTCTCTAAGCAAGCTCGGCTCCACTACCTCCGCGGTCTCGTGTAAGCACTTCCTCAAATGTGATACATGGAATACGTCGTGTACACCACTAAGTCTCTCAGGCAACTCCTCTTATCCGCATAAGATTTCTGCCTATCTTGCGCTGCCTTCATCCTTCTTCGAATCAAATCAATCTTATCCGAAATCTCTCTAATCATATCGGGCCCAAGTAAGATCTTATCCGTAGATTCCTACCAACGTGTAGGTGAACGACAAGGTCGTCCATAAAGAGCTTCGAAATGTGCCATGCCAATGCTAGACTGAAAGCTATTATTATATGCGAACTCCACCAATGGAAGATGCTCTTCCCATGTACCCCCAAAGTCTAGGATACATAGCCTCAAAAGGTCCTCTAGAATACGATTCACCCTCTCGGTTTGGTCGTCCGTCTGAGGATGATATGCGGTGCTCAAACATAACTGAGTCCCTACCGCTTCTTGTAAGCTCCTCCAAAATTCGCTAGTGAAGATAGGATCGCGGTCGCTTACTATGCTAGAAGGAACACCATGCAAACGAACTATCTCTCGGACGTATACATAAGCTAACCATGGAGCAGTCCTCTTACTCTTCACGGGAATAAAATGGGCGCTCTTAGTAAGTCTATCTACTATAACCCAAATCCCCATATTACCCTTCCTCGATCTTGGTAATCCATCAACAAAATCTATCGAGATACTATCCATGTGAACTCATCACAACTATCCATCTCCCACGCAAGTCGTCCTATTCGAACTCGATATCCCCCAAGCACAAGCCCCAAAGGTCTAAACCAATATCAAACAAGCACCCAAGGAATACCTCCTCCGATTTCAGACAGTCTACGTGAGATGATACTAGCAAAACAAATAATTGGGCACTTAACCGACTCTGGCTGTCCTCGCCAGTCTTGCTTCAAAACCATCACTAATCACCTAACTGACTTTGCATTATCCCCTAGACACACACGAATACCTCGTGCCTCTAGGTAAACCCCGCACTTCATCGAAGACGTCACTATACTCACGGACCACACGAAAAGATTCCAAATCACCGATGGATACGTCAAGAGATTCTAGACAGCTAAACGTCACTGAACCCCTAGGGTCACAAGAAATATGAGGGTCTTTCCATAATGAATCAATAGTCTAACTACCCTCCTTTCACAATCTAGGATGGCACCCCGCCTAGGTAGCCAATCCACCCCTAGAATCAAACTATAACCCGTGAAACCAAGGACGAAGGCGTTGCATTCAAATCCAACGTCCAAAATAGACACTCTCAAATCCCGACAAACCATTGAAGGATGAGCCGAACCACCAAAAATATTTGAGACTAGGATGGGATCCTTAACTAGACTAGTATTTAGGTGCAGTGTTTTCAACTAACGAAGCAGATACTAACGAGTATGAAGCGCCAGAATCAAACAAAGTTCGAACAGGATGATAAAGGAAACCAAATTTCTACCTGGACGGTCCTACCCCTATCAGGTATACCAGCCGTGAGGGAATATAACTACCCTCCAGAAGATCTTATACTTTGCCCTTGCCTCTTTGGACAATCCTAATAAGGTGTCCTATTTCTCCAAAAGGATAACTACTAGCCTTCTTGTTTACATTCCCCATTCGTGACCTTCCACCAAGATGAGGTTTCGTCCTTCATTAACCAACAGCTATTTGAACCTTCCTCCCATCGTCTACCTTAAAGGTATCAACAAGCCCTCCACTTCCTTGAACTAACTTCTAGCCCGTCAAACGTCTAAGTCCCTTGAAGTGGTTTTTCGTCCTTCGTATGGAAGTCCCTATTTATCTTAGAAAAAGCATCTATACGCAGAGGGGAAATCCAAAAAAGAGAAAGAGGAAGAAGTTCAAAACGGAGAGTCGAAGGAAGGATATATGGCTCTTGGGGATTATGTTTTTTAAAACAAACCTTTCTTTCAAAAATACTCTTCTACAAACATATTTTTGAAAGTATTCTTTATAAAAATGCTTTTGAAAAATAGTTTCTCAAAATATCTTATCTGTTCTGGTAACCTTCAGCTCTGATACCACGTGTAACACCCCATGTCCATTAATGTCACTCACAAAGGGAATGCATTAACTTCTATGGAGCGTTTTAAGTGAATATAGAACAGAAAATCACAACAAGACAGATATGAAATAGTACTTGAAAATTTAAAACTTTATTTATTGCAACGGAAGGTAAATATGTTTGGTTACATCACCAAAACCCAAAGACTAAAGTCAAGTACATAATATCCATCTTGACAAAATCAGAGTACATAATATAAAAAGCATAATCCCATAAATAGCCATAAAAGAGATAGGTTGAGCTTTACTTCAGCAATCCAAATCCAAGTGCTCCCAAAGAGATCCAAATCAAGCTTCCCACCCTAAGAACCTGGGGGGGGGGAGGAAGAAAAGAGGTGGAAACAAAGGGGGTCAGACATAAAGTCTGGCAAGTCCGATAACTCCAACAATATAATTATCAAAGTAACTAGGATAAGACATAAGCTTGGTAAATAAGGAAATGACTGTGAATTAATAGCAAGACCAAGCAACCAAAAACAATAGGATGAGCAAAGATAACGTTAAAGGCACTTCCTAATCAATATAGGGTAATTACTATACTCTACCATACTGTACCGTACTGTACTGTACTAACACTAATTACACCCATACTAGTCACTCTAGAAACTTGATCCCTCTTGACTAAATAGAATGATGATAGCTTCGTGTACTACTAGATGTACCCACTATCCCCACTAGATGTACCCCTTCAATGGTAATTCCATGTACTCCTAGCTGACGTCATAGGTGCCGCCTGCTCCTATCTCCACTAGGTGTACCCCTTTAATGATAAATTAATAATGGTAGCTTCGTGTACCCCTAGCTGACTACATAGGTGCCGTCTGCTCCTATCTCCACTAGATGTACCCACTACCCTGCCCCATTCGATCGGCTCCCTAACTCGTAGGTACCCGTGCTGGTCCCACAGTGGGGTGTATCACTCCCCTAAAATGGCAACCCAATACAACTTAAGGATGCACGGCTTATACCTACACGATGCAACAACGTCTTACCTACCAGCCCGAGCCCATGCACGCACATGACCCCGTTGGACTTGCGTTGCCACCGCTAACCCATTTTGGCCTCTAACAATCAGGCCCAGTAGGCGTGTCCCGTCCTCGACTTGGGTCGATCTCACAAAGATACTTAATGGGCTACTGGACTGAAAAGGGCCCCCACCAAGCTTCCCACCTAGGCTTGGTCCCCTCTAATACATCCCGCTTAACCCCATGTCCACTTACATGTATAAATTTGGTTAAGTGTTTTCTAATTTAACCTAGTCTCACCATTTTGTTTAATTAACAGGTTGTATTGGTTAAGTCTGTGGGCCTATATACACAAATATTACCCACCTACCCAAGATTTACTTAACCCTCTCACTGGTTCAGACATATTTAATTTACGGTTAAGTTTGTGGGCCTATATGTACTAATATTACCCACCTACCCAAGATTTACTTAACCCACTCATTCCGTATAACCCAGTTTACTTAACCCCCAACTTAAACTTAAGTTCTTACAATCCCTAGGGATCAGATTTGGTTAAGTAGTCCATTTCATTTACCATGTCCATTTTAATTAATTAACCAATTAATTAAAACCTTTCCCTTCATAGGTGTCAATACCTATTTTATCCAATAATTTGAATTACATGTCATAATTGTTTATATTCAAATTACTCCATTTTTCTAATCGTATTTCTCATAACATCCTCATGTCACCCACATGTCACCCACTAGATCCCTCATGCCACCCAAGGCACCCACTTAACCCTGTAACACCCCACGCCCGCTATAGTCACTCATAAGGGAATGCCATAGCATCGGTGGAGTATTTTAGTGAATATAGAACAGAAAAATTTCACCAAGACAGATATAAACAGTATTTGAAATTTAAAACATCATCTCATAACAGCGGAAATAAACATGTCTGGTTACATCATAAAACCATGATAAAAGTCAAGTACAATATCTGTCAAAATAAAGAAGTACATAATCCCACTCTCTCATACAATAGCCATAAGAAAAGAAAAGATAACTGGATGACTGGAGCTTTACATCTACCCAAGCTCCTCAAGACTGGAAACAGAAATCCGATCAAGCTCTACTACCGCTAGGATCCACCGTAGGACCTGAGGGTTAGGAAAAAGATAAAAACAACGGGGTCAGACATAAGTCTGAGTGAGTCCTATAACTTTAACAATAAAATCATTAAAGTAACCAGAGAAGACATAAACTTGACCTACGGTAATATCTGGGGATGAATGGCTACACTAAGCAGCTTGGTAGACTTAGGATAAACTAAGATAACCGTCAGGACGCATCTACCCACCCAAGGATAATTACTAACTGCACCACACCAGTCATTCCTACTTAAAGGTTGATCCCTTCCAAAGACTTAGAAAATTTCCCCAGTAGTTCCATGTACCCCTAGCCCACTACATAGGTGCCGTCTGCCCCTACCTCCACTAGGTGTACCCAGTAATTCTTACCCAGTAGTTTCGTGTACCCCTACATAGGTGCCGTCTGCCCCTATCTTCATTAGGTGTACCCACTACTCCCCAAGCGATCGGCTCCCTACCGTAGATACCCGTGCTGGTCCCACAGTGGGGTGTATCACTCCCCTAAAGTGGCTACCCAATACTAACGGTGCACGGCTTTATATCTACACGATGCAACAACGGCTTATCTACCAGCCCGGGCCCACACACGCATATGAAACCCGTTGGACTTGCGTTGCCACCGCTAACCCGTTTTGGCCTCTTATAATCAAGCCCAATATGCGTGTCCCGTCACTCGACTTGGGTCGAGCCCACAAAGATACGTTTGGGATATTGGTTGAAATGGGCCCCCCACAAGCTACCCACTTAAGCTTGTCAAATATCTAGTGTATCCCACTTAACCCTTTAATCATGTTTAATTACATGTTTCCACTTGGTTAAGTATTCTAATCGTATTTTCTATTGCCACCCAAGGCAACCCACTAGATTCCACATGCCACCCAAGGCAACCACCAAATTTCCTCATGCCACCCAAGGCACCCACTTAACCCCTCATGTCCCACTACATGCTATTATGGTTAAGTGTTTCTTAATTAATTAAGACCGTGATCTCCCGTAAAGACCTCCCACATTAGACTGGCTGTTATGACCGCCTGGTTAAGCCGGTAGAATCCGGGCAGTCTTACGTCATAACAGAGTCTAACCTCGTGTCTTTACCTTAATCACGTATTTAATTTATGGCTAAGACCTCTCACATTGGGCTGACATTTGTAGCAACTGGTTAAGCCGGTCGGGTCCGGGCAGTTTTACACTACAAATGAGTCCAACCTCGTGTCTTAGTCGATTAATTACACCTAATTAATCACCCCCATATTAATTATCCCTAATTAATATCAAATTTTCCATAACATGGGTAGACCTAACTTAATAGGTAAATTCCCATGGGGTAGACCTAACTCAATAGGTAAATTCCCTCTTATGGTAATTTATTTTTATGGTATGCTTAATCATACCCAAACATTCATTTATTAACATATTACCAACCCCATCGTTCCCCACGTAAATCGTTCTCGTTACATGACATAATAAGGGGAAGATCATCACAAATGTCATGGGTCTAACATACAACTTTGTCATGGGTTAAGAGGATGTCAACTTGCATATATGAGCATATATTAACCCAACTACATACAACCCAAACTTGCATATTATCATACACATGATTTGCATAACATGTTACATATTATCATACACATATCTTACATAACATGTTAAACTTGCATATAGGCATTCTCAATCTTGCATAACATGTTAAACATGCATTTAAGCATACACATAACTTGCATAAGCATTTACATACTTGCATAGGCATCCACATACTTGCATAGACATTCACATACTTGCATAACTTGCATATCATGTCATTTAAGCATATACATATCTTGCATAAGTATTCATATACTCGCATAAGCATGCATAACTTGCATATCACTTTCAACTTGCATTTAAACATACACTTAACTTGCATATCACTTTCAACTTGCATTTAAACATACACTTAACTTGCATATCACTTTCAACTTGCATTTAAACATACACTTAACTTGCATATCACATTTTGATAAACATGCATAATTTCACTTATTAAATATGCATAAATCCACTTATTAAACATGCATATATCAACTTGTTAAACATGCATAAATCAACTTATTAAGCATGCATAAACCAACTCATCAAATATGCATAAACATAGAACAACATAGAGTAACATATCATTATACATGATTCAAACTCACTAATCCGCATTTAAGACCATAAGTCTCATTACACCCAATCTACTTACTTTAACAATTGATGTTAAAGTGATAGAAACTCACCAAACTTAAGATTAGCAACCTTATGAAGTAGAATTAGTTGCAACTATGAAGATAATGATGATTAGAGAATGATTTGAGAGGGATTAGCTTGCAACTTTCTTCATGAACTAGTGGAGGCCATGCTCAAATTTCAATTTGCCATAGTTTAGTTACAATACTTAATTATGAATGAATTAGGGTAGGGTTATGGTCTTATTTATAGGATTAGGTGAGTGTTTTAGGCCCTTAGATTAACCCTAGATTAGATTAGGACCCTTAGATTTAGGAAATCTCTAGAACCAGCCCTCCTAGCCAGCCTGAAACCCAACCTGGTGCAACCTGATGCACCCAGGTTCACAGAACGGTGCCACCCTGTCGACAGGCAAGTCGACAGGCATGTCGACACCCCTGTCGACAGGCCTGTCGACAGCCCTGTCGACATGGGCTGGGCGGGAAGCTTCCCGCCTGACCCCGCCTGGCCCATTCCAAATCTGAACATTTTAAATTTTTAAATCTGTTTTAGTTTTAAATTTTCTGCAAACTTCATCGGGCCATAACTGGGCCATACAGACTCCGATTTTCGAAAACTCGGACTCTATTTCGCGTATTTTTCCGAGACGTACGCAATGACGCAGCCCGTTTCTCCCAATTCCCACGTCTGAGATTATTTATCCTGTAATTAGTGAATTTTAGTATTATCCCAAAAATTCGGGGTGTTACATTCTCCCCTCCTTAAAGGATTTCGTCCCCGAAATCTCTAAGCTAAGGAGAATGCATATCCTACCATCCAAACAACCATCTACTCAAACCATCAACCACAGACATCCATTGTCCTTAAACAGTTTCTAATGATGTATGAGCATATGCAAAAAGTGTGTGTATATGTTCCCTATCTAATGTATGAACATATGCAAACCATGATAGTGCCATGCATCCATTATGTATGCGAGAAACCCTATCGACACATACAATATCTACATGAGTGCACAATCATTCACCAAAATGCATCATCCATGTGATAACACAACCATTATACATCCATAAATATATTTTCCTACACACAATTTTATGCAATATGCAACATGAAGTGACTGAGCCGATCTAGTGCCTAGAGTGTGTGTATATGCATCCACGTGCAACCACTAGCAAACACTTGCATCCACTTGCATCCATCGACCATAACATGTCTCAAACACATGTTTCAACCATAGGTTTACCTTATCTAAAGGTCAAAGGTACTAATGAGAGGACATACTAAAGATAAGATAAGTATTAGACAAGCGATAAAGGAGAACGTAAAGACATACCCTCAAAAAGAAATGGGTACAATGAACGCATCTTCGCTTCCGTCTCCCAAGTCGCGTTGCTCTCATCTTCTCCCCATTGCACTTTGACTAGCTGAACCACTCGATTCCTCAATTTCCTAGTTTCTGACCCAAGGATGCGAGTAGGAGCTCGTCGAATCGTCGCATCACGCTCAACCTCTACATCTCTAAGCAAGCTTGGCTCTACCACCTCTGCGGTCTCATGTAAGCACTTCCTCAGATGTGATACATGGAATACATCATGGACACCACTAAGTCTGTCGGGCAACTCCACCCTATATGCCATCCGTCCAATCCTTTCCTTGATAGGAAACGGCCCAACAAACCTTGGTGCTAACTTCCCAACGGATCCGAAGCGAACAACATTTCTCAACGGAGATACCTTAACAAAAACCATGTCCCCAACCTCAAACTCAAGATCCGTCCTTCTCTTGTCCGCATAAGATTTTTGCCTATCCTGCGCTGCTTTCATCCTTCTTCGAATCAAGTCAATCTTCTCAGAAGTCTCCCTAACCATATCGGGCCCAAGCAAGATCTTATCCGTAGATTCCCACCAACATGTAGGTGATCGACAAGGCCTTCCATAGAGAGCTTCGAAAGGAGCCATACCAATACTGGACTGAAAGCTGTTATTATATGCGAACTCCACCAGTGGAAGATGCTCTTCCCATGTACCTCCAAAATCTAAGATACAAAGTCTCAAAAGGTCTTCTAGAACACGATTCACCCTCTCAGTCTGGCCGTCTGTCTGAGGATGATATGCAGTGCTCAGACACAATTGAGTCCCCACTGCTTCTTGCAAACTTCTCCAGAACTCGCTAGTGAAGATAGGATCTCGATCACTCACTATGCTAGAGGGTACCCCATGTAATCGAACTATCTCTCGAAGATATACTGAAGCTAGCCATGGAGCAGTCCTCTTGCTCTTCACAGGTATGAAATGGGCGCTCTTAGTAAGTCTATCTACTACCACCCAAATTCCTGTATTACCCTTCCTCGACCTGGGTAACCCGTCAATAAAATCCATCGAGACGCTATCCCACTTCCATTGCGGAACCTCCAATGGGTGAAGCAACCCACCTGGTTTCCTTTGCTCCGCCTTCACTTGCTGGCACACCAAACATCGAGCTACATACTTTGCCACATCTTTCTTCATACCGGCCCAGAAGAAAACCCTCTTCATGTCTTGGTACATCTTGTCCCCACCGGGATGAATGGTCATCCTAGAACGGTGTGCGTCATCAAGAATAGCCTTCCTCAAACCCTCGTCTTGCGGTACGCAAAGTCTACCGTCTCTACGCAAGTACCCCTTATCGTCTAGGGTGTACCTACTCAAATGGCTGGACGACTCCCCCCTTATGAGCTTCTCTACTAACTCAACCAACTGTGGGTCGCCCCTCTGTGCTTCTCCAATCCGCCCCAAAAGAGTAGGTCTAACTTCCAAAGAAGCTAGCAAACCGGGTACATAGTCAACGGAAGGTCTGAAATCAAACATCGAGATAAATTCCAAGTTTTGTCGTTCCACGAACAATGGACTCAAGGACAACCTCTTCCTACTCAAGGCGTCCGCCACCACGTTACCCTTGCCAGGGGTATACAATATCTCGAAGTCATAGGATGCTAAGAACTCCATCCACCTTTGCTGTCTTAAGTTTAAATCTTTCTGAGAGAATAAGTACTTCAATGATTTATGGTCAGTGAACAACTCGAATCTCTCACCAAGAAGATAATGACGCCAAATCTTAAGCGCAAAAACAATAGCGGCCAGCTCTAGATCATGGGTAGGGTAATTTTTCTCATGTGCCCTCAACTGCCTCCCACCATAGGCTATTACCCTTCCTTCTTGCATTAAGACTGCGCCAAGTCCTGTCCCACAGGCATCGGTATAGACAACAAATGGCTTGCTCCCATCTGGCAATACTAAAACTGGAGCCGTGGTTAAAGCTCTCTTTAACCGTCGGAACGCATCATCACAATCTACGTCCCATGTGAAAACAAGATTCTTCTTTGTTAAGCGGGTCAATGGGGCTGATATCTTTGCGAAGTCTTTAATGAACTTCCTATAATAACCCGCCAACCCCAAGAAACTTCTTACTTCGGTAGCATTCTTCGGAACCTTCCAATCCTGAATTGATACTACCTTCGCGGGATCCACCGCTATCCCTTCCTTGGAGACCACGTGCCCCAAGAATCGTACTTCCTTCCTCCAGAAGTGACATTTAGAGAATTTAGCCTTAAGGCTATGTGCTCGAAGAGTCTTCAATACTTCCCCAAGATGTAGGGCATGCTCTTCTTCACTCTTAGAAAACACTAAGATGTCATCCACAAAGACCACCACAAATTTATTAAGGAATTCCCTGAACACCCTACTCATCAAATCAACAAAGTATGCAGGGGCGTTCGTCAACCCAAATGGCATCACCAACCACTCATAGAAACCATCCGGAGTCCTAAAGGCAGTCTTGTCTATGCTATCCTCAGCCACCCTCAACTGATGAAACCCCGTGGCTAAGTCCAACTGAGAAAATACTGAAGCGCCAACCAACTGATCGAAAAGATCATCAATCCTCGGCAATGGGTGTCTATTCTTCTTTGTGAGCTTGTTGAGTTCTCTATAGTCTACACAAAGTCTGAGGGACCCATCCGCCTTCGTAGCAAATACTACTGGAGCACCCCACTCCGATATGCTCCGTCTTATGAACCCCTTCTCAAGCAACTCCCCTACTTGCTTATGGAGTTCCCTCCTCTCACGAGGAGCCATGTGGCGCACTGGTAAAGATACCGGTTTAGCATTATCCACCAAATATATTCGGAAGTCAATCTCCCGCTTCGGAGGTAAGCCCTTCACCTCCTCAAACACATCCGGATATTCCCGGACCACTCTCATAGATTGCAAACTCTCGACCGAAGCGTCAAGCGATTCAAGATAACTTCGCATAACAGAGTCCATGGGATTACAAGAAATCTCGAGAGTGTTACCCAAGCGGGTCATGAGCCTAACAACTCTCCTTTCGCAATCAAGAACGGCACCATTACTGGATAACCAGTCCATGCCCAAAATCAACCCATAACCCGTGAAGCCCAACACAAAAGCATCACATCTAAACTCAATGCTAAGTATAGAAATCTTCAAACCCAAACATATCATGGACAAATAAGTGGAGCCCCCAATTGGATTTGAAACAACCAAGGGATCATCTACCAGACTGGTGTCTAGGTGCAGTAACTCAACTAATGATGATGAAATAAACGAATGAGATGCGCCTGAATCAAACAATGTACGGACAGGATGGTCAAATAGAAAAACCAGACTTTCAACGGAAATAGTTCTACCTCTCTCCTGAATAGGTGGAACCGCGAGAGCCTGTACTTGCCCCCTAGCCTGACTCGGTGCCATAAGAGCTTGCACCTGTCCTCCTGAGGTAGATCCCGTCCTTTGCCCCTTCTTAGGGCAATCCTTCACTAAGTGCCCTGCTTCGCCACAGTGGAAGCAACCGGTCTTCTTCTTCTTGCGACAATCCATGCTTAGGTGGCCAGGTGTCCCACAATTGAAACACTTCTTCTTCTTATTCTTTCCACCGTTGCCTTTCCCACCTTTGCTTTGCTGTTGTTGCTGAGGTCTCTTTTGATCTCCCTTCTTCTCGGGTGCCTTATTAGCATTAGGACCCTTCTCTTCCTCATACATGAGTGCCATGTCAACTAGCTTCTCAAAGGTGGCCCCCATAGGGATGTGAGTCATAGCCAACCCATGCATAGGTTCATTCAAGCCTTTCACGAACCTCAAAGCTTTCTTCTCTGGTGTATTCACCATGTCTAGGCCAAACCTTGCCAATTGATTAAACTTGTTAACATATTCCTTCACCGAAAGATTTCCTTGCTTTAGAGTCAAGAATCTTTCCATATACAAGTTTTCCTCCGCCCTTGAGAGAAACTTTGCCACAAATCTTTGCCTAAAATCCGCCCAAGAGTCAACGGGGCATTCTCCATTAGTGACCTCCCACCAGAATGAGGCCTCTCCCTTCATTAACCAAGCAACCAACTTGACTTTCTTCCCTTCTTCCATCTCAAAGATATCTATCAACTCTTCCACCTCCTTAAGCCAATCTCTAGCCTCCACAAAGGTTTCAGATCCTTGAAAAGGTTTCCCTCCCATAGCTTTAAATTCCTTGCAAGTCTTAGCAAAAGTATCCGTGCGAGGAGGAGGGGGAGGAGGAAGATCGGGTGCTACGGTTGGTGGAGGAATATTTGCTGGACCCGTAGTGGTGGCCCTAGCCTCCATCAATCTCCTATACCATACTGGTACCGCCACACCCTCCGGAAGATTAAGATTCTCGGTCATGCTGAAACGAAAAAGGAAAGATTCAAAACGGAGAATTCGAAGGATATAGATATGGCTATTGGGGATTATGCTTTTCTTTCAAAAACTTTTCTCTTAAAAGACATGTTTTTGAAAATATCTTTTCCAAAAATGTTTTTAGAAAAATAGTTTTCTAAAAATTTTATCTGTTCCGGTAACCTTTGCTCTGATACCACGTGTAACACCCCACGCCCGCTATAGTCACTCATAAGGGAATGCCATAGCATCGGTGGAGTATTTTAGTGAATATAGAACAAAAAAATTTCACCAAGACAGATATAAACAGTATTTGAAATTTAAAACATCATCTCATAACAGTGGAAATAAACATGTCTGGTTACATCATAAAACCATGATAAAAGTCAAGTACAATATCTGTCAAAATAAAGAAGTACATAATCCCACTCTCTCATACAATAGCCATAAGAAAAGAAAAGATAACTGGACGACTGGAGCTTTACATCTACCCAAGCTCCTCAAGACTGGAAACAGAAATCCGATCAAGCTCTACTACCGCTAGGATCCACCATAGGACCTGAGGGTTAGGAAAAAGATAAAAACAACGGGGTCAGACATAAGTCTGAGTGAGTCCTATAACTTTAACAATAAAATCATTAAAGTAACCAGAGAAGACATAAACTTGACCTACGGTAATATCTGGGGATGAATGGCTACACTAAGCAGCTTGGTAGACTTAGGATAAACTAAGATAACCGTCAGGACGCATCTACCCACCCAAGGATAATTACTAACTGCACCACACCAGTCATTCCTACTTAAAGGTTGATCCCTTCCAAAGACTTAGAAAATTTCCCCAGTAGTTCCATGTACCCCTAGCCCACTACATAGGTGCCGTCTGCCCCTACCTCCACTAGGTGTACCCAGTAATTCTTACCCAGTAGTTTCGTGTACCCCTACATAGGTGCCGTCTGCCCCTATCTTCATTAGGTGTACCCACTACTCCCCAAGCGATCGGCTCCCTACCGTAGATACCCGTGCTGGTCCCACAGTGGGGTGTATCACTCCCCTAAAGTGGCTACCCAATACTAACGGTGCACGGCTTTATATCTACACGATGCAACAACGGCTTATCTACCAGCCCGGGCCCACACACGCATATGAAACCCGTTGGACTTGCGTTGCCACCGCTAACCCGTTTTGGCCTCTTATAATCAAGCCCAATATGCGTGTCCCGTCACTCGACTTGGGTCGAGCCCACAAAGATACGTTTGGGATATTGGTTGAAATGGGCCCCCCACAAGCTACCCACTTAAGCTTGTCAAATATCTAGTGTATCCCACTTAACCCTTTAATCATGTTTAATTACATGTTTCCACTTGGTTAAGTATTCTAATCGTATTTTCTATTGCCACCCAAGGCAACCCACTAGATTCCACATGCCACCCAAGGCAACCACCAAATTTCCTCATGCCACCCAAGGCACCCACTTAACCCCTCATGTCCCACTACATGCTATTATGGTTAAGTGTTTCTTAATTAATTAAGACCGTGATCTCCCGTAAAGACCTCCCACATTAGACTGGCTGTTATGACCGCCTGGTTAAGCCGGTAGAATCCGGGCAGTCTTACGTCATAACAGAGTCTAACCTCGTGTCTTTACCTTAATCACGTATTTAATTTATGGCTAAGACCTCTCACATTGGGCTGACATTTGTAGCAACTGGTTAAGCCGGTCAGGTCCGGGCAGTTTTACACTACAAATGAGTCCAACCTCGTGTCTTAGTCGATTAATTACACCTAATTAATCACCCCCATATTAATTATCCCTAATTAATATCAAATTTTCCATAACATGGGTAGACCTAACTTAATAGGTAAATTCCCATGGGGTAGACCTAACTCAATAGGTAAATTCCCTCTTATGGTAATTTATTTTTATGGTATGCTTAATCATACCCAAACATTCATTTATTAACATATTACCAACCCCATCGTTCCCCACGTAAATCGTTCTCGTTACATGACATAATAAGGGGAAGATCATCACAAATGTCATGGGTCTAACATACAACTTTGTCATGGGTTAAGAGGATGTCAACTTGCATATATGAGCATATATTAACCCAACTACATACAACCCAAACTTGCATATTATCATACACATGATTTGCATAACATGTTACATATTATCATACACATATCTTACATAACATGTTAAACTTGCATATAGGCATTCTCAATCTTGCATAACATGTTAAACATGCATTTAAGCATACACATAACTTGCATAAGCATTTACATACTTGCATAGGCATCCACATACTTGCATAGACATTCACATACTTGCATAACTTGCATATCATGTCATTTAAGCATATACATATCTTGCATAAGTATTCATATACTCGCATAAGCATGCATAACTTGCATATAACTTTCAACTTGCATTTAAACATACACTTAACTTGCATATCACTTTCAACTTGCATTTAAACATACACTTAACTTGCATATCACTTTCAACTTGCATTTAAACATACACTTAACTTGCATATCACATTTTGATAAACATGCATAATTTCACTTATTAAATATGCATAAATCCACTTATTAAACATGCATATATCAACTTGTTAAACATGCATAAATCAACTTATTAAGCATGCATAAACCAACTCATCAAATATGCATAAACATAGAACAACATAGAGTAACATATCATTATACATGATTCAAACTCACTAATCCGCATTTAAGACCATAAGTCTCATTACACCCAATCTACTTACTTTAACAATTGATGTTAAAGTGATAGAAACTCACCAAACTTAAGATTAGCAACCTTATGAAGTAGAATTAGTTGCAACTATGAAGATAATGATGATTAGAGAATGATTTGAGAGGGATTAGCTTGCAACTTTCTTCATGAACTAGTGGAGGCCATGCTCAAATTTCAATTTGCCATAGTTTAGTTACAATACTTAATTATGAATGAATTAGGGTAGGGTTATGGTCTTATTTATAGGATTAGGTGAGTGTTTTAGGCCCTTAGATTAACCCTAGATTAGATTAGGACCCTTAGATTTAGGAAATCTCTAGAACCAGCCCTCCTAGCCAGCCTGAAACCCAACCTGGTGCAACCTGGTGCACCCAGGTTCACAGAACGGTGCCACCCTGTCGACAGGCAAGTCGACAGGCATGTCGACACCCCTGTCGACAGGCCTGTCGACAGCCCTGTCGACATGGGTTGGGCGGGAAGCTTCCCGCCTGACCCCGCCTGGCCCATTCCAAATCTGAACATTTTAAATTTTTAAATCTGTTTTAGTTTTAAATTTTCTGCAAACTTCATCGGGCCATAACTGGGCCATACGGACTCCGATTTTCGAAAACTCGGACTCTATTTCGCGTATTTTTCCGAGACGTACGCAATAACGCAGCCCGTTTCCCCCAATTCCCACGTCTGAGATTATTTATCCTGTAATTAGTGAATTTTAGTATTATCCCAAAAATTCGGGGTGTTACAAACCCCCTCATGTCCCACTACATATTTACTTTGGTTAAGTGTTTCTTAATTTATTACTATCGTTACCCCTGTAGGACCTCTCACATTAGACTGACATTTGTGGCTGCTGGATTTGCCGGGCGGGTCCGGGCAGTCTTACACCACAAACGAGCCTAACCTCGTGTCCATACAATTGTTACGCATTTAGTTTGGGCCTTTGACCTCTCACATTGGGTTACCATTTGTGGCTGCTGGATTTGCCGGGCGGGTCCGGGCAGTCTTACACCACAAATGAGTTCAACCTCGTGTCTTAGGCAATTAATTATACATAATTAATTTCCCCCAATATTTGAATTACTTTCCCTATTCAAATTACAAATCATTTCCATATTTATTTATGTATAAATATGTCACCTTAATTATGTCCACTATTTATGGTACATAAATTGTACCAATTTACATCTCAAATTAATTTCATGCTTTTTTAGGGATTTGTGCCAATTCCCAATATTTAATATCCCTATTCAAATTCAAATTAATCTATGTCCATAATTAAACTATGTCCATTACTACACATTAATTTTCCAATTAATGTCTTCATTAAATTTTTCGCCTTTTAAGGCAATTCACCTTAATTAATATCTCAAATTCGTTATATGCCTCATTTACATGCCAATTCACATTTATTAACATAATCAATATTTTCATCCCATATATGGATTAATTATTCCTAATCAAATATGTTAATAAAATTCCAATTATCTTTATGACCATAATTCACATTAATTATGTCCATATATCACTTTGCCAATTAATATCTCAATTTACATATATGCCTCTTTTAAGGCTATTACATGCCAATTCACATCATATCCATATAATCCACAATTATATCTAATCTTAATTTAATAATTATCTTGATTAGAGAAATCGAACTTGCCTTTCGTGGTTAAAGAATTATGAACAATTGATCAAACTTGATGCAGAATTGTTGTAGCGACGTTAGTTGATTCGTTGTTGAAGCTCTAAGCTTGAATTAGGTTGAATTGATTAGCTATCTTCCTCTTTAGTTGGCGGCGGCTACACTGAGTTCCATGGCGATGACATAACGGCTTTAGTTTCAATTTTAATTAGGTTTAGGGTTAGCATTAGGATGTATTTATAGGTGTAGGAAGTTATTTAGGACCATTAGATTAACCCTGAACCATGAGAACCAACCAAATGCAAAATCTGCATTTGAGCGAATCGGCCCATGGGTTGACAGCCAAACACCCTGGATTAACCCCTAGTCGACCCAGCGAAGCTTGGGTCGACCTCAAAAATAGGCCGGTTCGGTCATTCCCGCCTCCCAATTCGCTGTTTTGAACTTTTTCGTATATTTATTTATTTAATTTTTAATTTTTATATATATATCAATATATATATTTCTCTGCGTAACCCATTTCACTTAATTCTTTTCTAAAAATTAAGTATACTTTAATTTGTGAATTTTAATGTTATAAAATTACGGGGTGTTACATATACCTTCAGTTTTTATTCAAACCTAGGGTTTGAATTTTCTTCCAATCCATTGCTCAAGGCCAAAATCAGTCGGCTCCACGTCGAAGAGCCTCGAAAGGCGCGCTGACTGGTGGTAGAGGCGTCGGACTCGAGCTGGGTATCAGGGAGAAAACAGGCGATGAACGGTGGCACTTCAGAGCGATGAATCTCCAGAACCAACGAGCGATATCAGGCGGGAGTGGCACGGATTTAAAGAGGAGGAGATTCTCTTCCAAATTATCTAAAGAAGCTTCGATTTTTATTGAGAGGATCGAACGAAAACGAGAGGAGAAAGAATATGTTGCCGCTGCCGTTCGTTTTCAGGGTTGTCGGGTTCTAGAGGATGTGGGAGATGAAATTGGATTGGCCCCCTCTATTTTATATTTATTTTTAATTTCATTAAATCCGAAAATATCCCTCACCACATATGAACTCCAATTCATACCCACGACTGTCATCCCTAGCGTTTTACCCCCATTCCTAACACAATGGGATATGTTTCGAAGGCCCATTCGACTGTTTCAGTCAGTTTTCATTCAATTTAAAATATATAACATTCAATATTCGATTTGAACGTACATTTCAATTTGCCAGGGCCACAAACTGATTTGAAAAATTCCAGAAAGATAAATCTGGCTATGTTTTGACGATACGGTCTTAACAAAACTAGTTTCGTCGAATTCTAAGACCGTTTGCAAAATGGCCATTTTCACGGGCTATATAAATTCCATAGCGACCTTTCTGAAAATTCATTTGGCCATAACTTTTGCTTTCCGCTATGAAACTTCAATTTTTTAGATTCGTTAGAAAGGTATTCACTAACATATTTAAATATTTTTGGTTTCACTCAAATCCGTTTTGTTTTGCATCCAGTACAGTCAGTCAAAGTTTGAATTCAAAATTTGAAACTACCGCGCCATTTCAGGCCTTGTTTATAATTAGAATTAATTATATTTATTTTCAAACATCGATTCAAACTCACTTTTCATTGCTATTATTTAAAATATTTATTTTAAATATTTAAAATCCACTAAAATAGCCAATTTAAAAAATTTTAATTGGTTCAGATTTTCCGGGTCGTTACAATCTCCCCGACTTAAAACTTTTCATCCCCGAAAAGGAACAAAGTCGAAAGTGGTTTGATTAATCAACACTACGTGCAATCTGGCTTCCATCCTCCAACTTTTCAGTTTCTGAGAATTTTCAAATTCTTCAAAAAATTTGGCTAACACCCGGAATTTTCGAAAAATTTCGCCATAACCTCCTTTGTACGGGGAGGGGTTTGAAATTTTTCGTCCCCTAGGTTTGTATGGGGAGGGGTTTTGAATAAGTTTGTTTTTGTTTTTATTGACGATATTCTAATCTTCTCTAAATCAAAGGCCGAACATGAAAAGCATTTGGAACAGGTTCTAGAAATTCTGAGAAGGAATGTATTGAAAGCTAAACTATCCAAATGTATATTCTGGCAAGATGAAGTGAAGTTTCTTGGCCACGTCGTATCGAAAGAAGGAATTGCTGTGGATCCAAGTAAAATCACGGCTATTCAAAATTGGAAACAACCTAGTACCCCTATAGAAGTCCGATGTTTTCTCAGATTGGTTAGTTATTACCCGAAGTTCGTTAAAAACTTTTCGAAGATATCTGGTCACTTAACGAAGCTTACAAAGAAGCACTCAAAATTCAAATGGACTCCAGAATGTGTGGAGGCTTTTGAAGAGCTAAAGTTAAGATTAACGACTGCTCCAGTGTTAACCATTATCGACGGCAATCAGGATTTGAAAGTTTGGACAGATGCTTCTAGAGAAGGCCTTGGCGCAGTGTTAATGCAAAGAGGTCAAGTGATTGCTTATGCTAGCCGTCAACTGAAGCCACACGAGAAGAACTATGTAACTCATGATCTTGAGTTGTTGGCTATAGTATTCTCTTTGAAAATCTGGAGGCACTATCTTCTGGGTGAGAAATTTGAACTGTTTATAGATCACCAATCGTTAAAGTATCTGTTCACCCGGAAAGACTTGAATCTGAGGCAGCAACATTGGATAGAGTTCCTCGCAACATATGATTTTGAGATTCTATACACTCCAAGGAAAGCCAATGTCGTGGCCGATGCGTTAAGCCGAAAGAATGAAATGATCGCCAGTTTTATCATCATGACTTCATTGATAGATAAAATATCTGCTCTTCAGAAGGATGGTCACTTCATTCAGAAGATCAGAGAGATAATTCAGAAAGGCGAACCCTCGAGTTTTCAAATCGATAATGATGGGATTTTAAGGCTAAAAGGTCGAATCTGTGTTCCTAACATTTCTGAGCTCCGAAAGGAAGTGCTGGATGAATGCTACAAGTCAAAACTTAGTATCCATCCGGGAGTAAGCAAAATGTATAATGACATCAAACGCACTTTCTGGTGGAAGTCGATGAAGAGGGACATTTCTTTATATGTTAGCCGATGCCCTACTTGCCAGCTAGTCAAAAGCGACCAACAGAAACTTGTTGGATTGTTGCAACCGCTGGACGTTCCAGGTTGGAAGTGGGAACATATTTCCATGGACTTCATAGATGGTTTGCCCAGAAACAGAAAAGGAAATGACAGTATTTGGGTGATCGTAGATCGCTTCACGAAGACCGCCCATTTCATACCTGTCAGATCAAACAGAACTGCTCAGAGTCTGGCGCAGATATATTTCAAGGAAATTGTTAGACTACACGGAGTGCCGATCAGTATAGTTAGTGATAGAGATCCAATATTCACTAGCAAATTCTGGGAGGCATTTTGTAAAGACCCGCAAATCCCCGCCCTTTGAATCGACCATAAACCACACAGGTCTGATCCAAAAAGTGGAAACCTACGAATACTTTAACTTTGGGCATACAACACATTACAACAGATAACAGAAGACTTTTATAATACTATAATAAATGTTACATCAGAGTACAGAATATACATATCAGAGTACATTGGAATATAATTACAGCGGGAGATAAATACAAAAAATGTAATATACTGCAACAGAAGAACACAGCGGAAGACTCTCTATCTCTGGACACAGCTTTAAGCTTCAACCCAGAATCCTGCTTAATATATCTGCAAAAATAGCTACTCGACTGCCCGTGTGGAAAATATGGGCACCCGAGTTTGCCAGTGGACAAACTACAGGTCAGTCATGGGACTGGTGTGAGAATTCTACCTAACCAATAAAATATAATAAGGCTAATCACAGGACCACGCCACTTTCGCGGAACAGGTTTTCTCCTATGGATTGCCAGTGCATGACTAAAGTAAATCGTCAAAATAACGCAATGCTTTTTAGAAAAATGAAACCATTATAAGACCCAAGTCCCATCACACAATGCAACGCAAACCGGAGGATAGGGTTTTACCTTATAATGATCAAAAGATGCTTGATACGATAAACACGGTATTATATAATAATAGTGTGCAACCAATTTGAAATACATCAAAGTAAATGTATTAATCCTAGACGGCATGAGTGCCCCATCCCACTATGTCGCCATATATAGGTATACAATCAAAACCGCGTGATGTCGTATTGGAAATTTGGGTTTCCATCTGAGTCAAGGCTAGGGAGGAGATCCTTACCGATTCGAGACACTCTAGCAAATGCCCCAGGATTGGTACTCTGTCCAACCCTTGGATCCTGCAGGGCCGGTCCACACGTTAACGCTTAATGGATTGGCAATTCCTCAACACACGCTCCCCGGTCCTTTTGGACCTATAATACGGCCAATGGCGACCGCATAAACCGAGGCCTCGAAAAATCCAACAACCACAATGAATAAATGCCAGCGCTGGTAGGTCCCTGGCACCACTCTAGCTAGAGAGAAACGCGTGCACTCCCTGCGTTCCCTTCTCCCGTTTTAGACTCTACCGGGCTGTGAGGCTCGCGAAGTCACGATATACACAAAGTTATGCCTAAATAGACTGTGCTTTGATCATCAACCACAAGGCCTGCTTTTCAACAAAGCCTTGATTGATTGCATCTTAGCATGCCACATTGTCAGACTCTACCATATCATTGATCATCTACCAATATATATATAACCTCTAAGCTCATACGTCTTAGAGAAGGGGGTTAAGTGAAGAATAAATTCTCCACCACCAAACAGAAATATATAATCAGTAGCGTTCAACAAATACAGTAGAAAAGAATACAATGTCAGACACACAATCCATTTACAAGTCCGCTCTGGGTCTGAGCGAAACAACGTGTCCGTCGATCTCCAAATACGTTTGGACGATCATTACCAAATACCTTGCCTTGGAATGTACTGTCCCAATTCAAGATACCAGTCATCATCATCTCAACGATGTGAAAACCTTCGGTCTTCTACCACCGTCTTCATCTTCGACTCTTGATCGTCGTGATGATTATTCAGAATGGGTTAAACCCGGTCTTTCTGAATAACTCGCGTATTTTGTGATTAAAAATCAAATATTGGAAAATCACACATTATGTCACATTCCGACCCCGAATATTCTTTTAATAAGATATTCATATTAAAAGATTTTCATAAATTTTATCAAAGATAAATTAATAAATTAAATCATAAATCTTCCTTAAAAGATTTATTAAGAATTCTGAATTTGATTTAATATCAAAAATCATTTTCACAGATCATTTATTTTAAAGAATAAATCTTCCTTTAAACGGGTTAAAGAACTCGTGTCATTTAAAACACAGTTCGATAAACCCACAAATCAATTTCCTAAATATGGAATTCCACAGAAATCAATCAGTACATAATCGATATAAATTTCTGTGTCGGACTAACAATATACATGGAATAACGGCAAAGCCTCTTAAATTCCATATATAATATCGGTCTTCTATTACAGAAGCCCATCTCGATTATTACCAATAGAATTTCCACTTAATTCCAATTTAATATATATTAAATTGAAAAACTAGATTTTTAGAAAATGCTTTTGTTAAATCTATGAATAGATTTATAAATTCCAAATAATAATTTCGATGTAAATTGGATTAAAGGACAAATGTCATTTAAAAGCACCGTCCACGATAAATCCACTTCACATCTCAATGTATCTCATATCCTGAAATATAATTGCAAATTCCAATAATCTTAATTAAAGGATTTCCCTTTAAATATTAATTCGTTATAAAAAAATATATTTTAAAATAATCATTAAAATACTCTTTATACAAAAGATTCTAATTGGAAAGTATTCTTCATATTACATATTCTTATCTTTTACACATATTCTTTATCTTAAAAATATATTTAACTAAAATATCCTTTTTATGAAAATATATCCTTTATAAAAAGAATTTCTAGTGTAAGAATATTCTTATTTAAAAGATCATCTGAATCGAAATGCGACTCAATCATTTACCATATAATTTGGATTATATGGATTTCACACACATCATATATATGACAATAACAATATAATCATCAAATCATCCATTTCATCCAAAGTGTAAATTCCACTTCGTAAGCGTTAAAATTAAATAATAACGCTCATCGCAGCCTGCCGATCTAACGATCAACATACAACTAAATATTGGGATTAGTGTATGTTAATTTTCATCCCAACACCCGTGTGGGGTTTCAACCAACAAACAAATAATAAATTATTTGTGCACTTGGGCGATGTGTGAAAATTATCGACCCAATCACATAAACAAGTCAGGTAACTTGCCTATGGCAGTGTAATACACAATATATAACACGATGATAAAAATATCTCTTTTATTCCTGTTCTTTTTATCGCATGTAAAATGTCAATAAAAATGTAATCTTTATTTCTATTCCTTTATCGCAGGTAAAATGTCGATAAAAATATAATCTTTTATTTCAGTTCTTTTCATTGTAAATAAATGAAAAGAAAAATGTAATCTTTTAATTCCATTCGTAATAGGGGATATAAATAATAACACAAAATATAACTATTCATTTCATGCTTTATTTGCAATAGAGAATGCAAATAAAGATTCAATCTTTTTATTTGATGTTTATTTACATAGAGGAATGTAAATAAATAAAAAAAATTGTAACTTTTTCATTTCATAATTTATTTGCATTAAGGATTGCAAATAAAAATATTTCTTTTATTCTCCTGTTTTATTTGCGTTGAATAAAGCAAATAAAAGTGTAATATTAAATTTCTAGTTTTATTTACATCAAGAAATGTAAATAAAAGAACAACTCTTTATTTTATATTTATTTACATCAAGTGAAGTAAATAAATAATTTAAAATGTAACTTTTATTTTAATGCTTTGTTCACATTTAAAACATGCAACAAAAATGTATCTTTTGTTTTTAATAAATTTGTTTGCATCTAAATTTGCAACAAAATGTAATTTTTATATTCTTGTTTATTTGCAACTAAAGTTGCAAACAAACATGTAATTTTATCTCCTTTGTTTTATTTGCATGATAGAATGCAAATAAAAATGCATATTCTATTTTCTACATTTCGTTTGCAATGTAGAATGCAAACAAAAATGTAATTTTTTTTCTTGTATTGTTTACATTATGAAATGTTAACAAAAATGTGAATTTTTGATTTCATGAAATATTTGCATTAAAAATGCAAATAAAAATAAAAATGTACTACTTTAAAATCATGTTATATTTGTGTTGGAGTACACAAAAAAGATGTTCTTTTATTTTTAATGTTTTATTTGTGTTTAAGAACACGAATCAAAAGACCATTTTAATTTTCTGTGTTATATTTGTGTTTGAGAACACAAACACAAAGGATCATTCATTTTCTATAATGTATTTGCGTTTGGTAACACAAATAAAAAGGTTCGTTCATTTTTCAAAATGTATTTGCATAAGTGAATGCAAATAAAAGAATAAATTTTACTTTAATATATATATTTGTATTCGTAAATACAAATAAGAGAACAAGTTTCATTTTTAAATATATATTTGCATTTTTAGATGCAAACAAAAGAACAAGTTTATTTTTAATGTATATTTACATTGGTAACACGTATTTATGATAATAAAAGTCTGTTGGTTTTTCCGCTGCTTATTTATATGTGTTTATATCTGTCTTGTGTTTTATCTGTGTTTTTACTTATAAACCTCCACCAAAATTGGTGAATGCAAAATAAAGAACAACTTTTTATTTACAAAATATATTTACAAATATAATGTAACTTCTGAAAATAATTTCTTATTTACATATAAAAATGTAAACAAACATTGTGATTTCCAAAACATGTCTTTTTTTTATTTACATAAAAATGTAAACAAAAGTTTTACTTCTAAAATGAATTTTAATTTACATATGATATGTAAACCAAAATGTGATTCTTAATCTTTGATTACATTAAAAATGTAATCCTTTTCTGTTCATTTTTCATTACATATAAATGTAAATTTTTTTTCCTCATTACACATATGGATGCGATCTTTTCTATTCATTACAATGAACAAAATTTCAATAAAAATGCAATTTTAATTTATAAACTTTCCATTACCAAAAATGAAAATAAAAATAAAAATAAAATCCATTTTATCTTCATCTTTACAATGAAATCTAAATCACATTAAAAATGTGATTTTTTTTATGCAAAGTCTTTCTATTGAAAACAATGGACACATACAAATATGATCTTTTTACGTTGCTTCTTTTTATTGAAAACACTTATTACATTAAAAATGAAATTTTAATGTTACTACATTTATTGAAAACAATATAACATAAAAATGAGATTTATAATGTTGCAACTTTTATTGAACATCAAAGTGACAAATAAATTATGACTTTTGATTGAAAACCATTTTTATATATAAAAAAAAATGAAATCCTTTGTTTTCATTCTTCTTAATGAAACAACCTCATAACAAAAAGAAAAAACATTCTCTTTAATGTAAACCCGTAAAGATATATTTTATTCGTTGTGCCAATTTCTATTATAAAATCAACAAATAAAAAATATATTTATTGTCGACCAAATTCCATTGTTAAATCAACAAATAAAAATAAATATTTATTTGTCGATCAATTTCTATTGTTAAATTCAGAATAATAAAAATATTATTCTAATAACATAAAATAAACCTTTCTAACTAGATCTGAATAAATGTTTTTTTTCTTTTGAATAAAATATGTTTTGATCTAATTTTAGATCCCATTTTCCAACCGCAGATAAAATATATACAATTCAAAGCGGATTTAGCATATCATGAACAACAAGCATTCAACAAGCAACAATTATCAATCCAAACCACACATGACATCCAGATCTGAATTTATATGACAATACAATTTTTTTTAATGCGAGAAAATAATTAATAATTAATTAAATGATTAAAATTAGAATTCTCACATTGAAATTTTGGCTGAAAATCAACTGTCTCCGTTTCAGCTGTGGTCTGCGCCATCGCGAAGCTCTCAAAAAGACGAGTCCAATGCAACAAACGGTTCATAAAACGGACCTCGTATGAGAGAGTTATGAATTTTTAAAGATCGGACAATTTAAATATAAAATAATAAAATAATAATTAAAAAATGTTCGGACCTTTCTCTTCCTCACGCTGAAACGCACGGCCGAACCCATCATCAAACTCCAACCTTCTATGCGCACCTCCCTTGGGACCTCCATTCACCGATCAACCGCCACCAGTCCGAAGCCCGCACCACCACCAACTCGCTCCACCAACCCCCTGAAGCTCGGCCTACCCAATCACCTCGAAATCCACCAAAAACGCAGCACTACAGGCCAAGAATCCACGAAACCCGTGAACCAAAACCCGATCTTGACCGTATGTATTGAAAGGTCTTTGAATTCTCTTCGATTTGATATATTATGCGTCGATTTTCGTTGAGCGGATCAAAAGTTATTGAGGTTTGAAAATCGGACAATTCTGGCCATTGAAAAACTGGGCGGCGGCTGGCCATGCCAAATTAGGGTTTCAGCCGAAATTTTATATAATATTTTAATATTAAATTTCGAAATTTGTGCTAAAAAGGTGGATTTTCGGACTTTCTCCGATTTGGGCTTGCTTACTGTCGTTCTTAAGGTTTTGAGGCCTTCTGAACGCGATGGGCTATGTCCCGGGCTCCAATTCTGACATCTGTACGTTTTATTTTCGGTTTTAATTGAAAAATACAATATTAAATAAATATTTTAATTTCTACCGTACATTTAAATATACCGGGGCCACATACGATCTCTAAAAATTCTAAAAAATATATTTTTTTAGCTTTCTTATGACGATACGGTTCTAACGAGACTAATTTCATCGAATTCTGAGACTGTTTGAAAAATGTTTATTTTTAAGGCGTTTAAATTTAACTGAAATAGTCAAAACACATTTTCTTTTCCCACGCTCACATATTAATTCGAAAAATTCTGAAAATAGAAACCTAGCAATAATTTGACATTCCGGTTCCAACAAAAGTGATTTCGTCGAAAACCGAGGTCGTTTGAAAAATGACTATTTTAAAGGCCAATATATTTAATATTAAAAATATATTTTTAAACAAATAAATCCCGAAACTCAAAATATATAAGTGTTTACTGTTTTTCAATGTAGAAACATCATCCTGAACTCAATGGAAGTGGTTTCGAGTTCAAATTCCTTCGTATGCAAAAAGTAGCATTTTGACCTTTATAAATTTCATAGCGACTTTTCTAAATATTGAATTGGCCATAACTTTTGATTTCCGCTATGAAATTTCAATTTTTCGGATTCGTTTGAAAGATATTTTTAAATAGATTCTAATATTTTTGGTTTCACTAAAATCCGTTAAATTTTGCATCCTGTACGGTCAGTCAAAGTTCAAGTTTGACTTTTCAAACTACCGCGCTATTTCTAACTCTTTTGTTAATTAAAATTAAATCATTCATTCTAACTTCGATTTAAATCAAATTTGTGATCATTATTATTTAAATAAATTATTTTATATTGTCAAAATTCATTAAAATTTTCTAAAATAAAAATTTTAAATTGGTCCTGATTTTTGCGGGTTGTTACAATCGCCCCCACTTAAAAACTTTTCGTCCTCGAAAAGGAACGTAGCTAAAAATTGTAAAATTAACTATCATAATTTTAAATTTTAATGGTTAATTATCTTTTCAAAATATATAAAAATCATATTTCAAAGAATAGATTATAAATATCAAAAATACGTTAATTATAAATTCGTAACTCTTAACTCGTTCTAGGGCATTACTAACCCCATCTCTAACGAGTTTACTCATTCTAGGATACTGCTGATCCTATCTCTAATGAGTATTCTTATTGGACATTACTAATCCAATCTCTGATGAGTCCTTTGTTCAGTTCTAACGAGTTGTACCCCAAAGGTTTGAGCTAACCAGAGCTCTGATACCAACTGTAAAGACCCGCAAATCCCCGCCCTTTGAATCGACCATAAACCACACAGGTCTGATCCAAAAAGTGGAAACCTACGAATACTTTAACTTTGGGCATACAACACATTACAGCAGATAACAGAAGACTTTTATAACACTATAATAAATGTTACATCAGAGTACAGAATATACATATCAGAGTACATTGGAATATAATTACAACGGGAGATAAATACAAAAAATGTAATATACTGCAACAGAAGAACACAGCGGAAGACTCTCTATCTCTGGACACAGCTTTAAGCTTCAACCCAGAATCCTGCTTAATATATCTGCAAAAATAGCTACTCGACTGCCCGTGTGGAAAATATGGGCACCCGAGTTTGCCAGTGGACAAACTACAGGTCAGTCATGGGACTGGTGTGAGAATTCTACCTAACCAATAAAATATAATAAGGCTAATCACAGGACCACGCCACTTTCGCGGAACAGGTTTTCTCCTATGGATTGCCAGTGCATGACTAAAGTAAATCGTCAAAATAACGCAATGCTTTTTAGAAAAATGAAACCATTATAAGACCCAAGTCCCATCACACAATGCAACGCAAACCGGAGGATAGGGTTTTACCTTATAATGATCAAAAGATGCTTGATACGATAAACATGGTATTATATAATAATAGTGTGCAACCAATTTGAAATACATCAAAGTAAATGTATTAATCCTAGACGGCATGAGTGCCCCATCCCACTATGTCGCCATATATAGGTATACAATCAAAACCGCGTGATGTCGTATTGGAAATTTGGGTTTCATCTGAGTCAAGGCTAGTCCTTACCGATTCGAGACACTCTAGCAAATGCCCCAGGATTGGTACTCTGTCCAACCCTTGGATCCTGCAGGGCCGGTCCATACGTTAACGCTTAATGGATTGGCAATTCCTGAACACACGCTCCCCGGTCCTTTTGGACCTATAATACGGCCAGTGGCGACCGCATAAACCGAGGCCTCGAAAAATCCAACAACCACAATGAATAAATGCCAGCGCTGGTAGGTCCCTGGCACCACTCTAGCAAGAGAGAAACGTGTGCACTCCCTGCGTTCCCTTCTCCCGTTTTAGACTCTACCGGGCTGTGAGGCTCGCGAAGTCACGATATACACAAAGTTATGCCTAAATAGACTGTGCTTTGATCATTAACCACAAGGCCTGCTTTTCAACAAAGCCTTGATCGATTGCATCTTAGCATGCCACATTGTCAGACTCTACCATATCATTGATCATCTACCAATATATATATAACCTCTAAGCTCATACGTCTTAGAGAAGGGGGTTAAGTGAAGAATAAATTTTCCACCACCAAACAGAAATATATAATCAGTAACGTTCAAAAAATACAGTAGAAAAGAATACAATGTCAGAAATGCAATCCATTTACAAGTCCGCTCTGGGTCTGAGCGAAACAACATGTCCGTCGATCTCCAAATACGTTTGGACGATCATTACCAAATACCTTGCCTTGGAATGTACTGTCCCAATTCAAGATACCAGTCATCATCATCTCAGCGATGTGAAAACCTTCGGTCTTCTACCACCGTCTTCATCTTTGACTCTTGATCGTCGTGATGATTATTCAGAATGGGTTAAACCCGGTCTTTCTGAATAACTCGCGTATTTTGTGATTAAAAATCAAATATTGGAAAATCACACATTATGTCACATTCCGACCCCGAATATTCTTTTAATAAGATATTCATATTAAAAGATTTTCATAAATTTTATCAGAGATAAATTAATAAATTAAATCATAAATCTTCCTTAAAAGATTTATTAAGAATTCTGAATTTGATTTAATATCAAAAATCATTTTCATAGATCATTTATTTTAAAGAATAAATCTTCCTTTAAACGGGTTAAAGAACTCGTGTCATTTAAAACACAGTTTGATAAACCCACAAATCAATTTACTAAGTATGGAATTCCACAGAAATCAATCAGTACATAATCGATATAAATTTCTGTATCGGACTAACAATATACATGGAATAACGGCAAAGCCTCTTAAATTCCATATATAATATCGGTCTTCTATTACAGAAGCCCATCTCGATTATTACCAATAGAATTTCCACTTAATTCCAATTTAATATATATTAAATTGAAAAACTAGATTTTTAGAAAATGCTTTTGTTAAATCTATTAATAGATTTATAAATTCCAAATAATAATTTCGATGTAAATTGGATTAAAGGAAAATGTCATTTAAAAGCACCGTCCACGATAAATCCACTTCACATCTCAATGTATCTCATATCATGAAATATAATTGCAAATTCCAATAATCTTAATTAAAGGATTTCCCTTTAAATATTAATTCGTTATAAAAAAATATATTTTAAAATAATCATTAAAATACTCTTTATACAAAAGATTCTAATTGGAAAGTATTCTTCATATTACATATTCTTATCTTTTACACATATTCTTTATCTTAAAAATATATTTAACTAAAATATCCTTTTTATGAAAATATATCCTTTATAAAAAGAATTTCTAGTGTAAGAATATTCTTATTTAAAAGATCATCTGAATCGAAATGCGACTCAATCATTTACCATTTAATTTGGATTATATGGATTTCACACACATCATATATATGACAATAACAATATAATCATCAAATCATCCATTTCATCCAAAGTGTAAATTCCACTGCGTAAGCGTTAAAATTAAATAATAACGCTCATCTCAGCCTGTCGATCTAACGATCAACATACAACTAAATATTGGGATTAATGTATGTTAATTTTCATCCCAACACCCGTGTGGGGTTTCAACCAACAAACAAATAATAAATTATTTGTGCACTTGGGCGATGTGTGAAAATTATCGACCCAATCACATAAACAAGTCAGGTAACTTGCCTATGGCAGTGTAATACACAATATATAACACGATGATAAAAATATCTCTTTTATTCCTGTTCTTTTTATCGCATGTAAAATGTCAATAAAAATGTAATCTTTATTTCTATTCCTTTATCGCAGGTAAAATGTCGATAAAAATATAATCTTTTATTTCAGTTCTTTTCATTGTAAATAAATGAAAAGAAAAATGTAATCTTTTAATTCCATTCGTAATAGGGGATATAAATAATAACACAAAATATAACTATTCATTTCATGCTTTATTTGCAATAGAGAATGCAAATAAAGATTCAACCTTTTTATTTGATGTTTATTTACATAGAGGAATGTAAATAAATAAAAAAAATTGTAACTTTTTCATTTCATAATTTATTTGCATTAAGGATTGCAAATAAAAATATTTCTTTTATTCTCCTGTTTTATTTGCGTTGAATAAAGCAAATAAAAGTGTAATATTAAATTTCTAGTTTTATTTACATCAAGAAATGTAAATAAAAGAACAACTCTTTATTTTATGTTTATTTACATCAAGTGAAGTAAATAAATAATTAAAAATGTAACTTTTATTGTAATGCTTTGTTCACATTTAAAACATGCAACAAAAATGTATCTTTTGTTTCTAATAAATTTGTTTGCATCTAAATTTGCAACAAAATGTAATTTTTATATTCTTGTTTGTTTGCAACTAAAGTTGCAAACAAAAATGTAATTTTATCTCCTTTGTTTTATTTGCATGATAGAATGCAAATAAAAATGCATATTCTATTTTCTACATTTCGTTTGCATTGTAGAATGCAAACAAAAATGTAATTTTTTTTCTTGTATTGTTTACATTATGAAATGTTAACAAAAATGTGATTTTTTGATTTCATGAAATATTTGCATTGAAAATGCAAATAAAAATAAAAATGTACTACTTTAAAATCATGTTATATTTGTGTTGGAGTACACAAAAAAGATGTTCTTTTATTTTTAATGTTTTATTTGTGTTTAAGAACACGAATAAAAAGACCATTTTTATTTTCTATGTTATATTTATGTTTGAGAACACAAACACAAAGGATCATTCATTTTCTATAATGTACTTGTGTTTGGTAACACAAATAAAAAGGTTCGTTCATTTTTCAAAATGTATTTGCATAAGTGAATGCAAATAAAAGAATAAATTTTACTTTAATATATATATTTGTATTCGTAAATACAAATAAGAGAACAAGTTTCATTTTTAAATATATATTTGCATTTTTAGATGCAAACAAAAGAACAAGTTTATTTTAATGTATATTTACATTGGTAAATGCAAATAAAAGAATAATTTTATTTTCAATATACCTTTGCATTGGTGAATGCAAAATAAAGAACAACTTTTTATTTACAAAATATATTTACAAATATAATGTAACTTCTGAAAATAATTTCTTATTTACATATAAAAATGTAAACAAACATTGTGATTTCCAAAACATGTCTTTTTTTTTATTTACATAAAAATGTAAACAAAAGTTTTACTTCTAAAATGAATTTTAATTTACATATGATATGTAAACCAAAATGTGATTCTTAATCTTTGATTACATTAAAAATGTAATCCTTTTCTGTTCATTTTTCGTTACATATAAATGTATTTTTTTTTCCTCATTACACATATGGATGCGATCTTTTCTATTCAGTACAATGAACGAAATTTCAATAAAAATGCAATTTTAATTTATAAACTTTCCATTGCCAAAAATGAAAATAAAAATAAAATCCATTTTATCTTCATTTTTACAATGAAATCTAAATCACATTAAAAATGTGTTTTTTTTATGCAAAGTCTTTCTATTGAAAACAATGGACACATACAAATATGATCTTTTTACGTTGCTTCTTTTTATTGAAAACACTTATTACATTAAAAATGAAATTTTAATGTTACTACATTTATTGAAAACAATATAACATAAAAATGAGATTTATAATGTTGCAACTTTTATTGAACATCAAAGTGACAAATAAATTATGACTTTTGATTGAAAACCATTTTTATATATAAAAAAAAATGAAATCCTTTGTTTTCATTCTTTTTAATGAAACAACCTCATATCAAAAAGAAAAAACATTCTCTTTAATGTAAACCCGTAAAGATATATTTTATTCGTTGTGCCAATTTCTATTATAAAATCAACAAATAAAAAAAATATTTATTGTCGACCAAATTCCATTGTTAAATCAACAAATAAAAATAAATATTTATTTGTCGATCAATTTCTATTGTTAAATTCAGAATAATAAAAATATTATTTTAATAACATAAAATAAACCTTTCCAACTAGATCTGAATAAATGTTTTTTTTTCTTTTGAATAAAATATGTTTTGATCTAATTTTAGATCCCATTTTCCAACCGCAGATAAAATATATACAATTCAAAGCGGATTTAGCATATCATGAACAACAAGCATTCAACAAGCAACAATTATCAATCCAAACCACACATGACATCCAGATCTGAATTTATATGACAATACAATTTTTTTTAATGCGAGAAAATAATTAATAATTAATTAAATGATTAAAATTAGAATTCTCACATTGAAATTTTGGCTGAAAATCAACTGTCTCCGTTTCAGCTGCGGTCTGCGCCATCGCGAAGCTCTCAGAAAGACGAGTCCAACGCAACAAACGGTTCGTAAAACGGACCTCGTATGAGAGAGTTATGAATTTTTAAAGATCGGACAATTTAAATATAAAATAATAAAATAATAATTAAAAAATGTTCGGACCTTTCTCTTCCTCACGCTGAAACGCACGGCCGAACCCATCATCAAACTCCAACCTTCTATGCGCACCTCCCTTGGGACCTCCATTCACCGATCAACCGCCACCAGTCCGAAGCCCGCACCACCACCAACTCGCTCCACCAACCCCCTGAAGCTCGGCCTACCCAATCATCTCGAAATCCACCAAAAACGCAGCACTACAGGCCAAGAATCCGCGAAACCCGTGAACCAAAACCCGATCTTGACCGTATGGATTGAAAGGTCTTTGAATTCTCTTCGATTTGATATATTATGCGTCGATTTTCGTTGAGCGGATCAAAAGTTATTGAGGTTTGAAAATCGGACAATTCTGGCCATTGAAAAACTGGGCGGCGGCTGGCCATGCCAAATTAGGGTTTCAGCCGAAATTTTATATAATATTTTAATATTAAATTTCGAAATTTGTGCTAAAAAGGTGGATTTTCGGACTTTCTCCGATTTGGGCCTGCTTACTGTCGTTCTTAAGGTTTTGAGGCCTTCTAAACGCGATGGGCTATGTCCCGGGCTCCAATTCTGACATCTGTACGTTTTATTTTCGGTTTTAATTGAAAAATACAATATTAAATAAATATTTTAATTTCTATCGTACATTTAAATATACCGGGGCCACATACGATCTCTAAAAATTCTAAAAAATATATATTTTTAGCTTTTTTATGACGATACGGTTCTAACGAGACTAATTTCATCGAATTCTGAGACTGTTTGAAAAATGTTTATTTTTAAGGCGTTTAAATTTAACTAAAATAGTCAAAACACATTTTCTTTTCCCACGCTCACATATTAATTCGAAAAATTCTGATAATTGAAACCTAGCAATAATTTGACATTCCGGTTCCAACAAAAGTGATTTCGTCGAAAACCGAGGTCTTTTGAAAAATGACTATTTTTAAGGCCAAGATATTTAATATTAAAAATATATTTTTAAACAAATAAATCCAGAAACTCAAAATATATAAGTGTTTACTGTTTTTCAATGTAGAAACATCATTCTGAACTCAATGGAAGTAGTTTCGAGTTCAAATTCTTTCGTATGCAAAAAGTAGCATTTTGACCTTTATAAATTTCATAGCGACCTTTCTAAATATTGAATTGGCCATAACTTTTGATTTCCGCTATGAAATTTCAATTTTTCGGATTCGTTTGAAAGATATTTTTAAATAGATTCTAATATTTTTGGTTTCACTAAAATCCGTTAAATTTTGCATCCTGTACGGTCAGTCAAAGTTCAAGTTTGACTTTTCAAACTACCGCGCTATTTCTAACACTTTTGTTAATTAAAATTAAATCATTCATTCTAACTTCGATTTAAATCAAATTTGTGATCATTATTATTTAAATAAATTATTTTATATTGTCAAAATTCATTAAAATTTTCTAAAATAAAAATTTTAAATTGGTCCTGATTTTTGCGGGTTGTTACACATTTCAAGTAGAGCTGGGAACGAAGCTGAACTTGAGCACCGCTTATCATCCTCAGACAGATGGTCAGACTGAGAGGGTGAATCGTATACTAGAAGATCTATTACGGGCTTGTGTTCTAGATTTCGGTGGATCATGGGAAGACCATTTACATTTGGCAGAGTTCTCGTATAACAACAGCTACCAGGCGAGCCTGACAATGTCGCCATTCGAAGCATTATATGGTAGACCATGCCGATCTCCTGCTTGTTGGGTCGAACCCGGTAATAGACTTGTGTTAGGGCCTGATATGATCCGAGAAGATGCCGATAAAGTCGATTTCGTTAAGAAACGATTACTCGCCGCTCAAAGCTGACAGAAGAGCTATGCCGATAAGAGAAGAAGAGATATATCATTTACTGTTGGCGACTATGTATATTTGAAAGTATCGCCGATGAGAGGAGTTATCCGGTTCGGTAAAACTGGGAAGTTGGCGCCCAAATTCATTGGTCGTTTCCTATTCTTGAACGGATTGGAACTCTCGCTTATAGGGTTAAATTGCCAGATTGGTTGCCTGGGGTGCATGATGTATTTCACATATCTCAACTTCGAAAGCACGTTCATGATCCAGACTTGATCGTGGAAGAAGCAGCTCAATAGGATATTGAAATTACTCCAGAGTTGGCTATGAGAAGAGAGCCGCTAAAGATCATTGGCAAAGAAACCAAAGAGCCGAGGAACAAGAAGGTTCACTTAGTCAAAGTGCAATGGAGTGGAGATCCGCGAGATTGTACTTGGGAAACTGAGGAGAGCATTCAGAAAGCCTATCCTAAGTGTCGTGTGGATATCTCCGATTAACTCTGGTGCGAGGTACATTTACCATACTTTGCATTACCATTTATGTAATGTCCCGCATTTTTATCGATTTGTATTTGAATATTTAAAACAGTTTAAATATTGAATTCGTAATATAAGTGAATTTATATTTTAATTAAACGAAGTTGAACGTATAAAAATATATATTAATTATAATCAAGCTCATAACGACGCTGCAGTTCGTAATTTAACGTTCTGAACTTCAACGGAGTGTACAGAACTCGTTTTAAATTGGATTTCTTCGAAACAAGAAGCGTTGGAATCTGTTGAACTGTATCTTTCCCAAGAAAGTGGAAAATGGAGATTTCGTCATATTCATTGCAAGATATGTCCAAATCAAATATTCGAAAAGTCGCTATAGAACCGTTTATCGACCATAATAGTTTATTTGATATAACTAGATATCGGTTGCAAATCTGGACAAGGTCCTTCTAAGACATAGTGATAATTTAATTTTTAGAATTTTACTATAATTTTTAATTAATTAAATACACAACTTTTTATTTGGAGTGTTTTGCACCCTTAATCAACATTTTGGGGTTTCACAATATGAGTTAACCTACCGATATTATTATATTTTTGGGACCGTGGCACCTCACTGAACACAACTGTATTTTTATTTCAGTCTATAACAACTTGTACAAGGACGGCGATTTATATAGCGGGGATACGCTAAACTTAAAGATAGGATGACCTACTCTACCTACTTACTAATTTACTTCCCACTTTTGTTCTTTGTTTCACCTTTATTTTGGGTTTTGGACAAAAACATAATCATACAAATAAAAGGTCCCGTTAATGCATATACCAATATTAAGGTATGTTCTGGTGGCTCGCTCCTACATCATGTCAGCATGAAAATTTTAAAGTTTGATTAGTCACTGAACACTACTTGTTGTTTACCTCACCATAATTATTGTCACCCTACTTATTATGCGTAGACTAAAGATCATGCAAGCACTCCATTTAGAAAAAAACGATTACTAAACATGCATGTTAGTTCTAATTATAAAGAATTCACAAAAAACAAATAATATATATATATAATGTAACTTAGTTCCTAACTCAAATATAGAGAGCATGTGAAGGTACTTGCCTACCACCCTAAGGCTTCATGCTGAAGTAAATGTCTACGTATTTTCAAATCAAACTACGGACCTTTCATCGACAGTTCAAATCAAGTTGTCTCCTATGAAACGAAAATATACACAGCTAACTCAAATAATTATGTATATATAAAAGGACCTACCACCTACCTATATATTTCAGCATCACCTACCTTTAGCAAACTTGCCGACAAAGGAACGGCTCATGCCTACATACACGGTAAAGCCTAGGCGTGGACTTCCATCTCCACAGTGAAGTGCCCAGTGAAATGAAAACTCATAACAGCTACCCTAGTACCCTATGACTCTACAACGTGGTGCCCAAGTCTTTTAATACTATAAATATACACCCAACCAGCTTTGCTCTGGTCACTTTTATCTCGGCAAACCAAAGCTTCGTTAAAACAAAAACCCAAAGCTATAATATTTGAGTTTATTTTGGAGAGGTGTATTTCATACTCGAATCTGGTAATGTTCGGTCTTGGCATAGGGAAAAGCGTCAGTCATTAGCGTTACGGATATTGGAAGTTTGACGCGTGGATTGATGAATTGGGTGTACTGTGGGGTTGGTTTTGTGATGAAAAGGTTTCAACAGGCGTTGCTTTTCTCTTGGGGAGAGGCTTTTCATTGCATTGAACTAAGGTTAGGGGGAGAACAGTGAAGAAGAGTTTGAGAGTGTGGTGTTTCATGGGAATATGTGGACCAACATGATTAGAGGGGATGTCTATTGTTTAGCAGTGAGGGCGTTTATGTGAGCATAGTTGATGTTAAGGCGGAGCGGTGTCCATCTTTGGGGAAGTAGCATTTTCGTTATTTCACTGGAAGGATTAAGGGACGTGTGCATGTAGTTTGTTTGAAAAGGAAGACAGGGTATTGACACTGGCAAAACGGTGGACGTGGATTGGATAAGCAGGGAGCGGAGGAAATTGTGGCGTATGGAGGGTCTCGCTGTGGTTTCAGTTGGGATGATGGATATATTGTCTAAATTATGTTGAGGGATGAGGTGGGATGCAAGTGCTACACGGTGACCAGTTGAGATTCCTAATAGTGGATGAGGCAGAAGTTGTAGATGGACATACATGCGTTCATGTATAAGAGAAAGAAGAAATGAGGGTGGGAGTCGATACAAATATACATATGTATATTTGTTAACAGGAGTATGGTGATAGCTATGTTGGCTCATTCATGGACGTTGAGCTTCGTACAACTTGTATGTTATTATTCATCTGATGCCTCTAATATTAGAGAAGCAAGAATTACAGAAAAGATGAATAATGATACATAAAGCAGAAGTGGTGGTGTTAGTTTTCACGGAAGAACAAGTAGAAAGAAAAGAAAAGAAAAAAAAAGAACGTAGACACAAAAGAAATTGAAAATGGAGTTCAAACTTTCGAAATCAAAGGGATGAAATGAAATGTTTATACCGGGAGCAGCGCTATCTTTTTAAATGGATGGAGGGGAAGGCTTACAATGCGGACATGGGTCATAAAGGAAATAATGGGCCGATGGTTTTTAGAATGGCGAATGATCCGTCACTCTGGAATCGCACGGAAGCTGACGACGCTATGAAGCCGGTTCGGAGCAATTTGAAGCACGTTGAATTTATGGCAGAACTGAACGCCTAATCAAATCCGACAACCGCAAATCGTTATTTAACGGTTAACGCGCCAAGGTGAGTAAATTCACTGACTTTGATCTATTTTAAAATATTATAATATTGATTGAATGCTGTGTGATGATCGCTTCGGTAGATTACAATCAAATTGGTTGAATTATATATCGTTGCATATATACACATCATGGTTGAACTGATTCCATCGATTCTAATATTCCCTGGTAAGGAATCGGTGTTAATTGTTGACTAACATCGGTGGATGCAGGAAACTGGTTGGTGGAATCCAACCGGATTCCTCAATATTTATATGTACTGTTTGTTTTATAGATGCACTGTTTGAACCCAAATGACTTTTGAAACCTTGTGTTGATATTAGCGTTGAATGGAAATTCAAACGTTATTTTGATTTAATCAATTGACGATATCGATTAAGAAAGTGGCAACAACCAACCATAAATGTATCATTTGTTTTAAACGTTATTGTTTTACCAATATCCCACCGTGTGCGAAGCCCGTGTTTCACCGTACTTACTAAATGATTTGGTAAAGTGGATTCTTATATTAATAAGATTAACAAGTAAGTAGGCGGAGATTAACTTGATGATTTATAACAAGGATTTATTGTTCTAAGAACAATTAAATGAGATATTTACAAATAGATTATGGTTTATTTCATATTAAGTAAGATTTGTTAGAATCGATTATTGTTATTTAATAGTAAACGAGATTATTTAGAAATAAATTATTATTTTTATAGTAATCGATACTAGTGAAATTATTGGGATTAATAAATGTTATTTAAAATGAAAAGATTTGTTAGTATTGATTAGTGGGTTAATCATGGCTAAATATTTACCAAGCAAACCGTTTTGATCAATAATTGGTTATTTAATTAAATTAGATTGGGTTGATTAATCTAATGTAATAAATTAACGAATAGTTGATTTAGTTTAAATAAGATATTAAAGTATAAGGGATTTGTCTAAAGAAGACAAAGCGAAGAGGAATGTTTAATAAGAGATGTCAATATTTTTGTAACAGAAGGAGATGTTAATATTTTGTAACAGAAAGAGATGTCAAGATTTTGTAACATAAAGAGATGTCAAGACTTTTGTAACGAAAAGAGATATCAAGATTTTTGTAACGGTAAGAGATGTCAAAGATCAGTATAAGGTGGAATATAGCAGCGTATTTCAAGTATTTGAACTATAGCGATAAAATAACGCTGTTGAATAGGCTTAAGCGTAACTGTTATGTCAAGATCTGTTATAAAGGGGAATATTACAGCGTATGACAAGTTTGAACTATAACGTTAAATTAACGCTGTTGGCTAAGCTTAAGCGTGATTTTTTTATATATAGCACTACGCCCAAGAGAATGGAAACAGTTGGTTTGAAATCCACTTATTCTAAAGTAATAAGTAACGACGTTTGTCCAAAGAAATATAAGAACAAATGTTAAATAGAAAGTGGCCGTGGTTGTGTGATGTTTAGTTGTACATTTGAATGAATGTTTATTTTACTTCGATAGTTAAATAACCGACTATCGAAGTGTTTTGACCCTCGTTGTCAATACGGAGAGACCGGTTGGATATATTATCCGAAACCACTCCGTATAGGCATAAGCGCTGCGAATTAGATTATGCTGAAGAAAATTGAAGACGGAGTGAAATGCAATGGCCGTTCTGTTCTAGAATGGTGCTTTATGTTTGTCCAGTCCCAGGACAACTTGTATGGACGAATGTCTGACAGAGTATTCCTAACGGTCACATAAGACGATCTTTTCAAGGTATTACGTCTGGTGGCGGAGGAATTCGTTTCTCTTAGCTTTTATACCCGTAATATTTTTGGGTAGATCAACTAGTGATTTGATGGGTTTGACGATGTGGCATTCAAAGTGTATGGTGATCAGATGTTTGTGAAAATAGACGTAGCCTCAAGCTTCACAACCAGGAAATGACAAAAATCGGGCAGGCAGCATGGCTATGTGGGTCGCTCCCATTAGGGTGTATAATCACCTATCTAGAGAAATTCCTTTTGTTTCTAAATCTATCGATTCTGCCCATTCGGGAACGGTGGTTTAAGTCCAACCGTTGGTGATATACATTCGATACACTCAAGCGAAATGAGTGGTCGGTCATGTATGGGCCGGGTTGCAAGACGTTCTTGTTGAACCCAGGTGTATTTGCCTATAGAGATGCATCATCGGAAGGTGGTCCCATACCTTGTCAAGTTGGAATCCAATCTCCAATAAGCGCCCTGCGGGTTTTTGATTTTATACTATGTATGTAGAGCGTGAGATGCAAGCGTTCTGCTATTTGGTTATTTACTTGATTAGACATTATTATAATATCACTGGATTTGATATCAAAGTGTTTTGGGTTATAGTAAGGTAAAAACCGTCCATGTTTATGTGTGGCTGGTCTTACTATTATCTTTTTGGTTTCAAAAGGGTTTTCAAAGTTAAACCGTATGGTTGGAGTTTACTCACACCAGTCCCATGACTGACCCAGAGTTTATTTTGTTTGTTTCCCCTAAACTCTTAGGTGCCCAAAATTGTACGGGCAGTCAAGTGTTTCAGGCTTTACAGATTCACTTGGAAGAGCTCGAAGCAGGAGGTTTCACCATTAGCATTTAGAGTTATTTCCGCTGTGATATGATGTATTGTACTCTGATAATGGTATGTATATACAAACAGACTTGTATTTCAAAGTTATGTTATATAATATATTTTATTCGATCCGCTGTGAGATTCGTGTTTACTCTGATTCTGCTCAATTGTGTTCTTCTTCTTCTTCTTCTATTCTATTAGTTCTATCTTATCTTTCTCATCCTCTAACTTCTTTCCATTAATGATCCGGTATTTTCGATGTCTGAACAGTCGACGCTGGGTTTTGTGTCATTTTCGGAGTCGAAAATCTCCGGGTCGTTACAGTGGTATCAAAGCTGGTTGCTTAATTGGTACGGATGATAGGGGGTTCACGCTTCGCGTTTGGTGGCGAACGGGAGACTCTTACCCCTACATCTCCCGACAATGTGGGTTGGTCGAGTCGAGAGGCTGGCCGTAAAAGCAGTTCTGAGGTATCTCTGTAAGCCACGCTGGGAGGTTAGCCCAGTGCCGAGGGAGGAGAGGATGGTTGAAAAGCCTACTCGAATCCCGGGTCGTTACAGTGGTATCAGAGCTGAAGGTTAATTGATTTCCTTGGCTCTGTGGCGTGACTCAATAGAGATGGAGTTAGTAATACTCTAGATTGAGTTTGAGTGTATATATATGAGCGCGTATTTGTAGATTTAATATGAAATTGTTTTATATTGTGTTGATTGATCTGTTGAGTGGTATATGAATTCCAGATCGACGCGTTTAGCTGACGAGGTCGATAGGGATTTATAAACGCTTGGATAGAGAATTTCGACATAGTATTGTTTTGAAAGAGAGTAAATGAAATAATTTTACTCGAAATATATTTTGATATAAAGAAATTATATATATTGGAATTATCTGATATATATTGAATGTGTTGGGTGAACTTATGATCGAATTATATAAATAACCAATCGAAATATTTTATAAATATAATATGTAAAATCAGATGAACTGAATCTGAAATTTAAACCAGAATTGGAATAAAAATTCTGAAACATGAAAATGTTTGTAAATGAAATTTGAATTAAATATATGGAATTTTAAGATCCTGGGGAAATTTTGAAATATTATCCAAGTTTCGAAAAGATATTTTTGAAGTAATTTCAAATAAAAGTATTTGAATATGAGTTTTGAAAGTGATATAGTATTGAACTCACTTTGATCGCTGGAAATAAATTCCGATGATGAAGTCGACCATTATCGGTGTTCATTTTCGAGTTCTAAGTGCCGGATTACTACCAAAGATTTTGTTTTTGAATTATTGTGAGTAAACAAGTTGTCAGGAATTCAAAGGTTTTGAATTGCTATGTTATGAATATATATGTATATTATTTCAACTGATTTGAAATGAAAACCCCAGGAATTTGAATTCTGAAATTTAAAATTTACTTATAAAGTAAATAAACAGCAAATTTAAATAAGTCAAATAAAATTTGAGTTGAATTGAAGCCAAGTAAGTGGGAATCATACTGGAATAAGGATTTGACTTGACCAAGTAGTTGAGTTGTTAATTGAGATTGGGAATGGAACCAAACTTGGTTGGGAAATTTGATTATTTGGAATTGGAATTGAACTGGAGTTTGAAAAAGAAATTTGAGTTGGGATTATTGATTGAGAATAACCTGACTGGAGATCAGTTGGAGATGCATTTGGGTATGCTGAATGGATTGCAAATGGAAGCGAGAAAGTTGGACGCCCAATAAAGGGAGAAGGCCAGAGTGGCGTATTGTAGTTGTACCGAATGAACCGTGCAGCGGAGAGGTTGACGAAATTTTCAAAAAAAAAAAAAAAAAAAAAAATTAAAATGTTAGAAAAATTTCAGAATTTTGAAAATTTTCGTTACAAAGAAGGGAACTAATATTTTGATCAGTTCAGTTGAAAACTGAAATTATGAAGTAAACCAAAAAGTTTTTTAACCTGTTTACAACAGAGATTGTAGCATTTCTCCAAGCTTAGCAATTTCGAGGACGAAATTATTTTAAGGGGGAAGGAATGTAATGTCCCGCATTTTTATCGATTTGTATTTGAATATTTAAAACAGTTTAAATATTGAATTCGTAATATAAGTGAATTTATATTTTAATTAAACGAAGTTGAACGTATAAAAATATATATTAATTATAATCAAGCTCATAACGACGCTGCAGTTCGTAATTTAACGTTCTGAACTTCAACGGAGTGTACAGAACTCGTTTTAAATCGGATTTCTTCGAAACAGGAAGCGTTGGAATCTGTTGAACTGTATCTTTCCCAAGAAAGTGGAAAATGGAGATTTCGTCATATTCATTGCAAGATATGTCCAAATCAAATATTCGAAAAGTCGCTATAGAACCGTTTATCGACCATAATAGTTTATTTGATATAACTAGATATCGGTTGCAAATCTGGACAAGGTCCTTTTAAGACATAGTGATAATTTAATTTTTAGAATTTTACTATAATTTTTAATTAATTAAATACACAACTTTTTATTTGGAGTGTTTTGCACCCTTAATCAACATTTTGGGGTTTCACAATATGAGTTAACCTACCGATATTATTATATTTTTGGGACCGTGGCACCTCACTGAACACAACTGTATTTTTATTTCAGTCTATAACAACTTGTACAAGGACGGCGATTTATATAGCGGGGATACGCTAAACTTAAAGATAGGATGACCTACTCTACCTACTTACTAATTTACTTCCCACTTTTGTTCTTTGTTTCACCTTTATTTTGGGTTTTGGACAAAAACATAATCATACAAATAAAAGGTCCCGTTAATGCATATACCAATATTAAGGTATGTTCTGCTGGCTCGCTCCTACATCATGTCAGCATGAAAATTTTAAAGTTTGATTAGTCACTGAACACTACTTGTTGTTTACCTCACCATAATTATTGTCACCCTACTTATTGTGCGTAGACTAAAGATCATGCAAGCACTCCATTTAGAAAAAAACGATTACTAAACATGCATGTTAGTTCTAATTATAAAGAATTCACAAAAAACAAATAATATATATATATATAATGTAACTTAGTTCCTAACTCAAATATAGAGAGCATGTGAAGGTACTTGCCTACCACCCTAAGGCTTCATGCTGAAGTAAATGTCTACGTATTTTCAAATCAAACTACGGACCTTTCATCGACAGTTCAAATCAAGCTGTCTCCTATGAAACGAAAATATACACAGCTAACTCAAATAATTATGTATATATAAAAGGACCTACCACCTACCTATATATTTCAGCATCACCTACCTTTAGCAAACTTGCCGACAAAGGAACGGCTCATGCCTACATACACGGTACAGCCTAGGCGTGGACTTCCATCTCCACAGTGAAGTGCCCAGTGAAATGAAAACTCATAACAGCTACCCTAGTACCCTATGACTCTACAACGTGGTGCCCAAGTCTTTTAATACTATAAATATACACCCAACCAGCTTTGCTCTGGTCACTTTTATCTCGGCAAACCAAAGCTTCGTTAAAACAAAAACCCAAAGCTATAACATTTGAGTTTATTTTGGAGAGGTGTATTTCATACTCGAATCTGGTAATGTTCGGTCTTGGCATAGGGAAAAGCGTCAGTCATTAGCGTTACGGATATTGGAAGTTTGACGCGTGGATTGATGAATTGGGTGTACTGTGGGGTTGGTTTTGTGATGAAAAGGTTTCAACAGGCGTTGCTTTTCTCTTGGGGAGAGGCTTTTCATTGCATTGAACTAAGGTTAGGGGGAGAACAGTGAAGAAGAGTTTGAGAGTGTGGTGTTTCATAGGAATATGTGGACCAACATGATTAGAGGGGATGTCTATTGTTTAGCAGTGAGGGCGTTTATGTGAGCATAGTTGATGTTAAGGCGGAGCGGTGTCCATCTTTGGGGAAGTAGCATTTTCGTTATTTCACTGGAAGGATTAAGGGACGTGTGCATGTAGTTTGTTTGAAAAGGAAGACAGGGTATTGACACTGACAAAACGGTGGACGTGGATTGGATAAGCAGGGAGCGGAGGAAATTGTGGCGTATGGAGGGTCTCGCTGTGGTTTCAGTTGGGATGATGGATATATTGTCTAAATTATGTTGAGGTATGAGGTGGGATGCAAGTGCTACACGGTGACCAGTTGAGATTCCTAATAGTGGATGAGGCAGAAGTTGTAGATGGACATACATGCATTCATGTATAAGAGAAAGAAGAAATGAGGGTGGGTGTCGATACAAATATACATATGTATATTTGTTAACAGGAGTATGGTGATAGCTATGTTGGCTCATTCATGGACGTTGAGCTTCGTACAACTTGTATGTTATTATTCATCTGATGCCTCTAATATTAGAGAAGCAAGAATTACAGAAAAGATGAATAATGATACATAAAGCAGAAGTGGTGGTGTTAGTTTTCACGGAAGAACAAGTAGAAAGAAAAGAAAAGAAAAAAAAAAAAGAACGTAGGCACAAAAGAAATTGAAAATGGAGTTCAAACTTTCGAAATCAAAGGGATGAAATGAAATGTTTATACCGGGAGCAGCGCTATCTTTTTAAATGGATGGAGGGGAAGGCTTACAATGCGGACATGGGTCATAAAGGAAATAATGGGCCGATGGTTTTTAGAATGGCGAATGATCCGTCACTCTGGAATCGCACGGAAGCTGACGACGCTATGAAGCCGGTTCGGAGCAATTTGAAGCACGTTGAATTTATGGCAGAACTGAACGCCTAATCAAATCCGACAACCGCAAATCGTTATTTAACGGTTAACGCGCCAAGGTGAGTAAATTCACTGACTTTGATCTATTTTAAAATATTATAATATTGATTGAATGCTGTGTGATGATCGCTTCGGTAGATTACAATCAAATTGGTTGAATTATATATCGTTGCATATATACACATCATGGTTGAACTGATTCCATCGATTCTAATATTCCCTGGTATGGAATCGGTGTTAATTGTTGACTAACATCGGTGGATGCAGGAAACCGGTTGGTGGAATCCAACCGGATTCCTCAATATTTATATGTACTGTTTGTTTTATAGATGCACTGTTTGAACCCAAATGACTTTTGAAACCTTGTGTTGATATTAGCGTTGAATGGAAATTCAAACGTTATTTTGATTTAATCAATTGACGATATCGATTAAGAAAGTGGCAACAACCAACCATAAATGTATCATTTGTTTTAAACGCTATTGTTTTACCAATATCCCACCGTGTGCGAAGCCCGTGTTTCACCGTACTTACTAAATGATTTGGTAAAGTGGATTCTTATATTAATAAGATTAACAAGTAAGTAGGCGGAGATTAACTTGATGATTTATAACAAGGATTTATTGTTCTAAGAACAATTAAATGAGATATTTACAAATAGATTATGGTTTATTTCATATTAAGTAAGATTTGTTAGAATCGATTATTGTTATTTAATAGTAAACGAGATTATTTAGAAATAAATTATTATTTTTATAGTAATCGATACTAGTGAAATTATTGGGATTAATAAATGTTATTTAAAATGAAAAGATTTGTTAGTATTGATTAGTGGGTTAATCATGGCTAAATATTTACCAAGCAAACCGTTTTGATCAATAATTGGTTATTTAATTAAATTAGATTGGGTTGATTAATCTAATGTAATAAATTAACGAATAGTTGATTTAGTTTAAATAAGATATTAAAGTATAAGGGATTTGTCTAAAGAAGACAAAGCGAAGAGGAATGTTTAATAAGAGATGTCAATATTTTTGTAACAGAAGGAGATGTTAATATTTTGTAACAGAAAGAGATGTCAAGATTTTGTAACATAAAGAGATGTCAAGACTTTTGTAACGAAAAGAGATATCAAGATTTTTGTAACGGTAAGAGATGTCAAAGATCAGTATAAGGTGGAATATAGCAGCGTATTTCAAGTATTTGAACTATAGCGATAAAATAACGCTGTTGAATAGGCTTAAGCGTAACTGTTATGTCAAGATCTGTTATAAAGGGGAATATTACAGCGTATGACAAGTTTGAACTATAACGTTAAATTAACGCTGTTGGCTAAGCTTAAGCGTGATTTTTTTATATATAGCACTACGCCCAAGGGAATGGAAACAGTTGGTTTGAAATCCACTTATTCTAAAGTAATAAGTAACGACGTTTGTCCAAAGAAATATAAGAACAAATGTTAAATAGAAAGTGGCCGTGGTTGTGTGATGTTTAGTTGTACATTTGAATGAATGTTTATTTTACTTCGATAGTTAAATAACCGACTATCGAAGTGTTTTGACCCTCGTTGTCAATACGGAGAGACCGGTTGGATATATTATCCGAAACCACTCCGTATAGGCATAAGCGCTGCGAATTAGATTATGCTGAAGAAAATTGAAGACGGAGTGAAATGCAATGGCCGTTCTGTTCTAGAATGGTGCTTTATGTTTGTCCAGTCCCAGGACAACTTGTATGGACGAATGTCTGACAGAGTATTCCTAACGGTCACATAAGACGATCTTTTCAAGGTATTACGTCTGGTGGCGGAGGATTTCGTTTCTCTTAGCTTTTATACCCGTAATATTTTTGGGTAGATCAACTAGTGATTTGACGGGTTTGACGATGTGGCATTCAAAGTGTATGGTGATCAGATGTTTGTGAAAATAGACGTAGCCTCAAGCTTCACAACCGGGAAATGACAAAAATCGGGCAGGCAGCATGGCTATGTGGGTCGCTCCCATTAGGGTGTATAATCACCTATCTAGAGAAATTCCTTTTGTTTCTAAATCTATCGATTCTGCCCATTCGGGAACGGTGGTTTGAGTCCAACCGTTGGTGATATACATTCGATACACTCAAGCGAAATGAGTGGTCGGTCATGTGTGGGCCGGGTTGCAAGACGTTCTTGTTGAACCCAGGTGTATTTGCCTCTAGAGATACATCATCGGAAGGTGGTCCCATACCTTGTCAAGTTGGAATCCAATCTCCAATAAGCGCCCTGCGGGTTTTTGATTTTATACTATGTATGTAGAGCGTGAGATGCAAGCGTTCTGCTATTTGGTTATTTACTTGATTAGACATTATTATAATATCACTGGATTTGATATCAAAGTGTTTTGGGTTATAGTAAGGTAAAAACCGTCCATGTTTATGTGTGGCTGGTCTTACTATTATCTTTTTGGTTTCAAAAGGGTTTTCAAAGTTAAACCGTATGGTTGGAGTTTACTCACACCAGTCCCATGACTGACCCAGAGTTTATTTTGTTTGTTTCCCCTAAACTCTTGGGTGCCCAAAATTGTATGGGCAGTCAAGTGTTTCAGGCTTTACAGATTCACTTGGAAGAGCTCGAAGCAGGAGGTTTCACCATTAGCATTTAGAGTTATTTCCGCTGTGATATGATGTATTGTACTCTGATAATGGTATGTATATACAAACAGACTTGTATTTCAAAGTTATGTTATATAATATATTTTATTCGATCCGCTGTGAGATTCGTGTTTACTCTGATTCTGCTCAATTGTGTTCTTCTTCTTCTTCTATTCTATTAGTTCTATCTTATCTTTCTCATCCTCTAACTTCTTTCCATTAATGATCCGGTATTTTCGATGTCTGAACAGTCGACGCTGGGTTTTGTGTCATTTTCGGAGTCGAAAATCTCCGGGTCGTTACAATTTAGTTCTCTACTTTGTTGTTATTTTCTTTCCATGGATGTGCACTTTTAATTCTGTAGTCTGAATGATTTTAAAGGAGTATAGAAATTAATTAGTATATTTTTGAAAAGTTAAAAACAATTTGATTATTGTTAGTGTTGTGTGATAGTAGATTTGATTAATTAAATTATTAGAATGATAGTTAATTTAATCAATAAGAGAATAATGGTAGAATTTATTCGATTAAATCACACATTGGACTGATTTAAAAATAGATAGATATATACACATGTGCATCATATATGTTTGAACAGGTAAATGGATTAGCTGTTGAGTAAAGATTTTATTTGTGTGCCCGACAAATAGGTAAACCTTAATGAGTTGGATGCGAAATATTATTATATCAACTCCTGTGAATGTCATTGGATGCAGAGTGCTGGTTATTCTGTGTGTAATAATAAACGTCGCCATAGGATAGTAACAATTAATTTTGAACTACACTACATGGCATACTTCTTGAAGATAGGCATACTTTATCATATACCACATAAGCTTTTGGAGCTTATGTGACGAGGTGGAAGATTTACCATACGAGCGAGAGGCTTGTATGGCGATGACTATATTTTACAAGCTGAATTGATGACTGATATGACCATATAAAATTGTAACGATAAATTGCCAGATCAATAAAAATCCCACACGGGTCTGGAGTTGACAATAATCACGTCTCTCTAGTCATTAGATACGGCACATGGATTATTTATTTCCCACACGGGACGAGGTGACGAGAATTTATTCTCTGGAGCAATTAAAATACACACTCCCTCAGGCTTTGACAGGGTGACGAGAATTTATTCTCTGGAGTTATTATCAATACACGCTCCCCTGTAAACACGAGAATATATCACTATAAATATGTGTATGCTCTGATACCAAATGAGACGACCCCGAACCCTGTACTGACGGTGGCAAGGGTAATCTTTGGAATATAACACATAAACAGATAAATAGCAGGACAGAAATAAATAAATACACCAGATAATGCACAATAGAATATACTGGATAAACGCAATCATCAGAATTACACAGTATACAGGATCATACTTAGTACCAATACAGTTCAACTATACATAAATGTCTACAGCGGAAACAAACATAATATGTACAACAGGAGCTGAGCAGCATAAAAAGAGATAAATGATAGAATCCATCTTCAGCTCCAGCTATCCAGAAAGAGCCTGCTAAACCTGAATACAAGGCTGCCCGTGTAGAAAAAGGGGCACTCGTAGTTTGTTTCACTTTCAAACCCGGGTGCCCCTTTTTCTACACGGGCAGCCTTGTATTCAGGTTTAGCAGGCTCTTTCTGGATAGCTGGAGCTGAAAATGGATTCTATCATTTATCTCTTTTTATGCTGTTCAACTCCTGTTGTACATATTATGTTTGTTTCCACTATAGACATTTATGTATAGCTGAACTGTATTGGTACTAAGTATGATCCTGTATACTGTGTAACTCTGATGATTACGTTTATCCAATATATTCTATTGTGCATTATCTGGTGTATTTATTTATTTCTGTCCTGCTATTTATCTGTTTATGTGTTATATTCCAAAGATTACCCTTGCCACCGTCAGTACGGGGTTCGGGGTCGTCTCAGGACCGATGCAAAAAAACTCTCAATTCTCGTTTGAAGGAAGTACTTGCTATACAAAACCCAGATAAGTCAAGCTCCAGCATGACGGGTCATACGGTACTATGCTATTGCAGAATCGAATGCAATGTTCTTGTTTTTAAAACCCAGACGAATGCATGTCGTCGCTTTTATGGTTGTAGAGCATACGTTGACACACAGAATCGTCAAGGTTTGCAAAGTTATATTTTTTGTTTGTTGGGTTGATCCACCGTTAACGAAGATGGGTGTGCAATACGCACTAGAGATGTAAGATGAGGTTAGTCGCTTGGAACGAATGAATGTAGCAGTAAAGGCTGAAATGCTTCATGGGTGTTATGTTGTATCGAGAAACTATGGATCCTACTGTTGTATCCTAAGTTGTAGTAGTTATGTTCTAATTAACAAGTGTTGTATCTTAATTAAGTGTTGCATCCTAAGTTGGAGTAGTTATTTCCTAATTTAATTGCAATTTCGTTGGAATCATGAATGATTGTATCCTAAGTTGTAGCAGTTATTTCATACAAAACAAGTATTGTACCTTAAGTTGTCAAATCTTATTATGCACCAAATTTAATAAAGCTGCAATACATCAACGTCTGTTTTTCTATGACAACACATATTAAAGTATCACTAACATAAAGCAATTTGAATGGACTACACATACATACAGATCAATAGCGGCTTTATCAAAATGTTACAAATTGTGTTGCTTATAAATTGTTTCGTTTCTCATTCTAAAATATTAAGATAAACTCCTAAAGGAAAATGTCCATCCAAAATTGGTCTGCTGCTAAGTTACTAATACTTGTAGAAGCTTATATTGAGTTTGATAGAAGAAACGAGATTATGTTGCAAAACGGAGGTGGAGTAAGCCACGATTTGTTATGGATAATGGTCCAAGATATTTACAACATCCATCCTGAATGCCCTTCGTGGAAGTCTACTGCAGATGTTCGTCAAGCTCATAGAGCATTTGGGATGAATGTCAATGTTATCGTGAGATAATCAAGATGGTGGAAGATGAAGATGTATTTCAAGCTTATACACCCACATTCGATGCACGTTTGAAAGGAATTTCATTGATCATGAAGCTTTTGAAGTTCACTACAGCTGACTAACACGCTTCGGCACTGATTAAGTTGTAATTGTTTAAATTTGAAGTTGGTCAGACGTATCATGAATGTATCATGATACATTCACGAATGTATTGTTAATGTATCATGTTAATGTATCGTGAATGTATCATGTTATTGTATCATGAATGTATCATGAATGTTTCGTGAATGTATCACGTAATGCAAAATCGCTCCAGTACAAAATAAGGTCTGAAAGAGTAGGACAGTACGTAAAGCAGATTCGCTCCAGTACAAAGTAAGGCCTGCAAGTGTAGGACAGCACGTAAAGAAGATTCCCTGTAATGACATATCCCATCACAAATTGGTTCACTGTTTACATTATACATTCAAGTACACAAAAGGGTCAAAAAATCACCCCAATGCACAAATTACACATTTCAAACTAGGTTCATCTATATAAGCATTATTGATCATAAATGCTTTGGAAATTGCAGCACGTGCAAAAAGCGGAACCAGTGACCGTTCACATCACGCCATTAATAAAAGTAGGTTCCCTACACTATTACGTCAATCGAACCAGTAATAAAAGAAGATTCGCTACAGTATTGCGTCAGGCGAACACAGTGTTGGGCAGAACGTAAAGCACAGTCGTACCAGCGACCGGTTACATCAATAATTGTTTTATTCATTAGTATACTACGCAGCTATATATCTTTGTCAAATTACTCACAACTTAACTCACTCCAACAAGTCTGTTTCCAACTACTCTGTGCATTCCCACAACTATGCCTTCTTGACCATCATCTCCAGACTCTGATGAACAGTCGTATGAACATAAGAGACTTCAGGAGCTTGTGGACGAATTCCAGTTTCTAAATCAAATGAGACCTCAGGCTGAACCACCATATGAATAGGAGAACGCACAACGTCCACATCAAGCTCAAGTACAAAATGTTCAACATTTGTATGAACAGTCGGTCGTTCAACCACGACAAGAAGTAGAGGTAAATTGAGTACCACCTGTTCCAAATCCTTATGAACATGAAGTTAATTCTATCCAGTTTGTTGCTACTGCGGTTATGCGGTTGAAGTTATGGTTCGAGCAGATGGCAGCAATATAGGGCGGCGCATGCAGAATTGTCCATCCTATCCGAATGGATGCAATTACATAGAATGGATAGATGAACCATTGTGTCCAAGAGGAATAGCATATGCGAACGAACTCGATGAAAGACTAGATGTCTCCAAAATGTTATTGAACAGTTGCGCTTTGGTCGTAATGATTAGGCGACTTAGAACTGCGGTAGACTCTCTTAAGATTTAACGTATCATGTACTTAGTTTAAGTAACTCCATCATATGTTTGATTTTAGTTGGCATCTATTATCATTAGTTGTTGTATCTTTATAATCATGACCACTTCTTTCTGTATGAGTATTAGTTATATCATTGTGATTATTAGTTGAACTACTTGTATCATTACGACAAAACTCAATTGTAATCCTTTCTACTAAAAGTGGTTAATTCAATTTTAAGTAAATGTGTCTGTCGTTTGTTTAACAAACGGGTGTGTTCCTCGCGTTTGTTGAACTAATGTCAGGAGTTTAGCGTTTGTTGAACAAACGTCAGGAAACCAAACGTTTGTTCAACAAACGTCTGACATCAATTAACTGTTAGGGAATTCAAGCTTTCCAACTTTTCGGTGTGGATAATCAAATTTACACACCCAAAATGTTGGAGTTACTACGAACGGAGCGTTAGGCTGTCGTTCATTCTTGTCCTAGGCAGATTTATGAAATTGTCAAGACCTCTCAACTGTTTCCATTGGGCTTCATATCAGGTGATCGATATTTGAACTCCATTTTAGTATACAAGTTTGTACAAAATCCAGGATTTTACTTCATTGTAAATATGAAACAAAATATCCAGTTCATGCGACCAATAAAGAATTGTTTAAAATTATTTCCCAATGCTATGATGGTACTATTTATGAGTTCAAGATGCAATAACTGTGTAAATCATTGTTGTTTGGAAAAGGTGTAATAATATATGGATCCCTCCTCGTACCGTGAAGGGGTTATATAGGGAGCTAAAAGAGGTATGGATCCCTCCTCATATTGTGTGTTTTTGTATCCATGTTAAAGATATCTCGTGGTGTATCAACGTTGCAACCAGTACTAGGTACCCTATTTTCACTTCTCATTCAGAAATTTAAACTCCTCTTTCCATGGGACCTGATTTTGGCTTTCTTTTATGATATCTTCTTGTGTATCCCTTGGGTTGAATGTGAAAATGGTTTGTAGCTAGAACAATACTGCATAATATAAGCTTTGTAGTCCAATAATCAATGCATTGATGCATACTTGCTTACTACCTTAGTGTCTGTGTGAATTATCTACAGTCCATATACATAGTTCTAGTATCGTAATCAGATTAGGGAACAAATTTCAGTATAGAATTATCTTCCATAAACATGTAAAGTAGTAATGACGTTTCATTGTCAAAAGATAGGGACTTCCAAGACTCAGGCAAATTAGCAACATAAGATATATATATTAGGCAAATCCATTGAAACAAATAAAACACACAGAGAATGAGTAAAAGCGCATGGCATGAACCATGTTACAGACTCAATTATAACCTGCCGTAATGGTTAAATTCAAAGATTGAGTACAAAGCACCTAAGAACCTTTAGATGCCTGATTGATAAAACTGTAATATTGGTTATTTGTTAGGCTCACTTGATGTTCCTGATTGTTTACTCAAGTCACCTGTAGTATCTTTACCCTTGTCCGGTCCAGTTTCCTCCTTGTTTGTTTGGCTTGATTTATCATCTTGCTGTTTTTCTGGTGACTCACTTGATGTGCCTGATTGTTTGGTCAAGTCACCTGTAGTATCTTTACCTTTGTCCGGTCCAGTTTCCTCCTTGTTTGTTTGGCTTGATTTATCGTCTTGCTGTTTTTCTGGTGACTCAGTTGATGTGCCTGATTGTTTGCTCAAGTAACCTGTAGTATCTTTACCCTTGTCCGGTCCAGTTTCCTCCTTGTTTGTTTGGCTTGATTTATCATCTTGCTGTTTTTCTGGTGACTGACTTGATGTACCTGATTGTTTGTTTAAGTCAACTGTAGTATCTTTTGCCTTGTCTGGCCCAGTTTCCTCTTTGAATGTTTGGCTTGATTTATCATCTTTCAGTTTTTCTGGTAACTCGGTTGATGTACCTGATTGTTTGTCCAAGTTAACTATAGTCTCTTTAGCCTTGTCCGACCCAGTTTCCTCTTTGATTGTTTGGCTTGATCTTTCATCTTGCAGTCTTTCTGGTGACTCAGTTGAAGTGCCTGATTGTTTGTTCACGTCAACTGCAGTATCTTTAGCCTTGTCTGGCCCAGTTTCCTCTTTGATTGTTTGGCTTGATTTATCATCTTGCAGTTTTTTTGGTGACTCACTTGACATTGTTTCCTTTGCAGTTTGTTGACCTTCTGAGGGAATTTTCTTTAAAACTGACCCATCTTTATTTCCGATTACAGCTGTTTGAGAATTATCTTTTATTTTGTCATCTTCATCACCGCTTATGTTCCTATTTTTGTTTTCTTCTTGATTTGTCACTTCGGGAGTTTTTGCCTGTGGCATAGATTGAGCATCTGTTGATTTTTCTCTACTTTCTTCTTTAAAGCTTCTTTTATCTTGATCTTCTTTTGATTTGAATTCAGAAGCTGCTTCACCTGCATCTGTAAATTTTTTACCGTCTAATTCAGGAGTGGACACCGTATCATTGCCATTTATTTTGGATTGAACAGTAGGTAATTTGGATGGAAGTTCGTTATCTGTTTTGTCCTTAATTTTGTCTTCTTGGTCTTTCTTTACTGTTTCAGATGTTTGTCTCCGAATGGAAGGCAGAGGTTTGACATTAATTTCAACTTCTTTTCTAGGAACTGTATCTTTACCTTTCTCTGATTCTGAATCGAGAGGTTCTCCAGATAACAGCTCATCCTTTTTGACTTCGGACGGTGCATCCCTCTCTTCTTTTCCCCTGGACTTCATATCAGAAGTTCCATTTTTTTCTTTCTGGTTATTTTCTTTAGGCAAGCGCATATCTAGTTTTTTTTGGTTTGGAACTTGATAACTGTCTTTTGAGTTCACTTTAATCTTCTTGCCACCAATTCCATAATCGTTCAATATTTTGACTACCTCTTGCCATGAATTTCTGCTTGACATCTCATTGCACCAATTCTTAACATTCTTTCTAGAATCAAAGAGATGGCCCCACTTATCTGATTTTGAGAGATAGTGGGAATTTGGCAAATGTGAAAGGTCGGCTAATGAAAACTCGTCTCCTGCCAGGAATTTGCTTTCTCCAAGTCTTTGCTCATACACATCTAGTACTTTGCTTAACCTACGCTCACTTTCTGGGATAGTTGTTCTATAAGGTTCGAACCCGAATGCCAGATTGAAGATTAGCGCGTAGCTTGGAGGATCAAAACTATGCTCCTCTGACTTTAGCCATTGTTCAATTGAAGCACGTTCGAGTAGGTCTCTTCCTAAAAGGTATTGGTTTCCTCTATCTGTATACGTGTTGACAATGTGCCTGCATATTTTCCTGGACTCTGTTCATTTACAAAATTAAGAATCAAAATTAGTTTTAAATTTAATATTGTTATAGGGATCACATGCTCTTGAATATGAATTAGACTTTATATACAGAATATTCACTCATATTCAGCTACCTTTCAGATGCTATCACTCTCCTAGTTATTGTCAAACTCCAAATTGTAGTCGTTATAATGACATGCAAGTCATCTAGCTATTGCCAAATAGTTTAAGAGTCTTGCACTTGATATTTTCTCTGTCATTGAGCATATAATGCTAAACTAAAAATTCTGAAATTAGGTGCTTCCAAAGCTAAAACACTAACACTAAAATATTAATTTCAAAATCATGACATCTTCATGTATAAAAGTTGGATCAAAGATAAGCACCTTGTCCAAACTCGTTAGGACACTTGAACATGGTGCAAGAGGTCATGAGTTCGATATCCATCTTGCAGAGTCGAACTCACTTGCCATGCAGTATGTTATATACTACTTAAACTTATATATTAAGTACTCAATTTTCCAAAAAAAAAAAAAAAAAGCTAGATCATTTTTTTTTTTTTACTGTAAAGTCAAAATTTGCAGACCTTTTACTGATGCACATTGTGCATATGAGGCAACAAAATTTGTAAAATTAAAAAATCATAAATTTTGAAAATTATGCATTGGAGAATCTAACTGAAAAGCCATTTTACAATTGAGTTATGCAGGGTGAACTTTTAGCATATAACTCAAGTATGTTATATACTACTTAAACTTGTACATGAAGTACCCAATTTTCAAAAAAAAAAAACAAAAAAAGTTGGATCAAATTTTTTTTTTTTTATTGTGAAGTCAAAAACTTGCAAACCTTTTAATGATGCACACTGTGTAAATGAGACAACAAAATTTGTAAAATTTAAAAAAAATGTAAATCTTGAAAATTATGCAGTGGAGAATCTAACCGAAAAGCCGTTTTACAATTGAGTTATGCAGGGTGAATTTCTAGCATATAACTCAATGTTTAAACTAAATCTTGTTGAAGTCGCACTTAAGTGAACTTCTCTCAGAAGTTGAACTTTCCTTTTGGATAAATAAGATATGTCTTCGCCTTGATCTATGAGTTGAATAAATCAAATTATTGCAATTACGTCTATAGATGAATTCCATCGGACGCGCAGATAGTGTCATATCTATATCTACAGCCGCATGCGAAATTATTTCCGAATATCGGATATATGCATCTACGAATACATACAAATATCGGATAATTATCTTATCCACTACCGATCAATAAATTAAGAAGCATAAATGAAATTTTCAGGTTTAACATGAACTTTTTTCAGTTCTACTGATTATTAAAGATTTAAAAATAAACAAGTATGATGAAAATAAATAGCTTTGAGTAGTTAATATGTATTTAGTGCTTTTATTAAGAAATTCAAACTTAATAAAACAATAAATAAATATCTTTTTTTACACTAACATATATACAATTTAAACTATAATCTTGAAAAAAATACGGATAGATAATTTTTCGGATACAGATGTCTTCGTGTCAGCTTCTGCATCCAATTTTTCGCATATTGGATGTTTTATGCTTTTCCGATACAGGTACGGATGAATTTCAATTTTTTTTTTTAACTTTTTACCCAAGATAAGCACCTTGTCCAAACTACTTGAGATACTTAAACATGGTGCAAGAGGTCACGGGTTCGATTCCCGTCTTGCTGGGTCGAACTCACTTGTCATGCAGTATTTTATATACTTAAACTTATATAAGAATTACCCATTTTTCAAAAAAAAAAAAAAAAGGAACAAAAGTTTGTTTTTTTGCTGTAAAGTCAAAATTTGCAGACCTTTTAATGATGCACGTTTTGCAGATGAGACAACAAAATTTGTAAAATAAAAGAATCGTAAATCTTGAAAATTATGCATGGGAGAATCTAACCGAAAAGCCATTTTACAATTGAGTTATGTAGGGTGAATTTCTAGCATATAACTCAAGTATGTTATATACTACTTAAACTTGTATATGAAGTACCTAATTTCCCAAAAAAAAAGGTTGGATCAAAATTTGTTTTTTTACTGTGAAGTCAAAACTTGCAAACCTTTTAATTATGCACGTTGTGCAGATGAGACAACAAAATTTGTAAATTTAAAAATTGTAAATCTTGAAAATTATGCATTGGAGAATCTAAGCGAAAAGCCATTTTACAGTTGAGTTATGCAGGATGAATTTTTAGCATATAACTCAATGTTTAAACTGAATCTTGTTGAAGTTGCACTTCTGTGAACTTCTCTCAGAAGTTGATCTTTCCATTTGGATAAATAAGATATGTCTTTACATTGATCTATGAGTTGAATAAATCAAATCATTGCAATTATGTCTATAGATAGATAGATGAATACCGTCAGACGCAGACAATTTCACGTCTGTATCTACATCCGAATGCGAAATCATTTCCGAATATCGGATATCTGCATCTACGAATACAGACGGATATCGGATAATTATCTTATCCACTACCGATCAATAAATTAAGAAGCATAAATGAATTTTTCTGGTTTAACATGAACTTTTTCGATTCTGTTGATTATTAAAGATTTAAAAATAAACAAGTATGATGAAAATAAATAGTTTTGAGTAGTTAATATGTATAATATGTATTTAGTTCATATATTAAGAAATTCAAACTTAATTAAACAATAAATAAATATCTTTTTTTTACACTAACATATATATAATCGGATAGATAATTTTTAGATGTGAATGTTTTCGTACCAGCTTCTACATCCTGTTTTTCACATATTGGATGTTTTATGCTTTTCGAATACAAATACGGATTAATTTCAAATTTTTTGGGTATTTATTGACAACCCTAGTTGCAATTAGCATTTGTAAATTAAGTTTTTTATTTTTTTATTTATTTATAGGAAAACTGAACTTTCTCTACCCAAGTTGAATTTCCTTTCAGATAAAATGCATCACAGACATCTATCTAGATTGCGTATTGAATAAACTAGAGTTTCAAAAGTTAATAAATATTTTTTAACTTTTCACTTAAATCCTACTAATCAGTATAAATTATGAAAAGTAAGTTGAATTTACGTTCTTTTATACTGGGCTAGAGGAGTTGATTTTTCATTCAAACATGCTATATGCATTTGATTTACAAGTCAAATTAATAAATTTTATATAATACTTATGTATAAATCCTATTTTACTGAACTAAAATTTAGAAATACGTATAAACAATGAAAGCAAGTCCAATCTTCAAAAAATAGTTAAACGTCATGCTGAAAGGAAGTTGAACTTCCTTGCTAGATGAGAAGTTCAACATCCTTTTAGGTAAAACATAATATATCCATTTATATATGAAAGAAATAAACCAATCTTTATAATTGACATACATAAAATTCATCAATTTTTTCACAAAAAATACATATGAATATCTTTAGAAGTTCATGCTTATTTTGAAAATGAAGTTCACTTTTCTTTCTTTTAACTGAAGGAAGTTGTTGCGGATCTAAGTTGAAATTTAATCTCAATGAATTGCAATATTGGAGTCAAATGAACAAAGCTTATGCAGTTAACTTACACCAATTGTTATAATTCTACCAAAAATAATTAAAAAATTCATGAAAATAGCAAAAAAGGAAGTTCAACATTTAAGATGTTCAACTCTCTTTTTGATAAATGCATTATGACTATTGTATGTTGTTAGGAAGATTATGATGCATATGTTTAAATCGTGAAGATGGAAAATCGCTTTAGTTTTTTCACGAGGTACTATCGACTTTTAGTATTATCTCTTTTACAGATTCAATATCTATACATGCAAAATGTTTATTATTAGATTGCTCATGAAATTTTTAATTAACAGTGAAAATTTATATGCATTCCGATTTTTTTATTTGATGCAGTTGCATCTCAAAAATTCCAGTTTTTATGAGGTTTATATTGCATTAGTTAGTTGAAGGTACGTAAATCAAGATAAATTAGTAAAAATGTGTTTTGTACATTCTAATCATTATTGGATTATTTTTTTCGATTTGGCCACCTTTAGAAAACTAATCACTGAATTAGCCCGGTTTTAAAACGTATTACGGTCATAGCCTGGTTTTGGCCTTGGAGGCAAAAACAGTCAAGGCCAAAACCATTATTTTTTACTAGCGCCATTCGAGATGGCGTAATACAACTTTGTGTTATTTGAAATAACGCTCGGCTGCGTTATCTAAAATAGCGCACAAATATTTTATTTTGTGCGCCATCTCAAATGGAGCAAGAAAAAAATAACTGTTTTTGCCACCGAGGCCAAAACCAGGCTATGACCGTAATAAGTTTTAAAATTAAGCTAATTCAGTTATTAGTTTTTTAAAGGTGGCCAAATCGAAAAAAATCCATCATTATTAGAGCAATTGTACCAAGAAGCTAAATGGCAGACGAATGGACATTATTGCAGCAATTATCAATTGCGGAGCATATTGATTGTTTATCCCTTCGGTGCGATCCAATCAAAAATTAATTGGTTTTAAGTCAAACTCTGAACTTTTAAGAATTCAAGTACAACGGATCGATTGAAGCAAATTGTTATATTCGAAACCAATTCCATAATTGATCCAGTTGATTTTAGACTATAATTACTATTCACACTTAATTTCCACAATTTATTTTTTTATCGTCAAATTTAATAGATTGCAGTGCAAACCATTTTAAGATTCTTTCTCTAGTAGTTTTGAATCTTTTGATTTGTACTATTTCAAAATATATTGATTTATACCCTAAAATTCATTATAATGTTTGCGGCATCATGGTTTTGTGATTAACTAGCTGACACGTATGAAATTATTATTTATACTTTTTTTATTCTTCATTTTAATAGTTCAACTTACCATACATTTAGTTTTGATCTACCTAGTAAGGATTCATTTGTTTATTTAATAGTTAAATCGAAGCTGGACTCTAATTCAAGTTAATTAGAAGTTGGGAATATGAAAATGTTGTATATTTTCATCTATTCCAACCCAGTCATAAGCTTTTTGAAAAATACAAGAAAAATATATATTTTATACTTAATTTTAGTTTCTTCAGTTGACAATTAAAAGACAATTTATCCATCTAACTAAACAAAATTATTTAACTATCAAAATAAAAATTTTAAGATAAGATTTTTTTAATAATAATAATAATATAATGGTATGAATTCAAAACAATGTCCATCTCCATCAAACAATGTAATATTAGGCATGAAATGACTAACTGGACACATTTAAGAAAAGAAATGCATTCCGAATTGGTGAAATGAGATTTAACTTCTAAAAAAGAGGGACCTGACTTCTTATTTTTAATTTTGTTAGGAACAGTCCATTAAAGAATATCAATTTGATGAATTTTCCATGATCAACAGCCAATATCCAGTCTGCTCCAATCCAAAATTTATCTGGATTAGATCAAATCAAATTAATGCGTATTTAAAAGTTAAGATCAAGTTGCAACAGTAGTGGAGGGGAGGACTGGTACAATCCATGCAGAAATTCCAATTTTTTGAGAGTCTATGCTTTGAACAATTACTAGGACCCACTCGGCAATTGGAAAAAAAGACACTTTGTTGCCAACGATGTCAGTCCAGCTACTTAAGTAATTTTGGTAAGTAAAATGTATACTGAATGAAGTTCAACATATTTGTTATACAACGATTATGCAAATATGTTTGATGCATCGTTAGTTATCTATTGAAAGCTATATAGCAGCCAACAGTTTTGCTGGTAAATTGACAGCTGAGATGCACAAATGAGTGCATATGCTCTTTGGGACTTCTAGTGCGAAGTCCTCAAGGAAAATTAAGTAGAATTAGCTTAGAGTCTTGCTAAACATAATCTAATCATACCATAACCATGATGCATGTTAAAAATGCGATGGAAGAAAAGGGAAATAGATCATTTAATTTAATTAGTTGATTGATCAAACGTATAATAAGAGGGAATAGATATTTGGATTAAAACAAATGCAACTCAAATTGAATATATTCTTTTATGTTCTTTCCATAGAAAATATACTGCTTTGTAATGCCATGATATATGCGTGCAGTAAAATTAGTCTTTTAGATGTTAAGGTCGGTTTGGATAACGAAGTATTGAGTGCCATATTAGCTAGTATTAGTTTAGTTGGTGATTCTAAAGACTTGTTTGTTTAGAAAGTGAGAAGTAAAAGTAAATCTAGATCTAGTGGAATTGTAGGAAATCGAGGTCTAACTCTAGAGGATGTAATACTAGACATGTTATTATTGTAAAATGGCTGAGCATATAATTGCAACGTGTCCAAAGTTAGAAGAAAAAAAAAAGAAGTTTTCAAGGAAGTTTTGGCAGCCACTGTAGAGATTTCACGGACTGATACACAGAGCGATGCAAATGCTTTTGTTGCTTTTGACTCATTTACAAAGAGTCATTTGTGGATTATTGATCTGGGCATTTTGATACATGAAGTCCGATGCCTTGCCCCAAAAATTAATAATACATGAAATCTGATATGAACTATTTTACCACCTATGATGCAACTGATGAGATGTGGTTCTAATAGGCAATGATGCTTCCTGCCATATGGTGGGTGTTAATGCATGTAGATTATAGATATGCATGATGTTGTTTGCCCTATTTTTTTATTACTGATGTCAAGCATGTGCTCGATCTTAGGGGTCTTATTTCCGTTGGAGTTTTAAATAGGCTCTGGCTGAAAATTGTTGTTAAAGAGAAAGGTTGAAGGTAACAAAAGGTTCTCTTATTGTTATTATGAAGGGAATTCAGGCAGATAATCTTTGTTTGTTGAAGGGTACCGCTATTATGGGAGAGTCAACTGCTTTGATTCGTCTGATTCTATCGGATTGTGCCATTTATGTTTGGAATTTATATTTTGTACCACTATTTCAACAAAAAAATGAAAAATATTAAATAATGAAGTTCTCTTATTACTTCACACAGAACACAAAAGTCCTCTTTAGAATAGATTCATAGAAACTTGATCTTATCAATTCCTCTTGAAAAAGATGTTAGATCAGCTCTATGGTGAGAGGGTGTTCTCTTAGTTGGATTTTAGAAGGGAATTTAATCAACGGAGAGTAGTTGGATGGAGTATGCCGATTACAATGTTTCACATTGTGCTTTGATCTTACTAAGGCCTGGAGTTTGCATGCCACTCAACCATATGGAAAACTTAGTTCTGTTGGCCAAGTATGGATTATATAACACATCCTACCGAAAGAAGCAGACATTTAATAAAACTAAAGGTTATTATTACAAATTTGAAAACCTTTAAAATAGAATCATGCCAACGAAAATCATAAGAAAGCGAAGTCTTCAATTTTCAGTATAGATTCAAACTTCGTTTCCACTTTTTCTTTCTCTGGCGTGATTGGTGAAGCTTGTCAGCTTTGGTAGACAAATGTTTCTTTTCGATTTGGCAAAAATCAGTGCAAAACTATTTTGGAGTATGCATATACATAAATATTGAGGATCCACAACTTGATTATACCCCTTTGTAGCAAATCATTTATCAAGAAAAACTAAAAAACTATTATCTTTGGATGGAGCTTGTGGTTTGTTTGCTTTACAGATATTTCTCTAATAAAGTATGAGTTTGCTTTATGCAATCTAAGGGTGAAACCTTTGATAAATGTCTGAAGTGTCCTGGAAAGAATTCAAAGCTCTTCATTAGGCAATGATGGTGAAATTGTATCTCATAAATCCATCAATTTTATTAGTCTGGCGAAATAAAGGAGGATTACACTAGACTTGATGACTCTTTGTCTGACGACATTGCAGAAAGAGCTCTTTGCCTTAGAATGGCTGCTACCAGATGTTTTATCTATAGTAGTGCTTTTCATCAATCATACATCCTCTACCGCTGTAAACATGAATATCCTAGAAGAAGTATAGAAATGAGAGCCTGTTGATGATCTATTTCTCAAATTGTTTGATTTTCCAACTTATGTTCATCAAAGCAAAGGCAAGATGAATCCAAGATCGCACAAGTATATTTTTTCTCAGTTATAAACAAGGAGTGGAGGAGCATATTATGTGACAACCTGATACTCAAGTATCGTTAGCAGCTGACATGTGACTTTTGATGAAAATGCTATGTTGAAGGTGGAGCTTGCCTCAGCTGATGAAAGTTCAAGGACATTTTAGAACACATAACTGAACATGCTATTGTCCTAAAGTTAGAACTGGTGTTTCCAATGACATATCGGTTGGAGATGATAACTTTGAAGTTCTAACTCAAGTTGAAGCTCAAGATCCATGTAAGCCAATTCATGAAAAGAAGCCTAGGTGGCTTGATAACCGTGGGATTTAGCATTTAAGATGTGGATATTGATGGCACAATGAGCCCAGAAACTACAGAGACATTATCTTTTCTGTTGGTAGTTCGAATTAAGTGGTAGCTATGAAGAGAAGAAATTTTTGCAAAAAAAACCACACTTGAGACTTAGTGGCTTTTCTATCTAACATGCGACATATTGAATGTAAGTGGATCTATAGAATTAACAACCGTGATAATTACACATGAATCAGTGTCGAGCAATTAGACGTAGATTGGATGTTGACTTGTTGTAAGTGGTTACATAGAATTACGATTATGGATGTTGACTTGTATGGTAGAGTGGGTGGTAACTTTACTCTTCGTAGTTATTGTGATCCCGATCATGGCAGGATAGAGATGGCCGGGAATCAATGTTGGACCATGTTTTTACATTTGATATAAGCACAATTTCTTTGATATCAAAGCAACAATCTATAGTATCCTTGCTGACTACCGAAGCTGAATTAATTTCTATGGTGGAAGCGGCTGAAGAGTGACTGTACTTGTAGCCAAGCTTTTAAATGTCGGAAATCTCGGCCGAGATCTCGGTTTCAACTTGAGGCGATTTGAAACAACAAAAATCAGAAGTATCTCGCTGAATTGAAATCTCGACCGAGATTCACAAATCTCGGACGAGATTTATTTGTGAAATCTCAGCCGAAAATGGTACATTTTGAATTTTAATTGCCATAATGAGTTGGGCCTATGTATGTAACATATAATTAAGGCACCAAGTTACTTTATAATTAAGGCTCCAGGAAAGCATTTTGTTCTTCTTCGTGATGCTTCATCTTCAAACTCAAGTAAGTCTATATTTTCAGATCTTACTTCTAACCTGAACCCTAAATCCCCAATTCTCAGATTCTATGTGCTTCTATTTCTCTTTCATCTTTGTTGTTTTTTAATTCTTCTACTTGTTATTTTTTACTCTTCCATGTTTGTTTCTTTACGAACAGAAATTCAGTTGAAAACGGAACATTTTTGGTATAAATTGTAATTCGTTTCTTCTGCTTACATCAGTTTTTGGTATAAGTTGAAAACGAATAGAAAATTCGAAACTTGGTACTTAGTTTAAGCTTTTTTTATTTGGTATTGGCTTTTCTGTGTAATTTTATTTTTTTACTGCTTTATTTTCTTTGTGGTAATTGGACTAAATTATTTTCTTTATTTTTCAATATGGATTTATTGCCAAGTGAATAATTTATAGTAGTTTTTGGTATGAATTAACTGCTATGGACGTCCGAGATCATTCTGAGATTTATTTTAAAGTCCGAGATATAATTCCGAGATGAACACCGATATATATTTATCTCGTTCGAGATCTCACCCGATATGAGATTAGATCCCAAAAATTTTCCGAACGAAACGTGACCGAAACCCTAGATTTAAAACCTTGGTTGTAGCTATTGGACGACCTTCTAGTTATGCAAAAGACAGTTAAGGTACTTTCGAACAGTCAAAGGGCTATTCATTTGATTTAAAACTAAACCTACAACTCTTATACAAAGCATATAAATGTTTAGAGGCTTCTTTCTTATGTTTGAGAAAGAACACGACAAAATAAGTTGACACACGTGCATATGAATGACAACTCTTAAAATACGTTGACTAAGTCGGTTCTTAGAGATAAGTTTGAGCATTGCTTAAATTTGACCAACTTAGTTTCAGCTCATTAATGTTATGAAGCGTTGACCTAACCACATATAAATGATAATTGAATTCGTTTGAGAAAGATATAGATGTTTTGAGGTAAGGCGAGTATTGAAAATATGATTCAAACATAATGGGGTATAAAAGTAAAAGGACCAAATCAGTTATTTAATCAATTGATTGGTTAAATATACTATAAGTGAAAATAAATATTAGCACCCACTTTTTGAGTTAAGGCAAGTATTGAAAATATGATTCAAACATAACGGGGTATAAAAGTAAAAGAACCAAATCAGTTAATTTAATCAATTGATTGGTTAAGTATACTATAAGTGAAAATAAATATTAGCATTAAAACAGATACTAATCAATAATAGATTTTTAAAATGTCTATGAAACTTACCGTCTACTTTCCTAATCAATACATCCATTCAAAAAAAAATCAGCTTCATTCTTTTCTCATATAAAGTGGCCTTTAGATATTGCAAAAGTTCCTCTAAAGTCTACTTTTGCAAATTTGTGGCAGATTTAAGCTAAATTGTAAAGTGACATCGTGGAAGAGCGCTTTAGGACCCACTTTAGTAAAGACATGTAACTATGGTGCTTAACCGGTTTTCCAAATTAATGATCACAAAATAATATTTAGATGACTATAATTTTTTATTGTGATCGCCTCAATATCATAGATCAAATCCAAGAACTGAATACCTATTTTGCCACTATAATTGAATCATAAACCGATAGGACCAAATTTCAATTCCTTCCATATAAAACCAAGCCCATCTCCACAAACGTAAGACAACATTTAACTTTGGTTTGCGTCACCACAAATGAATTCGAATGTCTGCGTTGTTACAATAATAAAAATCTATTCCTTAGTGGAAATACATAATATAACTTATGGACAAATATCAACTGAGATGGAAGAACAAATTAAATATAAGCACCAATCATAGGTGAACAAGAAATATAGCTGCATGAAAATTTAATGTGGCTCGGTGTACCTATATCCATGAAGACCCAACAATTTTATTTCTTTCGTCAATTACAAGAGGTGGTTTACATAAATGATTTATTAATGTGGAGGAAGCTTACATCTACCACAAATTTGCAGAAGTAGACTTTAGAGGAACTTTTGCAATACCTAAAGGCCACTTTATATGAGAAAAGAATGAAGCTGATTTTTTTTTGAAAGGATGCTATTGATTAGGAAAGTAGAAGGTCAAAAGTTGTTATTGTCCGTTACTTTCCTAGTCAGTAGCATCCTTTCAAAAAAATAATAATTTCAACTTCATTCTTTTCTCATATAAAGTGGCCTTTAGGTATTGCAAAAGTTCCTCTAAAGTCTACTTCTGCAAATTTATGGTAGATGTAAGTTTTCTCCACATTAAGAAATCGTTTATGTAACTCACCTCTTGTAATTGACAAAATAAATAAAGTTGTTGGGTCTTCATGGGTATAGGTACGTCGAACCACATTAAATTTTCATGCAGCTATATTTCTTGTTTACTTGTGATTGGTGCTCATATTTAATTTGTTCTTCCATCTCAATTGATATTTGTACATAAGTTATATTATGTATTTCCACCAATGAATTTTAAACTCCGCCTGTGTAGTTTTCTATGCAGTCTGTCCCAAGCCAGGGTAAAGGAGGAGGGTTGTGATAGGCTTGGCGAACGTAAAAACTTAGCCTCTCTTATGGATATTGAACCTTATGTTTAATTTTGGGTTCCATATCTAGCCAACCCCAACTTGTTTGGGATATATGGCTTTGTTGTTGTTGTTGTTGTTGTATAACAACGCAGACATCCGAATTCATTTGTGGTAGCGTAAACCAAAGTTAAATGTTGCCTTACGTTTGTGGAGATGGGCTTGGCTTTATATGGAAGGATTTGAAATTTGGTCCTATCGATTTATGATTCAATTATAGTGGCAAAATAGGTATTCAATTCTTGGATTTGATCTATGATATTGGGGCGATCACAATAAAAAAATTATAATCATCTAAATATTATTTTGTGATCATTAATTTGGAAAACCAGTTGAGCACCATAGTTACATGCCTTTACTAAAGTGGGTGCTAAAGCGCTCTTCCACGATGTCACTTTACAATTTAGAGCTTTTTACTAGCGCATTTGCTTAAGTTCTCGCTATTTTCCGTTAAACTTTCTAAAAACATCCGCTTTAGTGATTTTAATATAAAAGCTTTGTTTATCTAGTTTTCTTATGTACTCAACTAACAAAACTAAGGTAAAACCACCCTTGTCAACCCCAAGTGTGGGCTGTATAAATGAATACATTCTTGAGCATTTTATATTAGTGTGTATTTTCTCTGCAATAATGATGTGGAAAGATATGAAGAGAGATTTGATGAATCAATCAAATATAGATATATATGACAACAAATTTGAAAGATATGAGAAGTGTTATTATTTGATTTGAAGAATCAATCAAATGTAGATATACGTGGAAACAAATATAAATTTGCAAGATTTGTATTGAAATTCAAATCAAGGAAATGTAACGTCCCGAATTTTTATTGCGATTTAATAATTTATTTATTTGATTATTTTAATATAATGGTTTGAATTTAAATTATATTGATTGTTTAATTAATAATAAATAGTGGGATAATAATTCTAATTCCGAATTGGTCGGAATTAGTTGATTTTTCAATATTGTGTATATTGGATAATATATGATATTTAATTGAATTTATATTCGAGTTATAATAACGAATATTGATTTAATGACATTTGGACATGTTAATTATAATATAAATTATAATCGAGCCCATAACGTCGCGGTAGTTCGTAATATCGAGTTTTGAATTTTAAATGAATGTACAAGCTTCGTTATAAGTCGGATTTCTATGAAACAAGAAACGTTCGAATCTGTTTAACTATATATTTCTAGTAGAAGTGAAAATTTGAGATTTCGTCTTGTAGATTGTGAGTTATGTCCAAATCAAATTTTCGAATAGTCGTTATGGAATCGTTATAAACCATAACGATTATTTAATTTTAATAAGATATTTGTTTTGAATTTGGATAAGATTTTTGAGATGTATACTTAATTTAATTTATAGAATTTTTCCATAAATTTTAATTTGTAAAATAAACAACTTTTTGGTTTGGAGTATTTTACACCCTATATCAGCATTCTGGAATTTCTTAATATAAGTTAACTGTCCGTTTTATTATAGTTTTAGAATCGTGGCACATTACTCGACACAAACATATTTTTATTTTTGTATGTAGCGGCTCATATGTCAGTGGAATTTTGCATGACGGGGTACACTAAATTTTAGAAGAAAAATTACATAAAACATATACTACACGACATGTATATCTTTTGCTTTAAATTTTTCTTATCCTTGAAGTATACTTAGCCGAGAAGTTCAAGTACACAACTACAACCTACCCTAATCTATAAATTCACAGCTAAGAATCCAATTCACATGTGCATGTGCCTATCCTACCCTATAATGTATGTTCCTTGGTTCCTGTAGCGTTAAGCTTCATTCACATTATAAATACATCACGAACTCCTGCATTGCTTCCTCTTGCTTCATCGACTTCGAATATTTTTCCATGGCAATCAAAGAAAAGGAAAAAAATCATAACAAGCAAAAAAAAAAAAAAATCTCTGCTAAAAATACTGAAACCTCGATGTGAAGGAGCCGTTCGAGCTCGACGTACAGTGACTGGGGGTGTGTAGGGGTTAAACTGTTCGCGGGTTCATCTGGGTGAATTCATGCACAAAAAAGAAAATAAAAAGGAGGGGTGGTGACAGCATGGGGAAACGTTTGGAAACGTGTACATCTGGAAACGTTTGAGAAAGTAGTGTTCATCTGGAAATGTTTGAAAGCATGTACACACGCATACTGGAAAAACAAGGCTTTTGGGTAGCTGACGCATGGAGAATCGAAGATGTGTGTGTAGCTGCCGACAGCAAGGCACGAAGAGTGGCGGTCTTCGGGTATGAATTGTGAAGCACTAATTCATGGAACTAAATGTATATTCGAGTTTGTGGAGGTGGTTGCGACTGGCGTACGAGTTTTTGGGAATTTTACAAACAAAAAGCGACGCACGATCTTCCTGTAGCTCGTGAGAGAGCTGTATGACAGAAAATGCATGGGACGTTAAACAGTGCTTTGAGGCTATGAATAAGTAGAGAATTCGGAGAAGAGTTCGAGAATGTTTTTAGTTTAATCTTTAAGGCTACGGTGCAGTCTGGAGTTAAGGTTTGGGAAATGGCGGGTTACTGGGAGCGTGAGGTGGTGAAGACGAGAGGGAAGGGAGAAGAAGACTACTGTATGGAGCGCAGTTTAATTTCGAATGGGCTGAAGAATTTTAAAGGGAGGTTAACGTGGGTTTTAGTGTGGGCCAAAATCTTTGGGTTAAGCCCATTTAAATAAAAAGAGCTCGCGAGTATTCCACAGGGGATGGAGAGTTTGGAATTATCGGGGAAGATGGAATTGTGTGGGAGCGGGTTATTTTGTTCATGGCCCGATAGGAGAATGGTAAAGCCCAGAATAATTATTAAGTTAAAGTTTAATATAAAATAGTGTATTGATTTAAATTATCATAACTTATGCACACGTTATCCATATTCAGCAGAACAAGATCTGTTAGGATCGTATGGATGCAGGCTACGCGATGAAGCCGATTTGAAGCCATTTAGAGCTCGTTTGAATTTATGGCAGATTAAAACGTCTGATTCAAATAATCGATTGTTAATCATTATTAAACGATCAACGAACAATGTGAGTAAACTCACTAGCTCTGTTCAGTTTTATAATGTTATAAACGTTATTTAATATTGTAAGTGTTGATTGAATGTTGTGTGATGGTTGTTAGAATGAATTGCTAATTAATTGGTTGAAATTATATATCTAGTTATATACATAAGTCGTTAATTGAATACTGATTTTATTTATTTTTATATTTCACATTGATATGAAATTAATGTTATATTATGTTGATTAACACCTTTGGATGTAGGGAAACAGGTTGGAGGAATCCACCAACTGGATTCCTCAACAATTATATTGTTGTTTTTCATATATTGTATTATATGATGTGACAAATAATCTGGTATTGATTATTGTGTGTTTGGGATGTTTGAATAACATTGACCCTGAAATAATTGGTATTAAAATACCATAAAAATAGATTAGAAAAGAATTCGAGTTTTAAAAAAGAAAAATCTATTTTAAGATAGAAATTGAATTTCGATTGGTTGGAATATAATCACTTGTTTAATTATATAAAGTAGTTTGGTTTATAAACGATATTTATAAATAAAGTGGAATAATTATTATTAGATAATTTGGGAATATAAATTGGTTAAAAAGGGAAACGATGAAATTTGGCCTGATGTTCGAAATGTGAGTAGAATTGAAATAAATCCATAAGGATTTATAATTTATTCGACTATGTCGAATGTTAGAAAAATAATTTACTTATAGAAAATATATTTAAAATATTCAGAAATTAACAAGATAGTTAATATTTGGTTTGAAACCAATAATTTATAATCAAATTTGAAATCGAGATTTAATTATAAAATTGATATATAAATAAGAAGTTGACTTGTAAATAGAGGTTATGAAGTGAAATATGAATATGATTTTATAAAATAACTCGATGAATAGGAATTTAACCTGTAATGGTTCATAAAAAATATCAAGATTAGATTGATATAACGAGTCCAATTTTCTGGGAAGGAACAATAATCACGTTTAAAGTGAATAATGATTTAAAAGCAAACATTTTGCAGATTAAATGATTATAAAGAAATTAGTGATGTATTGGAAGTGATAATTCAAAAAGGAATTTTAGATTTGGGTTGACCTGAAACGACGAGTTTATTCCAAAGTTTGGAACGTTATTCGAATATAGGTTATTCGAAAGAGAGTTATACGTTGAAACTCAATTATACCGAATTCAGGAAAGTACTATTTACTTTTCGGTTTTAATCAAGATTTATTTTTAATTAAATATTTGTTTATTCAAGTTAATGAATAAAAGTTATATTTTAGTTAAATATGTCGGAAGCAGGGATTATAACGTTATAGCTGAAATTAATGATTTCTGTTAAAAGGAGTGGATTCGTAAACTGAATTCGAGAATTTGTGTAAACAATGATATGATAAGAAATTAAGAAATGGAGTTAAGGAAATTAGAAACTAACTGGAGATTAATTAAGTTGGATAGTATCGAGCTGATGTTGGTTTCAGCCTTCGAGTTTGATACTTAGGGAGTTGTTCTCTTACTAGTTTACGGTTAGGGACCGATGGAGGTAGAATAATAGTGATGCGTGAATAAGAAATGGAAATGTTTTCCAATATTGATGACGTATATTTCATAAATATAGAAAATAAGATATTGTGGATAGATGGAAATGTTTTCCAAGAATCGTGAGAGGCTAAACGAGTTAGAGAAATATTTGGGTAAATACATTGAAAGGAAATTGGAAAATGAATAATTTAATGATAAATCTATTTTAAAAGGGATAAGTGTTGATTGATGATTGATCGGTAAGATTTCCATTTGGAAATACGACTGTTATTTGTATATATGTTTTCCTTTGATAGTTAAATAACCGGTTATCAAAGTTTTTGACTATTTTTCATTGTCAATACGGAGAGGTCGGAATTAGATTTATTATCTGAAAACTACTCCATATGAGCATTAGCGTTGCAAATCAAATATGATGAAGATAATTGAAGACAGAGTTTATGCAAGGGTTGTACTGGCGATCCTAGGTAGAAATTGCCTAACATGGATTTACAAAATAGTGCTTTCGGTTTGTCCAGTCCCAGGACAACTTGTATGGACGAATGTCTGACAAAATATATCTAATAGACCGCGTAAGTTGATCTCTTCAAACGTATTTACGTTTGGTGGTAGAGAAATTCGTTTCTCTTAGCTTTATACCCGTGGTATTTTTAGGGAAATCAATTTATGATTTGGAAGGTATGACGATGTTACATTCAAAGTAAATGAAGATTGATCTGTTAATAGATACGTTATGACCTCAAGGCACATCAACCGAGAAATGGTAAAAATCAGGCAAACAGCATGGCTAAGTGAGTTGCACCCAATTAGTGTATATTGTCGTCATCTAGAGAATATTCAATTTTGTATTTCTTTCGCTTCTGTATCTCCCGGAAACGGCTATGTTGGTATACCAACCGTAAGGTGACAATATATTCGAAACATTCAAGCGAAATGAATAGCCGGTCATGTGTGGCCGAGTTGCAAGATGTTCTTGTTAAACTCCAATGTATCCCCTCTAGAGTACACTGATCGGAAGATGGTTCCATACTTTGTCGTAGTTGGAAATCCATTACCCAATAAGAGCCCGCATTTTTGATCGTATATTATGTATGTGGAGCGTGAGATGCAAGCATTCTGCTAGATTGCTATTTACTTGTATTAGTCACTATTATAATATCAGAATAAAATGTTATATCGTAAGGTACAAATCATCTGTGTTTATGTGTGGATCGGTTTTACGATTATCATTTCTTTTAAATAGATTTTTAAAAGTTAAACCAAGTGGTTGGAGTTTACTCACACCAGTCACATAACTGACCCAGAGTTTATTTTGTTTTGTTTTACCTTAAACTCTTGGATGCCCAAATTTGTACGGACAGTCAAATAGTCGGGATTTTACAGATATACTTGGAAGAGCTTGGAGCAGGAGGCTTCAACATTAGTAATATATAGAGTTTGTTTCCGTTGTGATGTTATGTGATAATGTTATGTATATACAGTACAAGTTTGTATTTCAAAAGTTATGTTATATAATATTTTTTTGTTCCATTGTGAGATTCGTGTTTACTTTGATTCTGTTCTGTTGTGATCTTCTTCTTCTATTCTAACTTTCTTTCTTTCTATTTCTCACCCTCTAACTTTTTTCTACTAAAGATCTGCTATTTCCGATGCTTAAATAGTTGACATAGTGTTTTATGTCGATTTTCAGGGTCGAAAATCCTTGGGTCAGTACAGAAAGTTCGAAAATTTCATCCTTATCTTCATGAAAGTCTTCATCCTTGCTCATATAAATAGGGAGTCATTTGCTCATTTTTTTCGTCACTAGCCAATAGTGCTCACTTTAATATATCCTCAATAAAATTCCTATTTTTGTATCAATTATAGAGTGTGAAACTTATATTGAGTGGTACTCCCTCTTAAACTGAAGAAGAATAAAAGAAGTTGTTGGGTCTCCGTGAACGTAGTCCGAACCACGTTAAATCTTCCGTGTTTAATTTCTGCTATCGTTTCTGTGATGTTACATAATTGTTTTTTTTTAAGTTCCATTGATATCTAAATATACAGTATTAGATCCTGATTAAATAATAATGCTTCCGCTCACATTAACATAAAATTTACAACAATTTGGTATCAGAGCTAGTGTTATTGTCCCTGTTAGGATATTAATGGATAAAACTAGCAAGTCTGTCGGTAGATCTGGTGTCAATTATGGAGTAACACGTTTTGACGTAAAGGGGGATTTTTATACTTGAAAGATGAAAAATGTAGGTTGTATTAAAGAAGGAGAAGACTTATAAAGTTGTTTCTGCATTTGAGAATTTGAAAAATATGGATGTAGCTGATTTGGAAAAGATGGAAGATGAAGCTCTCACAACAATTCAGTTGAGTCTTTCAAATGATGTTCTTAGAGAATTCTCTCAGAAGGAGATGACAAAGGTATTATGGGATGCATTATCAGCTGCATATCAAGACAAGTCTCTCACTAATTAAATTATTCTTCAACAACTCTATTCGTTCAAGATGAAGCATGAAGTCGATCTCATGGAGCATGTAGATGATTTGACCACTTTGATTATTAATGTGAAGGCAACAGAAGTTGATATTACTAATGAGGCTCAGGTTGTGACCCTCTCATTTTCACTACCTAAGAAGTATAATGCTTTTGTTAATTCCATGATTTATAGTCGCAGTAAAATCAGCCTATCTGATGTTAAGGTTGGTCTTCATAATGAAATATTAAGAAATGGATTGGCGAGCACTAGCTTGGATAGTGATACTAAATGCTTATATGTTCAGAGAGGTAAATGCCAAAGTAGGTTGAAAAAGGTGGAGGATGAAGTTCTTCGCGGTCTCAGTCTAGATGGCATAAGAAGTTGACTTGTCATTATTGTGAAAAGCAGGACACTTCATAGCGTATTGTCCCAAGCTTGAAGATAGAAGAAAAGATGCAAAGTAAGCCCCAGCTTCTACAGTAGAGAAATCAGATACAGAGAGTGACACCGATGTATTTACAACTTCTGGCTCTTATAGGAAGAGCAACTTGTGGCTGATTGACTTTGGCGCATCCTACCATATGACACATAATAGGAACTACTTTTACACTTACCGTGAAATTGATGGAGGAGAAGTTCTGATGGGTAATGACATTTCTTGTCATATGGTTGGTGTTGGTAGTGTGAGGATTAGAATGTTTGACAGCGTTATTTGTACAATTACTGATATTAGACATGTAACTGATTTGAGAAGGAGTTTGATTTCTGTTGGGAAATTGAGTAGACTTGGCTTGAAGATTATAGTGGAAGGAGAGAAAATGAAGATATCAAAGGGTTCCATGATTGTTATGAGAGGTGCAAGGGCAGGAAATCTTTATATATTAAAGGGAACTACTGTAGTTGGTGAATTAGCTTCTGTTACACATGTTGATCAGATTTTTCTAGATTATGACATTTTAGAGATGCGTCACATCGGTGAGCGCAACATGGATAAGTTAAGAAAACGAGGATTGATTGATGGAGTTCACCATTCAAAAATTGATTTTTGTGAAGATTGTGTTCTTGGAAAGCAGACGAAAATTTCTTTTGGTATAGAAGAGTATAAAACAAAAGTTGTCTTGAAGTATATTCATACAGATGTCTGAGGTCTCTTCCATTGTTAGTCTTTAGATAGTGCTAGATATTTTTTTCATTTATAGATGATTTCTCTCGTAAAGTATGGGTATGCTTTGTTCAGTCAAAGAGTGAAACCTTTCATAGGTTTCGAAAGTGGAAATCTATGGTAGAGAAGCAATCAAAAAATAAATCGAAAGTTCTCCGTTTAGATAACGACAATGAATTTGTATCACACGAGTTCATCGATTATTGTGGGTCTGAAGGCATTAGGAGACATTACACCACATCATGCGACCCCCAGTCTAATGGAGTTGCGGAAAGGATGAATAAGACATTATTGAAGAGAACAAGATGTCTCAAACTAACTGCTAAATTGAAAAGGGATTTTGGAATGAAGCTTTATCTATGATAGCTATCCTCATCAACCGCACACATTCTACAGCCATAGATATGAAGATCTCTGAATAAATATGAAAAGGAGAGTCTGTTAGCTATTCATTTCTCAGAGTGTTCGGTTCTCCAGCTTATGTGTACGAGAGTAAAGGGAAGCTGGAACCTAGAGCTCGTAAGTGTATCTTTCTAGGTTATCGGAGATGAGTGAAGGGATATAAACTGTGGTGTCCTATTAGCAAGAAGATCATTAGCTATGTTGAAGGTAGATACTTCCTCATCGGATAACAATGAGAGGACATGTGAAAATTACCATATATAAAGAAAATCATCTATTGCTTCTTTCCATAGACGTTTAAATAGTGTTTCCGATGATAACATGGTTCATGAGGATAATACCAATGTTGGCACAGAGGATAGGTGGAGTTCATTCAAAACCTAGGCCTGTCAGACAAAGAAGAAAGCCTAAGTGGCTCAATGAGTTTGTTGGATTGAGCATCGAAGACAATTTTGATGATATGACAACATATGCTTTAAATGTTGTCCATGATGAGTCCTGTGATTTTAGAGAAGCTATCACATCAGTTAACACAGTTCCAGTTGGTTAGTTACTATGGAGGAGGAGATTGAATCATTGCAGGGAAATTATACTTGAGATTTGGTGCCTCTTCCCACCTACAAGAGAGCTGTTGGATGCAAGTGGATTTATGCAGTGAAAGACAACGAAAATGGTAACCTTAGATACAAGATAAGATTAGTTCTGAAGGGGTACGTTCAGAAGAAGGGGGTGAAATATCATGATATATTTGCTCCAGTGGTTAGATATACTTCTATTTGTATTCTCTTGGCATTAGTTGTTCAATATGATATGAAATTAGAGCAACAAGATGTCAAAACCATATTCTTGTATGGTGATCTGGATGAAGAGATTTATTTAAAGCAGCCGGAATGGTTCATTGACAGTAGCAAACCATATTATGTTTGCAAACTCAACAAATCTCTATATGGTCTGAAGCAATCTCCTAGGCCATGGTATAAGAAGTTTGATAAGTTTATGCTTTTATAGGGATACTCCAGAACTTTCAAAGACTAGTGCGTTTATTTTAGAAGATGTGATGATTTTATTTGTTGTTATATGTTGATGATATGCTGATTGCATCTCAGAGTATGGTCAAAATTAAGGAGTTGAAAGCGGAACTCAGTGGAGAGTTTGACATGAGCATTTGGGAAAGGCACAAAGAATATTGAGTATGAAAATAAACAGGGATAGAAAGCGGAGAGAGTTAAGGCTCACTCAGGCGCAGTACATCGAAAAAGCCCTCGCTCGATTTGGAATGAAGAAAGCCAAACCGGTTGGTACTTCATTAAACTCTCATTTTAAGTTGTAAAAAGACTTATCTTCCTATCATAAAGGCAAAAGGTATAACTAATATACCTTATTCTAGTGCCATTGGTAGTCTTATGTATGTGATGGCGTGCACAAGACCATATTTAGCCCATGCAATGGGTGTTGTGAGTTGATATATGTTTAACTCAGGCAAAGAGCATTGACAAGCAGTGAAGTTGATTCTTAGATATCTTTGAGGCACTTCTTCGATGAGTTTGTTATATAATGAAGTAGATGATGACACCTCTCTTAAAAGATACTGAGATTTTGATTATGTTGGGATAGAGATGTTAGGAAATCAGCTTCGGACTATATTCTTACACTTGACACAAACTCGATTTCATGAAGATCAAAGTTGCAATTTATCGTAGCTTTGTTGAATACTGAAGCAGAGTTGATATCGATTATGGAAGCAACAAAGCAAGGATTACACTTCAGTTATTGTATAATCTTTCAATGACGCAGCAGATAATAGAGCTATTTTTAGACAATCAAAGTATGATTTATCTTGTAGAGAATCACACTTATAGTTACAGACGAAGCACATTGATGTCAAAGCTTTTTTTCTTATGCTTGAGGAAGAACGAAACATGATCAAATTGGTGAAGATGAGTACTTTGGATAATCCTTCATATACGATGATAGAGTTACTTCCAAAGGACAAGTTTGAGCATTGCTCAAACTTGATCAGTTTGCTTAGTGCTACTTAAGCGACATGGGTCGCTGACCTAACAACCAATTCTGTTGATTAATGAACATATTTGAATCGAGGTGGAGTGTTAAATTTAGACAATTTAAATCTATGCCAAATTTATTATAGAGAAGATTTTAAATTGATTCTCGTAATCAATTAACCATAAACAACAAATTGGAAAGATATAAAGATATATTATTTGATTTAATGAATCAATCAAATATATGTACGTATATATATATATATATATATATCAACAAATTTGGAAGATATGAGAAGTGATATTATTTGATTTGAAGAATCAATTAAATATAGGTATACGTAGAAACAAACATAAATTTACAAGTTGTGTTGAAATTCAAATCAAGAAAATCCGAAAACTTTCCATCCTTGCTTATATAAATAGGAAGACATTTGCTTTTTTTTTTCCTCACAAGCCAATAGTGCTCTCTTCATTATATCATAAATAAAATCCATATTTCTGTATCAATTATAGGATGAGTAATTTATATTGACTGGTTTGTATTCTTCTCATATTGTACCCCCTTTTAAACTGAAGAAAAATAAAAGAAGTTGTTGGGTCTCCGTGAACGTAAGATATTCATATCTGAACCACGTTAAATCGTCTGCATCTCTTATTTCTGCTATTATTTCCATGAGGTTAAATAATTGATTTTTCAGAAGTTCCATTAGACAATACTAGATCCTGATCAAATGATAACGCTTCGGCTCAAATTAACATAAAATTCACAACATGCAAAACGGTTGAACGCTTTGACTATATGTTCACAGACTCAACATTTTTCGCGTAGAAAAGAGTAGATGCTATTTACTCAACCCTTAGACTCAACCACTTCACTCTTTCTATATAATATATATCTCATTTTGGTGTCAAATGAACTTGATCTTGATTATTATACAAAACAGAATCTTGATTTTTTGATATACCAGTATATCGACATGCACGATGTACACATGCATATACATCAAATTATATTTATTTAGAGGAAAATTTCACTCTTCTTTCCTCTCTCTCATGTTTGTTTCCTCTATTTTGTTTGCTTTGTTGCTCCCTATCAATAAATTTAAGTGGATAACTATGTAACTAAAAGAATGTTTCAAAAGACGACGACGACGATTGAATTTCTATACAACCAATTTTCTTTATTAGTAAAATAGAAATATCGATGAACGCAGCGTGATAAACCCTATGGGTGCACCAACATGTCGGACAACAAAGGTGTGGAGTTCGGCTATGGGAAGAATTACTCTTCGCTCATTTATAGATAGATATTTATGAAATTCTAAAAAAACATCATTGAAATGTGTTCATTTAATTTCTGCTATAAAAAATATAAATGTGTGGTTGTATGCATACACACAATCAAGAGAAAGGTTTCAACCAATTGCGAAGCTCGCCATTGCATTCAGATAGGGCAAAACTCTACCATCAGGCACTTTTAGATAGGGCAAGTTAGTAATTTTTCATGGAAAAAAACAATTTGATTAAAATATTTTTATTTTTTTAAATGAAATATGAAAAAAAAATGAGGTGTTGCATGTGCCTTACGTCGGGAAATACTGCCTCCGTTGGTTGCAACATTCCTTTTATATTCAACACCTCTATCATTTCTTGGGCTATACTTATAAATAATGCTACAGAATATTGTAAATGTTTCTAAATATCATTTGTGAAAAAAAAAAAAATCTAAGAAGATTTTTAAAATTTTGCTTTCTTTAAAATGATAACTCAATATTCATCGTTAGAACATATTATAAATGTTAAATATATCGTGTTAGGTACAGTCAAACGTGTCCAAATTTTGTGGAGAAGATTTGAATATGATATGAATGTAACTAATTTTTTTTATAGTATTTTAAGTATTGTTGCTCGAAATATGATAAGAGTGCTAAATGACTACTTTGAAAGAGGTGAGGTGTGTCATCGAACCTTTTTTAGGTACACGCATACATAAATACACACATGTGTGTTTATTAAGAGATGTGCATAAGACATGGATAGGTTCAGTTTTAAAATATATATACATATGCATATATATATATATATATATATATATATATATATATGCATATATATACATACACACACACACACACACATATATATATATATATATATATATATATATGTGTGTGTGTGTGTGTGTGTGTGTGTGTTCAGTAGCATTTTGTTTACGCTTTGAGATTGTTGATTCATTTTATCATTAACTATTAATGATGGTTACCTGACGTTAATGAATAGCTATCGTTGATTTGTTGAAGTCATTCGGTACCATATTATCATTTGTAACCATCAATTAACTGGGTTCCTCAAACGAAATTGAGATGTAAATGAGATGTCAACTTCAAGAAAATTATTGGACTTATCGACCCCCTCTCTCTAATATATATTCACGTACATACACAATTATTATATGTGTATGTGTTTTTTTTTTTGTGTGTGTGTGTATATAAGAGTGTGTATGAGACTTCAATGGCAACTATGATATTGCAACACCCACTTGCCTATTGATTTTCACTACAATCCGAGGAAGGGGGAATTGTATGGTGGAAATTAGGATGCGAAATTGGTGCTGCACTATTACATTTACCATTGAACCATTCTTTTTTTTTTTTTTTTTTTTTTTTTGAATTTGTTCATGAGGGAAACCTACCGGAGTCGTAAAACCCTCCCTAGTACACATAACCCGGTCCGCGAGCACCACATAAGTGGCCGACCTTAGCGTATGCACATGGTAAGCTCTTACCATGTCATTTCGGGTTTCGAACCCACACCACTATAATCGTGGCGCAGTCCTTAACCGCTGGGCTATTGCTGCGGCACCATTCATATATATACACATATGTATATATAATGTATTTATATTTGTGTGCGTGTATATGTATATGTATGCGTGTATATATATATGTATATGTGTGTGTGTGTGTGTGTGTGTGTGTGTGTAGCCCCCTGAGTTTCAGCCCCCTATTTGCATTCGAACCACAACCACTCATTTATATTAAAGAATGTGAGTGGGAAGTGAGAGAAGGAGAGATGGTGTTGAATACTTGGTTGTGGTTGAGGGGCTTTTGGGGTGCTGCACTGTTTGAGGTGCTCTCGAACCTGCCTATATATATATAGCTGCACTGTTTGAGGTGCTCTCGAACCTGCCTATATATATATATATGAGAAGCATTCAATGGCACCCCAAATAGTGCAGCAATGTTTTAGCCCCCTATTTTCACCACATATTCTCGTTTCTCTTTTCTCTCACTAATTCTCTCTTCCCCACTAACTTATTTAACTATAAATGGGTGGCTCTCCTTTGAGTGCAAAAGGGATGCCAAGAATTTGGGATGCAAAAGGGGTGTCATATATATATATATATATATATATATATATATATATATATATATATATATATATATATTTTCCACCTTTTATTTATATTAAAAAAAATGAGTGGGAAGTGAGAGAGTTAATGGAATGAGAGAGAAGGGGAGTTATTGGGAAATGAGTGGTGGAAAAGTGGTAGGATAAAGAGGTGCTCACTATTTGGGGTGCCATTGAACCTGCCTCAGTAGCATTTTGTTTACGCTTTGAGATTGTTGATTCATTTTATCATTAACTATTAATGATGGTTACTTGACGTTAATGAATAGCTATCGTTGATTTGTTGAAGTCATTCGGTATCATATTATCATTTGTAACCATCAATTAACTGGGTTCCTCAAACGAAATTGAGATGTAAATGAGATGTCAACTTCAAGAAAATTATTGGACTTATCGCCCCCCTCTCTCTAATATATATTCACGTACATACACAATTATTATATGTGTATGTGTTTTTTTTTGTGTGTGTGTGTGTGTATAAGAGTGTGTGTATGAGACTTCAATGACACCTATGATATTGCAACACCCACTTGCCTCTTGATTTTCACTACAATCCGAGGAAGGGGGAATTGTATGGTGGAAATTAGGATGCGAAATTGGTGCTGCACTATTACATTTGCCATTGAACCATTCTTTTTTTTTTTTGAATTTGTTCATGAGGGAAACCGATCGGAGTCGTAATACCCTCCCTAGTACACCTAACCCGGTCCGCGAGCACCACATAAGTGGCTGACCTTAGCGTATGCACATGATAAGCTCTTAGCATGTCATTCCGTGTTTCGAACCCACGCCACTGTTACCGTGGCGCAAAGTTCTTAACCGCTGGGCTATTGCTACGGACACCATTCATATATATACATATATGTAATGTATTTATATTTGTGTGCGTGTATATGTATATGTATGTATGCATATATACATATATACATACATACATACATACACACACACACACACACACACACACACACATATATATATATATATATATATATATATATATATATATGGAGCCCCCTGAATTTCAGCCCCCCATTTGCACTTGAACCACAACCACTCATTTATATTAAAGAATGTGAGTGGGAAGTGAGAGAATGAGTAGAAGAAGAGAGGGTGTTGAATACTTGGTTGTGGTTGAGGAGCTTTTGGGGTGTTGCACTGTTATGGGGTGCTCTCGAACCTGCCCCTATATATATATATATATATATATATATATATATATATATATATATATATATATATATATGAGAAGCATTCAATGACACCCCAAATAGTGCAGCACTGTTTTAGCCCCCTATTTTCACCACACATTCTCGTTTCTCTTTCATTCCACTAATTCTCTCTCCCCTACTAACTTATTTAGCTATAAATGGGTGGCTCTCCTTTGAATGCAAAAGGGGTGCTCACTATTTGGGGTGTCATTGAACATGCCTCATATATATACGTATATATATATATATGTATATATATATATATATATATATATATATATATATATATATATATATATATATATATGAATGAGATAGGATCAAGAGCACTTCAAATTGTGCATCACCCCTACAACCCCTTGATTTTCACCAAATAGTGGATTAAGAGCACTTCAAATAGGTAGTAGTTAGGGTATGGGTAAAATATGAGGAAGAAAGAAGAAGGCCTACGTTTTAATGGGCTAAAAGTCCGCAAGTAAAGGCTGGATAACATTTATGTTGAATAGATAGCTTGATTTGGTTAAGTTTAAAAGGTTGGACCAGATCAAATTTTTTTAACCTTAATTTTATTTGAATAAATTTTGCATAGAAATTATTTTTAACTTCAGCTGCCTGCATCAACTAATTATAATACACAACAACAATAACCATTTGTTCATATGATGTTCAAATGAAACAACTTTTTTTTATTAAGTTTGTCATGTGTTTTGTGTCTTGTATATAATTTTAAGAATGTAATATGAATTTATTTTAGCATTGAATATTTACAAAAAGCACAGAAATTTGTATATCGGAACTAGAACAGAAATTTTAGATTTTTCGAAACGGAACCGAAATTTTAAAATTATTCCATGAATGGAAACGAAATCGGAAAATGAAATTTTGAACCTTGCTTCTGGCCTCTCACACCAAAGCCGAAACGCGTAACCATTACCATTGGGACAATGGTGCTTGTCAAACCCTGGATTTTATATAACCAGTTACAATATATGTTTAGCATCCAACTTTTTCACTTAATCTCTTATTAAACATATATTCTTTTATGTTAGATTATTGTCTTAATCACTTCAGCTGACCTTGAATTTTTTTTAATGGACTGTTAAGCATGGAACTCTTTTTGAGCAACTTGAAAGAATTTCAGATGACTTACAAGTGCAGAACTTCACTGACAGATTAGAGGCTTCACTACCTACGTTAATTAGCTTTTCCAAAGGATAATCTTAATTTTAATATCATAGAGTCATACTGCTGGTCTAAGCAGTTAATAAAACAATATCAGTAGAAATGTCTATCTTAATTGTTTCATGTTTATATATTTAAGTTCAAGGGGCTTTGCATTCAACCGGGTATTTTTCACGTTGAAGTTACTACATGACTAAGATTGAGCACTATTATTTTGACTGGTGTGCAGTTTTAGATTTTGTTTACATCACCAATGCAATTAACTGTGAACCGAGCTTAATTCCAACTATAACACACATATATTTAGCTAACCTTTTATATTACAAGCGCAAACGATAAGGCGTACAGAGAGGGACAGTTACATACCGAAAAGCCGTGTGTCTCCATCTTCAAAGCCCAATACATGAGTTCGTGATGCCTGGTTGAAAATTTCAAGAAAGATAACGTGATTGACAAAGTTCATAGGCATGAACTTCTGTTTCATGCAAAAATATGATGCTATTTAGTTTGCTTACTTGAAATCTGATGAGATCAGGGTTCATTTGTTGGCCCTGATACATGTCGACCAGATCAAATTTGACATCCTTTTCACATAAGCATGCAAGAACTCTAGAGACATCTGGCAACATGGGTGTTCCATAGTAAACTTTCACTGATGGAACTTGAATTGCCATATTTTGATCAGCAGCAATCAATTTAGTGTGAGAATGGCTGTTTACAATGCAATACTAATAACAAAGCGATGGACAGATAAAGGAGGAAAAGAAAGAAAGAATGAGAATAGAACCTATACATTATTATATCAGCCCCTTAACATAGGTGTTTTCAGTTTTTAGTCCAAAAACTCAACTTTTATGCATGGGAAGAAGGGCTACATCAATGCTTTTTGTTGACTGATTTGCAATAAAGGTTGAGATTTTTAGTAAGTAATTTTTTGAAATCGTCATTGTTATGGGGACCTTAAAATAAAGAGATTAACATGCTTATATGATACTTTGAGTGTCATGCTGGTGCAAGTGACTTTAAGTACAAATTTTGTCTCCACTGTCACGTACTGCAAAATAGGGATGAGATTCCTAAAGGGAAAGTGAAGAAAATAATGAAAACCATATGAGTCTGTCATACGTAGTACCCTTTTTTTCTTGACATTAGAGCGCTTATGAGATTAAAAATAGGCTAAAGGAGATAACGGGATTTGGGTAGGCTGGCAAGGTACTAATTTGGGATACTGGATTGAGTAAGAGAACAATCCTACAGAGTTGGACGATTTTGCTTTCCATCGACCAATAAAATGAAAGGTAGTGACGCTGTAATCTTCAACGGTGGTTTCTTCTTTTCTGAGTCAAATGAGATTATTAGTGTATCCGTCTCCATGTTCTGTTCTGAACAGTAGCATACGCAAAGATTTGAATTAGTAGGGGCGAAACATTAAAAAACCATAATTCATAACAGAAATCAACATAATTTGGATTCACATACTACTGTTCAATGTGAGTTCAAGATGTGAAATAACTCTACATAGTATTTTTAATATTTTTTGAACTTAAAAAAAGTTTCTAAAAGCAATCAAAAGACAAATAGTGAGCTATAATTTGCTTGGAAAATGAACGAAAATGTCAAATTTAACTGTTGAATCATATGTAGGATAAACATTTGGCTTATGCTAACACAATCAATCACGGCACCAATTTGTAATCAATGCAAATATGAAAGGATCATTGAAATTTGATTTCATATTAGCAAAATCATTAAATTTTACTATCTTACAGTTTTTAATTTCAAAAGAAATTAATTGCTTCTTTGTTTGGCAAGGCAGCGGAGAGTCAGAAATTATTGTTTTTAGTTTTCAAATTTGAAGAGACATCTTTGCTTTTTAGAATTGAAAGCATTCTAATTGTTCTTTCGTCATGTGAAAAGCAAGATTGATGAATCCATTCTCCTATGGTTTTACTGTGTTACCGTGAAGCTTATTATAGCTTGTATAATTACATTAGTCTTATAGGTCATAAAGCCCAATACCAAGTAAACTAAAAGAAACGGTAAAATAATAGCAAAATCCAGTGGGGGCAGCGGCCTCTGCTGGGCCTAATGTCGGTACACCCCTGGTTTTGAACACGTCACGGCGGGAACCTCTTTATAGAAACTGCTCACAGTGTACATTGCTTTTCCCATACCCTAATAAACCAGGCACTGTTCAAAAACTCAAGGGGATGTATGTAAACTTTAGGTGATTAGCAAATGAATTTATTGCTGTCTTGATAATTCGCTGTTCAGGGAAAACACTAATCAACGTTCCTTTGTCCAATGGTTTTGTGTTATCGAGACTCAGTTTATATATATATATATATATATATATATATATATATATATATATATATATATATATATATATATATATATATATATATATATATATATATATAATGTTTTCCTACATGTGATACTCTCTTTAGGGACTTTTACCTTTAAATCTTCATTTTCTAGAATTGGTTTAGGTTGGTCCTTTCAAAGGGACAACAATTACACACAAAACTTTCCTGTAGGCTGTGGTCCATATCTGCAAAAGTGCTATTACCCTTCCTACATTTATTGTGCACCACCTTGATGTAGAATGCAAATTCGGTTCCAAAATAGTGAGGTACCTAGAGATCAACGCTTGTCATCAACTTTTTTTTATATTAGTTTTTCAATGATCTTCACCATCCCCATTGTCCTCTATGTTGCACGTAATTTTGAGCTATCAGATAGTGAGCCAATCTGGATATCTGTAATGTGATAATATAGTTGTCTCGGAGTTTTATGTTTTATGCTCATACAAATTTCTAAATAAAGAGATAAAAATTCAAACACCAATAAAATGATATAGAGCATTTGATACCTTGTGTATATATGTATGTATATATATATATATATATATATATATATATATATATATATGTATGTATATATATATATACACACACAAAAGCTAGGTTCAATGACACCCCAAATAGTGAGCACCCCTTTAGCCTTCCACTTTTCCATCACACATTTCCTCTCTCTCTCCTTCCACTAACTCTCTCACCTTCCAGTCAACTTAAAATAATATAAATGAAAGGTGGAAAATATGGAGGCTAATAGGGGGTGCAGAATAAGGGATGCCATTGAACGCTCGCCTATATATATACATGTGTGTGTGTGTGCGCGCGTGCGTGCGTGCGCGCGCGCTGCGTGCGTGCGTGTGTGTGTTTAACAAAAGTATACATGTGTAAAAAAACAAAGTTGGAGAAAAACCGCCTTTCTTCGGTGGTTTGCAGAAACTGAACATCAGTGTAAAACACGCAACTGAGTCTATGACACATAAACCACACACAAAACCACCACTAAGGTGATATGAACTACGCCAGCAACGCAAAAACAATCCAACAACCATAAAAAAAAAAAACAACCAACACCCATTAGCTTCCCAACTGGAAAACAAGATCAAGCTACAAAACCGACACCACCGAGCAGGTAAAGACAAAGGCCCCAAGCGAAAATCCCTTAGATCCCCATGAGCGACCGAGAGACCACACTGCAAGCCACATCCAAAAAAACTAACATGCACTTGCTTCATCAATGAAAGGAGCGAAACTAGTTCTATTGACCAACATCCGATTAGAGAAAAATAGAATGGTTGTGGAAGAAATCTTGCAAGGCCAGGTGCATCCTCACAATCCAGACTTCAATACCCAGCTAACAGCCACCAACACCAAAGCCTGGTAAAAAAGCACTCACCCTACCCCCTCGCGGGGACATAATCCCCGAAAAACAGAGAAAAACTTGCTAAAGATAACGAGAGAGGACTAAGGTTGCCTCATGAATGACCAACCTCTGAAGGCTAATAAGACATCATTTGAAACTTTTCGGATGATAGAAGATGACAACATTGGAGAATTGTCAAAGATCGTCTTGATCTGGCTGGAGCACCAAAGATGCCCACAAATGAGGCATAGCCTGAAAAGGACCGACCTAAGATCTTTTCATACCCTCTGGCTCACCGAACACGAAGCTGGTCTAGCTGCAAAGGAAGACCCTTACGGATGCCGCAAATCTCTGAAAATGACTAGAATGCAAAAAAACACTCACCATCATTGAAAAGTGTGCATGCAACCAATTCTATCGAACCGATTCGGCAATACCGACACCGAGACACAAGGGGGATGTCAATCCTCACAAGGTTAACATATGAAGGAAGTCCTATATAAAGGACCTTCCACATAAGAATAAAGACCTTGGGGAGGAGTGTGCCGATCCCAAATGGAAGAGAAAGCCGGAATATGGGGCATTAGAATTCTAGCAGAGCTCCAAACAGCCGAAGAGAAATGACCCCATTTCCAATCAAACCTCTTCCGTGAAGATCGGAAAAGGTCTTGACCGACTGCATCTGCTTACACGTCTCACTAGCATAAGACAAAGTTCTAGAAAAGTCAAAGGAAAAAAGATGACGATATTTAGCATGACGAAACGACGTCCGGGGGGAGGGGGGGTTCGTTTGATTGAAACCTAACCCATAGCTTGCAGGCATAGGCCTTGTAGACATCCTTGGGGCTCCTCAGGCCAAGACCTCCCACGCACCTGGGACGACAAATGTTATCCCAAAAAATCCAATGGTGTCTATTTGCGTCGTCTTTTTTACCCTAGCAAAAAGAGATGCTAGAGGGCTATAAGATTGAAAAAAAGATGAAGTAGGTGCCATGACTGCAAAGACATGAGACCAAATAGAGTCGAGCACCGACATGATGAGAACAAACCTTTCAACCTGGGAAATGAGAGTAGAGTTCTAACAAAAGATCTTTACCCTAGATTTATCAATTAGGGGATCGAAAATTGCATTGATTTTGCGGCCACGCTAAAGGACGATGCAAAGATACGAAAGAGGAAGAGAAGCAACTCGAAAACCTAGGTAGGACTCGATCTACGAGATCCTTCTTGGTTTCATAGACCTGGCGGGAATGAAACAACTCTCCGAAGCACTGATCAGCTGCCTTGAACATCATTCCTAACGGTGGAGAAAAGATAGGAGCCAACGTATAGAACATCGATTCCCGTTAGAGAAAATAATGATGTCACCCACGAAAGACAATGAGGAAATCATTGGGAAACCGCTTGGAATGCCAAAGCGATGAATCTGCCCCGCAATAGTGAGTGAGAGCACCCCTCTGATGAGAGCATCTGCGACGATGAAAAACATCGAAGGGGAGTGGGGATCGCCTTGACGAAGAACCCTCCACGAAGGAAAGAAACCTTTGTCTGCTCCGTTTATGAGAACAAAAAATCAGCAGTTCGATATGAGCCTCCAGACTAAATGTATAAAGTGGCTTCGGGAACTCAAAAGATCTAAAAACCAAATGATGAAAAACCAAGGCATGTGGTCGTAAGTTTTCCGCTTTCGCCATGTCTAGATTAATTACCACATTAGATCCTCAAATCTTCTGGTCGATCTACGAGATGAGTTCTTGCGCAAGGAGGACATTGTCAGTAATCTAACGGTATTTAATAACCCAACGTAAGAAAAAGAAATGACACGGTCTAGGATCGGGGCTAGCCTGGATGCCAAGATGTTGGAAACGTCCTTGTTCAAGAAGTTACGAAGACTAATCGACCTAAAATCCATGCAAAAAGGGGATATTGTAACACTTAGGAATGAGCACAAGATTAGCATATGACAACCCCAAGGATAGCGTAGCATCGGAGAAGAAGGATTGAATCGTGAGGCAAAAGTCTTGACGAACAACAAGCCATACACAACGGTAGAAAACTATGTTGTAGCCATCCTGGCCACTTGTACTGTCCTTACTCAGCGAAAAAACACAAGAACGAATCTCTTCCATAGACGGCAGACAACACAGAGAAGGAGCCTCCGCAGGAAGAACCGAGGGAGGAATAAAAGACAGGAGAACAAGGTCTGATTGATTAATAGAAAGGCTCTACAGGAAAGTCTGGAAGTAAGAAATGATCTCTTCTGCTTCAGAGAGAGACGAAGCCAATGAAAGGTCTGAATGAAGAATATGACGAATAGAGAGGATATTATGTTTCTTATGAATCAAAGAGTGGAAGAATTTCGAGTTGGAGTCACCATCAACGACCCATTTGATTCTTTCTTCTCGATATTGTAAATTGTTGTAATGCGATATTCATATATAAGCCATTATTGTTGACTTTAAGCATAGAACCACTTATGTGAAAAGTGCTAGAAAATTGATGGGTATGAACAAAAGGAAAAGCTATTTGGATGTCATTCACCTCTTTGTTAATGGCGGCCTCGCAGGCAAATCTCTCTTCTTCTTCTACCTCCTTTGCCTTTGACACTGCCTTCCCACCTCTTCCCTCACGTCCTTCTCCACCGATTCCCCCTCTCCCTGACCCACCCCTTGGTGATGTGAATCCACCTCTGCCAAAATCTCCAACGCAAATCAGGGATCTATTTTATCAAATCCACGAAATTTCTCTCCTAGATCTACTTCAACCTATGTTCCTCCTCCTTAGGCTACCTGTTCTAATGTCAATTTGACGATCCCCACTGTAACGACCCGTATTCTACGCATCATAGGACCGTAGAATGTTTATTTCTTTCACATACGAAGTCGTATGGTCATGTAACTTTGGGAGACGACTAGTAGGGTCATTTCCCATGTTCATGATTTTTCCCGATTTTTAAATGACCATTTTACCCTTAGTTGGTACTGTTTTGGCCATAACTTTTGACTGGATATAAATTTTGACTTGAAACCACTTTCATTGGCTTCAGATGATGGTTTCTCTTTCCGTAGAGTGGTCACATTAGCCAAACGGACTCACCGTTTGGGAGATATGGCTGAAACAAGTTTCAGATGGTGAAAAACAGCTTAATTGGGCTTAACCGGGTGATTAGCAGCTAGGCCCAGAGGGGAATTTCGGGGTTAGGGGTATATAGGGGCTGATTAGGATTAGAAAACATTTCTTTAGACATTTTCCAGCCGCCACTTTCATCCTTAGACACTCTAACAATGGCCTCCTACATCTAAAACACTTTCTAATTGAAGATTAGGCTTAGCAACATCAAATTAAGAAGAAAAAGCACCAAAGCAAGGTTAGAGCTGCTGTTGGACATCAGTATTCGCCCCAAATCAGAGGAGTTTCAGTTCTGAGAATTTTGTTTGTGGCCAAGGTGAGTGATAGCACCGTTTTGACACTAATTACAGTTAATTAAGGGTGATTAGTGAAGATTAGCGAATTTATACACTAATAAATTCTGGAAAAATGTTTAGAAATTCTTAAATAATATTTTATGCCTCTGTTAGAAATTTGGTTCGATTTGATTAAATTTCGGTAACCTTATGATCAGTTTTACTTAAACATGCTTAAGGGAAAATAAGGAGTTTTGGCCACTTTTGATCCATTTTGCTTCATTTGAATTGTTGTTTGGTGTTTGTGGTTGCTATTATATGTTCCTATGACTCTATGGTGTGTTTTATGATTGATTAGAAGTGTTAGATTTGTCAAAAACGCCGTCGAATGGCGTAAACTGCTTGCTGGAAGAACTGCAGGAAATCAGCCCGAACCGGACCGGATCGGAGGAAGTAAGGGCGATCCGAACCGATGGAGCGATCCGATCCGTCGATGCTTGAAGACCACGATCCGATGATAGCGACCGATCTGACCTGCTTTTGTGGGGGACTCCGATCCGATGGTGCCGATCCGATCCGATGGTGCCGATCCGATCCGATCAAGATTTCGCGAGACGACCCGAACCGACCCAGTGAGGTGACCACGATCCGAACCATTCGTAAGCAGAAAGTGCGATCCGAACCGGTGTGCTTGGGGGAGGCCGATCCGAACCGCTACCAGATGAACGCCACGAACCGCACTGCGTTGATGATGGGGAGCTAAAGGCCGAACCGAACCGATGGCTAAGAGGGGATCCGAACCGATCCGGTGATGACAGAAACCCGAGATGCAAAGGTAGTCCAATATGGGAAGTTAGAGCTCAAGATCTAGTTGGGAACCAATGAGTTCGCTTCATGATTGGGCTTTGCTGCGGGACGCGTGTTAAGGGGTTATCGACGTCTATAGCTTTGGACCACTATGGTAGGAGGTACGAAGACGGATTCAGGGCCATTATGGCATCGGTAGAACCAATGGCTACGATTAGTGAAATGGGTCATTGAAATGTTTGGTCATGACTCCATATGTTTAGCTTGGTCACAGCAGGGTTTCTACAAGTCGGGATCCGCCGTTACCTCAATTTGTCTAGTGTTCCAAAGTGGTAGATATCGTATGCTTTACGCACCGAGTGAGAGATGTGAGGATGGTTGTTATGGTTGATTTGTTTGCTATCATTATGACATGCACACCCCCACCCCCGTAATCTTACACTATTTGCTATAACACCTTAGAGTATTGTACGGTATGTGGTACTAACTCTTTGGTTGCAGGTCCAGGTTCAGGTATGGTTTAGTATACCTGTTATTATTCTGTTTAGATGCTTATCGCTCATACCAGGCTTTATGTCTGACCCAGAGTTTTATGTCTCCTCTTATTACTCTGGGTGCTCACACGAGCAGACTAGAGACAGGTTAGCTGGTGATGCACGGGTAGATGATCCAGAGACGAGCAGGAGGCTTCCACGTAATATATATAGTATTCTCCCTGTGTTGTTGAAGATCACTGCTTGGGCATTGGTGGTGTATCTTCTATTTTAACTTCCTTTTTGTTTAGAGACAGTAAATTTGGAAAGTTGTAATAAGCTGTATTTGGATTTCCGCTGCTCTGATGTTGACATTGATTATTAGTTATCAGCTTATATACTGTCTCACCTGTTTTATGTCAAGTATGTTAGTATTATATTTTATTCCATGCGCTGTGAGACATTCTACAGGTTCCTTGATTAGTTCATTCTCTTCTTTCCTTTCTCCTGACGACCGTCCCGTGCTAGTCGGACATGTGTACAGCGCACCTTTGGAGGAAATGCAGGCTGGTGCGGGGCGGGCCGTCACACTTGGTATCAGAGCTCTAGGTTGCGTAGTTAACCTAGGGAAGTTATCAGGGAGAGATAGTATACGTATTCAAGAGAGCGTATTTGTGATTTTTTTGGTTTTCAAAAGCTATATATATACTATTAGTAGTATAAGAATGTAGTCGTGCTGCACTAGCACCACTATGGGATCGTTAATCATTTCCTTTTTCAGATTGACGATGAGCCGATATGTTAGAGGTACCGGTAGAGGGGCCAATAATGGGAATGTTGCTGACATGAGGACGATGTTTACTGACCTCATGAGAGAGATGCTTAGAGATGTACAGAGGGCAACTCCCAATGGTGAAAATGGTGGTGGTCCAATAGTGCAGGCGCCGAGGGTCGACTACGCCAAGCTAAATAAGGATTATACTAGCCTTGGTGGGAAGCCATTTCACGGAACAGAGTCGGCCACGGATGTTCAAGATTGGTTGGATAGTTGCGAACGTATCTTCGAGGATTTGGGTATCGAGGATGCGATGAAGAGAAAGCTAGCGTCCCGTCAGCTACAAGGGCGGGCAATGAATTGGTGGAATGCTATAAAGGCAGCTACTCCCGAAGATCAGATTACTTGGGAGCAGTTTAAAGCTCGCTTTAGCGAGAAGTTCATTCCAGCTGCTCAGAAGTCAGTGATGTTTAAGAAATTCTTGGAGCTCAAGCAGAATGGCAGAGCTGTCTTGGAGTATATTGCTGAATTTGACACTTTGTCAAAATATGGGTTATCTCTTATTGATACTGCCGAGAAGAAGAATGAGAAATTCATAACTGGTTTGGATCAGTACTTGGGGGAAAAACTTATTAACCACATCGATGAGTCGTTTGAGTCAATTGTAGGGAAAGCATTGAGGTCAGAAAGTCTCTACCCTAAGCCGAAGACTGAGGTTGCATCCGCAGGTGAGCCAAAGCCACAAGCAAGTGGTGAAGGCAAAGGTGGTTCCCAGAATAAGAGAAAGCAGAATCAGACTAAGGATGGCCAGAAGAAAAAGAATAAGCAATGTTGAGTGCTTCAGCTGTGGTAAAAATGGCCATTATGCTAGTAATTGTCGGGCCAAGCCAGCGGATAGGAAGTGCTTCAACTGTGGCCAGATGGGACATCACAAGGACAAGTGTCCGCAACCCCCCAAAGAAAAGCAAATGATGAAAGCATATTCCCTTAATGCTATTCCTTCTTCGTCGAATGCCCCAACTGCGGCGGAGAAAGGAAAGAATGTCGTCATTCAAGGTATGCTTTCTGTTTACGATGTTCCTGTTAGAGTTTTGTTTGATACCGGAGCTTCCAGTTCTTTCATATCTAGTGACCTGGTAGATAGGTTGGGATTGGAGCCCGAGATTGTCGATAGACCTTTAGTAGTGACGAACCCGATTGGTGGTTCTACTAGCCTTAGCATGATTTGTCGTAATATGGTCCTATCGAGTCATGGATGCATGTTTGTGATTGCTTTGTTTTGGGCTTTACTGGGTTTGGCATTATTTTGGGAGTAGATTGGCTCCAAAGATACGGGGTGGTGGTAGACTGTGAGGGCTTTTTAGTGACAGCTAGAGCAGATGATGGGCGGAGGATAGTGTTTGGAGGTCTACCCAGTAAGGGGGTATTGGCTAGTTTTCTAAACTCCCTTGACATTCCGCATAGTGAGTTGTCAGGTTTGCCCGTGGTTGGTCAGTATCCGGATGTTTTCGAAGAAGTGACCGGACTTCCACCACACCGAGAGATTGAGTTCCGTATTGATTTGGTAAAAGATGCCAGACCTATAGTGATGCCACTTCGTCGTATGGCACCAAGGGAGCAGCGAGAGCTCGAGGTGCAAGTCAGCGATCTTTTGAAGAAGAGATTTATCAGAAGGAGTGTTTCTGAATGGGGAGCACCAGTTGGGTTTGCTACCAAGGCGGATGGTTCCCTTCGTTTGTGTGTAGACTACCGCGAGTTGAATAAAGTGACGAGGAAGAATAAGTATCCTCTGCCGCGGATAGATGATTTGTTCGATCAGTTGAGTGGCGCGAGAGTATTTTCTCAGTTGGATCTCGCGACGGGTTTTCATCAGCTTAGAGTGGAAGCTGAGAGTATAGCTAAGACGGCATTTCGGACGCCGTCTGGATTTTATGAGTGGTTGGTCATGCCATTCGGGCTGACCAATGCCCCAGCATATTTTGTGGATCTTATGAATAGGGTATTCAGAGACCAGTTGAATAAGTTTGTCCTTGTGTTCGTTGATGATATTTTGGTCTATTCGAGGACAGAGGAAGAACACAAGGAACATTTAAGAGTAGTGATGGAGGTGTTGAGAAAACACCAATTGAAAGCAAAGTTTTCTAAATGTCACTTCTGGAAGAGGGAAGTGAGGTTCTTGGGCCATGTTGTATCAGAGAGTGGTATTGCCGTGGACCCGGCGAAGGTGGCTACGGTACAGGATTGGCCTACGCCCAAGAATGCAACAGATGTAAGAAGTTTCTTGGGATTAGCTGGATATTATCGTAAGTTTATCCAAGGTTTCTCCAAGATAGCAGCACCATTGACCCAGTTAACCAAGAAGAATCAAGCTTTTGTCTGGGATGAAAGGTGCGAGAATGCATTCAAGAGTCTGAAGGACAAGTTGACAAGCGCACCAGTGTTAGTCATTCCTAAGGGGAATGAAGAGATGACGGTATACACGGATGCCTGTGGTATCGGACTGGGTGCTGTATTGATGCAAGGCGGTAGGGTTGTAGCTTATGCGAGTCGGCAATTGAAACCGCACGAGAAAAGATACCCTACCCATGACTTGGAACGTGTTCGCGTTAAAGATGTGGAGACACTATCTCTTGGGAGAAAGATTTGAGCTGTTTACAGATCATAAGTCGTTGAAGTATCTCTTCTCCCAGAAAGATCTAAATCTCCGGCAACAAAGGTGGTTAGAATTCTTGGCTTCCTATGACTTTGACATCGCATATACACCGGGAAAAGGCAATGCGGTGGCTGATGCATTGAGTAGGAGACATGCCAGCTTAGGCGCTATGTTTCTAAAATGGAAGCAACTGGAGTATATCGCGGGGTTTGATTTCAGACCAAAGTGCGAATTGGATCCAGAAATGTTAGCGAGTCTGACGATCAGACCCACTTTGATTGAGCGGATCGGCTCTAGTCAGAGGGACGATCCTGATCTATTGGAAATCATCTCCAAATTAGAGATGGATGTCGACGAGGAGATGAACAAGTATGGGCTTGATCGAGATGGATGGCTTAGAAAGAATGGAAAGCTTGTTGTACCCAATGTCAATGGATTGAGAGATGAAGTGCTTAAAGAATGTCATCATTCAAAGTTGACTATACATCCCGGTGGTAATAAAATGTATCGAGACATGAAGCAGACTTACTACTGGGAAGGAATGAAAAGAGACGTTGGGAAGTTTATATCCAAATGCATGAATTGCCAGATAGTTAAAGCCGAGCAAAAGAAGCCTAGTGGGTTGTTACAGCCATTAGAAATTCCCGAATGGAAATGGGAGCAAGTCTCGATTGATTTCATCGATGGTTTACCAAGGACTAGATCGGGACATGATAGCATTTGGGTGATTGTGGATCGATTGACTAAAAGTGCAAGATTTATACCAATCAAATCGACCAGAACGGCAGCTAAATTAGCAGAATTGTATATGAAGTGGGTAGTGAGATTTCATGGAGTACCTAAAAGCATTGTGAGCGACCGAGACCCGTTGTTCACTAGTGGGTTTTGGAAGAGCTTACAAGAGGCTCTAGGGTCAGAGTTACATCTCAGTACCGCATATCATCCTCAGACCGACGGTCAGACGGAGAGGGTGAATCGTATTTTGGAAGATCTCTTGAGAGCATGTATATTGGATTTTGGTGGATCATGGGATGACCATTTGCATCTAGTGGAGTTTGCATATAATAACAACTACCAATCCAGTATCGGTATGGCTCCGTTTGAAGCTTTGTACGGAAGACCGTGCAACTCACCATCATGTTGGATAGAGACTGGCGAGAAGTTTATGCTTGGACCAGATGTGGTGAGGGAAACTTCAGATAAAATCAAGACCATTCAACAACGAATGAAGGCTGCCCAAGATAGGCAGAAGAGTTATGCTGATAAGAGGAGAAGAGACTTAAAATTCTCCGTTGGCGACTTGGTGTTTGTCAAGATTTCTCCGTTAAAGAGCGTAATACGATTTGGCAGGAGAGGCAAGTTGGCACCAAGATTTGTTGGCCCATTCCCTGTTCTTGAACTAGTCGGGAATTTGGCATATAGAATTGACTTACCAGAGAAGATGGCAGGAGTTCACAACGTATTTCATGTTTCTCAGCTAAGGAAGTTCGTTCACGACTCAGATATGACTATTTCACCTGATCAGTTAGAGGACTTCGAAGTAGAACCCGAGGCGGTTGGGAACCGCAAGCCGGCCCGTATTGTCGAGCACGACATGAAGCAACTTCGAAGGAATGCGGTGAAGCTAGTCAAGGTTCAGTGGGGCGAGGACGAGAATGATTGTACTTGGGAGACAGAGGAGAACATTAGGAAGACTTATCCAGAACTCTTTGCCTGGTAAGATTTTGACTTCGATTTAGTTTTCCGCATGCTAGGGTAGGCTTGTTTGTTTGTTTTGCATGTTTGATTGTTGTATATGGTTGTTAGGCATGCGGGATCCTTTGTATGTTTTGGGTTAAGGAATTTCGGGGACGAAATTTCCTAAGGGGGAGAGAGTGTAACGACCCGTATTCTACGCATCATAGGACCGTAGAATATTTATTTCTTTCACATACGAAGTCGTATGGTCATGTAAATTTGGGAGACGACTATTAGGGTCATTTCCCATGTTCATGATTTTTCCCGATTTTTAAACGACCATTTTACCCCTAGTTGGTACTGTTTTGGCCATAACTTTTGACTGGAAATGAATTTTGACTTGAAACCACTTTCATTGGCTCTGGATGATGGTTTCTCTTTCCGTAGAGTGGTCACATTAGCCAAACGGACTCACCGTTTGGGAGATATGGCTGAAACAAGTTTCAGATGGTGAAAAACAGCTTAATTGGGCTTAACCGGGTGATTAGCAGCTAGGCCCAGAGGGGAATTTCGGGTTTAGGGGTATATAGGGGCTGATTAGGGTTAGAAAACATTTCTTTAGACATTTTCCAGCCGCCACTTTCATCCTTAGACACTCTAACAATGGCCTCCTACATCTAAAACACTTTCTAATTGAAGATTAGACTTAGCAACATCAAATTAAGAAGAAAAAGCACCAAAGCAAGGTTAGAGCTGCTGTTGGACATCAGTATTCGCCCCAAATCAGAGGAGTTTCAGTTCTGAGAATTTTGTTTGTGGCCAAGGTGAGTGATAGCACCGTTTTGACACTAATTACAGTTAATTAAGGGTGATTAGTGAAGATTAGCGAATTTATACACTAATAAATTCTGGAAAAATATTTAGAAATTCTTAAATAATATTTTATGTCTCTGTTAGAAATTTGGTTCGATTTGATTAAATTTCGTTAACCTTATGATCAATTTTACTTAAACATGCTTAAGGGAAAATAAGGAGTTTTGGCCACTTTTGATCCATTTTGCTTCATTTGAATTGTTGTTTGGTGTTTGTGGTTGCTATTATATGTTCCTATGACTCTATGGTGTGTTTTATGATTGATTAGAAGTGTTAGATTTGTCAAAAACGCTGTTGAATGGCGTAAACTTCTTGCTGGAAGAACTGCAGGAAATCAGCCCGAACCGGACCGGATCGGAGGAAGTAAGGGCGATCCGAACCGATGGAGCGATCCGATCCGTCGATGCTTGAAGACCACGATCCGATGATAGCGACCGATCTGACCTGCTTTTGTGGGGGACTCCGATCCGATGGTGCCGATCCGATCAAGATTTCGCGAGACGACCCGAACCGACCCAGTGAGGTGACCACGATCCGAACCATTCGTAAGCAGAAAGTGCGATCCGAACCGGTGTGCTTGGGGGAGGCCGATCCGAACCGCTACCAGATGAACGCCACGAACCGCACTGCGTTGATGATGGGGAGCTAAAGGCCGAACCGAACCGATGGCTAAGAGGGGATCCGAACCGATCCGGTGATGACAGAAACCCGAGATGCAAAGGTAGTCCAATGTGGGAAGTTAGAGCTCAGGATCTAGTTGGGAACCAATGAGTTCGCTTCATGATTGGGCTTTGCTGCGGGACGCGTGTTAAGGGGTTATCGACGTCTATAGCTTTGGACCACTATGGTAGGAGGTACGAAGACGGATTCAGGGCCATTATGGCATCGGTAGAACCAAGGGCTACGATCAATGAAATGGGTCATTGAAATGTTTGGTCATGACTCCATATGTTTAGCTTGGTCACAGCAGGGTTTCTACAAGTCGGGATCCGCCGTTACCTCCATTTGTCTAGTGTTCCAAAGTGGTAGATATCGTATGCTTTACGCACTGAGTGAGAGATGTGAGGATGGTTGTTATGGTTGATTTGTTTGCTATCATTATGACATGCACACCCCACCCCCGTAATCTTACACTATTTGCTATAGCACCTTAGAGTATTGTACGGTATGTGGTACTAACTCTTTGGTTGCAGGTCCAGGTTCAGGTATGGTTTAGTATACCTGTTATTATTCTGTTTAGATGCTTATCGCTCATACCAGGCTTTATGTCTGACCCAGAGTTTTATGTCTCCTCTTATTACTCCGGGTGCTCACACGAGCAGATTAGAGACAGGTTAGCTGGTGATGCACGGGTAGATGATCCGGAGACGAGCAGGAGGCTTCCACGTAATATATATAGTATTCTCCCTGTGTTGTTGAGGATCACTGCTTGGGCATTGGTGGTGTATCTTCTATTTTAGCTTCCTTTTTGTTTAGAGACGGTAAATTTGGAAAGTTGTAATAAGCTGTATTTGGATTTCCGCTGCTCTGATGTTGACATTGATTATTAGTTATCAGCTTATATACTGTCTCACCTGTTTTATGTCAAGTATGTTAGTATTATATTTTATTCCATGCGCTGTGAGACATTCTACAGGTTCCTTGATTAGTTCATTCTCTTCTTTCCTTTCTCCTGACGACCGTCCCGTGCTAGTCGGACATGTGTACAGCGCACCTTTGGAGGAAATGCAGGCTGGTGCGGGGCGGGCCGTCACACCCACTTTCACTGCTAATCAGTCATCATCTTTTGCCTCAATCCATATTTTACAAAATTGGACTACGCCTCTCTTTTTAATTCGCTCCCACGAAATGCTAGCAATTTCCAACTACATCATTTTGACATTCCTAGGGATGGTAAACTGAAGAAAATTCCTAAGGAAGTTCGATCAGAAGGCATGAAATATTGGAGCGATTTCCTGTTAGGATTTTTCCTCGATGGCACTTCTTCCTATCATACAGTGGTAGACTTCTTAAATCATTTCTGGAAGTTAAATGGAGAAGTCAATATTAAAACAGATGGAATTCAATTTTCTTTCAAGTTTTCAAATGAATCGGACAGAGAAAGGATTTTAAAATCTGATCCCATTTTTATTAGAGGACGTGTATGTTTATTATAACTAGATGGGATTCATCTATTGGAAATTCACAAGCACAGATCAAGAAAATTCCTATTTGGGTTCATTTTTATTGTATTCCCAGTATTTTTTGGACATTATTGGGTATTAACTGTCTCGCTTGTCATGTGGGTAGATTAATTTGTTTTGACAGCAGCACGGAAAGGTTGTAGAGATTTAGATACACTAAGGCACTAATTGAGATTTCTTCTGAGATTGAGCTACCTGATAAAATAGTTTTAGATGAGTTAGGTAAAGATTGCCCATTAATCAAGCTAACCTATGATTAGAGATCCAATATCTGTACTACTTGTAAGGTATTTGGCCATACAACTACAAAGTGTGAGTTCAATGCAAAGGCAGATGAGGATGTTGATCGTGAAGAGGATTTTGAAAACAATTTTCATCACAAACCCAATGAACCAACTCGATAGTATAACAGGAGAGGCTCTACAAACGTAAATACTAATAGTTGGACGTTGGTTAATACTAAGGCAAAGAAGTATTGGAGAAAGAAAGGTGCTACTAAGGATAAAGCTAATGTTAACGTTGAAGATGAAGTGCCTAATGTTGACGCAAATCCTTTTGATGTCTTAGCAAATGAGCAGGATGGAAATGGTATTACAGGGAAAGTAAATGATGATGTTAATCCTAATTCCAATGAGCAAGTTAACGATGAAGAGGTTGAACATAATACAGGATGTAATGCTGATGTCTCCGCTGGTCTTGAAGCGCAAGTCAACATTAATCAGGAGAGCAGATCTTTCTAAATAGCAAGTTGATCAAGATGAAGTGGTGGGGATCTGATAGGAAATTTATTTGAAGAAAATTCTATTAATGGAGATATATTGTCTAAGGAAAATCAGGTATGTCAAATTATAAAGCATCGTGTGGTTCGATGAGTTCCACAACAGTCAGTTCAATAAATTCTAAATCCTCTCCTCTTGCCACTAATTCCCGCATATCAGCAAATATTACTTCTACACCCTCGAAATCATCCCCTTATGCCAACTTGAAACCTCCCTCGAACATTCAACTCCGGCAACCAAATGTAACCGGCTCTGGCCTGACTTTTCCTTTAGTTAATGCTGCTCTGCTATCATCTGCGGTGCCCACAAATTCACTTTCATCATTCCATTCCAAAAGCAATAAACTCAAAGGAAAATTCTGAGTAGATGACGATCTGGATTAAGGACATGATTATGGTCCAGAAGATGTGATGCCACTCAGTAATAAGCTGAAAACTTCAAGAAGGCATCCAATGTATCACCCTTCTCTTACTTAATGAGCTGCTGTCATGTGATATACTGTGTTAGGAATTTCATTGCTTCATGTATTTGTGATTTTTTGACGCAAACTTCTCAATGACCAATTTGATGATTGATTTAAATCTGAGGTGATAAACTGTTTTGGCGATTACTGTTGGGTGTAAGTTTTATTCCTTTATGCTACAAGAGATATTAGTATGCAAAAGGCTTTTCTGGTAATTCATGAATGTATGATGAGGATCTGTGAGGAGGTTTAAGAGATGATAATGCTTGTTATGATTGTAAACTGTAATTATTTTGTTAGTAATAAAAAGTTTTACATTGCCTTTCGAAAACAAGCTATCTGAGTTGTGTCATGGATGATGTCACTGCCTTGAGAGTGAATTGTCTGACTATTGTGAAATCAACAATCAGCGTTCGCTTTCTAAGATTAGCACGATAATTTTTCATACTTGTGCACTCAAGGTTGAAAGATTTTGAGGTTTGTAGAAGTCACCATCCAGGAGTTAATGAGAATAATTGGAAAATTAGAATTTTAGAGTATATTGTGGAGGGAAGTAGACAAAGGAGAAAACATGTTTTCTGTGGATTTCGTTTTTTTTTTCCTTCTAGATGAGTGAAACCTGAGAATAAATTAAACATCCATTGTCCTTCTATTAATCACCATAAATAAGCATTCCATAAAAACATTTTCTTACAAATGAAGAATACAAAAGGTCTGTGAATGCCAAAAATACAAAAGATCTTGAGCTTTATAAAGCACTCATTGATAGATATTTTCATTGAATAGCGAAATTAAACCCACCTTTCATAAGGAGTAGCTGTTTAGGTTTTAGAGCAAAAAAATTAAACTATCATGATAATGCATTAGGAGCATGGTATGAAATTCCGGCCGGAACCACGAGATTCCGGCCATCTCGTCTCAGTTCCGGCCGGAGGCGGGACGAGATTAGGTCAAAATTTCGTCCCGCTGCTCGTGGATGAAAAAAAAAGTCGAGATTTTTGCAATCGCTGCTTCAGTTAAAATAAAAAGAAAAACAACATCAAAAATCAAAGGAGAACAAAATTTAATTAAAGATCTGACATTGGAATCGATTTTGACTTCGACTGCATGCGAGAAAAAGTTCGGATTCGACTTTCGATTTTGATTTTGACTACATGCGATGAGATTTGCCTTTGATCTTCCATTTCGAACTGGAAATCGTTTTCCTTTTCTTTGTTTTCTCGTCCGTTTTTTTTGTCTGCTGAAGTGAACTGGTTTGAGCGACGGGTTACGAGAGGATAAAGTATTTAGGGTTTTAGATGGGCCTTAAAGTGGGCTCGGATGTTTTAGTATTGGCTTGACCTGGCAAATATAAATTAGGGTTAATAAAGATATTTGTGGCTAAAGTTATTTTGGGCTGGACCAAGTAAAAAATGACAGCAGTAAAGATAATATGTTACAATTTGAACATTAATCATTCACTTTTCTATAAAAAATATAAAAATTTGATTTTTGGACCGAAACCGAAACAAAAACCGAAACCGCCGAAACCGTCCGAAACTAGTAAATTTTCAAATGAGCGAAACCGAAACCAAAACCGAGTTTTCGAACCATGATTAGGAGAAAAAAAGCAAGGATTGAGCAAATTTAAATTGAATTTTGAGTTTTCAAAACATTAACGTGTGTTACATATAGCGAATTAACAGTAAGATATGTTCAAAATTTTCCCTTGTTTTTATCAGAACCATTTTAGAGTTTGAAAATAATCTCATTGTGTTGAAAAGTTTGAGAATGTAAAGCAGTTTAAAAACTGATTTTGGTTGATGATATATGTTCGTCATAGTGAAGTAAATTTGAATATGTTGTAGTGACAATTTCCTTTTTTTGGAATATAAGGTTGTGATAAATATAATTGCTTCGTATAATGTTCTTTTGTTTCTACAATGTTATGCAATTAAAAATGGTTTAATTATATAATTTGAATAGAAAACGATGTAAATTATATGTTCTATCGACTTTTGTTTGTTTTTATTTGTTCAATTGTAATAGTTAATAAATGCTTTTTGAAATAAGTTGTAAAGTATTAATCACTGTATTAATGCTGAGAAGCTTTACAATCCAAAGTTATTGTCACGCATATGAATAATTTTATGATGTTTATTATTTGCTTCAAATTTTTTGGTTACCTAAATAATTTATTCATTCATTGATTATAGGGGTTTTGATCACAATGTCTCTATTTTTGATGTTGTAAGAAAAGCTCCCGTAGCAATGAATATATGTAAATAGAGCATCTATTTTTTTGAATTATAAAGCACAAAGTGTTCTGACGAAAACGCAAGTTAACTTGCGCTTTTGAAAAAGTTTTTCAAAATTTGAAAAGTAAACTTTTTTGTTTATAAATAATAATAAATGTTATTTAAGTATAATTTTAGTAAATAATTGTAGTTTTCACTATTGTTGAATTGTATAGAATCATATTTTTTCTATAAAACTGCAAGATCCTTTGCATTTCTGTCAATAAAGTGCAAGTTGTCTTGCATTTTCTATTCTTTCAAAAATAGTGATCTAATTTAAAAAATTATTTCTATGCGAATTTTTCTTACTACAAAATTAAAAGTAGGGATCTATAGTTTTTTTCTTGTATATATAATCTCATGCCAGAAAGAGGAACTTTTGTGATAAACGACGCTCTTATTCTATCGACATGTTGTATAGGAAGAGGAAAAATATAGAAACATTATTTTCCTCTTTAAATTTCATTATCAAATCATTATATCATGTAGTTTTAAGATTATAATATTTAACGCTACTTAAATTTGGTCTTTTCATTTTTGGATGGAGATTAAAATAACATTTAAAGATTATAAATGTTTGTAAATATAACGTTATTAATTGAACAATTGACCTTCCTTTTGCTTGAGCATTTATTGCTTTTTCTCATAATAATGTTTTAACCCCAAAATGAAATATTTGTGGAATAATCCATGTGAAGTATGTTTTTAATGCATTTTAAAGTTGATGATAAAATAGTAACTGTAACCCCCCACACCCGCTAAGGTCACTCACTAAGGGAATGCCTTAACTTCGGTGGAGCATTTAAGTGAATATAGAACAGAAAAATTACAACAAGACAGATATAAATAATACTTGAAATCTAAAACATCATTTCATTGCAGCAGAAGATAAACATGTTTGGTTACATATCAAAACCAACTAAACAAGAGTCAAGTACTAAATATCCATCCTGATAAAACATAAGTACATAATCCCACTACATAACTAATAGCCATAATAGAAGAGATAAGATGGGCTTTACATCACGGTCCAAGCTCCAAAAGATAGATAAAGAAATCTGATCAAAGTCCACTAGTGCTAGGCCCAACTTGAGGACCTGAGGGGGAAAAAGATAAAAACAACGGGGTCAGACATAAGTCTGAGTGAGCCCTATAACTTTAACAGTACAATCATTAAAGTAATTAGGGTATGATATAAACTTGGTATGGTAATGACTGGGGATAAATGACTACACTAAGCAGCCAACTAGACATAGGACGAACTAAGATAACGGTAAAGACGCATCTACCCACCCAAGGGTAATTACTAACTGCACCACACCAGTCATTCCTACTTAAAGGTTGATCCCATCCAAGGACTTAAAAAATTTACCCAGTAGTTTCGTGTACCCCTAGCTGACTACATAGGTGCCGTCTGCCCCTATCTCCACTAGGTGTACCCACTACTCCCCAAGCGATCGGCTCCCTACCGTAGATACCCGTGTTGGCCCCACAGTGGGGTGTATCACTCCCCAAAGTGGCAACCCGATACAATCAACGGTGCACGGTTTATACCTACACGATGCAACAACGTCTTACCTACCAGCCCGGGTCCACACACGCATATGAAACCCGTTGGACTTGCGTTGCCACCGCTAACCCGTTTTGGCCTCTTATAGTCAAGCCCAGTACGCGTGTCCCGTCCTCGACATGGGTCGAGCCCAATAAGATAAATATGGGTTACTGGTTGAAATGGGCCCCCACAAGCTACCCACCTAAGCTTGTCCCTTTTTCTAGTATATCCCACTTAAACCTTTAATCATGTTTAATTACATGTTTCCACTTGGTTAAGTATTCTAATCGTATTTTCTATTGCCACCCAAGGCAACCCACTAGATTTCCACATGCCACCCACGGCACTTACTTGATTTCCACATGCCACCCAAGACACTTACTTGATTTCCACATGCCACCCAAGGCAACCACTTAACCCCTCATGCCCCACTACATGCTTATCTGGTTAAGTGTTTCTTAATTGATTAAGACCGTAACCTTTGCAAAGACCTCTCACATTAGACTATCTTTTATGGCAGTTGGATTTGTCGATCGGGTCCGGGCAGCCTTACGCCATAACCGAGTCTAACCTCGTGTCTTTACACTTGTCACGTATTTAGTTTATGCCTAAGACCTCTCACATTGGGCCAATCATTTGTAGCCGCTGGATTTGCCGGTCGGTTCCGGGCAGTCTTATGCTACAAAAGGGTCCAACCTCGTGTCTTAGTCGATTAATTACACCTCATTAATCATCCCCATAATTTGTATTAATTATCCCTAATTAATTACAGATTTAACGATGTACATAATTGACTCAATTATGTCCATCCACTTTATGGTATGCATAATCATACCAACTTCACACCATTTCATTAACATGAATATTAACCCCATCGTTCCCCACGTAATTCGCTAACATGACATACTTAAAAGGGAAGATTCATCACAAATACAATGGGTTCAACTTGCATAACATTAGCATCAACATGGGTTTTAAAGGTGTCAACATGCATATAGCATCAAACCCAACTAGCATAAATAATCAACCCAAACTTGCATGAATCACATATGTCATAAAGAGGTTAACTTGCATAAATTACTTATGTCATACAAAGGGGTAAACTTGCATATGTATGTATGACATACAAAGGGGTTAACTTGCATATGTATGCATATCATTCAAAGGTGTAAACTTGCACATGTTACTTGCATATAATCAAACACCAAACTTGCATAACATGTCATATATGAACTTGCATATAATCAAACACCAAACTTGCATAACATATCATATATGAACTTGCATATAATCAAACACCAAACTTGCATAACATGGTGTCATAATAGATCAATGTTTATCATAGCAATTTGCATAACTAGCATCATGAACACATAGCCTAACACTTGCATAACTTGCATAACATCATGATCATATAGTATATAACTTGCATCACTTGCATAACATCATGAACATGTAGCATATGACTTGCATAACTTGCATAACATCATGAATACATAGCATATGACTTGCATAACTTGCATAACATCATAAACACATAGCATATGACTTGCATAACTTGCATATCATCTCAAACACATAGCATATGATAACATAACTTGCATTGATCCACATACATAACCATAACCTCATTATATCCTATCATAATTAGTTTAGCAATTGCTTGCTAAAGGCATAGAAACTCGCAACTTGTTGATTAGCACCCCTATGAAGAAGATTAAGTTGCTAGAGTTGATTAGAAATTGATTTGAGAAGCTATCTTCCTCTTTAATTTGTTGGTGGCTCCTTCTAGTTGCATTTTGACGGCATAACGACGTTGTCTCCAATTTTAGTATGAATTAGGGTAGTCTTAGGGTGTATTTATAGATTAGTTAAGTGTTTTAGGCCATTAGATTAACCCTAAATCAGATTAGAGCCGTCAGATCTCGTCACTAGCCACCAAGCACAGCCCAAAAGCCAAAATGGTGCACCCAGGTCACACAGACCGACAGGGGGGGTCGACCCCTGGGTCGACCCCTAGGGGGGGTCGACACCCATGTCGACCCTAGGGTCGACACCCTCAGTCTGGCGGGAATTTTCCCGTCTCTTCTGAAATGTGAAGTTTGAATATTTAAATCTGTTTTGAATTTTCTGAAACTTCTTTGGGCCTTAACTGGGTCATACGGACTCCGATTTTCGAAAACTCGGACTCTATTTCGCGTATTTTTCCGAGACGAACGCAATGGAATAGCCCGTTTCCCCTGATTCAGATTTTAAAATTTAATTCTGGCCTGATTTATATTATAACAAGTTATTCAACATGCGGGGTGCTACATTCTCCCCTACTTAAAGGATTTCGTCCCCGAAATCTCTAAGTCAAGAAGAACGTATCCTACCAACTAAACAACCATCTACTCAAACCATCAACCACTGGCATCCATTATCCTTAAAGTTTCTAATGCTGTATGAACATATGCAAAGAGTGTGTGTATATGTTCCCTATCTAATGCAAAATCAGGCGGTCTTCTGATTCAGTTGACCTCCTTAATGCAAACCATGATAGTGCCATGCATCCAATATGTATGCGAAAGAACCCTATCGACACATACTGCTTCTACATGAGTGCACAATCATTCACCAAAATGCATCATCCATATGATAACACAAACATTATACATCCATTAATATAGCTACCTACACACAGTTATTTGCAATATGCAATATGAAGTGACTGAGCCGATCTAGTGTCTAAAGTGTGTGTATACGCATCCACGAGCAGCCACTAGCAACCACTTGCATCCACACGCATCCATCAAACATAACATGTCTCAAACACATGTTTCAACCATAGGTTTACCCTATCTAAAGGTCAAAGATACTCATGAGAGGACATACTAAAGATAAGATAAGTACTAGACAAACGATAAAGGAGAAGTTAAAAGACATACCCTCAAAAAGGAATGGGTACAGTGAACGCATCTTCGCTTCTGTCTCCCAAGTAGCATTGCTCTCATCCTCTCCCCATTGCACTTTGACTAGTTGAACCTCTCTGTTTCTCAACTTCCTAATCTCTTACCCAAGGAGGCGGGTAGGAGCTCGTCGAATAGTCGCATCACGCTCTACCTCCACTTCTCTAAGCAGGCTCGGCTCTACCACCTCTGCGGTCTCATGTAGGCACTTCCTCAAATGTGACACATGGAATACGTCATGTACCCCACTAAGTCTCTCGGGTAAATCCACTCGATATGCCATCCGTCCAATCCTTTCCTTAATAGGAAATGGTCCTACAAATCTTGCTGCTAGCTTCCCAACGGACCCAAAGCGAACAACATTCCGTAATGGAGATACTTTGACAAAGACCATGTCCCCAACATCAAACTCAAGATCTGTCCTCCTCTGGTCCGCGTAAGATTTCTGCCTATCTTGCGCTGCTTTCATCCTTCTTCGAATCAAATCAATCTTCTCTGAAGTCTCTCTAACCATATCGGGCCCAAGCAAGATCTTATCCGTAGATTCCCATCAACATGTAGGTGATCGACAAGGCCTTCCATAAAGAGCTTCGAAAGGAGCCATACCAATACTAGACTGAAAACTGTTATTATACGCGAACTCCACCAATGGAAGATGCTCTTCCCATGTACCTCCAAAATCTAAGATACATAGCCTCAAAAGGTTCTCTAGAACACGATTCACCCTCTCGGTCTGGTCGTCCGTCTGAGGATGATGTGCGGTGCTCAAACACAACTGAGTCCCTACTGCCTCTTGCAAACTCTTCCAAAACTCGCTGGTGAAGATAGGATTTCGATCACTCACTATGCTAGAAGGTACCCCATGCAATCGAACTATCTCTCGAAGGTAAACTGAAGCTAGCCATGGAGCAGTCCTCTTGCTCTTCACGGGTATAAAATGGGCGCTCTTAGTAAGTCCGTCTACCACAACCCAAATTCCCGTATTACCCTTCCTCGATCTCGGTAACCCATCAATAAAATCCATCGAGACGCTATCCCACTTCCATTGCGGAACTTCCAATGGGTGAAGCAACCCACCGGGTTTCTTTTGCTCCGCTTTCACTTGTTGGAACACCAAGCATCTAGCGACATACTCGGCCACATCTTTCTTCATACCGGCCCAAAAGAAAACTCGCTTCATGTCTTGGTACATCTTGTCCCCACCGGGATGAATGGTCATCTTTGAACGATGCGCATCATCAAGAATAGCCTTCCTCAAACCCTCATCTTGCGGTACACAAAGTCTACCGTCTCTACGCAAGCACCCCCTATCGTCTAGGGTGTACCTACTCAAATGGCTGGACGACTCCCCCCTTATGAGCTTCTCTACCAACTCAACCAACTGTGGGTCGTCCCGCTGTGCCTCGCCAATCCGTCCCAAAAGAGTAGGTCTGACATCTAAGGATGCAAGCAAACCGGGTACAAAGTCAACGGAAGGTCTGAAATCAAACATCGAGATAAATTCCAAGCTTCGTCGTTCCACGAACAATGGACTCAAGGACAACCTTTTTCTGCTCAAGGCGTCCGCCACCACGTTACCCTTGCCAGGGGTATACGCTATCTCGAAGTCATAGGATGCCAAGAACTCCATCCACCTTTGTTGTCTCAAGTTCAAATCCTTCTGAGAAAATAAGTACTTCAATGATTTGTGGTCAGTGAACAATTCGAATCTCTCTCCAAGAAGATAATGGCGCCAAATCTTAAGCGCAAAAACAATAGCGGCCAACTCTAAATCATGGGTAGGGTAATTTTTCTCATGCTTTCTCAACTGCCTTCCACCGTAGGCTATTACCCTTCCCTCTTGCATTAAGACTGCGCCCAGCCCTGTCCCACAAGCATCGGTATAAACAACAAATGGCTTACTCCCATCTGGCAACACTAAGACTGGAGCTGTGGTTAAAGCTCTCTTTAACCGTTGGAACACATCATCACAATCTACGTCCCATGCGAAGACTAGATTCTTCTTTGTCAAGCGAGTTAATGGGGCTGATATCTTTGCGAAGTCCTTGATAAACTTCCTATAGTAGCCAGCCAACCCCAAGAAACTCCTCACTTCGGTAGCATTCTTTGGAACCTTCCAATCTTGGATGGATACTACCTTCGCGGGATCCACAACTATCCCGTCCTTGGAGACCACGTGCCCCAAGAATCGCACTTCCTTCCTCCAGAAGTGACATTTAGAGAATTTAGCCTTAAGGCTATGCGCTCGAAGAGTCTCCAACACTTCCCTAAGATGTAGGGCATGCTCTTCTTCACTATTAGAAAAGACTAAGATGTCATCCACAAAGACCACCACGAACTTATTAAGGTACTCCCTGAACACCCTACTCATCAAATCAACAAAGTATGCGGGGGCGTTCGTCAAACCAAATGGCATCACAAGCCACTCATAGAAACCATCCGGAGTCCTAAAGGCAGTTTTGTCTATGCTATCCTCAGCCACTCTCAACTGATGAAACCCCATGGCCAAGTCCAACTGTGAAAACACTGAGGCGCCAACTAACTGATCAAAAAGATCATCAATCCTCGGCAATGGGTGTCTATTCTTCTTTGTGAGCTTGTTGAGTTCTCTATAGTCTACACAAAGTCTGAGGGACCCATCCGCCTTCGTGGCAAAAACTACTGGAGCACCCCACTCCGATATACTTCGTCTTATGAACCCCTTCTCAAGCAACTCCCCTACTTGCTTATGGAGTTCCCTCCTCTCACGAGGAGCCATGTGGCGCACTGGCAAAGATACTGGTTTAGCATTGTCTACCAGATATATTCGGAAGTCTATCTCCCGCTTCGGAGGTAAGCCCTTCACCTCCTCAAACACATCCGAGTATTCCCGGACCACTCTAACAGATCGCAAACTCTCGACCGAAGCGTCAAGCGATTCAAGATAACTTAGCATAACAGAATCCATGGGATTACAAGAGATCTCGAGAGTGTTACCCAAGCGGGTCATGAGCCTAACAACTCTCCTTTCACAATCAAGAACGACACCGTTACTGGATAACCAGTCCATGCCCAAAATCAACCCATAGCCCGTGAAGCCCAAAACAAAAGCATCACATCTAAACTCAACGCTAAGTATAGAAATCTTCAAACCCAAACATATCATGGACAAATAAGTGGAGCCCCCAATTGGGTTTGAAACAACCAAGGGATCATCTACTAGACTGGTGTCTAAGTGTAATGACTCAACTAATGATGATGAGATAAATGAATGCGATGCGCCAGAGTCAAACAAAGTACGGACAGGATGATCAAACAGAAAAACCAGACTTTCAACGGAAATAGTTCTACCTCTTTCCTGAATCGGTGGAACCGCGATAGCCTGAACTTGCCCCCTTGCCTGACCTGGTGCCATAAGAGCTTGCACCTGTCCCCTGAGGTAGATCCCGTCCTTTGCCCCTTCTTAGGGCAGTCCTTCACTAGATGCCCTGCTTCGCCACAGTGGAAGCAACCCGTCTTCTTCTTCTTCCGACAATCTTTGCTTAGGTGGCCTGGTGCCCCGCAATTGAAGCACTTCTTCTTTCCCTTGCCACCGTTGCCTTTCCCACCCTTGTTTTGCTGTTGCTGTTGAGGTCTTCTCTGATCTCCTTTCTTCTCGGGTGCCTTATTAGCACTGGGACCCTTCTCTTCCTCATGCATGAGTGTCATGTCTACTAGCTTCTCAAAGGTGGACCCCATAGGGATGTGAGTCATAGCCAATCCATGCATCGGTTCATTCAAGCCTTTAACGAACCTCAAAGCCTTCTTCTCCGGTGTATTCACCATGTCTATGCCAAATCTTGCCAATTGATTAAACTTGTTGACATATTCCTTCACTGATAGGTTTCCTTGCTTTAGAGTCAAGAACCTTTCCATATACAAGTTTTCCTCCGCCCTTGAGAGAAACTTTGCCACAAACCTTTGCCTGAAATCTGCCCAAGAGTCAATAGGGCGCTCTCCAATAGTGACCTCCCACCAGAATGAGGCCTCTCCCTTCATTAACCAAGCAGCTAACTTGACTTTCTTTCCTTCTTCCATCTCAAAGATATCTATCAACTCTTCCACCTCCTTAAGCCAATCTCTAGCTTCCACAAAAGTTTCTGATCCTTGAAAAGGTTTCCCTCCCATAGCCTTAAATTCCTTGCAAGTCTTAGCAAAAGTATCCGTGCGAGGAGGAGGAGGAGGAGGAAGATTGGGTGCTACTGTTGGTGGAGGAACATTTGCTGGACCTGCAGTGGCGGCCCTAGCCTCCATCAACCTCCTATACCACACTGGTATCGCAACACCCTCCGGAAAGTTAAGATCTTCAGCCATGCTGAAACAAAAAAGGAAAGATTCAAAACGGAGAATTCGAACGATAAAGATATGGATATTGGGGATTATGCTTTTCTTTCAAAAACTTTTCTCTTAAAAGACATGTTTTTGAAAATACTTCTTCCAAAAATGTTTTTAGAAAAATAGTTTTCTAAAAATTTTATCTGTTCCGGTAACCTTCGCTCTGATACCACGTGTAACCCCCCACACCCGCTAAGGTCACTCACTAAGGGAATGCCTTAACTTCGGTGGAGCATTTAAGTGAATATAGAACAGAAAAATTACAACAAGACAGATATAAATAATACTTGAAATCTAAAACATCATTTCATTGCAGCAGAAGATAAACATGTTTGGTTACATATCAAAACCAACTAAACAAGAGTCAAGTACTAAATATCCATCCTGATAAAACATAAGTACATAATCCCACTACATAACTAATAGCCATAATAGAAGAGATAAGCTGGGCTTTACATCACGGTCCAAGCTCCAAAAGATAGATAAAGAAATCTGATCGAAGTCCACTAGTGCTAGGCCCAACCTGAGGACCTGAGGGGGAAAATATAAAAACAACGGGGTCAGACATAAGTCTGAGTGAGCCCTATAACTTTAACAATACAATCATTAAAGTAATTAGGGTATGATATAAACTTGGTATGGTAATGACTGGGGATAAATGACTACACTAAGTAGCCAACTAGACATAGGACGAACTAAGATAACGGTAAAGACGCATCTACCCACCCAAGGGTAATTACTAACTGCACCACACCAGTCATTCCTACTTAAAGGTTGATCCCACCCAAGGACTTAGAAAATTTACCCAGTAGTTTCGTGTACCCCTAGCTGACTACATAGGTACCGTCTGCCCCTATCTCCACTAGGTGTACCCACTACTCCCCAAGCGATCGGCTCGCTACCGTAGATACCCGTGCTGGCCCCACAGTGGGGTGTATCACTCCCCAAAGTGGCAACCCGATACAATCAACGGTGCACGGCTTATACCTACACGATGCAACAACGTCTTACCTACTAGCCCGGGTCCACACACGCATATGAAACCCGTTGGACTTGCGTTGCCACCGCTAACCCGTTTTGGCCTCTTATAGTCAAGCCCAGTACGCGTGTCCCGTCCTCGACACGGGTCGAGCCCAATAAGATACATATGGGTTACTGGTTGAAATGGGCCCCCACAAGCTACCCACCTAAGCTTGTCCCTTTTTCTAGTGTATCCCACTTAACCCTTTAATCATGTTTAATTACATGTTTCCACTTGGTTAAATATTCTAATCGTATTTTCTATTGCCACCCAAGGCAACCCACTAGATTTCCACATGCCACCCAAGGCACTTACTTGATTTCCACATGCCACCCAAGGAACTTACTTGATTTCCACATGCCACCCAAGGCACCCACTTAACCCCTCATGCCCCACTACATGCTTATCTGGTTAAGTGTTTCTTAATTGATTAAGACCGTAACCTTTGCAAAGACCTCTCACATTAGACTATCTTTTATGGCAGCTGGATTTGCCGGTCGGGTCCGGGCAGCCTTACGCCAAAACCGAGTCTAACCTTGTGTCTTTACACTTGTCACGTATTTAGTTTATGCCTAAGACCTCTCACATTGGGCCAATCATTTGTAGCCGCTGGATTTGCCGGTCGGTTCCGGGCAGTCTTATGCTACAAAAGGGTCCAACCTCGTGTCTTAGTCGATTAATTACACCTAATTAATCACCCCCATAATTTGTATTAATTATCCCTAATTAATTACAAATTTAACGATGTACATAATTGACTCAATTATGTCCATCCACTTTATGGTATGCATAATCATACCAACTTCACACCATTTCATTACCATGAATATTAACCCCATCGTTCCCCATGTAATTCGCTAACATGACATACTTAAAAGGGAAGATTCATCACAAATACAATGGGTTCAACTTGCATAACATTAGCATCAACATGGGTTTTAAAGGTGTCAACATGCATATAGCATCAAACCCAACTAGCATAAATAATCAACCCAAACTTGCATGAATCACATATGTCATAAAGAGGTTAACTTGCATAAGTTACCTATGTCATACAAAGGGGTAAACTTGCATATGTATGTATGACATACAAAGGGGTTAACTTGCATATGTATGCATATCATTCAAAGGTGTAAACTTGCACATGTTACTTGCATATAATCAAACACCAAACTTGCATAACATGTCATATATGAACTTGCATATAATCAAACACCAAACTTGCATAACATGGTGTCATAATGGATCAATGTTTATCATAGCAATTTGCATAACTAGCATCATGAACACATAGCCTAACACTTGCATAACTTGCATAACATCATGATCATATAGTATATAACTTGCATCACTTGCATAACATCATGAACATGTAGCATATGACTTGCATAACTTGCATAACATCATGAACACATAGCATATGACTTGCATAACTTGCATAACATCATAAACACATAGCATATGACTTGCATAACTTGCATATCATCTCAAACACATAGCATATGATAACATAACTTGCATTGATCCACATACATAACCATAACCTCATTATATCCTATCATAATTAGTTTAGCAATTGCTTGCTAAAGGCATAGAAACTCACAACTTGTTGATTAGCACCCCTATGAAGAAGCTTAAGTTGCTAGAGTTGATTAGAAATTGATTTGAGAAGCTATCTTCCTCTTTAATTTGTTGGTGGCTCCTTCTAGTTGCATTTTGACGGCATAACGACGTTGTCTCCAATTTTAGTATGAATTAGGGTAGTCTTAGGGTGTATTTATGGATTAGTTAAGTGTTTTAGGCCATTAGATTAACCCTAAATCAGATTAGAGCCGTCAGATCTCGTCACTAGCCACCAAGCACAGCCCAAAAGCCAAAATGGTGCACCCAGGTCACACAAACCGACAGGGGGAGTCGACCCCTGGGTCGACCCCTAGGGGTGGGGTCGACACCCATGTCGACCCTAGGGTCGACACCCTCAGTCTAGCGGGAATTTTCCCGCCTCTTCTGAAATGTGAAGTTTGAATATTTAAATCTGTTTTGAATTTTCTGAAACTTCTTTGGGCCTTAACTGGGTCATACGGACTCCGATTTTCGAAAACTCGGACTCTATTTCGCGTATTTTTCCGAGACGAACGTAATGGCATAGCTCGTTTCCCCTGATTCAGATTTTAAAATTTAATTCTGCCCTGATTTATATTATAACAAGTTATTCAACATGCGGGGTGTTACAGTAACTATTTATTTTTTAAATGAAGTTACCATGTAAGTTGGGCTTAAACAACTTATAAGCACATAGAGCTTTGCAACTTTATTTGGAGATTTCATTGAATTTAAATATGATAAAATAGTGATTTGCTTAAAAAAAATCACTAAGAATTTTGTGAGCATTAAATCATAATATTGATTTATGAATTATTTATAGAAGCAAATTATAAGCAGTTGATGATTTTTTTTCAAATATTTGAATGGCAAATCATGATGAAAAAGTTTTGGAATTGACTTATCAGACTATCATTATTATTTAGTGAAGTTGGATCTACTCTTAGGTCATGGAAAGAACATAATCTGTTGACTTTTAAATGTAAATATTATATTCCTTCTGGAATATTGAATTTATAATAAGTTCTATTTTGGAAAATGATCATTGCTAGTTTTATTCTAAGTTAATATGATACTTAAATATAATTTTCTATAGTCTAAAAAAATGTGGAACATATCATGATTTAATATTTGTAAAATGTTGAGAATGAAGAAATTATGAATAGTTCACTCTTATATTGGTTATGAAAAGTTTTTTGGAAGGAATGAAAGAATACTCATCTCAATCACATGAGCATATTTTGAAGTTTGATTAAATTATACTGTTAAACTTATCATGTTTGTACTTAACAACGCAATTCGAAATGAAATACACTTCAAAAGATTTGAAGCAATGTCACTTTGAAATGAGTTTGTCTTCGAAATTTAATAAAGTGATAGATATTGGAAGTAAAGAGATATTCCTATGAAAGATACATATAAAGCAAAGGGAATAAGTAATTGTTTGAGAATCAATAGAATATTTTAAAATGAGATATTAATATTTTATTAATATTTATAGGCAAACATTCTCATATGATCTTGAATACGAAAAATCCTAATTTTGACTGATGTGCGAGCCTTAGGAAAATGCATAATTCGAATATTTATTTAGCGTACAAATATTTTTGTGGATATATTGTTCATAAATATGCGAAAATTATTTAATTCAAAATGCACATATGCTCTGTAATTTAACTATAAGTATTAAGATCTGAAAATATAAATATGTAAATAGAAATGAAGAGTTATGTGTTCTACATCCATATGATTTTTCCCTCTACATCAATATTATTATATGGTCCTATGTTTGGCATGTCATAATGTAAAAATGCATACTTAATGAGTTTATGTATGCATTATGAAAGAAGGACATGAGTTGAATTGAATGTTGCAATTATACATGTTGGTATTGTTTGATTACTGATTTTATAGATATTGCGTTCATATTTGATTACATGTATGAAAATTCATAACATGTATAACGATATTAAATGTACCAAAAAGTATATAATTGAACATATTGTTCTGCGAATCAGATTGTATGCGAGGAAACTAATTTGTTAGGTTGTTTCGTACGAGCATGGGTTTTCATATAAAAAATAGAAATAGTTATTCTTGGATTACGAAACTGTGTTTTATCTCCTTGTGGCTCTTGCGTATATAAGAATAAATAACATAATTAACCAAAGGATGAATATAGTTAAATTAAAGAAAGCAACATGTTTCTCTCGAGTCATTAAACATGCCACTACTTATGATCTAAGACATTACATTTTTACCTTTATTGATAAACCTTGGAATTGTCCATAAGAATGTATAATGGAAAGAGAGTACACATCCATTTTAAATCTGAAACAATCAAGTAGGGCTGCACACAACCCATATCCAACCCGACCCAATCCACCAATCTGACCCAACCTACATAAACCCGACCCAACCCAAAGTAGTTCGGATTGGATATGGGTTTCAATTTTTAACCCATGCTATATATGGGTCGGGTGTAATTTTTCAATCAACCCAACCCTATATTAACCCAACCCAATCTCACTTTGAAAAAATAAAAAACCCTTCACACTTCTACTTTGATATCTGCATCGAATTAATGAAATTTAATTCATTCCAAGTAGCCGCTTTTCCATGTAGCTTGGACTTGGTCTTCATACATTATTAACTTGCTTGTATTTAGCTGGATATGCTTAGGATATTTAGTTATATTGTGTGCTGAGTCACTTGCGTAGTGTACTGGTGTGAGAAATTGGTTGGTTTTTCCATGATGTATGTTTTTGCATGTCTTAAAACATAAATTATTACGTCAAAATTTATGTTATGGATTAATCATGCATACAATCCAACTCAACCCTATTTAACCCGACCCAACTCATACTTCAACCCAACCCAATCCTATATGAGGTTAGGTGCGGGTTCAATTTTCATCAACCTAAACCATTACGGGTCGGATGAAGTATTTGGCTTGACCCGACCCAACCCAAACTTTGTGCAGCCCTACAATCAAGCAATTAGCGGAAGGAGTGAACTTTGATGGATTATTATTCGTAGTCAGTTTCTTGGTGATACTTTTAACATGCACTTGATGGATTTTGTTGTTTTATGAGTTTGAGTTTTGTTACTTTTATAGTGTATAACCAATTTTGGTAGTTTTTTTGAGACGCACTTAATAAATCCATCTATTTGATATGAGTTTGAATTTATTTACTTTTGTATAATCTATACTCAATTTTCGGTGGTGTTTTTGAGATGCATTTGATGAATTTTTATATTTGATACGATTTTGAGATTATTTATTTTTGTATAATACATAAACAATTTTAGTGGTGCTTTTGAGACGCACGTGATGAATTCTATTATTTATAATACGTTTGAATTTTTTTTCTTTTACTTTTATGTAATTCATAACCAATTTTTTGTTGTGCTTTTGAGACGCACTTGATGGATTTCATTATGAGTTTGGGCTTCTTTACTTTATATAATTCATAACTAGTTTTTGGTGGTGCTTTTGAGGTACACTTGATGGATCCTATGGTTTATTATGAGTTTAAGTTTTTTAATTTTATATAATCCATAACTAATATTTTGTGGTGCTTTTAAGATGTACTTGATGGATTTCACTATTTATTATAATTTTGGGATTCTTTGCTTTTGTGTGCTCTATAGCTAGTTTTTTGTGGTGCTTTTGTGTTGCGCTTGATTCATATACTAATTTATTTTAATTTATGCATATGTGCTCTTTTCAGATCCATTGCTAGTATTGGTGATGTTTTTGCGATGTACTTGATGGATTTCACTGATTTATTTGAGGTAGTATCTTTTACTCTTAATGAGTCCGTAATCATTGGTGATAGTGCTAAAGTGGAGCATTTGATAGACTCGCCTAATTGAGCATGAAGGTGGGTCGGGCCGCATTCTATGAGTGACTTACGCTCTCCGAATCATTCACAAGTACTCAAGATAAGTGCATGGTCATTAAAAGCGTAAATTTATCGTGGAGCTTATAGAAATTGAAAACGTAGTACGTGTTGTGAGATTTCAATCCTAAATTTTGTAGTTCAAAAGAAATTTGTTACTTTGATTAACTTTTGAACTCGCTTCTTATGTATAGGTTCAATCGAAAGACATTGTATGTATGTGAAATTTTCTTCTTGTCCAAATTATTTTCATTCATCTTATTTAATTTTTTATTTTAATTAATGGATGATTATTGGATAATTACAACGAAAGGTAAAGCCTTTTGATCCACATATCTTTTGTGTTCTTCAATTATAAGAATACGTTTTTATGGAACGTTTGTGATGTGTTTAAAAAGTGAAGGGGACTAGAACTAAAACAGATGAGATTAAATAATATAAAAGATATTTATTAGTTAATCCACCATGAGTTTACTTGAAATATAATGTGTATTATAGCTTATTACAACAACTAAGCCATAAATCCCAAACAAGTCGGAGTTGACTAGAGATGAAACCCAAAAAAAAAATGAAAGTTAAAAACTTAAATAAAAGTAAAATAAAGTTTAAAAATAATTGAATAGATAATAAAAGTAGTTGTAATGTGAGCCGACACTCCTAGCTCAGTTGGTCAGTGGTGGGCGAATTGGGATGAGACATAGGTCTCAGGTTCGAGGGCCACCTCTGCCAATTTCTAGGGGTGACTACCTAGGTAGTGTGAAGGCATTGAAAAATCGGGGTATATCACTACCCGTGGGGTTTACTAAGACCGACAAGCAATGGCCTGAGTGAAGTCTTAGGTTCCACACGTAAATCAAAAAAAGTAGTTGTAATGTGGTAGAAAAAAGGAAAACCTAAGGTTCTAGTACATGGATTACTAACTTTCATGCACTCCTATTCGATATCAGCTCTTCAGATATACTCTAATTTCTTAAATCTCTTTTTACTATCTCCTCCCAAGTCATTTTAGGTCAACCCCTACCTCTGTTTTGACCTTTGGCGCGACTTATAGTTTCAACACGCACAGGTGCATCATGCGGTCTATGTTGGAGATGTCCAAACCACCTCAAGCAGTATTTGACAAACTTATCTTCAATAGGTGCAACTCCAAGTTTGTTCCGAATATCATCATTTCTAATCCGATCTCGACTGGTATGCCCACTGCTTCAATGCAACATACGCACCTCTGCTACACTTATCTTCTGGTCTTTTAGTAGGCCAACATTCTGCACCATATAACATCGCAGGTCTGATTGTTGTTCTATAGAACTTTCCTTTAAGCTTCTGAGGAATCTTCCTATCACAGAGAATGTCACATGCTAGTCTCCATTTCACTCGTCCTGCTTGAATTCTAAAACTAAAATCCATATCAATCTCCTCATCAAACTGCAACATAGATCGTTAATATCGAAAATATTCCTTATTGGGTACTACTCGACCGGCCAGGGTGACCTCTCTGTCATCTGACCTGACACTGCTGAACTCATACTTCATATATTCTGTTCCTGTTCTGTTAAACCTGAAACTCTTCGATTTTAAGGTGTCCCTTCACAATTCCAGTTGTCTATTAATCCATATTCTACTTTCATCAATCAACACAACATCATCAACAAAGAACATACACCAAGGAATCTTCCCTTGTATACCTTTTTCGATTTCATCCATCACTAATGCAAAAATATAGGGGATCAAAGCCGAGCCTTGATGTAATCCTATGTTAATGGGAAAGTCACTGGTCTCACCATCGCACGCTCTGACACTAGCAACCCCCTGTACATATCCTTGATAAGGGTAACGTACATTGATGTCACCCTCTTCCTTTCTAGCGCTCACCACATTACCTTTATCGGTACTTTGTCATAAGCTTTCTCCAAATCAATAAAAATCATGTGAATATTTTTCTTCTGCTCTCTGTACCTTTCCCCATAAGTTGCATAATCAAGAAACTCGCCTCAGTGGTTAACCTTTTAGACATGAAACCAAATTGATTCCTAGAGACACTTGTCAACCTCCTCAAACGCTGGTCGCAAGCTCTCTCCCAAAGCTTTATTGTATGATGACTCATAAGCTAAATTGCTCTGTAGTTTGTGCAACTTTGAATATCTCCTTTATTCTTAAAGTTTGGAACTAAAATGCTTCTCCTTCAGTCATCTGGCATTTTGTTTAATTTGAAAATATTATTGTTGGGAAACAATGGCTGAGTCGCAGACCAGGTCGCTTTCTTGAAGACGATTCGGCGATCTGGTCGATGGTGCAAAACCAGTTTGTACTTTCGCCGCCGCCTCTAGGATAAAACAGCCTCTCTGAAATTAATAACTGATCTGCTTTGCACAAACAGATCAGTGCAGATTTGCACTTTCGGATTTAACTGCTCGAAAATTTCTGTAAGAATATTTTAATGGCGGTGGAAGAGAAAAACAGTCTTTTTTCTGTACTGATCTCGTCTAATCTGAAGATAATAATATATAGACGAGGATTAGGTTATTCGAAAATACTGGTCAGTGGAGGAAAATAGGATCTGCGAAATACTTGGTCAAAAGTTTACCGTTTCAAACAAAATTCGGTTCAGAAATATTTTCCGTAATTAAAAAACGGTTCGAAAAAATCAAGTTTTTCTGGTCTAAAAATATAAGTGTCTACACCACATATCCAAGGCCCAAAGCCCAAGCCCAAGCCCAAGACCGAGCCGAGCCGGGCCGTGCCGGGTCGGGTCGGTCGGTTGTGCACGCGTGTGTGGTGGTCATGATGCATGGGCTCCCTCCTCACAACAAAGCATGTATTGGGAGCCCCAAGGCCCCATCAAAGCTTCTTAGAAACAAGTATAAATACTTGCTTCTTTAATATAATCCCATGATGTGGGACTATTCACATTCAGGAGCCATCATACACTTATTTCTATATTTTAAACAATTCACATAAATTTCCAACAATCCCCCACTTGAATTTTTTAAAATATTATCGAGCAGTTTCTAAAAACATAAGACTGTGCATAAACAAAGGTGTCATCCGACTTGAACCTTTGCGTAGTGAATAAGATTCAGTTTTACTAGAGTGACACGTAGTCTTGAACTCTATTCCTGACATCAAACCATACACAATCTTTTCCATAGTGCAATCAAATAAGCCTGTGCGTTTATGGTCATGCACGTCTATCCCAGTTTAGTGAACGCTCTAGAAGTTCTGCCCAAAACTCCATAGGAAACGACCACATTTCCACATTCACACAGGTGAGTCTATCAAGAATACTCCTGAAGGTAGGTACTCCACTCCAAATAGAGTATAGATATCATTAAGAGTTTCTATTAACTCATCCTATAATCACTTCAGGAATACATGCTTCTTAGTTTATTAAATAGCATGTTCTACTTCTATCACTGCACAACTTGTTTTTACCCATTGAACCTATTTCTTGGGATCTCCAGTCATTTAGGTCGGGTTACCATTGTGCGTGATTCTACAATCTCAGGGCAATAGTCCCATTCTTTTAGAATTATTAAGGACTTTCTTTCTGGTTAGTCCTTTCGTCAAAGGATCTGCCAAATTATCATCACTTCATATGTGATGTCCTCTAACAATACTGTGCATACGACTGACATTTCTTACCGTTGTATTATCGGTTCTGTTTTTCTTTCAATGGTCGTCAAATCTTTCATCACTATATATGTGATGTTCTTTTACAGTATTGTGCTTACGACATCGTTTTCTACCGTTGTTATAACAGTTCTATACTTTTTGTAATAGCCGCGGAACTATCACAATCGATTACACCACTGGTGTCTATTTTTCCTTTATAGGGATTTCAAATTGCAGATTTCTTTAGTTCTCTGCTTCTTAACTAGCTGTAGCTAGTGCTATTATCTCAGTCACTATAGTATACTGAGTCAAGATATTCTGTTTCTTAGATTTCCAAGAAACAGTTCTTTCAGCAATGCTAAATATATAGCCACTGGTCGCAATAGAATCATCAGATAAAATATTCCAGTCAGCATCGGAATATCTTTCAAGTACAGCTTGAAACTTTTCATAATGTAATCCAAGGTTCATGGTTCGTTTAAGGTATCTCATGACCCTTTCAATATCATGTCAATGCTTTATACTAGGTCTACTGGTAAACCTGCATAATAATCCCACGACATAGGCAATGTCGGGTCTACTACATTGGGTGGCATACCGTAGGCTGCCAATGATGCTCGCAAAATCAGACTGACTTACACCTTCATCAGTGTTCTTAAATAACTTTACACTGAGACTATATGGTGTACATGCAGGTTTACAGTCAAAATAATTGTATTTCTTTAGAGTATTCTCAATTTAATGAGATTGATCCAAAGAAAATCCCCTTTGGACCCAGTAATCTTAATACCAAGGATTACACTCGCCTTACCTAGATCTTTCATATCAAAATTGGCACTTAATAAAGATTTGACTAAATTTATGGCATGAATGTTTGACCCAAAGATGAGTAGGTAATCTACATAAGGCATATAATAGTGCAAATGTCATTCTCAGATTTGTAATAAATGCATTTGTCACTTTCATTAACTTTAAAACCATGTGAAATGATTAAAGTTCTCAAATTTTTCATGCCATTATTAAAGTTCTTGTTTTAAACCATATAATGATTTATCTAATTTGCATACTTTATGTTCTTGACCATGTATTACAAATCCTTCAGGCTGGTCCATATAAATTTCTTCGTCTAATTCACCGTTTAAAAAGACGGTTTTAACATCCATTTGGTGTATTCATAAATTATGAATGGAGGCAAGTGAGATTAATACCCGAATGGATGTTATTCTAGTTACATGTGAGAAATTGTCGAAGAAGTTTATATTTTCTTTTTGTTTAAAAACCTTTAGCTACTGATCATGCCTTATATTTATTAACAGTGCCATCAAGTTTTATTTTTCCTTTAAGTACTCATTTACAGCCTATAGATTTACAATTAGAAGGTAAATCTGTCAAATGCCAAGTCCTATTGGATTCCAGAGAATCCATCCCATCATTTATAGCCTCTCGCCAAAAATCGGCGTCTAAATAAGATAAGGCCTCTTGAAGGTTTAAGTAATCCTCCTCTATAGTAAAAGCACAAAAATCTGAACCAAATCTTTTACGATTCTCACTCTTTTACTTCTTCTAGGTTCAACTTCAGAACTTTTATTAAGTTCTGTTCTGATAGGCATACTTGTTGTGTCCCCACTATTCCTTAAATTAAAAGGAAATTTCGTTTCATAAAAAATTGGCATCATTTGATTCAGATTATATTATGTGTATTTAGATCATAAATCCTGTATGCTTTGCTATTAACAGCATAGCTAATAAATACACATTCGTATGATTTACTTGCCAATTTTATTCTCTTAGGGTCTGGAATGCGAACATATGCTAAGCAACCCCAAGTTCTAAAGTATGACATATTGGATTTATATTTCTTTTAAAATTTCATAATGCGAAATTTTATTCTTAGATATGGGAATTCTATTCAGAACATAACGTACAGTCTATATAATATCCCCCCACTAATGTTATGCTGCACCAAAATTTAATAAAATGACAATTATTAATTCGGTAAAGGTCCTATTTTTTTTTCCAGCTTTACCGTTCATTTCAGGTGAATATGGTGCAGTTCTCTTATGTACAATATATCACATAAAAAATCCAGAATAGAATTTGATTCGTATTCTGTTCCTCTATCACTATGTAGTCTCTTAATTTTCTTATTTGCTTGATTTCAATTTTGAATGTTTTCAAACATATCAAATGCATCACATCTTTAAGAATCAATGTCTTTCCAATCATATGTTTTATTTTCATATTACCAGTCTCTTCAGCTTAAGTGGTGCGAGGATCTCACAACACACTTTCTGATCGTCAGCAACCGTGTATATTGTGAATATATCATGATCATAGCAAACATGGAGAGAAACACCAATGTCTACCCACCAACCCTCTGATTCACCAACAAGGCGAATCTCAGTAATCATAGTCGTAAGAGGCTCCTCAGTCAGGTTAGCCTGCGGTGCAGGGCCTGGCCTGTTCTAAAACATTCGTGTCATATGATCTGGTTTTCTACAGTTGTATTCTAGAATAACTGTCCAGAATCATTCATTTGGGTTGATTGCTGCTGTCATTTATGGTTTCCTTGCGGATTCCATTCTGTTATTTACTGGTCGGTTGTTGATGCTTACTATTTTTTAAAGATGTTCATATGTTAATAATTTATATTTTCTCATAGGAAAATATTCATAAACTCAGAGACTAACATAAATTATTCACATGTATGCAACAAAGGTGTTCTATATTCTACCTTTTCACTTGTATGCATATAAACTATGTCAATTTATTTGATGCAAAAAAGCTATTCATCCAGTTAATGTCAATTCTTAGGGACATTATCAAATAACATACACATTCTATTAATGTCAAATTTTTAGTGACATTTCCCAATATTATATGTGTTCTATTAATGTCAATTTTAATGACATTTCTATATAATCATATGCATTTCACTAATGCCCAAATTTTAATGACATTTTCCAAATAAGATGCATATATGTGCCATGGATTTTCATAATAATTCATTTTAAATACACATATTCAACAAAATTATCATGGTGAAAAAGAATCATTTGAATTTGCACACAGAATGTAATTCGTCCTTTGAGTGATCATTATTGCATTGTCATCATAATTGCAATATCGACAACTAGTCATTTCTATTTCTTCTACCCTACATCAATAATCTCCAAACTGCTTAATTAGATTGGTCTGCAAACATATTTAAATGTAAAAACAAGCCTGCATAATTTATCCACATTCTTCATGACATGTAGGACTCTATACTGCATTAAACAGTAAGTCTTCATGACATCCTATTAAATAAATATAGTGAACCTAGTGCTTTGATGTCATGAAGTTCTGAGCACAGCAGGTTATGAGTTTTACTAAAAGCATGGAGTTATTAGATGTCAAAGTTACCAAGATAAGCTAGGTTAAGAATATGCAATGACTTCGATGGGTAGAATAAAAATTAGGAGTAAATAAATAAATGACCTCAGTCTTTGCTTAGAACCGCCACACCACAATGTTGAGAGCAACCAGCGGAACTAGTATCGGCAGTCTGAGAAAAGATCATGTTCTTCCGAAGTAGCTAAAACCAAAGCGAGCTTCGTCTCAACATAAGCCAGACCGGAACTACCTCTGAATCCGGCGAACTCTTTCTCATCTGAACAAGCATGTCTATTTCTTCAAAGGACCGAAGTGCGCTGGATTTGTTGGTCGGCAAATCTGAATGAGGGCAACCGAAGCCATTGTTTCACGAGATCGTCTTCAAATTGTTGGGAAACAATGGCTGAGTCGCGGACCAGGTCGCTTTCTTGAAGACGATTCGGCGATCTGGTTGATGGTGCAAAACCAGTTTGTACTTTCGCCGCCGCCTCTAGGATAAAACAGCCTCTTTGAAATTAATAACTGATCTGCTTTGCACAAACAGATCAGTGCAGATTTGCACTTTCAGATTTAACTGCTCGAAAATTTCTATAAGAATATTTTAATGGCGGTGGAAGAGAAAAACAGTCTTTTTTTCTGTACTAATCTCGTCTAATCTGAAGATAATAATATATAGACGAGGATTAAGTTATTCGAAAATACTGGTCAGTGGAGGAAAATAGGATCTGCGAAATACTTGGTCAAAAGTTTACCGTTTCAAATTAAATTCGGTTCAAAAATATTTTCCGTAATTAAAAAACGGTTCGAAAAAATCAAGTTTTTTTGGTCTAAAAATATAAGTGTCTACACCACATATCCAAGGCCCAAAGCCCAAAGCCCAAGCCGAGCCGGGCCGAGTCGAGTCGGTCGGACGCTCGCGCGTGTGTGGTGGTCATGATGCATGGGCTCCCTCCTCACAACAAATCATGTATTGGGAGCCCCAAGGCCCCATCAAAGCTTCTTAGAAACAAGTATAAATACTTGCTTCTTTAATATAATCTCATGATGTGGGACTATTCACATTTAGGAGCCATCATACACTTATTTCTATATTTTAAACAATTCACATAAATTTCCAACAATTATTAAACAACTTAGTAAGTCAGGTTATCCCTGCATCTCCAAAGCATCTCCACACCTCAATGGAGATGTCATCAGGCCCTACCGACTTGCCTATTTTCATCCGTTTCAACGCCCCTTTCACCTCAGTCTCTTGAATTCTCCGAACAAAATATCTAGGGTGCTACTATTCACACATCGGTTTACCCTTCCGGCCACCTTTATAAATTTAGTACAAATAGTTATTTTTTATATTCTTCTGGCCAACATATATTATTCCTTCACTCAGTTATTCATCATCGTACTTCTCCTTAAAAAACACATACTTCTTTAAAATTTCAAACCCTAAACCCTTAATAAAGCAGATATTCTTTTGTTTCTAATAGAGATGGAAGATGAAGATAAAAAAGATGTTAGAATTCCTTGATTTTTATTGTTTTCTTTTATGATATAGAACATGTTATGGTTTTTTTAATGGCTAGGGTTTTTCATTTCGTTTTATGATATTTTTCCCGTTTCGTTGGAAATTTCAAGCTTTGAGGATATTAAATTTGATGACATTGTAATAGAGAATGACAATGTAAGTTTCAACTTGTAGCGTTTTTATCCGTATAACTTACATATCTTCTTTTACAAATTGATACATTAATTTTTATTTTTTTGTCATTTGATAGATGGAGTATTTGAATGATGATAAAATGAACGATAAACATGAAGGTTCTGATAATGTGGTGCAAGATATTCGATCAAATGGCTCAAAAGACATAAATGTTGATTTGATGAATCTTTTCAAAACCGACGAAATAAGTACTCATTTACCAAAATTAAAATTGCTAATGTGGTTATGAAAATGGATTATCAAATTAAATCATTTCATAACCGACGAAGTAAGAGAGGAAGCATTCGTGTAGAGGAAGGAGCTGGTGGCCTCTGCATTTTTTGGCTATTAATTTTGACGGTGGCCAGAAGGAGAAATTTAAAATGTTTGGGGTGCTTTTAGTCTTGGTGGTCAGAAGTGTAAATAGGGGTGTGAATAGTAGCACTCTATCTATCGGTGATGTCGGCAGTGTCTTCCAACTCGATCGAGAAACTATCACTTTTTTTGTTGAAAAGCTTATCAAAGTATTTTCTTCAAAATTTTAAAATGTGGATTTACAAAGTTGGCGGATATAAATGGAAGTTTGCAAACGGTAAACTTATGTTAATTTCAAAATCCAAAAAATGTGCGCTTTTATTACAAGTTTTTTTTTTCTCCTAAATATATCTCGTTCTGTCTTATTTTCTAATCATAGATATCATCAATGATAAAAATTACGCTAACTTGAAGTTTTCTGAACTGCAACCTGCTCTTTTCTTCTATTGCAAATTTTAAAATAGAGAACACTGTGTTTTTCATTTTTTTTTTTTTCAAATATATCAAGACTGTAATTTGTCACTATCAAAGGCTAGACACCTTTTATAGAGAAAATGGTTTCAAACAGTATTTTTTGACAGTGCAATGGTGCATTGTCGATTAAAGAGGACTCGTGGGGAACTGATGCGTGTATTCTCATGGCCTAAAATTGACTTTATGTAATGCTAGGTCAAAAACAATGGTCTAGTAAATTTCTATGGTAGAATGGTATTCAAAAATAAGCATCAGACATACAACAGCAAACAAAGCAAATTGCAACAAAAACATAACAAACTCAGCAAACACACATTAATTGAAATTATTTGTAATAAAGACGTAATCATCTCAGTTTCATTATGTTCCTTCTCAGTTCTGTGCAGGTGGCTCCTTCTGCATCTCAACCACCCTCTTCCACGATGGATGGTTGGATATCAAGTCCCACCACATACTCACCCTCTTTCTTTCGTGAAACATTTCAGCACATTCGGGGACTTTGCTTATAAGTCAATGCGCATCAGGCAAATGAGAAAGATCAGCAACAGAGAAGTTATCCCCTGCCAAGTAGCGAGACTCTTCTAGCCTTTGCTCGTATATGTTGAGCACATTCTCTAGTTGTTTCATGCTTTGCTCTACTGCATTCTTGTATGCTGCCATGCATGCTTGTGGTCCAAATACCAAGTTAAATACTAAGGAGGAGCTTGGTGGATCAAACACTTCTGCTTCTGTCAGTAGCCATTGCTCTATTGATGCTCTTTCCAGTGTGCCACTTCCTATCAGATATTTGGTCCCTTTATCTGCATGCTTCCCAGCTATGTGGTCATATTGCCCTAGAATCTGTGCAAATTGGCAAAGTGGGTGTGATTGCTTCACGTATGAATTTATTTATGTACATGCATTTTAGCTGAACATGAATATATTATGGACCTCTCAGGTTTACTCATTTAGTCTGTATTAATTAACATATTATCTTTTGCTTTGTAGGAAGCAAGTTCTCTGTTTGTGTGTGTGTACAAACTTACCAACGAGTGTGGTTGCTCCTTCTTCAAACGTCAGAGCCTGGCCTGAAGGCTGCAATGAATAAATGAAAATATAACGTTTTAATGCAATGCTAGCTGGTTGCACATATTTACCTGTAACTTGAGGTACTCGGGCTTTCTCTGGCGTCCCTTAAAGTTCTCCACCCGAATTAGCTGAAACTCGGCAACCACACTCGTTGGTAAGTTTGTACACACGCACAAACAGAGCACTTGCTTCCTACAAAGCAAAAGATAATAGTTAATTAATACAGACTAAATGAGTAAACCTGAGAGGTCCATAATATATTCATGTTCAGCTAAAATGCATGTACATAAATAGATTCATACGTGAAGCAATCATACCCACTTTGCCAATTTGCACAGATTCTAAGGCTATATTCCGCCACATAGCTGGGAAGCATGCAGAGAAAGTGACCAAATATCTGATAGGAAGTGGCACACTGGAAAGAGCATCAATAGAGCAATGGCTACTGACAGAAGCAGAAGTGTTTGATCCACCAAGCTCCTCCTTAGTATTTAACTTGGTATTTGGACCACAAGCATGCATGGCAGCATACAAGAATGCAGTAGAGCAAAGCATGAAACAACTAGAGAATGTGCTCAACATATACGAGCAAAGGCTAGAAGAGTCTCGCTACTTGGCAGGGGATAACTTCTCTGTTGCTGATCTTTCTCATTTGCCTGATGCGCATTGACTTATAAGCAAAGTCCCCGAATGTGCTGAAATGTTTCACGAAAGAAAGAGGGTGAGTATGTGGTGGGACTTGATATCCAACCATCCATCGTGGAAGAGGGTGGTTGAGATGCAGAAGGAGCCACCTGCACAGAACTGAGAAGGAACATAATGAAACTGAGATGATTATGTCTTTATTACAAATAATTTCAATTACTGTGTGTTTGCTGAGTTTGTTATGTTTTTGTTGCAATTCATTTACTTTTGTATAATCTATGATTAGTTTTTTAGATGAATTTTTATATTTGATATGATTTTGGGATTCTTTATTTTTGTATAATCCATAAACAATTTTGGTGGTGCTTTAAGACACACGTTATGAATTCTATTATTTATTATAAGTTCGAGTTTTTTTTTTAAAAAAAAATGTAATTCATAACCACTTTTTTGTTGTGTTTTTGAGACACACTTGATAGATTTTAATATGAGTTTGAGCTTCTTTATTTTTATATTATTCTTAACTAGTTTTTGGTGATGCTTCTGAGATGCACTTGAAGAATTCTATGATTTATAATTAAATTTAAGTTTTTTTGATTTTATATAATTCATAACTAATTTTTTGTGGTACTTTAAGACGTACTTGATGGATTTCACCATTTGTTATAATTTTGGGGTTCTCTGCATTTGTATACTCTAACCAGTTTTTGATGGTACTTTTGAGACGCACTTGATTGATATACTGATTTATTTTAATTTGAGCATATGTATGTTCTTTTCAAATCCATTACTAGTATTGGTGATGCTTTTGTGATGTACTTGATGGATTTAATTGATTTATTTGAGGTAATACCTTTTACTCTTAATGAGTCCATAATCATTAGCGATAGTGTTGAAGTGGAGGACTTGATCGACTCACCTAATTGAGTGTGAAGGCGAGTCGTGCCGCCTACTATGAGTGATTTACGCTCTTTGAAGCATTCATAAGTACCCAAGATAAGCGCATGGTCATTAAAAACGTAAATTTATCGTGGAGCTTATTGAAATTGAAAACGTAGTATGGGTTGTGAGATCTCAACCCAAATTTTTATAGTTTAAGAAGAAATTTATTGCTTTGATTAACCTTTTTACTCGCTTCCTATGTATATCAGTTCAATCGAACGATACTGTATATATGTATGAAATTTTCTTCTTGTCCAAGTTATTTTCGTTCATTTTATTTTATTTTTTATTCTAATTAATGGATGATTGTTCAATAATTACAACGGAAGGTAAAGCCATTTTATTTACGTATTTTTTGTATTCTTCAATTATGTGAATGCGTTTTTATGGAATGTTTGTGATGTGTTTAAAAATAGGAGGAGATTTGGACTGGAACAAATGAGATTAAATAATAACAGGAAAGTAGTGTGAAGGACAAAAAAAAGAAAAAAAAATATGCCAAAAGGACCCCAAAAAAAAAATTATAAAAGATATTTATTAGTTAATCCGTTGTGAGTTTACTTGAAATATAATGTTTATTATAGCTTATTAATTTTTAAAATGTGGTGGATATGAATAGAAGTTTTCAAACAGTAAACTTGTGTTAATTTCAAATCCAAAAAATGTGCGCTTTTATTACATGTTTTTGCTTCTTCAAAATCTATCTCGTCCTGTCTTATTTTCTAATTTTAGATATCATCTATGATGAAAATTATGCTAACTTGAAGTTTTCTGAAACCCCGCTCTTTTCTTCTGTTGCAAATTTTGAAGTAGAGAACACAGTGTTTTTAATTTTTTTTTTTTTGTCAAATAAATCAAGACTGTAAATTTGTCGCTATCAAAGTCTAGACACCTTTTATAGAAAAAATTGTTTCAAACAGTATTTTTTTGACAGTGCAATGGTGCATTTTCGATTAAAGAGGACTTGTGGGGAACTGATGCGTGTATTATCGATGGCCAAAAATTGACTTTATGCAATGCTAGGTCAAAAACAATGGTCTAGTAAATTTCTATGGTAGAATGGTATTCAAAAATAAGCATCAGACATACAACAGCAAACAAAGCAAATTGCAACAAAAACATAACAAACTCAGCAAACACACACTAATTGAAATTATTTGTAATAAAGACGTAATCATCTCAGTTTCATTACATTCCTTCTCAGTTTTGTGCAGGTGGCTCCTTCTGCATCTCAACCACCCTCTTCCACGATGGACGGTTGGATATCAAGTCCCACCACATACTCACCCTCTTCCTTTCGTGAAACATTTCAGCACATTCGGGGACTTTGCTTATAAGTCGATGCGCATTAGGCAAATGAGAAAGATCAGCAACAGAGAAGTTATCCCCTGCCAAGTAGCGAGACTCTTCTAGCCTTTGCTCGTATATGTTGAGCACATTCTCTAGTTGTTTCATGCTTTGCTCCACAGCATTTTTGTCTGGTGCTATGCATGCTAGTGGTCCAAATACCAAGTTAAATACTAAAGAGGAGCTTGGTGGATCAAACGCTTCAGCTTCTGTCAGTAGCCATTGCTCTATTGATGCTCTTTCCAGTGTGCCACTTCCTATCAGATATTTGGTCCCTTTATCTGCATGCTTCCCAGCTATGTGGCGGCATATCGCTCTAGAATCTGTGCAAATTGGCAAAGTGGGCATGATTGCTTCATGTATGAATCTATTTATGTACATGCATTTTAGCTGAACATGAATATATCATGGACCTCAGGTTTACTCATTTAGTCTGTATTAATATTATCATAAAAAGATTATATTAATCAACATATTATCTTCTGCTTTGTAGGAAGCAAGTGCTCTGTTTGTGTGTCTGTTGTACAAACTTACCAACGAGTGTGGTTGCTCCTTCTTCAAATGTCAGAGCCTGGCCTGAAGGCTGCAGTGAATAAATGAAAATATGGCAGATCAATAAGTTGGTTGGAATATAACATTTTAATGCAATGCTACCTGGTTGCACATATTTACCTGTAACTTGAGGTACTCGGGCTTTCTCTGACGGCCCTTAAAGTTCTCGACCCGAATCAGTTGAAACTCGGCGTCTTTTTCAAAAAGACATGTTAAAACACGGGCGACTTCAGCGGATGTGGGGGATCCGAAAACCTTGATGCTTGCCATTGGCTATTGATTTTGTTAGTGATGGTGTAGAAGCACTGTTTAGTCAAAACTATGCACTGATGGCTTGCTGTGGAGCAGCAGGGGAATTTAAGCGATGGAATTTAAGAATAAAATGCTTTGCTTGAACCGAAGGATACATGAGAAAACTAAAGGAATAGTCGCTAAAGGAAAAAGCTAAAGAGAACGTCTCTGTGTTTTAATCTATGCATCAGATTGTTTAGGTAGTTCCTTCTTAGCTTCAGCATGAAGATTGAACCAGTGATGTAAGAAGGAATTTTTTAAAGTAAAGATTGGTACTTAGGTTACTAGATTTGCTTTTAAACGACCTGCCTTGAAACATAATGATGATTGCACAGCTTATTTGACGCTTTTGCAGTTATTCTAAAGTAAAGATTGTACTAGGTTAATTGGTTTGCTTTAACTGACCCGTCTTGAAATTTAGTGATGATTGCACAACTTGTTTGACGCTTTTGCAGAAACAGAACTGCTTTGTTCGTGAATGGATACAGAATCTGACGGTTGGAATATTGATGGGTGTGACTATAGAGGAATTGAACTTAATGAAAATATGTTTTTTCTACTGTGCATCTCCATTGAGAAAATTGCGTGTTTTAGCAAATTTCTAAGGTTTTTACCCACATCTTCAATCTGTCAACTAGAGGTCCACACAAGTCACATCTTCATTTTAATGTATTGATTGATGTCAACAAAACATACAATCATATCTACTTTTGCATAGATAAATTACTACCAAGTACACGCATCCTGACAAGAAAAAACAACTTTAGTAAAGATAATACAGTTTTTTTTTTTTTTTTTACCCCCGACCTAATGGGCCATGTGCGGTCGCACGGCTCGCACTAGACCAGGGACGGCCCTAGCCATGGCATAACTACAAAAATGGTTCAGTATCATTCTTGCAATCATGTAGATTGCTCTAGGATTAGTCGTAGACCATTACCAACGATTGAAGTTCTTCAATTCACAATCCTTATGTACTTCTGAATTGAACGGATGAGTTGCCCATCTAAATAGCCACGGGGAGTGTTTAAAAAGAAACTTTAAAATGAGAAGGCTTTCACCGTTGTAAAATTATACCAGTGAAGACTTCACAGACGAGCTTGCATGTAAGTATTTTTGTCATTGTTAAAATAAACTATCACTTTAAGTTCATAATCATAAATTCATTTAACCTAAACAGTCGCAGAACGCCCTTCTCGTACATCATTAGCCAATGCCTTAACAAAATTCATAATAGTTTAGCAAACTTTTATGGAGTCGTACTGTCGTAGCATTTCTACATGACCTTGGATTTCATCATTTCTTAGTTAATATAATGAACCTTTTGCATCTAAAAAACCATTAATTAATTATAGTTTAGTTTAACTAGCTATGCGATTTAAAATTTTAGGCATCAGTAATGTTGTTAAGAGAGATGTGCAATTGTGCGTTGCCATTGCTTCACAGTGGTATAAAACCACCAATACAGTCATTTCCATATCGCGAGCTAGACACAGGGCTGGTTCTGACCAATTTCATGTCCAGTACTAGATAAAAAAATATGTCCTTTTATATAAAATAAAATAAAAATAAAATCTATTTTTTTGGGGTTTCGAACCTAGCCAAGTGCAATGCTCGGAGGCTCATCCCCACGTCTGAATGTTTTTATTCATACGATAAAACAAAGTACGGATACATGACAAAATAAAAGAAATATTACAATGCATGACATACAAGCATAGGTACAATAGAAATCCTGTCTCATTTGAAATGACTTCTTCTTGCATTTTTAGAAGCAGAATCTTCAATTATATGCTCAAGGTAAATGATTTTCAACATATCCTTTTCAATACTCAATATTGCCAATCCATTCAACCTATCTTGAGTCATTGTTTCCGCAAGTAAGATTTTATCAACTTCAACTTTGAAAAAGCTCTTTCTGCTGATGCTACAGTGACATGTACAGTCAATAAAATTCGATAAGCTACCAAAACATTTGGAAACATATCCATTTTTTTCACAAACTCCATAATTTTAAGGAAATTCCATGGTTTATCAGTATCATAAGATTCACTAGGTAACATTTCCTGCAAAATCTGTAATTCTGAAAGTAGACTCTTTGCATCAATATCATAATCTTCACCATGTTTTAGAGCCGTTTCAAGATTCTCACAACAGTTTTTCAATTCATCATCATCCAAAAAAACTAACTGGGATGCATCAAATAAGAAACCAAATATAAACTCAAAAAGTTCTAGTTGTTCAAATCTAATCCTCAATTGAGAAAGAGCCATATCAACTAAAACAAGAAAGTAATCTGTCCTAAAATCTTCTTGAGCAGTTTGTTGCTCTCTCTCGGTATTAGGAATTTCATCGAAATGTTTTTTTCTCATGAACTTACGCTTTACTTGAAATTCTGACTCAATTTCCATCTCATCAGCAATCTCTTTAGCATCAATCAAAGCAGAAATACATCCATTTTCTCTATATTTTTCAAAAAATGAAACAGGCCCTTTCAAACTCTTAATAGCAACATCAAGAAGCATATCATCAAATTGCAATTTTTTGCTCACTGAGTTTATCTTGTACGATATCTCACGCCAAATGACCAAACTCAAAATAAATTCAAAACTTGAAAATTCACAAGACATGAGTTTTTCAGCATCCCAAGTCAATTTTGAGTCATCACAAACTTCAACTAATATTTTTAAAGCTTGTTTTACTTTTGGAAACTGACTTTTTATCGCTTTAACACTTTCAATATGACTTTCCCATCGTGTAGTGGACAAACACTTCAATGTCAATTCGTTTACATATTGAAGTAAAATGTTCCATCGTTTTGTAGAATTAGCAAACACATTATAAAGGGCTTGACATGCTCCAAAAAATGATTTAGCTTTTTGACAAGAGTTGGTCATATCACAAATAACTAAATTAAGAGAATGACAACCGCACGACATATAGAAAGCTTTAGAATTTATATCAAGTAATCTTTTCTGTACACCTTGGTGTTTTCCCCTTATATTAGAACCATTATCATAATCTTGGCCCCTCACATCATTAATGTTTAAATCAAATGAGTTTAATGCAGCTTGTAATTCACCAAACAGACCTAATCCAGATGTATCTTCCACATTTAAAAACTCCAACAAATACTCTTTCACATTTATTGGGCAGCTAACAACATCAACACATCTAATTACCAAAGTCATTTGCTCTTGGTGGCTAGCATCATGGGTACAATCAAGAATCACAGAAAAATATTTAGCTTCTTTAATTTTTCTAATTATTGCACTTCTTACCTGTGATGCCAACAAAGATATCAATTCATTTTGAATTTTATGACTCATATAATGGTAATGAATATTTTTATCTTGTATAAGTCGAAAATGATGTTGCATTATTGGATCAAACTCTGCTATTGATTCAAGAAAGCCTAAAATTTTTCCATTCGAGTCTTCATAGATTTTTTTCATTTGTTCCACGAAATGTCAAATTATCCATCGCAAGATGTTTGACAATTGAAATGATTCTTACCATGACTTGTTTCCAATGTTCTGTATCTTCCTTAATCATCTCTTGTAGTTCTCTATCAATTGTTTGATTAGTGCTCAACCTAAATCGAAGTTCCATCCAAGCTCTTAGGTTAGTGAGATGTTCAACACTATCTTCATGTTGTTTAAATTTTTCACTCAGATGTGCACAATCATTAACTCCTATATCTGCCAAATGACTTCTTGAACGAACTCTTTTAACCACTTTACAACAAAAGCAAAACACTTTATTCAATTCCTTTGAGTAAACCAACCATTTCCTATTAGAAAGTTCCCCAATTCGTAATTTTTTATCATAGTAAAATGTGGAAAACCCTCTATTATGATTATCCTTAGGAAAATTAATGTTGGTTTCTCTAACAGGACCATTTTCAACAAGCATATCTCTCATTTTTGCATCTAAACTATCCCACACTCTAGGATCATATATATCCAAGGATAAAGAATGTTCAGGATATTCGACCACATAGTTAGTTTCTTCATTATTTTCAGTAGCCTCATTGTCAAGCGCATTTGTTGTATCTTCGTTCACTTCATTTTCAAGTACATTTGTTGTTTCTTCGATCGCTTCATTAGACTCGTTTTGAACAAAATCTTGTACTTCTTCATTAACTTCATTTTCAGTTTGGTTATCAGAAGAAATATTCCTTTTTTCCAAAGACTTTATGAACCTTATAAAGATTTTTCTTCTTTTTTTCGTTGTTTTCTTTTTTTTCTATTTTGACTACCAGAGGGTTGTTTCTTAGAAAATATTACTGCATTTCAAAAATATAAAATAAAATAACTTAATAAGAGAGCAAAAAATAACTGTTGTATGATGTAAAATTTTAAATTGTTGTATTATGTAAATTTTCAAACTACACACTGCAGCAAAGTTAGATTTTAGTTAACAAAGCAAGTTAACAACTAGCATTTACAAGAAATGTCACTCCAAAAAAGTGCAAAGAATTTGGGGAAACATTGACCTGAGTCCTATCTTCTAATGTCTTGAACTAAATCTTAGCTATCAACATAAACAAAAAATTTATGAAATGTGATGAAAATTGAATGGATCAATGGAAACACCATAAGCATACCTAGTTGATTTCGACCAAATAATTAGAACCTCAATATGATAACGTTTTTTTAACACAAATATGAAACTTCAATCAATCTGCAGCCTTAACAATTCGAAGTTCCATACAGAGCAGATACTGCTACTTTCACATGGTCCATCCCATTTTTAATAATACAATATCAAGAAAAGTATATAAGAAAAACATCAAATAAAACCACTAACAAACATATCATCCAAGGCAGGCATTCCATATATCATAGGAAAAAAGATTTCAAATGAAAAATTGCGTTCAATGATTCCATGAATCTTCTTAGTCTCTTTCACTAATAGCTATGAGGTGCTACAGCTATGATTCAGAGATTCAGATTCAGAGATACATACCTGGAGGCTGCTGGAGCCTAGCCTAGAGGGCTGAGTCGGCGAGTCGCTGCGACGAGGCAGGCGAGGCAGCAGCAGGCGAGGCGTGAGGCACGGAGGCAGGACGCAGCAGCAGGCGAGGCACGGAGGCAGGAATGGGACAGCGGCGGTTGCGATTTGGGAATTGCAAATTTGGGGATTGAGCGATATCTAGGTTTTTTTGTGAAATATGCCCCCCCCCCCCCCGACGTTTTACTGCCCCGTGCAAACGCACTGCTCGCACCGTATAAGGGTCGGGCCTGGCTAGACAGTATATTGTTAGATTTTTGTATGCCTAATGATGTTAGCATAAAATTGACGACTTTTTTAGCGCTTCCATACGACAATCCATGACATAATATTGAGTTTATACAAATAGGAACAATGCTAGTCAGGTGGAGATTTCCATTATTATCATAGAGTTTGATGCATATTAGTACCTTGGTAGGTGTTGTAGATAGTTATACGACTTTGACGCATTTCCATTGATCTGCACTCTCATGCTTATCGATATATGTATATTCTACGTATTGGCTAAACAAAGAAAGAGCAGCAGGTTGATGGCTAACACAGAGTTTTATTATTATTGATCCATCATATGTAGACTTTGTTGAGATTTTATACGCAGCGGAAGCTTGACAAAATACCAAGAAAAATAGGATCTTTATCACCCAATCACTTGAAGATGAATTTGATTGGAAAAAAAACAACACAAATAATATCGGAAATATGAGTACACGATATTCCACCCAACCACCCTCTTTATTGATTCACTAATAAAAATTGTTTACAAACGATCTCAACTATCGTTACAAACAATTACAACTTGAACCAATAACCTTATTGAGAAATAGGTAGAGAATGTCTAATGGCTAAAAATTTGAGGAGAAAGACAATGAAGAATAATGGCAAATTTTTCACATCTAATGAAGAGATTAGCTAGCCCTTTTTATAGTGAGAACTGCTTCATGCCCAAGAAAAACTTGGCTTCATGCCCAAGAAAACTTGGCTCCCAAATATCTTCATATATGTTATAAAACTATTTGATTAAGCACCAAATATCCTTGCAAAAAATGTCCATAAATATAGCAACCAATATCTCTCCATAAAATCTAGCACCAAATCTCTTCATCAAATCTAACAACAAATCTCTCCACAAAATATGTAAGATTATTTATTGCCCAAAATTGTGATTTGCGTATCACCAATTTCAACACTCCACCTTGATACCAAATCACAACATCTCCTCCACTCAAACAATAGCCCCTTAGCTCTCACTTTCAACCTTTCTTTCTCAATTAACACCATTACAAACCTCCACCATCGCCCACTAATGATGCACCTCCCTTATCCGTGCACCATGCCACTAGCGTTCTTCAAAAGCATTTGTAATACCACAAAGACCTCCATCTCATCTTTGTGGATTTCACAACTCGACATCCGTCTTCCGCTTGACATGATCTCTTCATCTCCGGGATCCTTCGAGCATCATCAACATCTAGACCCTTGTCGATACCATGATCCTCTACCTTAGGACCATCAGCAGTGACAGTATTAACCTCTCCACCTTGCTGTGGACTAGGTTCTTCAACCGTCACCCGCCTTTCATTATTGACCACCGAACCGACCAAACTATATAGGTTTCCCTCCTTCAAAACTCCTCGCATCATCACACGACCACCCTTCTTCACTCTCAAAACTCCACCTCGAGTCTCATAAGTGCAACCGCGGCGATCTAACTGACCGAGAGATATGAGATTATGCGAACAAGTGGGTATGTGCCTCACACCGACCACTTCTCACACCACTCCATCATGCATCCGAAACCTAACAGCTCCAACTCCACAAATTGGTAGCTCTACTCCATTGGCCGTCTTTATCATGCCAACACTCTTCTCATATGAAGAAAAACTTTTCACATCACGACATATGTGAAAACTGGCTCCTGAATTCATCTTCCAAGGCTCCACAACACTAAATAGGACATCACATGAAGAATCGCTTTCGGTACCTTCAGCAAAACCTGCTTGTCCCAAATCATTATTATTATCACCTTGTGCCTTCTTATCCCTATGATAAGCATAACAATCATTGCGCTTGTGACCTTTCTTACCACAATAATAACAAGCACATTCACCATTAGCCCCTTTCTTTTTTTTCTTGTACCTTTCCCCGAGCCCCTTGCTACCATCGCCTCAGTTTGAACCGATTTCAACTCCGACTATTTTCTCCTTAGCTCCTCATTGAAAAGACTGCTTCGTACCGTTTCCAAAGAGATGGCTCCACCAGCATTGGAGTTACTCAATGAAACAACCAAAGTCTCCCAACTTTCCGAAAGAGAACTCATCAACAAAAGAGCCTGCAACTCATCATCAAAATTGACCTTCATATTTGCCAATTGATTGATGACATCCTGAAACTCGTTCAAATGCTCTGCAACAGACTTCTCCTCATCCAATCGAAGTTGCACCAACTTTCGAACCAGAAAAGCCTTACTTGTAGCACTCCTTGACTCATACAAAGGTACTAATTTGTCCCACAATGCCTTCGCAAATTCACAACTAGCTACATGGTGGAATACAGAATCATCCAAATATTGGCGAATCAACGCAATCGCCTTTTTGTTCATTTTCTTCCACTTTCCCTCATCCATATTCGAGGGCTTCACCCCATATCCATCAATGGGATCATGCAAATCATTGAGATACAGAATGTCCTCCATCTTCGGCTTCCATATACCCCAATTCTTCCCATTTAAAATAGCCATCTTTGAAAACATCATCATCTCCGACATCTCCAATTTTCAATTCAACAAACACTCCAAGCTATGCGATGATCTGGCTCTGATACCAATCTGTTATGCAAAATTGCGCCTTTGCGGAAGAACAATAAGAAGGATCTAGATTTTCCAATTGAACACCAATCTAATCTGGTAGCAATTATTCTATTACATCAACAAAATAGTAAATAACTATAGCAGAGAAACCAAGAGACATAATATTTATACTGGTTCCACTATCCTCGAGATAGTGTACGTCCAGTTCAGCAGAGAGAGATTTTATTCCACATGAGAGAATTACAAGAGATTACAAAATAAGAGTTTACATATCCAAACCTCAATCAGGTTTAACAAGAAGAGACACCACTGAGGATCACTGGCTCCAAGGCAGGATGGGTTTACACTAAAGTCTACCCCTCAATATATAGGCGGTGCAAATCTATGTGAGTCATCAATTAAATTACCAACATATGGTAACAATATAATGGAGGCAAATTATCATAACAACAAAATGTGCAAACATAAGAAGTAAATCAATCCGTTTCTTTAGCATAGATGGAAGAAATTAATCCCTTCATTTATTTCTCTGCCATCTCATCAAATGCAATCAATGCATTCCCATTATAAAAATATTTACTTTCCATTCTTTGCAAATTTGCTCCAATCAATTTGTGATTTTGTATCACCAAATTTAACACTCCACATTGATGCAAAATCACATATTACAACACCCCATCTCCAATCAAATTCTCTTCACAACATAAAACTCTTCTACAGAACCCCACCTTCAATCAAAATCTCACAACGAGATACACCAAAAAATGAATATTTACCAAATGGGTTCCAGCAAAGCCACCCCCCATCACACAATTGTTAACGAGCTCAGATTACGTCCCTGCCCGCCAACAAATGTTGCAAATATCCAAAATAACAAAGAAGGCAGACACCAAAATAATCTCAACACCGCCAAGACCAAAAAATAATTCTCTCAATCGCCAAAAAAATCTCTCTCCTGCCACTTAATCAAAACAAAGCTTCACCCACCGCCTGCAAAATACGCATCTACCATCATGAGCTGCACCGTGCAAAAACCAACGGTCTAAAAAGTGCTTGCGATACACATCGACACCCGTCTAACACTTGACCTGAGCTCCTTCCTCGATCACCCCGGATTCCTCGAGCATCATCAACGTGTAGACCCCTCTCTAAACCACAATGATCTCTGTCTCGACACCCATCTATCACTTGACCTGAGCACCTTTCCTGATCATCTTGGATCTCTCGAGCATCATCAACATGAAGACCACTGTCTAAAACATGATCAAAAGTTCCCAAATCCAATGGTCTCTTCAACGCAGTAAACTCCATATCACGTCAAAGTTCCCAGATTGGAACGCTCTTCACTCTCAACATAATCTCCTTCACCAAAGTCTCATTTTCTCCAAAATAGTAATAGCATAATCACCACTGAATCTACCAAACATTGTAGAAATAATTGATGCACAATTTAAAACAAATCGCCTCACTTTGATACCAAACTGTTGAGATTTTATGCGCAGCGGAAGCTTGACAAAATACCAAGAAAAATAGGATCTTTATCATCCAATCACTTGAAGATGAATTTGATTGAAAAAAAAACAACACAAATAATATCGGAAATATGAGCACACGATATTCCACCCAACCACCCTCTTTATTGATTCACTAATAAAACTTGTTTACAAACGATCTCAACTATCGTTACAAACAATTACAACTTGAACCAATAACCTTATTGAGAAATAGGTAGAGAATATCTAATGGCTAAAAATTTAAGGAGAAAGACAATGAAGAATAGTGGCAAATTTTCCACATCTAATGAAGAGATTAGCTAGCCCTTTTTATAGTGAGAATTGCTTCATGCCCAAGAAAAACTTGGCTTCATACCCAAGAAAACTTGGCTCCCAAATATCTTCATATATGTTATAAAACTATTTGGTTAAGCACCAAATATCCTTGCAATAAATGTCCATAAATATAGCAACCAATATCTCTCCATAAAATCTAGCACCAAATCTCTTCATCAAATCTAACAACAAATCTCTCCACACAATATGTAAGATTATTTATTGCCCAAAATTGTGATTTGCGTATCACCAATTTCAACAGACTTCTACATAGTTTTTACATTGCAATTATGACACCATTACCCATGCAACGTCGATAGACTTGTTAGGTCCATTTGTTATACGTCATGGTATAACCACTACATGTAACATTGCTATTTTCGACAGAAGGTGGCGACGTCTTCCGACGGGCCGTCGTAAACCATCAATTATAAGCGTATTATCAGCCATTCGAGAGCTTTTCTTCCTCATTCCTCCATCCCCAAAATACATTTCCAGCTCGATTTTTAAAACTCTACACCCTCAATCCGCGATTTTTGATCTCCAAACTCCAAAATTTTCACGTTCGATTGTCCTCGACTTTCACTCAGACCTCCAGCAAGAGCAATTTGAGGTATAATCTCGTTTTTTGCTTAAAAATTCAATTTTTACCTAAACCTAAATTTGTTCAAATTAGAAAATTAGGGTTAATTGTTGATTGCAATTAGTTCCTATGGTGTTGTAATAGGTCATATCATCATATTATATGTGTATTTCATGTGCTAAACTGAAATTGAAAATTTTATGTCCAAGTATTGGTTATTTGTGTATGTTACATCGAAAATTAGGTATGTTTTGGATATGTTGTTGTAGCCGTGGTCATAACAATGGTAAGAAGCTTGAGCAATTACAAATTGGTTTGGTAGTTTCTTTTTTCAAAATTGTTGTAAAAGACCGGTTAATCACAATGCTTATAGCAAAATAGAAAAGACGAATTTTTCCTGTGTCAACTTTCAGAAATATAATGTTTAGATACCGAAGTGATGATTTCAGTGTATTCACGGGTCAAACTAAAAACGTATGTGGGTGTGTGTGTGTGTGTGGATGTTGAGTCAACCAATACTTTCATCTAAATAGAGATTTACTAATATCAGTATTTGTGCCAAATATAAATATCATACTTGCGATGTTTTAATTTGAAAATAAATTTAAAAGTTAAACATGTTATAATATGTTATAAGGCCTAAACATGTTATAACATGTTATAATACCAGTATTTCAATATATGTTATTATTTTCTATTTTATTTTATTGTATAAAATTGAGATTACTTGATTTGTATTGTTATATATTATTTCATATGTCCAAATTGCTTTTTAGATGCTTGATGGTGTCATAATTTAACCCTTTTTTTAGTCCATTTAGTCATTTCTCATTTTAATATGAATTGCGAAGTGCTGATCAAAATATGAATAGATTATAGGTTTTAAACTTAATGTATATCTGTCAATCATATAAGATAAGCATTTCAGTCTCCTCATATTTGTCATTCTTATTTCATTTCATATTGAATAGTTCATTCTTAATTTATGATATATTATTTTTTAGCCGACTACAAAATGTTCATATTATAGTTATCTTTTAAAATATTTTGTTATGTGATAGGTATGCCATCCAGAGGAAATTCATCAGACGAGGGTTCTGCTCCATCGCAATCCTCGAAGCGTCCAATAGTTACCTTGGTCCCCACGAGTACAGGGGTAAAAAATACACTTTACTTAGCATGTACATTTGTAACCATCTATACACTTACTTATGTCATGTTGAACACAGGATTTTTGACCATTAGCCTTCTAAGATTATTTTAAACGCATCGACGACAACATATAGGGGGCGGATGTCGCATGTTGGTCGAAGTGGGATCTGATACCACCTTACATACATGAGGTTATTTGGCAAGATGTACTTGTAAGTATTTTCTTATATATTTTTTCCAATTTAATTTTTTTTATCCACTGATAAAATGTACATATTTTAATGCTATTGTTTATTTAATGTGAAATACAAGCTGAGGTGGATATACAGACACACGACTTATCGTTGGCGCGGACCTATTGGATGATGAAGATGAGAAAGAATTATAAAGATTGTGTTTCAATATTGAAGAAAACGAGGAAGAAACCTAGCTGGATAGGAGCATCTGTGTGGGAGGGATTTCTTAAGTATTGGAAGAGTGATGAGACGAAGGTTAGTGTATTATTTTTTTTAAATAAAAAAAAATTAATTTGATAACTAATGTATCAAATTTTGAATTTACAGGCGGAGGCGGAAAGAAATTCAGCAAATAGGAATAAAAACCCAGTCACGCATCGAGGAGAATCGAAGTCGTTTCAGCAGTATCGGCAGGAGTTGGTATATTTTATAAATGCGACTTATAAAAAGTTAATGTGTTATATATTTTATAATGTGTAATAACCAAATTCAGAAGGCTGAGGGGTTGGTGTCGGTCTCATACATGGATATATTCGCTCGTACGCACGCCATCGAGCATGTTGATGGAGATGGGAACATCACAAACTCATGGCATGATGAAAAATCCAAGAAGAGCCATGTAAGATTTCATTTTATGTATAAGTATTTGTACTAAATGTTAAGTATAATAAAATAAATTACAGTAAAAAAATTAATCACATATTTATGGTGATGTAGGAGAAGTTTATGGAGCAGCGTCAAAAGCGCTTAGCTGAGACAGGACAGGAGCAGCTGACGATTGACGAGAAGGGCATTATCTTCCAGTCAGTGATGGATCCAGCGACGCGGAATAGGCGTTACAGCTTCGGAAGTCAAGTGGTAAATAAATTTTCATTTATTACTTTGATTATATAAAATTGTTAACTGTCAATTTAAGTATTCAAGTCAATTTAAGTATTCATATTACTTCACGTTGATATCTATAGTCGAGTCTCACTGCCTTTGTTGTTTTAATGAGTAGCATGCAATTTTTGCATTAGCTGTCAATTGGCCAATCACTCTTTTTACACATTGAATAAATAAAAAAAGTGTCTATCATTATATTCTTCCTCAACTTTCTCAAACAAGATCATATTCAATTTTTGAGTTTCTACATTGAACAAAAAGTAATAATTTTCTCTTGATATTTTGTACTTCGACGTAGGTCAGCCGATTCTTCTCAATTGTGGTTTTAATCTGGTTTTGAATTGGAATGTAAGCATCATATCATAATGGGAGTTATCTGATTTTAGACATGATTCAAATAGTTCTTGAACAACTGCATCTTTTTCCATGATGAGCCCCTCTCTTTCATTTTCACATTCGTCGTCATTCAAAAAAAAGGAGGATAAAGAGAGGGAGAGAATAAGTTGAGGAAACAACAGTGATTTCCATGATCTTCATTGTCTTGTTTAGGTCTCCTTCAGTTTAAAAAAGTTGCAGTGGATATGTAAATGTTTAGATGTACATAATGGCATTGTTAAGTTCTGAATAATTTAACTTCATTACTATCTACACAAATTATTTGGAATTAAAGTAGTGAATGGAAAAACTATTGTTGTTTCATTATTTACCATTGGATCTTTCATTTCGCTTAAAATATCTCCTTACTTCTATACGAGTTTCATCATTTTAACTTAGCCTTTACTGTATTTTCTCTTTACGAACAACGAATGAGGATATGCAAATTGCATTCAACCAGGTCTATGATACAAATTAGTTTACCCTTTTCAGTTATCATTAAAGCTAAAGTTTCGAGTTTCTTTTCATTTTTTAAATTATGGATAAACATTGTGAGTATAGGGTAGCAGTCAGCAGGCTCGTAACAGACAGGTTAGGTCTGATTTAGACGTTGTAGAGCTTGAGAGGTTGTCAGCTAGGGTGGCGGAGCTAGAGGACCAGAATTGTCGTCGAACCATTGAGATGACTCAGCTCTTAGAGAGGCGTTTGGCGGAGTTTGAGCAACAGCATAGACGTGGTCCCTCTTCAGCTGATTCCGCGGATGGTGCTAATCAGTGATGGAGTGTTCGGTACGTTTTTTTGTGCATAATATGACTGTATGTTGATTTTTTTGATATGTGTTATGATGGTACTTGACAGTATATTTATGGTTGACTTGATTGTATGTTTTTGTGCTGGAAATGATGTATTTGTGTTACTGTGATGTTAGACAGTGATATGTACATATTTATGTTTGGTATAGTTGGTTGTTTGGGTTGATGATATGTTGAGAATGATGTTATGTTGGTTTTTTGTGTATGTTTGGTTGGAAATGATGTTAGAACTTGTTTTATGTTGATAATTGCTTTGTATGTGATATGTTAGGAGCCTGATTATGGCTGAGTTGATGATTTGAGTGATAAAGTAGTTTGAGGGCTGAATAGCAGCTAAAATTTAAAAAAAGTGTGCAGTTTTACCGACGATTTCTGACGACTGACGATGGCTTATAGATCTTCCAGTATTTCACGGTTTTCGATGGCTTGCAACGGTTGTTTGGATAGTGGATGTAACGGTTTCCGACGGCTTCTTACGGCAGTCGGAAGCCGTAATAAACTGTGACTAGCCGTCGTAAATCACATCGACGGGCTCTGTTGATAACCATCGGAAAGACTATTTATCGACACCTCGAATTGCTATGATTATTTCCGACGGTTTCTAGCTGTTTCTGATGGCCGCCGACGGTTTTCAACCGTCATAAATATCGTGTTTTCTTGTAGTGAACAACTCTGATTGTCGAGCATCTTACCTAGCACAGTCAGGGATACCATGTATCGGATCATGTATCAACTGCTTCTCACTTTATTGGACTAGGACAATGAGTACATCTATAGGAGCAGACCATTATGCTGATGTTTTTCATCTTTAAGTCAGGGTTGTAAAAATCACTGGCCGATGTTAGGCGGTAAGAATAGACTAGGGATTAATCAAAGGTAGACTTTTTATAAATTAATGTAGTTTGGTTAAATTTTTAGCATTTCGCTTAGTATTAATTAATCCGCAGCAGGATATCACAAACAATCTGATGTTTATAAGAGGCGTCAAACATAAACTGGTGCATAGATGATGCTTATAACTCTTTTTTATATGCCTAGATAATGCAGTAAGTATAGTCTTAATGGACTGTAGGGGGTCCAGGAAAAAAACCCTAGGCAATAAGGCTAACTTAATGCCTATGCAAGAGCCTAGAAGTTTACTACAATGCCTTCAACACAAGAACACTACCCATATTGAACCCGGATATCATTTGTTGATTTGTACGACTAGAAGATGAGAATTAGACATACAAGATATGTAGAGCACAGGAGAAATATTGACTGCTGCGAGAATGTGGTGCACCGACAAGCATAGGATGTTGCACGACTGCATGCAGAGCTAGGGGCAAGCGTCGCATAGTTACTGATTATGGTATGTACTGTGGTTCATTAGCTAGTACAAGTGGTGAGAGGTATGGTGATAGCGAGACATACTGCCATCGTCATACACGTCTATGTCTAGATGGATAATTTTATGTAATATTTCTTATTTATGTTCTCATTGTTGTTATCTTTTATGTATTGCGACTGTGATATATCTTCATTTTTTACGTTAATGTCAATATTTCTCTTGTTTATGTGTTTGATTGCTTGTCATTTTGTAGTTTGCATTAATTCTGTATAGTTTGCAGTATTTATGCCTTGCGTGCATTAGTAACATTTATTTAATTATTTATCAACAATTACGCTATCGTTTAATGCTTTATGTGTTTGATTTGTCATTGTGCACAATGGGTCATGAAGTTTCTATGCAACAGTAACATATCATTAATGTTTTATAGTACATAACTGTGTATTAATTGTTTTCTATCATTCAGTGACAAGTCTTGTCGATACTTTAGCCATTTTATGGTTGTTGTTTTTCTATACATCGGCTTGTGAATTTCCCATGCAACGGTAAAATTTATTAATACTTTATCAGTACATGACTATGTATTAATTGTCTAATATCATCCAGTGGTACGTCCTATGGATACTTTCACATTATAGTTGTGTGTCCGTATTTTACGTATCAAATGGTCATAAATTGTTATTAATTTATTCTCATGAGGTCGTATGACTCTACACCTTTAGAAATTTCCTAATGGTGATATTTCATGTTTTTTATATGTTTCAGATGGTTTTGCCTTAGGAACTTATTTAGGTTGTAGCCTTTGTTAGAAATCGAATGAGCGCCTAAGATCTCGTCCATAGGAAAGAGGCGATGGTTTCTCTTTCTTCATACTGGTTATAATAGCAATTTGGAGTTCCTAAACTAGAAGTAAAATCTATTTGGATACTTTCCATAGATCGGTGCTTGGTGTGCTTAAGGATAGGAAAAGATGTAGTTTGGTTTTCCTTGTTCGATTCGGAATAGGTGATTCGGCATGCCCGGTTCGGTGAGAAGGGGAGCGCCTAGATTTTGCCTATAAATAGAAGGGTAAGGCTCTCCATAGGTAACTTTTTCCCATCTCCTCTCATTTTCATCTCTAAAATCCATTACCCTTCTTTTCACATATCTTCCTTCGTACTTGCTTGGTCTTGACTAAATCAAAGATAAGCAAGGGGATTCATCAAGGAGTTTTGTATTAGCGTCTTTGGAAGCAGGATCGAAGCTTAGCTGGAATTGTACGATTTGCCTTGGTTTGCATTTTGATTTCCATTCTTGGAGGGTTGGCGAGTGATATACCATCCCTCACTTTCCCATATATGTACCTATAGGTTTAACATGTTTTAAACTTATTTATAGGGTCAAATTAATATTCTAAAACTACTTTATGAACCAAGTCTAAAATAAAACAGACTAGAAATATATCTAAGTGGATTAATCATATTGAATTGGCGTATGGCCGTATTGATGAACGATAAACTATATTAGATAATATTATATGATGGTCTGTGGAACACTACGCATTCTTTAGAATAATTAAATAATAAAATTAACTTGTGAACAGAGGATTTTTTTTTTTGAACTTTCAAAATATGATCTCAAAATTTTTACCAATCCGTTCGTGGTAATTTTATAATTAATTTACATATACAATATTTTTTGAATGGAGCTCGTACATAAAAGTTATTAATGTTCGAAGTTACATGTCAAAAAATAATCATATATTTAAATGCACGAGCATATATTTCATTTCATAAATATATGAACATGTAAATTCCATAAATAATGTGCGCTTGAATTTGAAAAACTAATGTGAACGGACTTAAATGTGGTATAAACAGAAATCAATTAAAATATTTAGGTTTGTATAACCTAACATTATAAACATTCAGTAGGATTTAATACGGTAACAACGCATTAAAAAATCACATGAGTTGACCCATCGGGGTTGACCCCTTCTTAAGTCGGGTTGACCTATAGGTCGACCCATGATAGGGTCAGGTCGACCCACATGTGACATGATACCACTTGGGTCTGATTCCTATAAATAAACATGCAGGGCTAGCATCCAAACACAATTTTTTCTAAATAGACACGGAAGCCCTATCACTTTTCTTTTTTCTTCAATTCTTCAGAAAATATATATTTTAAATTTAGGCTTTCTAATGTACAAATTGGAGGAGGAAATTGTAGATCCAGAAAAGAGATTGTTCAAAATAAGTCCTCCATATGAGGTAAGTTTTTCAGATCTAGTTTCTAGTTATTTTATTATATTTATTTACATCCAGATTTTTAAATTCATGGAAATTCAGTTTATGGATCCAAATAGGGTTATAAAAGGGAAGGCCATGAAAAAAAATGGATTTGAATCAAATCTGGAACTTAAAGTGCTTTTTCCAGGCAATTGGATTTAAATTATATATCTTTTACCATAATGATATATGATATCATTATATTCCCATCATAATCATTGAAAGGACATTGTTGTACTTGGACTAATTATGGTAACTAGTTTATTCAAGTTATTTATGTTAAAATTGTATATCTTAAGATATCGTGCTTATATATAAATGTTGTTATAATAAAATAAAATCCGAATATTTTAATAATCTTGGGCTTAAAAATTGAAGATAAAGGCATAAGCCTTATCTGGGAAAATTACTATAACAATGTCAAACTCGTAAAATGAAATAAAGAAGGGAAACTAAGATATAACCTAATTTGGGATGTCATAATTAGTTTAGTTGGTTGGTTGGAAAAGAATATATTTCCATATTTTAAACATTTTAAAATAACAGTGAAAGTAATTACAAGAATAAAGAAAAAGGAAGCAGGATTAGTGCAAAATAGGGAAGTTATTGTATTTTGCACTATCTAGCTAAAAAGGGACGAAAAAAGAAAAGATAGCTTGTAATTAAGGATCATTGCATATGGGATTGTTGTATAGTAAATATAAAAATAAATTTAAGTAAAGCTTCTGTAACCAACTAAATAGAATTTTACTAACTTTCTAATAATAAAACTTACATTGGTATTAAGAAAAGGAAGAATATAACAGATAAGCTAAATAAAAAGAAAAAGGGACTTCACCACTGTACGATTTCCTATAATGTACTACACCAAGTTCCCTGGCGAGTTTGATCTTTACATTGCTTGGTGTCTTTTTGTCCGGTGTTAGTCTGACCTGTGTCAGGAGGAATGGGGACGGTTGGTGTTTGTTGGGTTGCGTGAGTTGGTAATGATGTTGGTCTCTGATGCTGCGGTGGTGGTTTTGAATTGTTTGGTATGTGGAGCATCGACACCGCATGGAGTGTTCTTAGCTCACAATAACTTCTCTCTTCTGATTAGTGTTGCGTTTCTTCTATTGAAAAATCTGGTTTGCCAAGTTCTCCTTTACTGAGTACTTTCTTTTTATCCAACTTGGTGATGATGGTTTGTTCTTGGGCTGTGATGGTACTGGTTGGAGATTAATATTCAATGTGTTGTATTTGAATTTCGTCTTGTGGTCCTGATTTGTTGGCTCGTTGTATTCTGGATAATTGGTATGTAGTATGTGGTGATTTCGGTTTTTCTTTGTAAGTTTGAGGTGTTGGTCCAAGTTTTGGGTAGTGTGGATATGTTCTTGCTTGACTGGCTTCATTCTTAACATACAGGTAAAGCTCGCTCTCGACATGTTGTTGGTGATAGGTGGTCTTATGCAAGTTCAGGTCCATATTCCCTCTTTGTTGGCCTCAAGTGATATGCTTTTTTCATAGCGTAACTGTCATGTAGTGATTTTTGGGGTGCACCATGCAGTGTGCTTCTTGTTCACTATTTGTTGTGCAATGTTTGTTCAAGTCAGATGTTCGAATTCCTTGTGTGGCAAGTTGTTGGTCGTGCTTGGACTCCGGCTAAAGAGTGTGTGGATGGTCTTTTTCTGTGCCAACATGTTATTATAGTGCCTACAATACACTTTGAAGTTATGTCGGACTATGTGCTTGGATGGAAGGTAAAGCTCCTGAAGTGATGTGCCTATGGCACATTGTACTGCCTTGCTTGCACCTACTTACTTTCAGCTGTAGATATAGGTATAGGTATTAGGTTATTCTGATTTGTAATTTTTGCACTGTATCTAGTATAGGTTGTACTTTTATATGGACTGTATTATTTATTTTGTTGTTATCTCCCTGTGTTGAGAAAGCGATAGTAGTCTAGTAGTTGTATCTAGCTCCTATTCCATTAGCTAGCTTATATAGCAGTGGGTTATCCGCTCTAAAAACGTCTGTGGTGGATTGTCCATCTTAAAAACCGATGTATAGTACCTGTCAATCTACTGAAATATTGTAATTATTATTATGTTATAATAATAAGTGCTTGCGATCACTTTAAAAACCGGTCGGCCTTAGCAAAAAAGGGACAATAATGAATTCGAGTACTTGATAGGCTAAGAGAAGAGGAAAAAAGAGAAATAAATAAAATGGTTAGGGTCTTCTTTTGAAATGTAGATAATAAAAGAAATGGAAATAATTATTATGATAAATGGCTTACGATCGGTAAGCATAGTTTTTGGACTAAGACTATCATAAAAATGTAAGGAACCTAAAAGAGAATTAAATATAGTAATAACAAGATAAGAATGTAACACCCTGGAATTTGGCATTAGTGCAAACAACGGAATTTTGAGCATGCAACTTGCACCATTGCGTTCGTGACGAAATTCTGGTAAACTTTTATGTTTGGAACTTCAGGAAAGGAGTCCGCAAGAAAATTTTACGGATCAAATACGAAAACAGATGGAAAATAAAATATAAATAAACAAAGCATTAACTCCTCTTTACTCTCCCCCTGCCTTACCATCGCCAAGTCGTCCCAGGTGGTCGACCGGGTAGTCAACCCAGGTGTCAACTGCTTGATCGATCTACTGGTCGATCTGAGCAGGTGGCGGCTAGGGTTTTTGGCATTTTACAATTATATCGATGGATTGATTTTATTTAAATTAAATCTAACGGTTTTGGATCATTTGAGCGCCTATAAATAAAGGCCTAGACTCCTACTCTTTTCTCATATTTTCTTGAGGCAGTAGCGAAGCTCTACCACTTTCACGTCTCCAATCTCTTCCAAACCTTCTATAATAAATCATTTTTCTATTAAACAAATAAGAATTAGAGAAGATGAATATAGAAATATGAACAAGAGTTGGTTATGTGTATTAGATAAAATTATTTTCCTTTTTTCATTTCTTTTTTCCAGATCTATAAGTCTTAATATGTATATCTATTCTCATTTTATACATATTATAGATCTATAGGGATTTGGAAATATAAACCTAAAAGCTAAGTTTAGATTTGGGTTTTAGAATATCTTTCAGATGATTGGGAAATCATTCATTATTTCTAATATCAGATTTATTTCATTTGCATAATTTTGAATTTACATGCCTAAATATGATGTGTATATGTAGGATTTTCAGTTATAACATTTATATCTTCCCTACAATTCTTATTTGTATGTGGTAGTTACTTTTCACACCTTAAATTTGGAAATCAGTCCCTAAAAATTATTCAGAAGTGTGTAGTTGTTTATTCTAGATATGTAGGATTTGGTCTAATTTATAAGATTTGTGTAAATTTCTATTCTGAATTGTAGATCTATTTGTGTTTTGCATTGTTTGGGGTTTTGCTTGATTTTTGTAAATTAGCCCTTTTGTCCCTCTTCTATAAAACAACATTGTTTGAAATCTACATGGAATATTAACAAAACATATATGAAGAGATGTATAAATTCACGTATTTTGTATGTAGTCTATATTATCTATTCCATATAAAATATTACTTATTTCTTGTAATTTGATCATGTCAATATTTCCTCTTTGTAATCATTCGGGAAAAACTTACAAGAAATATAATGAATAACCTTTTATGAGATTTTGAATCTCAACAAGACTAAACACAGACAGACTGTTCTAGTCATTAGTTTAGACTAGAATGTAAAATAATTAGAATTTAAAATTATTAGTAACTACATAAATATCAACCTAAATTATAAATATATATTTAATTATATATCCATCCAAAAATATGCGTATATAATGCTAGTATTATTATTAATTAGGTAAAAGTGAACTATAGGTTTGAATTTGAATGTTTTCCATTTATGATGGGTATATGGTAATATTTTTTTTAATGAATGAAAATAAATGTTTGTAATGTTTATATTAGTCAGTAATAAATATGGAGTTAATTGTTGTATTTGGAAAGGTTACAATTAACCTAAACAGGAATTAAGATTGTAACCATGACTGTGGTGGAGAAATAAATGGGATTATGAATGTCGAAAGGTTACAATTTAAAAAATAAGGAATAAATATTGTAACTCCAATTAGGGAAACTAATATAATAAACTTATATATATTACGTTTATGTATATATAAGAACAAATAAGATAAAAAGTAAGCTGAGCTGTGTCCGTTAAAAAGAAAGCTGTGTTGCGCCCGTTAATTCCCTTTAGGTGATTTTTTTTCCTCCCTTTTCTTCGCTTTCATCTCTCCACTACCTCTTTCATTTCCTTCCCTTTGTAAATTGATCCATCCTTCTCCTCTCATATTCCCTCTCTTCCTAGTTTTCGCTTGCGTGGGTGCTGACATCATTTTCTTATTTTTGGATTTCGTTTTCAAATTTGAGCCCATGTTCTCCGAAGACCGCTTTTCTTTCCGTCCCTCCACGCATACTCTCCTCTTTATGCTCTAACCAACATCATCCAACCCTTGTCTACTAGCGTGGTGTCCCTATCTCAATCACTCAAATTACTTGTTGTTGACTCCACTAATTGTTTTCGTGATTTCCCTTCCCTCCAGCTCCTTTCGGTGCTAACACCGACAACACAAGATGTCCAAGCGAGTATATTCTCAATCATTGCTTGGTGAACTTATGTCCTGTTTTGTCTGGCTCTTATCATAAGGATCTGGTGGGTCAGGTGTATATTGGTGGTCTCTGCCGCTGGCTAGCGTCGACGGATTTTATTTGTTCTCTGGTAGTGGGTCGACTTGTGGGTCTGTGGAAGTTTATAAGTGGTCGTGGAGTTCACTGTGTTTATTGTCATCGTTCTCTGCCCTTTGCTTCGTGACTTCTCCTCCCTCCTGGACCGGTTCTGCTATGCTCCAACCCTCATTTTTCTACAAAGTATGCTTTTGGGAGGCAGTTTTAAGTTCTCTAGCTTGGTGAGCCATTGGTGAGTGTGCGTGGTTGGATCGGTTATCGAGGTATGTCTTTGTTGGTGCATCTTGTGGTGTATGCATGACTGTGTGCTCATGGTGTCATCATGTCTGCCTTTGAATTGTTAGGTTTTTTGGGTTTTTAGGGGTTAAGTTTGTGTGAGGTTGTGCTTCTTGGGTGTTTGGGAACGTGCCATGAACTCCGTGGCATGTTGCTTCCTATGGTGGTGCTCGCTTGGAGATCGCGTGGAGCTGGTTTTCTTCAATGTTAGGTAGGTGCTTTGGTTCAACATGGTAGGTATTGTGGCTGTTTACTGTTGGTTGTTCGATTGGTAGTGAAATATTTCGGTAGGCCGTACACTTCTTTCTGTTGTTTATCGTCTTATGTTATTTAGCCGTGTGTCAAATTGATGGAAGTGATTTGCCGTTTGTAGGGTGGCTATTCTCATAGCACTGTGGCTGTTTATGTGTAGCTAGCTTTGTTCGACTTAACTGTTTTGGTTATTATTTTTGTGCTTGGTAATAATCTCCGTGTGGAGTGTGAAATTTGTAGTCTAGAATGTGTCTAGCTCTAGCACTATAATCCAGTTAGGATCTAGTGGTCAGACCACTTTAAAAACTGATTGTGGTGCTTGGTCTACCTTAAAAACCGAATGTAGTAAGTTGGTTAACTGCCAAACTGCACCAGAAATGCTATTTCGCAATGGCTTTGAGCCGTTGCAAATTTAGGTGTGGCAAAAAATTAGCAGCAGCTTTGAGCAGTTGCTAAATTATATTTTGCAATGGCTCAAAGCCGTTGCAAAGTATGGTTTTACAACAGCTCATAGCCGTAGCGAATTTGCATATCTTTTTTTATAAAAAAATATAACTTTTTTTGGCTCTCATACAATAATAAATTTATCTAGTTTTCATTCTCTATACAAATATTTGCATATTTAACATAGTATCATAAAAGAAAGATCATAACACCAAATATTTCTTATATATTCAACACAAAGACCAACCTTAACAAGTTTTTAAACTAAAACGTTCAACAACGGCATGTTACACTTCAAAGTTCAGCAGCAATAACAAAAAAAATTACAAAATACAATACATAATTCACAAGCATATTAATCTGTACATAGCTCAACAAGCATGGTAAGTACATAGTATAATAATGCACAGATCTATCCATAATCGGTACATAGTTCATTATCTCGAAGCCTTCCTCCAATTTACTCTTGCTTTTATCATTTCTTTTATCTGCTGAAGTATCGTTAGAGACTAAAATAAGAAAAAGTAATTTGTCCTTTTATGATAAATATTGGAGAATCATCTGTGTACTTTAGATAATACTTAATACTGCAACAAATGCTGAGTTTTAGTGTACATAGATAACTGCAGTAATAACTAATGTATAACCAAGATACAAGAGGATGCAAGGGAAAAACACCAGAAAGACATGGAACAAACTAGGCAAATTAACAAGCTGCGGTATAGATAGAAAACTGATCTGTATGGACAAAAAAATACACGAGTCAGCAATTTTCAAACATCCACCAGTCTTAAAGGGACAAAGGATCCAAGTCATAAGTCATAAAACACCACAACTGAAATGCACATTGATAATTTCACTTGAAATATAAAATATAAGAGCAGTCCAACTAATTCAAATATTAATAGAGCAGAGGGTTTAAAAGAAAATAAAATCACACATGTAGCCCACTTTAATTTGAAATGGGTATTTACATCGTCAACTAGTAATTATCTTAGAATTCACTGCCTTTGTATGTGCAACTATGATATTTGACAAAGATGGACTCAATTAACATATAGTTGCATTTTCTCGATTTAATTAAGCAAAAAAGGGGAATTTGCTGCAAGCATTTTAGGATGAATGATTTTCGATTAGTTATAGTTACGATTTTCAAATTTTATTTGATCTACTAAAGGTCTGCGTTTCTGAAATTGTGTTGTTTGCATCAAGTAGTTATAACTAAGTATTTATAGTATCCTCTACTAATTTTATGTTTCAGTGGTAAGATGAAATTGTGTTGTTTGCATCAAGCAGTTATAACTAAGTATTTATAGTATCCTTTACTAATTTTATGTTTCAATGGTAAGAGACGTGCAAGGTTACTAAATTTAACACTTCCATTTTATTCCGGTTTATATGATCGTGTCTTCTAGTACCAACGGTACTTGCTTTCATTCCATTCATCTTATTATCAAACTTTTGCATTTATTTTTTTAACGGTTTAAGGATTCTGCTTTATGAGAACATATTAACGCTCCCGTTTTGTTAGTGTATTGCACAAATTGTGCTTTATGTTTAAGTCCATATGAAAAGCTGGGAAAAATAATCAACCTCGCTCACTTAATATGTTCTATGAATCCCAACTCATTTCCTACTTTACAATTAAAATTTTTAATTGAATAAAAAGTAAAACAGAAAGAAAACTAAAAATAAGAGATTGGACATCTCCGATAATAGCTACAACTCTGTTTGTAGTTTTAACCCAGCAGTTTATTTTGCTTCCATGCATACATAGCAATGTTGAAGTTCTTAGTTTGAAAATAGGCGATGCAGTTGTTTTTGTTCATGTTATTGTATATGGCATTCTTCTCTTGTTGTTTACGGTTATTTTGCACGATCATGTATATATTTAATTCATTGTTCAGATTTGGTTTGTCCCAATTCGTGGCTGGTTAACATAATGGTTAGTTATTGTATTTTGAGTGTCTTTTTTCTTCTTCTCAAAACTGGGCTTTTCAATTGTTTCAAGAATCAAATTATCAAAGAGGCAGATCAACATCACCAGTCAATATCTATAACAAAGTTTAGATTAGGATCTTAGATCCAAACAAGGGCCTGGTCTTATACAAAAGTTCAGATAATTGAAACTGCTTTCAAGGATTTGTGTTCACGTCAAAGCAAAATGCTTTGTTGCTAGAGATTCATTAATATAATTTCCAATACATAAGCTAGTAGCTTTGAAAAGTATAATTTTCATAACTATATAATTACAACAAGTATGAGGTTTTTAAAGCAAAGTAGATTTCATATATTTAGCATATATTCTATATGTTTTAGTAAAGTTTTTGTTTAACTGCATCATCATATTAATTGCATTGGTTAACTTATATTTTGGAATTAAATCCACCGATTAGAGCATGGTATAATTATCTTTTGAAATTTATCCTTTTTGTTTTAAGTTTGGATAAGTTTTTATTTTTTCCAATAGCGACCGAAGAATGTTGTAATTCTATCTATTTTTCTATTTAATTTTAAATCTGTCTTTTTTGCTCAAATGCTCACTAAATCCGTCTTTTTTTCTATTTATATTTTCTTTTGTTTTTTATAAGCACATCCGTCGGACGTGTCAATTTAGCATATATGTTAGATTTTGAAATAGAAATTAATCAGAATCACATGCAATAAGTAACGTAAATTTGCACACATCATGAGCATATATAGGTTTGCAGGTTGTATTAAACTGAAATCCATGGATGTATCTAGTTATAGAATATGCTTACAATACTAGGGTAGTTTCGTGAAACTTAGTTGATTTAAATTGACTGCTTCAGAAAGTAGAATCTTGAGGCAGCTAAAGAACGCATTTAAAGCAATACATTTCTTAGTGTTGCTTTCCACCATGTATCTCAGTATACAAGTGGTAGAAGCAAGCAACGCATTGCCAATGGTATTCCACATAGATAATAGCCTACTTATTATCTCTATTACAGTTATTTTATATCCTTCAAATTGTTGTATAATACTTTCGACATATACCGTGTGTTCGAGACATAACATAGTTTGAGAACTTCGATCTTTTAATGTTTTCTTGTTTATGCAGCAAGACAAGTAATCAGTTTTTGATCTTCTTTGCTTGCAGAAAAATAAACTGCTATCAACAAAAAAGTAATAAAAAGAGGTACGGTACCCGTATTTCATTTTCCTTGGCGAGTGACTGCAAAGTATTAATGGTAGGGCTAATGCTGTTGAGAACAATATGTTAGAAAGCATAAAATCTAGTATAATTTTAATTTAGTTGTGACTGTTGGAATGTATACTAAACAATATTCCATTAGCTTGCATAGAGAAGCATGATAGGTAGATATATGATGTATGTATGCAGGGCCAGTCCTAGAAGTTTTGGTGCCTAAAGCAAAAGGAGAAAATGAGGCCCTCGTACATAATATAATGTACTACATCAAAACAATTTATATTGTTCAAAAATATCAAAAAGAGAAAAAAATAATATTCATATTAATTATTCATGTTATACAGCAAAATAAATAATATTAGTTATGATCATTTTTCTAGTCTTATAACTCGTAAAATTATTAATAATACTATCATATTCAAGTTCACTGATCATATCTTGTTTGATCGATAAAAATACCAAACTATTGAAGCAAAAATTATTTTTAAGTAATCGATTGGCCTAAAAAACTTTATATATAAATTCCGAAAACATAATTATTTACCATTGAAAAAAAAAACATATTTATTTATCGATGAACTATATGTTAACTAACTATTAAAAAGTTCTTTAGCATTACCAAATAATTCGCTGTTATATGGCTCAATTATCAATCACCCAACCTGACAGAATTTTGTCGGTTAAATTGCTCAAAAACCAACATAATTGATTAGGTTGCATGCTAAACCTTTGTTAACGAGTAGAGGCAAAAACCTAAAAAAAATCTGTCAAGTACTGAACAACTAATTTGGCTAACTAACCTATTCAACCCATAATACTAACAGAGTTGAATAGGTTGCATTAACCGAACATACATTTGTTGGTTAAACTACTCAAAAACAGCAGAATTTCAACCAAATGTTTTAAGAAATAAATTTGTTAAGTACTGTGCACATACGTTTAACTACCAATTTATCAATCAGACAATCACCCAACTTATCCTAGCAGTTTAAACATTTAACATATTAACAAAAATCAGTCTCTCATCCTAACGAGCTTGAAGTAAATCATAGAGCAAATGCAATAACTAATTAACTCAACAAAATTAAACATTTAAATCATAGTATCACACACAAATTCAGACCTAGCAGCAGTGTAGCACCTTCAACCAATTATTTCCGTGTTCGTTGCTTTTTGATTTCTGTTATGTACTAGTTGTGTTTCCTGGTTCCTGCCCTGGAGATGGAGAGTCAACCTTACTGCTTTCTCGTCAAGCATGTAGCCACTAAGTGGAGATGAGCTACGATTACCAAAACTGAATTCAATTTCATTGAAATTGGTGCCCTAGAGAAAGACTCACAGCAAGTGAATAAATTGGTGCTGAGATGGAGCAGCTCGCCGCCTTACCTATGGCTGTATGCCACCATCGCCAGCGACTTTGGGATTTCTTTTTCTATCACGCAATGATTACTAATAGGTGCCCTAGAAAATTTGGGGCCCTAAGCGATCGCTTCTTCAGCTTTGGTAAAGGGCCGGGCATGATGTATGTAAGCAGGTGAATCCTCCCATTTCTGCACAAAAATTGCAATATAAGCCAATAACAACAATTGTAACAAAGAGAAATACACTAGTTCTGTTTATCTGAATTTAGTTTATGTTTTTCTTTTTAAAAACTATGAAAAGCAGCTAATTACTGATCCAAAAACTCTAAACCCATATACCTGGAGAGCATGATGGTACATTCAGCAAAGCACGAACATCAATGACTAAAAAACTTCCAAAATTCATCCCAACACTGAAAGGAAACAAGACTGCTGCTCATACATCTACCGAAACCTCCGACTTTTGTTCACCATAAAATAAAACTCCTTCGAAAACAAGCACACTGAACCTTCATCAATGGAACCCAACACTATAAGCAACAAGACAACCACGAGACGATAACACCCAGCAGTTTGCAAACGAAACCACGACCTGCTCACCTGAGAACCCATGTGAGACGTCAAAACAAGTCGATAAGGATCAATTTGAAATACCTTAGTAATTACTGCTAACAGCAGTATAAGCAATGGGAACCCTTGAAAGCGTTTGAAGCATGCGCGAGCATAAAAGGAACAGAGGCAGAGATAAGTGTGTATTTTCCCATAAGTGTACTTTAGCATTGTTCGTAACAAAAAAAGTGTGGGTTTACCATTTTAGTCATTTTCATAGATACAAAAGAGCGCACAACGCATGTAAATTTTAGAAACGACCAATTTAAAAAATGATGTTAACACACAAAATGAAAATTTTATTTTTCATGGTTTAGGAAATAACGGAACAATGAGAAACAATTCGTCCTTCCGTCATCATTCCATCTTCGCTTTTGTACTTTTACTCTTTTCATTTTTTGCAAATAATTTTAAGAACTCAAAAACATAATACAAAACAAACCAAATGGCCCATAAGCTTTCTGATTTCGAAGTATAACAATAATATGGATATATAAAGTGTATAACCCTTACAAATTGTTAATGAATTAAGCAAATTACAGTACAACAGCATCATAAAACATGTTATGTTACTAACAAGATGACAGAATGTAGACTGACATACTCAATTTAAATATAGTAAAAGAAATTGATTACCCATTATTATATGTGTACTTACGTCAAAGTTGGACCAGAATAGTGCCTCTTGTATGCTGGAAGACATATCCATAGACTCAACACAAGGAGAATGAGTATCTGAGTTACCAGCATTGTGAAGTGCAAGATTGCTTTCTCTTTTCCTCTGCTTACCTAAATAATTAACATCATCTTGAGAAAAGAACTCCTCCAAACTAGAAGATCTTCCCCCAACCTAAACAACATGTGATGGCTTATCTAAAATATTCTTGAAATGTACATAACTTTCTACTTTTAGTGTTGCTAATGAAACTTGCATGCATCTAGAGAAGTGTCTATGTTTTTGCTAAACAAGCATTTTATTTCTGACTGAAAGGTACTTATAGAAACAAATACTTTCATAGAGAAATTTTCAAAAAACATATCGTATGCTCATTTTATCCATTCCAAGACCATAAACATAGTTTTTTTTTGTTTATAATAAATACTTAAACATATTCCATAAAAATGACAATTCATACTATATAAAACTGACTCTACAATAATGCATATTTGAACTGGGGAAGGGAAAAACATAAAGAACTCCAACTTTTTCTTTTATTTTTCCATTTCTGAATCACATGTATCTTCAGTGTTATTTGTAGATGAAGATTTTGGTGATGCCTTGTCAGAGGAACTCCAAGATGACTCAATCTCTAAAAGGGAACTATTAAACAGAGGCATCACGCGCCTTTGTTTCCCATCTGAAGATTGAAAAGCAATCAATTGAATTCTTCCAACCTGCAAAGAATATAATATTATAAGTTATTAGAAGTGATTCAAATTAGTACTTATAAGGTCACTTGTAGAAAATGTTAGTTACCTTCTGGGCATTTTCACCAAAACAGGAGAAAATCAAACTAATAAAACCATGATCCAACTGTTAAAACATTCCCTAAGTTCGGACATCTGCAGTGCAATATGTTAATTAATAACTGATGATAAAGGACAATGTAGGAAAGATGATCAAAATAAATGTGCAAATTATGATGGCTTTGCTACACATGGGAAGGAACAACAACAATTACATTATTTTACCAATTTTAGGATTATAAATTGTTGAATGATGGTCCAAGGAAAATATACATCTGCATCATATGAGCAAATTGCATGTTTATATATCATGATTTTCAATATAGATGGTACTAAATCAATTATAAAACAATAAAAATCGGTTTTTGCATACCTAATTCGACTGACTTCAATTCGAGATCTTATGATGTTTTCGATCTGGAAAAAAGCACAAGGGAAGTATTCGATCGAGGTTAAATTGGCGAGCCATAAAAACTAATTGTCGATCAACAAAAGATCTAGAAAAAAGATCTAGATCTAGGTTTTCGAACTAGGGAAGTTTCTTTAATTGTGGAACATACGGGGAAGAAATGGAAATGTATTAGGAAGAAAGAGCGTATAATAAGGCGTATGCGATTGGAGAACGGTTTTGAGCCGTTGTACAAATTAGGACAGAATATGACCCTAGTAATTTTCCTTTGCAATGGAAAATAGCAGTTGCTATTTAGCAAAGGTCCTAAACGGTTGCAAATGATCCGCATTTGGGGGTTGCAAAATAGCTTGTATGGTGTAGTGCTCCTGTAATATATGTAATACTATTTGTTATAATAATAAGTGTTGGCGATCACTTTAAAAACCGATCGGCTTTGCCAAAAAAGAGCAAATAAATTATATAATAACAGTAAAATAAAAGGGAGTTACAATAAATAGTATTAATGTAATTGAATGAGACTGATATTAATGGCATTTAACTAAGTCTCCATTGCCTTAAGAAAAGTGACCTTATGGTCATTAATGACATGTGACTGTTATAGTAGTTAATTGATTTAAATGTGTGCCCATTGCCTTAGGAAAAGCGACCGTTATGGTCATTAATGACGCATGGCCGTTGTGATAATTAAATAAATAAATGGGAATTGGGTATTAATTACCCTAATTATTACTAATTCCAATAAATAAATAATCCTAGAGTTGTAAATCTTAAGAAAATCATCTTATCTTATCTCCAGTTTAATTCTAGAAATAATATCTCTACTAATATAAGAATTGGACTTGGTAGGTTAATGATGTGATATCAGTTGCATTGTTCGACAGAAGTCTACACTATCTAGCAGTCAGGTATATGTGCAACTGACGTGCGATATCATTGACCATAGTAACCCGTGATAACCATTGTTTTACATAACACGAATTTATCCTATAGGTTTACTTTAAGTGTTGAGGTATTAAACGGCTAGAAGGCCTATTTCCCTTCCGAAAGAATAAACCTAAAGGAACAATTTGATAGCATAGTCTACTTCGGGATTAAGGTATTAAGTAGCGGATATGCCTATTATTAAGTTATTGCATTCACCCTTTTTTCTTTAAGGTAAGGGAAGAATCATAGGATATGCCAACATATGGTATTGAGTTCTCGGATAAATCATCTCCCAATAAATAAGAAGTATTATATGGCTATTTGGGTAGGAGTTCGGAAATCCTCGAAAAAGGTCCCTTTCCTTTAGGTAGTAAGTGACGAGTTTAAACTCTGCCTTGGGATGATGTAGTAAATGACTGCTATGGAGGTACCAAAGGTCTGTCTATCCTGCGGGAAGTATTAATTGGCTTGAGAATTTTCCAATAAGTTTGGCTAGATAGTCACATAGGGGTCCGTCGGGGGAAAGTGTTAAATGACGGTTAGTCGTATACCCATCCTATAGGTAATAAGTGACCGCTTACTATCTCTCGCCTTAGGCGGGGTTGGGATATGCACGAATGACAGAAGCTTTAAATTAGTAGGGCTTATTTGCTAGTGTCCTCTAATTTATAATAGCATGTTGTAAACCACCTAATGAGGTATTAAGTGATCAATGGATCCTCCTAGGGCCTAAATGATTATAGGAATCCACCTTATGTATTATATTGTAAAAGACACCATCATTGGCTATAAAACTCGTCTCTTTCATTAGTAGAGTATTAAGTAGTTTGAAAGCATGCCTCTTAATTTTGGTATCGGTTTGTATGGTAGTTTAAAGGCTTCATATGTACGTAAAAGTTTTATCTTAGTATATTATAATAATCTATCTTCGGTGAAGTGCTACCTTGGTTGTTGTGGTTAATCTTTATGCCAAATTCTTGCAAGATTATATTAGAATCACTATCCTTGTTAGACATATAATTTGGATGAAACCAAACGGGTTGCATTTGTGTATTGTGGATAGCGTTGTACATTTTCTACTCACCAAGATTTGTTGTTCTGAACCCCTTCAGCATATCAATTCTCAGGTTTATCTTATGAAAGACAAGACTTTGCTAGTGTTCAAGTTTGGTTTTCTCTTCTTGTTCTCTCATGCTCAGTATTGATGTGGTGATTCATTGTTAAGGTAGTTTCCTTAATCAATACTTGTTATTCTATCGTGTTTCCACTATGAGTTAGTTTCATTTTACTCTGATTATGCTCATGCTTATTATTTGCATTTACCAGATTTACATGATCCATTCTTGGATGGATTTGAGTTCCAATTTTTATCGAAATTCAAGATCCAAAAAGTGTGGGGTGTTATAGTTCGTATCAGAGTTTAGGCTTAGATGATCAGTGAAATTAGTAAATTTAGGATTTTATGAGACAACGTATTTGATTTTTTTTTCTATTTTTCTTTGAATCTTAGCACTTAACCCTAAATAATTTCAACGTTGAAGTAGTCACCATAAAATAGATTTAGGCGACTATGAGTTAGAAATATTTTTGCAGTTCAAGTTTTATGCCCACCACGATTTACTTCATAGTGCGCTTGGCGATTATCTTGAAGAGCATGAGGACGACATAAGGTGAATGCCGTGGACTTGAGCTTTATTTCTGGATGAAAAGCTATCTACAACTGAGAAAATTACGGTTTTTGGTTTTTGTTTGGGAGTTCCGGTCGAAGACCTTTTCTTATTTTTTGAGTTGAATAGGAAATTCATGTTAATATGTCATATTAGTCCAAAGGCACATTAATGAGGTATATCCATTCAATACTTCATTATAGAAACTCGAATATTCTTTCGCTTGAAAATATCCCTTTGAGGTTTTAGACCTTTTAGTTGGGAGAAAATTAAATTTTGAACTTGTATTGAAAAAGAAAAGAGTTTCGAAGATTTTAAATTTATTTTCGAGAAAATTCAATTTTATGCAAATAAGATTTGGTTTTAAAAAGAAATTATAATAATTATATAAACGTATAGTACTAGACCCTTATTAATAAACAAAGTTGAAATTTGTAAAGATTTACTATATTTTTCTCTCGATCGACTATGGAAAATTTTGTTTAGCATAGAGTATTGGCTTCTTAAATCTTTGGTTGACCCGTCAGCGAGATATGGGGATAATTTCGTATAAAGTATGAAATACCAGTTGAGATATTTTTGGGTATTCTTGAGATATTGTATGATTGCAGCCTTTAGTTGAGACTACTGTGAACATTGGAAGGATGGTTCATAACTTCATGATGGTCTATGCCACTGCCATGGTGAGGACAATAAATTTTTGGATTGCGTCATATCTTAAGAAATGACGCAGGATGATTACTATTTCTATTCGACCATAATTGGGTCAAGGTTCAACCTTTGTCCAAAGTTTGTTTAGCATTTAACCGTTTAGCGTCATACGTACAATGGTCAATGTAAGATCTAAATTAACCCTAGAGGGGGGTAAATAAGTTTATACTAATTTTTCACAGAATAACAATTAATAATAAATAGCGAAGATAATAAACTGAGTAAATGCGGAAAATAAATGATCCACAAAAATTTACTCGGGTTCAGCAAAACTCTGCCTATTGATGCCCCTAAGATTATTATTAAGATTGTATACTTTCACGCTTACAACACGTGTAAACTTGCAACCCCTGCTTAGTATACTAATCCTGATTAGTAACCTTGCCACAACTAAATCCCCTGAGTTACGAATTCTCAAATTACAAACCCATAGTTTGATGCCTAATTAAAAACTAGAGTTTGACAAATACAAAAAATACAATGTGAACATACGAAAACTAAACGACCAAACACACTTAAAATAAAATCCAAGATTGAAAAATAAAAATTTACACTTCCAAACTAGGGTTTTCTTCCTTTAAAAGCATAAGGTGCTATGTAACATCCCGTCAATTTCGACTATTTAAATATTGTGAAAGATTGAAATTTATGAACCAAATGAAGGTAATGATAATTCAATCTAACAATGTTGCTCGGAATGTTATAGCAACTATGTTAATGTAATCTCAATAACCTGAATATAACTGTAATTTAATTTGATTACATTGTAAATAAGAACAAATTTACTATTGTGTAAATTGGAAAAAATTTATGTTATAAATAGAATTGGTTAATATATGATATGATAAGAAATCAGTAGCTGGTAAGTAATTATAATATTTTCTTGTAAACTATATATTTATGAATATGATCAAATTACTTTAAAGTAACAGCGATTATGTTTCATTTCTTTATTTACTTTAAATCAAAGTGAAATTTATGTGATTAAATATGTTAGATAATATTATTTAAGATGATAACTATATATAGAGTTGTAACTAATGTTTATTATATTCATAAAGAAAAATAACATGTAGTTAATTTATAACTGGGAAGATAATTAAGTTTGAAATCGTTAATAATACAATTGGAGAATAAAATAAACAATTAATACGGGTTTAAATGAAATTTTAATAGAAAAGAATTTGATTTAAAACTTTTTCCAATGGTTTAACAAGTATAATAGCTAATATATATGATTTTGGATGCTAATAAATTTGAGATGGAAAATTTAGCATGTTAATTAATTTGTTTAAATTGGAAATTGCAAAAATAAATGTCATATAAATTATTATAATTGTAAATGATTGATTCTGAGGTTTTATGTAAACAAAATTGATATCTAAAACTATTTTAATCCTATTTGGATTTGAATGATGATGGTAAAGTTTAAGAATTGATTTAGTATGGTGCTAACGGCACACCAATATGTTCTTCCTAATACCGCAATTTAAAATATAAAACTCGTTAAATTTTGTATGCTTCCTAATACCACATCACTTCTCCATTTTAATCTCTCATCAATCATTATTTACTGAACTAATCATGTACTACACTAATCTAAATACCCTAATATCTCGTAATCGCTGTCTTCTTCAGATCTCTTGCGGAAAAATTCAAATTCGTACGGTAATCTCTCAATTGTTTAATGATCTGAAAACCCTAATCTCTCACTTCCTCTTCTATTTTTCTTAATTTAACCTTACTCACGGCTTTTGTATATTGCGGCGTCGAATTTGTTGATCGGTTATAGATCTAAGGTTTAGCTCGTTGATCGATTTTACAAATAAGGACAGACAAATATCGAACGAAATAGAAATAGGGTAAAACAGTGTGGCAGCCCCTAATTTTTTAGGTGTGTGGTATTTAGAAGAGTGTAATACTAATTCTTGTGGTATTTTTTAGTCCATGGTATTAGGAAGAACATATGGGGTGCCCTTAGCACCATACTTGATTTATAATGAGGCAAATGAATTGGATTCCCTTACATAAACATGAGTAAGGACCATTTAACAATGAGAATTAAATGGTTTTTATTACAAACCTTAATCATGCATTAACATGATTTATATTATTATTCGAATTTAAGTCCATTCTTAAAATTTAAATAATAAACTTTTAAAATAGAGTAATATGTTTGTCAAACTTATTAAATTTTTTTTTTAAAAAAAGTCAATTTTTGTTAAAATTTGAAAGAGCTGAAAATTCAAAAGTTTTAAATTTTTTTTTTTTATGATTCTTCTTTGTAATTTGTGTTATCTAGCATTTTTCGTTTCGTCAAAATTCGCTTCCATTTGCTCGAGATATGAGTTTTTCAGTGCAAAGTGCACAAAATAAATAGTGTTTGTGTGATTTTTACCATTACTCTTCTTCTGAATAATTTATTTTATCCTTCCTTTAGCTTCTTGAGAAAGTTTTTCTACCTCATACCTAATTAATATTTCTGTATACTTGGTTAAGTTAGATATGTGTTTTCTTTCACAGCACTTCTAGTTTCTTTTTCGTTGCGATAATCTCTTCTTCTTCTTTCTCTGAAATTTTTTCTTCCTAGAAAATTTCATGGTCTCTCTCTCTCTCTCTCCCCAATATTCACAAATCAAAATAATTCCTTGATCTCTAATTCTCTCTCTCTCTCTCTCTCTCTTATTTCTTAAAAATCTCAAATCTCAAAATTTAGAAATCCAAAAACCCAGATCCCCCCTTTCTTTTATTCCTCTTCCTAGCAACCAAAACTGACCACCAACCACCGAGTCAGCCACCAACTAACCTATACACCATTAAACCAGCGTTTGGAATCACCTAAGACCTGCAACACCAGTTGGTCACACCACACGTCAATGACCCAAACCCAAAATTCACTAACCCAAACCCTATTACACATGTTTTCATTCTCTATTTTTTCAAACTTTGTGTTGTTTTCTTGATGCCATAACATGCTCATAATAATCCGAATTTACTTTTTTTAAAAAAAAATTGGATGAAATTTTAAGTGCTGCAACTTTCATATTTTTAACTTTTCCATATTTTGTGATTTTCTATCTCGAAATTGCGTATTTTCCAAACCTATTTTCGGATCTAGAATTTTGACTCGAAAATGGTCTGTCACTGTTTTAGCCTTCTCTCTCAATAATAATTCAGATCCTATTTTTCTTTTTTTAAATGAAGAGAAAAGAATTTCCTAAAACTTTTCTGTTAACCACTCTCTCAAATTCAGTTGTTAGCATATCCAAAAATCTATTTTAAAAAGTCCAAAATCAAACTTTGCTTTTGATGACCTTGATTTGTCGAGTTGTGTCGCTGCAGCACTCTAGTGTCCTTGTGTGTACTTGTGTTTCTTGTGTCGCCATTCTTAAAATCACGCACGATGAGTTTACTCACGATTTATTTATGTTTAAATTTTCCACATCAATAATAATATGAAAATATAGTTGTTGTCTTGATTTGTTGATTTACTTGTGTACCTACTTTGTTGAGTTTGCCATGCTCTTGCATCATTGCACTATTTTTCACTGCCACGTGTTACTGGACCTATTGACTTTCCCTTAATCTGGAGTTGGTTTTGGATACCACATATTCCTATAAATATAAATAGTTGTACACACACTGCTTTCATATACTTTTTAATATGTATATGTGTTATTTGTGCATTTACTTTGGCACCCGTTTGTAAAACATGGTACCTGCATATTTATGTGGCCATTTTTTTCGAACATGCATATGTGCGTCCATTTCACTCTTTAAACCTGAAAAGCACTTATTAACAAATATTTCCCTACCTTTTATTGCCAACTTGAATTTGATGGCTTCGACATGTATACTTATATTTTACCGACGTCTTGGTGCTTGGTCATTCCCTACTGTCATATGCTATGACACCCATGAAACTTCTTGCTTTGTTTATTGAAACGTATGTAATAATCTACTTTGTTTGTTTGATACACACGTTCATTCTTTTGCATGTAAATTTAATTATGCTAACATTGATTACTTGATAATTCGACACATCTTCGAAATTTAGAACTTCATATATAAGTTTGGATTAACTATTATAGTTTAAGTAGTTTATTGAAGTTGATTTACTTGCATAAAGTTAATCCTGACTTGAGTGTTTTGTGTTTTGCATTACGCTCGGGTCAGAGCGAGTATTTCATTTTGAAGACCTTATTTTCAAGATGAAGACGGAGTTCGAAGACCGTGTTTATAACTATGTTATTTCCATTGCGTTGATGGTATGTTAAAATGCATAACTCTGATATTGTTACTAAAATCAAGTGAATATTATTTAATACTTTTATGAACTATATGTGTTATTATTATATTTCATCGTTCCGATGTGAGATTATGTGTGCTATTTAGTACGTCTTATCTTAGTTTCTCTTGTTATATTAAACCCCAGTAATAATCCATCATTTTGGACTGGTTTGAGTTGGACAGGTGCAGTTTATTGTCGACTTGCACCATCCCAAAAAAGGGAGTTGCTATACTTGGTATCAGAGCTTTAGTTCAGAGATAAACCTTAGCTTGTGTGATATACTAATTAGAGATAGGATCTGTAGTAACCTAGAATGAGTTGAGTGTATTGAGTGAGTGTAATTGTATTTTTGTAAATATATTTTGAATTTTTAATAATTACTATAATTTATTAATTGATTTGAATTAAATTGAAGTAATTATATAATAAGTTGAGTATTATAATTTTGGATTTTCATAATTCAAAGCTTAAATGAATTTTTTATTAACTTAAACTTATTAAACTAATGAACCTATGGATCTAGAAAGCATATTATCCTAATTATTACATTTTTGTTTGTTATTGTAATGAAACGGTGGGAATTCGACGCTCGAATTTTGACAATAATATATAATCCTGTATTACTTGTCAAAACCTAAGTATCAAGAACACCAGACAGTTAATAGAAAGAAATTAGAGGATGAGAAAGGAAAAAAAGAAATATTAGAATAGAAGAAAAAGAAGAATGATAATAACGCAGAATCAGAGTCTTACATCGCAGCAGAATAAATATAATATAGAAATAAATCTTTATAAAGATCTTGTATAAATACTTACATTCATAAAAGCATAACAGACATCCAATGCATCTGAACAGTTATAACAATCTGTCCTCAGATACAACACACAACAGAAAGATACCAATACGTATTATACGTCTAAAACTCCTCCAGCATGTCTTCTGAAGTTCGTAGCATCCTAACTTGAACCTGTAAAGTTCAGTCTGATCTGAGCATTGCAAACGCCACGGATCAGTCTGGTGAATCAACGTGAGAAAAATCACTAAGTTTAGGTAACATCCAACCTATTTAAGTAGAAAATCTTTTTGAAAGAAAAGGATAATTGTAAGGCCAGTCCACACATTAACACGGACGATTTTTACCCTACGATAACCCAAACCATTTTTGATATCAAAATCCGGTGATATTGCTATAATGTCCATATCAAATAAATAGCCATCTAGTAGACGCTTACATCTCACGCTCCACATATTTAGTATATAATCAAAAACTGCATAGCACTTATTAGAAAATAGATTATGATAAGGTATAGGACCGCCTTCAGATAGTGTACCTCTAGAGAATAATACACTAATGGGATTGACCCACATAGCCATGTTTCATGCCCAATTTCTGTCATTTTCCTTCCCAGTTGATGAGGCTTGAGGTCACGATTACCCTTTAGAGACAACACATCAAACTTTGAATGCCACATTGTCAGATCCATCAAATCAGTAATTGATGCCCACATATATAATCTGGGTGTTAAGCTAAAAGAAGTTTCCTTCTCCACTACAAATTGGTATATTTGTAAAAATCAACGTACGTGACTCTTAGGAAATACTCTGTCAGACATTCGTCCATACAAGTCATCCAAGAACAGGATGAACTGAAAGCACCCTCCTACCGCATCCTATATCAGAATCATCCCAAGAATCAATAGCGAGAAGTCTTCGAAATACTGTAGGTTTCAACCACGATAGAATCACAGTTTATCTCTTGGGTGCTACCCAGAGATTATAAGTAGTTCTTCCGTTTATGAAGATCTACGGGCCTTCAAATGCTCCATCTCGACCATCATCTGATATATTCCACGTTCTCGTATTTGCTGGCTTGGAATAGTTTTAGAATATAAATATGATCCAGGTCTTTCCGTACCAACAATAGATAATAAGCCAAATTTGATAGTCGGTTATTTAACTATCACATAAACAACCATTTAACCATGAAAAAAAATGAATTCACTAGTTTGGTACATAGTATCACTTGACCTCTTAACGAAATGGTTGATTAAATATTTCCACATTGGGAAACAACATTTCACCTCTTATTTAAATATAAGAGTACTCTTAAAACTATTTTATCTCTAGTACTTAAAAAATATATCATACCATATATCAAATATTTTATTTAAAAATATCATTTGCAAAACATTTGATATAACCATTATTTATTGTCTAAAACAAGGAACAAAGTTCCTTTTTATAATAAGATATGTTTATTAACCAAAACAATTCAACTTAACATTCATAAAAAAGGTTATGGATTCCATTTTCTATATCGTTAACTCTTTTAGCACTTTGCAAATATTCGAAAACACATTCTTTAACCAATTTGCATAATTTAAAGTTCTATTTAAAAATCCCCTTTATTGTAGGAAACCCATTTATTACACTTCAACTTATATATGTATCTTCATTTAAAACTTTACTTTTGGAAAATCATATTGTTTTCATTACTTAGAAAATAGTGATATATTCTTAACCGAACGGTATAAGTATAGTCACAATTCATACTTGGGCTAAACAATGTTAAATTATACATTGTTTTCTTTAAAATCCAACGGTTCAAATTTCATCTCAAAATCTTGCAAATATGCTTCAGTTTTTCTCTTATGGAAATAATATCTTTTTCAACATTTTCTACCATTACAAATTAATATCATTCCATGATAATAGTGAAGTCGTTAAAGTTGGGGTGTTTTATTTAACTCTCTGACCTTGATCGACAACGTTCTTATCTTAAGATAGATAAAAGTTCATAATTCTAAAAATGATTCTACTTTGCAATCTCAAAATCTCATTTAATTTAAAATATGGTCTAACAAACCATTTCCTTTCATTTGAAAGATCAACTTATAATTACTTGTTCATAAACTCTTGTTGAAATAAAAATCTTAACCTTTAGGATCTCTTTAAACGATTAGTTTAATAAGATGGATTCATTACAAATCCATTTACAAATCGTTTACCAAATCAAATTAAAGTTTTATCACCAACCTGATTACCTTATACAATGACTTCAATTAAGATGAAAATCCCTTTAATTATTATTAATTAAAATAATAATTAATGATAATATTAACCAAAGTAAAAAATTGTTTACTTCGTCATTAACCAATGTAGAGGTTGTTACTTCTCTATTAACTAAAAATAGATCAGTCAATCCTTTTTAAAAGGTGATTAAAATAATAATTAACTTTATAAACAACTCGATAATCTTCTTTAAACACCATTAATCAAAAGATTAAGTTTGAAGAAATCTAATGAAACGACCCAAACTCGCCCTTATGGGAATGCCTGGATTGAGTTGGGAACACGACAAACCAGAACACAAGCAGAAGAACACTTCATTGTTGTTACAACAATTACATCAGAGTACAAGAATATAACAGAGTATGAATAAATAATATACATTGGAAAAATATCAGAGATTAAAATACATTACATAGCAGCGGAAAATAATGCATAACACAACTATAAGAAATACACGGATATAGAGCGTTACGAATATAGCTCCATCTGTAAACTAGGATCCTGTAAAATAGAAATCTGCAAAACCAAAACTACTAGCTGCCCGTGCGGAAATTAGGGGCACCCAGAGTTTAGGTTAAAACAATAAACTCCACGTCAGTCATGGGACTGGTGTAAGAACTAAAATAGTTATTTAAAATTTTATTTTAAAAAAAATAAATCAAGGGACCACGCTGTATAACACGGAACGGGTTTACTCCCCTGAATAACTGTAACGACCCGTATTTTTGGCAATCTAATATTTTATTTGTTCATTTGTTTTAAATATTATATTTGGAATATTAACGAATTTTAAATCGTTATTTAAACGAAGTATGAATGTTATAAATTTATATATATTATAAATCGAGCTTGAAAATGGCGTGCAGTTCGTAATATGGAGTTTTGAACTTTAACGAAATATACAGGATCCGATTAAGTCGGATTTCTGTAAAACAAGAAACGTTGGAACCGTGTTGATGATAATTTTCATATGGAAGAGAAAAATTCAGATTTCGTGTTATAGATTGTTAAATATGTCCAATTCAATTTTTGAAATAGTCGCTATGGAAATCGCTATTAAAATATAGCGTTAATTAATATATTTAAATAGGGAAATTTAAATTATTTAACTCAAAATTGACGATATTAAGTTGTGTAAATTATATGGGAAAATGTATATATATTCTGGTTGGATATATATGATAAAAATAATTTATTTTTATTTCATTTAATTTATTTGGAATTTATATAATATTTTAATCGATATTATATAAGCGCTAAAAATAGCCGTTTTTGCAAACAGTCTTCGTTTTCGATGAAATTAGTTTCGTTGGAATTGTATCGTCAAATTATTGTAAGAAAATCAAATTGCGTGGTAAACCGATGTCGTATGTAACCACGGTAGCCATAAATGCCAGTTCATTTTATATAGCGCGTAATTAATTCAATAAAGAGATATTTGGATGTAACTAGAGCAGACGATCGAATTAAGCCACGAAACTAGTTCCATTGAATTCGTATCATCGATTATAGTCAGGATAGGTATATAGTTTTGTTATTTTTGGAGTCCAGGCAATTTGGTGTCCAAAATGGCATTACGGTGCGCGTAAAAATAGCCTACTAGGGAAACAGTCTCGTAATGCGACGAAGCTAGTGCCGTTAGATTCGTATCGATTAATTATTGTAAGACTTCAAAGTTTCAAGTTGATTGGGTTTATTTAGTGATCATGGAAAATTTAAGCGCGTATTTTCACTGGTTTCATAAAGGAATTTTTCTCAAACGATGTCGGAATTCGATAAAACTTGTCCCATTAGGTCCGGAATATTTTTCTATGCTAGGATTAGCATTTTTATCAATAAACAGAAGGCGATTGTGGTTAGTTTCACATGTTACTTCGCGACGAAGTTTCATTAAATAATATTATAATCTCCCCTCACACTATATATATATATCTTGTATAATCAGTCAAAGCCCTTTCCTTTACAACGAGTGGTCACCCTGAGAATCCGCCTCCACCCTAAATCAGACGCCCATAATTAGTGCACCTTCTTCCTCCTAAATCCCTAATCGATTCATCTAATAAAAAAATGTTCTACATCAAACCAACTCAGCTCATCGAGTTCTATGCTGACCGGTGATGATTCGATCTAGGAGGTTTTGGGTGGCTGCTATTTGCTCACGAAGACACGGGTTTCAAAGTGGTTTTTTAAGGCTAACCAAAGCATTGAACTGCACCGTACTTCGTGCGTAAGCAGGTGACATGGAGGCACTGTGAGAGGAGTTTTCTGATCGTGGTCCGACTAACAAAAGGGGGCGGCACGATGAGGGTTATTCAAACCGAGGGCGAGCTGGAATCAAGATGAAGGAAGATGACGTAAGGATAACAGAACGAGGAAGTAGAGATACTTTGGCCGGTGTTTTTAACCAAACGTAATTTACTTAGCTTAGCCTTAATTAAGGATTTAATAATTTTAATTATATTGTTAACGTAAACACTGATACTTTGTACATATGGAATCAGGAACGGAAACTGCCGGCCTCTTCTCAGTTGAAGCAGGAAACCAATAAGCCTAATCCTGTTATAACGTGATTAATTAAATTTAATGTGAGATTAAATATATTAGTTTTAATTTAGCAAATCTTATTAGCTAATAATTAAAGTATGGGTTAATGCAGGCACCTCATTGTGTACGCTAGAATGAATGTTCGGAAGGAATCAAAGGGGAAAATACAAATGGTATCGATCTGGGTTTGAAAATTTAATAACATAATTAATATTTATTATGTGAATAAGTGTAACGTCCCGCATTTTTGTCGGTTCGTATTTGAATATTTAAATCAGTTTAAATATTGAATTCAGAATATAAATGGATTTATATATTTATTTTAACGAAGTTGAACGCATATAATTATATATTAATTATAATCGAGCTCAGAACGACGCTGCAGTTCGTTAATTAACGTTCTGAACTTCAACCGGACTCGTTTTGAATCAGTTTAAATATCTGTGTTTGATTGTTTGAAACCCCACACGGGTATTGGGATAAAATACGGTATACACCAATCCCAGTAATTAGTTGTATGTCGATCGATGAATCAACAGACTGTCGTAAGCGTTAGGTATCTATATTTGATGCTTATACAGTGTAGTGCACTTTGGATGAATGTTGATTATTTATCGCTGCTATTATATACATGTGTTGTATGGAATCCATATAATTAACTTTATATGGTAATTGATTGGGCCTCATTCCAATTGGGAAAATAAAGAATATTACAAAATAAAGGTTCATGTGTTGACAGTACTCATCCGTTGAGATTAGTCATGTGTTGAATGAAATATTTTAACGATAAAATTTACATCTTTATCATATATAAAATTAGAAACCAATTTCTTTATAAAATAAAGGTTCACGTGTTGACAGTACTCATCCATTGAGATTAGTCATGTGTTGAACGAAATATTTTAACGATAAAATTTACATCTTTATCATATATAAAATCAGAAACCAATTTCTTTATAAAATAAAGGTTCACGTGTTGACAGTACTCATCCGTTGAGATTAGTCATGTGTTAAACGAAATATTTTAACAATAAAATTTACATCTTTATTATATATAAAATTAGAAACTAACTTCTTTATAAAATAAAGGTTCATGTGTTGACAGTACTCATCCATTGAGATTAGTCATGTGTTGAATGAAATATTTTAACAATAAAATTTACATCTTTATTATATATAAAATTAGAAACTAACTGGAAAATAGATAAGATGAGTGGTCTCCTGGATATTGATCTGATGTTGGTTTCGGCCTTTGGGGTTAATATTTAAGGAATCGTTCTCTTACTAATTTACGGTTGGAGTCTGATTTGAAATCAAACGATAGATACCATAATTTTTATAAAATATATTAAATAACAAAAATAGTCACACATGGAAAGTACTCATTCGTTGAGATTAGTCATGTGTTGACAAAAATATAGATTCATGTATTGAATAGGATAAATATTCATTTGTTGAATAGAATAACGGAATTATTGAAATATATAAAGCCGTGTTGATTAGAGATGCGCTATTTTGACGTGAACGATATTTATATCGATTATATTCGTTTTTATAATTGAATAGAAATCGAATTTGAATTGAATTGAATAGAAATCGAATTTGAATTGAATTGAATAGAAATCGAATTTGAATTGAATTAAATTGAAATCGATTTGAATTGAAATCAAATAGAAATGAATGTAAAAAGAATTTATAAGGGAAAATTCAATTTTGATTTGAATTTGAAATGAGGGTTGAAATTGTTTTTGAAACGAATTTAAAACTATTTATAAAATTCATTTTAAAAGGAAATCGACGAAACATATAATATATATATATATATATTATATATATAATGGCCTGAATAGAACGCGCCGCACCGCGGCAGTTCGTAAATTTTGACCATTGACTTTGAATGGACATTACGGGAGATCCGATCGTCGGATTCTCCTAAAACTGGAACCGTTGGGTTCGTATCGAAAAGAGCTTTCTAACGAATATTAGAAATTTGAAATCTAACGGTTGGATTTGGAGATACGTCCAAATCAAATTTGGAAAAGGTCGCTGTAAGTGCAGTTCGATGGCCGTTGATGGAAATCGACTGTACGGGCCTTGATAAAATTATTAAAAATAGTAATAATTTGTGTAAGATCATAAGAAATGATTTGGGAAAAATTGGGATGAAAAACTCCATATTTGAAAAGATAAAAATAGATTTTTATCGAAATGAACTAGTTTTGAACTGAAATTAAAACCCATTTATTTTTAAATAAATAAATTGGATTTGAAATGGGTTTTAAATAGAATTGATATATGGGTTTATCGTGAACTGTGTTTTAAATGACATTAGTTCTTTAACCCAGTAAAGGGAGTTTTAATGAATCTGCAATTAGATTGAAATGAGAATTGATAATTTAAATTATCAAATTTGGAAAATGAGCGAGGATGGAGTATCACCAGTTTTGCTCCAAGCGAAAGTTAAATCTTTAATTAGATTTGAACGTGAAATGGTAATTAAATTTACCGATAACACTATGGTGTTAGATATGGAGTATTACCAGTTTTGCTTCATGGGATTAATAGGTTGGGATTGGGAAATAAAATAAATAATTACTTCGGTGCGGTTCGCTAATCCCGACTAGTTTGGAAAACCATAATTTTGTTTGATATGACATCCTATGGAAGATTAAAGAATAAATTTTAAAGAATTTATCTTTGATAAAATTAATGGGAACCTTTCCCAAAGAATGTGAAATTTAGAAACTAACTGTAGATTAATTAAGAAGAATGGTTTCCTGGGTATTGATCTGATGTTGGTTTCGGCCTTCGGGGTTAATATTTGAGGAATTGCTCTCTTACTGATTTACGGTTAGTGACTAATGAATTGGAATGAGCAGGGCTGCACACAACCCATATCCAATTCGACCCAACCCACCAACCCGACCCAACCCACATAAACCCAACCCAACCCATCCTAGTTCGGGTCGGATATGGGTTACAATTTGTAACCCATACTATATACGGGTCGGGTTTGATATTTTGGTCAATCCAACCTTATTTTAACCCAACCCAACCCTATATTAAAAAAACTAATTTAATAACAGCCCACTTTAAATTAGAATAGTATAATCCTAGAATAATGTTTATCTATTTTATAGTAAATATACAAAAAAACATACATCATGTCAATCCAAACTAGATAGAATTTAGCAAATATATTTTAAAGAGAATTTAATGTATCTTAAAATGAAACACTTGTTCTACTATGTAGTAAATTGATTTCATATGATGTGTTTTACAATGAAATTTTAATAAAATATATTCTATAATGAATCAGTTATTTTACATGTATCATAGTAGCAAAAATCTGATATATTATGCTTAATATTTTAATATTATTTTTAAAAAATTCTCTCATACTCTCATTTTTTTATTATATTCAAACAACCCAACCCTACTAAACCCGACCCAACCCATACTTCAACCCAACCCATATCCAACCTCATATAGGGTCGGATACGGGTTGAAATACCTCAAACCCATACCTATGTGGGTCGGATGTAGTATTTGGTCCAATCCGACCCAACCCATACTTTGTGAAGCCCTAGGAATGAGGCGTATGTTGTGTTTGTGTAACATTTGTTTATAATATACGCGGGTTGTTCGGAAAGGCTGGGTTTATACCCATTCTGAATAACCGATTCGACAGTAAGTCGAAGATGAAGACGGTGGTTGAAGACCAGAAGTCTTCACATCGTTTGGGTGATTACTGATGATCTTGATTAGGCTGTACAACCAAGATGAGGGAATCAGTTGGTGGTCGTCCAGACGTACTTGGAGATCGATGGATATGCGAGGAAAGTGCCTCCGGTTTGGTTCAGACCCAGAACGAACTTGTAAATGGACTGTGTGTCTGACATTGGATTTTATTCTATGTTGATTGATCTCTATTAAATATACATCTATTTGGTGGCGGAGAATTTATTCTCTTGCTTAACGCCCTTCTCTAAGACATACGAGCTCAGAGGTTGTATATCAATAGACATCAGTCGCATGGCATGAATTGCCTGTGTGGCACGCCTAAGTGGCAATTGATCAAGGCTTCTGTTGAAAAGTAAAGTCTTGTGGTTGATGATCAAAGCACGGCCTACGTGGCAGCTTTGTGTATAACGTGAATTCGCGAGCCTCACACCTCGGTATGAGTCAAAAACAAGATAGTGACTGCGGGGAGAACACGACGTTTCTTTCTAGCTTTGGTGGTGTCAGTGACTTACCAGCCATGACATTTATATACTTTTCACCTATGTGGTTGTTGGATGCGAGGCGCCTCGATTTTAGGTCTGTAAGGACCGGGAAACGTGTGTTCAGGAATAATTAATCCTCAAACGTAAGAGAGGACCGACCCTGAAGATCCAGGGGTTACCCAGAGTGTGTAGTCCCGAGGCATTTGCTAGAGTGTCTCGAATCGGAGAGGAGCTTGCCCCTTGCCTCGACTCATGACGGAAATCCAATTTCCAATACGTGTATTTCGGTTTTATTTGTAGAGCCTAGTATGGCGACATAGTGGGATAGGGCACTTATGCCGTCTATGATTGATACTTATGATTTGAAGTTGTTTTATACACTATGCACTTACAATAGTATCAAATGATTTGTTTTAAACATATCAAGCATTCTTGGCTATTATAAGCTAAAAACCCTATCCTTCGGCTTGCGTTGCATTGTGTGATGGGACCTGGGCCTTATAATAGCTTCATTCTTCGAAAAAGCATTGCGCTGTTTATTCTATGCACTGGTATTCTTGGGAGGAAACCCGTTCCGTGTTATACAGCGTGGTCCCTTGAATTACTCTCTTTTAAAGTAAAGTTTTAAATAACTGTTTTAGTTCTCACACCAGTCACATGACTGACCTGGAGTTTATTGTTTTAACCTAACTCTGGGTGTCCCTATTTTTGACACGGGCAGCTAGTAGTTTTGGTTTTGCAGATTTATATTCACAGGGTCTTGATTTACAGCTGGAACGATGCTCGGAAAGCTCTGTATCCGTGTATCACTTTCAGTTGTGTTTTGTATATTTTTCTGCTGCTATGTAATTTATTGTAATCTCTTATATTCATCGAATGTATTTTATTCATTTATACTCTGTATATTCTTGTATCTGATGGAATTGTTGTAATAGCAACGAAATGTTCTTCTGGTTGCATTCAATTTTGTCTTGTACTCACGGTAATCAGTGCTTTCCTCACCGGGGAAGTTACGGGTCATCACAGTTGGTATCAGAGCTTTGGTTTATAGAGCTCGAGAACAAGACACAATAGAACCATACGAAAGAATTCATCAGATATTGGATTAGTAATATCCAATTAGAATGACTCGTTAGAGATAGGATCAGTAGGATCCTAGAACGAGTGTGAAGAGTATATTTTTCAATTGAAAACAATTTTTGTTTTGAAAGTTAAATTCAAGTATACGTATTTGAATATTTATTTATTTTGAATGTGGACAATCGAGTATATAAAGATTTTGCATATACGCGTCATGAACATATATTCGAAGTTTTAATATATTGGATAGATATAGAATCATATTCTAGACACCCGGAGATGGTTCTGATGATTGATCGATCATCACCAGAACTTATGTTCGTGTTTCGAAGGTGTGATATCTATATATTTCCATTAGACTGGTGTGAGAACCAAAATATAGCTAGAATACATTGTTGTGATTTGGCATCAAAAACAAGATTTTCGGTATATATATCAAAATTATGAATTTGGAATTCTAATTCACTAATTGATTGATGGTTGTGTTGTTTGTCTATTTGTTTGATAATTTTGAACCATTTAGCCTAATTGAACCGAATATTGAACTGTATTGAAAATTAGTCGCATTTGCTTGCATATACATGTACTTACATTGAACAGGTCATAGCAAGGAGGCTAGAGCAGAGAATAAAATTTGTTTGCCCGGCAAATAGGTAATACTATAATTTACTATTTTGTTTGGGTGATGATGATTTTATGAGCCGATTGGCTAGCCGCTTGGCTTTTTCTTTTTCTTTTTGAGATCAGAGGGCCTGTATTGCAATTTTGGGATTTTCCCGGTGCTCCCGGTGCAGGGGAGGTTATGGCGAAATTTTTCGAAAATTTAGGGTGTTAGCCAAATTTTTGAAAATTTTGAAAGTTCTTAGAAACTGAAAAGTTGAAGAACTTAAGCCGTAATCAAAATATGAAAGTTGAGTTGATTAGTAAAACAACTTTCGGCTTCGTTCCTTTTCGGGGACAAAGAGTTTTAAGTGGGGGAGATTGTGACAACCCGGAAATGCGAGCCAGTTTAAAAATTTTATTTTGGCAATTGTAGCGAATTTTGAATATTTAAAATAGATTATTTTAAAAAATATCGACGAGAAATTTTATTTTGGATAGATTAGAACGTATATATTTATATAGATCGTCGTTAGAATATAAATAATTGTATATAAATATAAAAGGAATTGAAAATGGCGCGGTAGTTCGATAATTCGATTTCAAAATTCAATTGAACATACCGGGTGCAAAATAAACCGGATTTTAGCAAAACCAAAAATATTAGAATCTAATTGAGAATATCTTTCCAGTGAATCCGAAAAATCAAAATTTCATAGCGGGAATCAAAAGTTATGCCCAGTTGAATTTTCAGAATAGTCGCTATGGAATTTCTGGCCCTTAAAAATGGAGATTTTGCAAATGACCTCGGATTTCGACAAAACCACTTTTGTTGGATCCGTGATGTCAAATTATTGCTAGATTCCAAATTTCATAATTTTTCGAATCAATATGTGAGCGTGGCAAAGGAAAACGTGTTTGACCAGTTTCAGTTGATTTTAATCGACTGGAAAATGGCCATTTTTCAAACGGTCTCAGAATCTGACGAAATTAGTTTTGTTAGGACCGTATCGTCAATACGAAGCTAGAAAATATTTTTCTGGAATTTTTCGAGTTAATATGTGGCCCCGGTAAATTGAAATGTGCGTTTAAATTGAATATATAAAGATTTATATTTTAAATTCAACGGAAACTGATCGTAACGGTGGAATTGGCCTACGATACATATCCCATTGTGTTCGGAATGGGGGTATTACGCTAGGGACGAGAGTCGGTGGGTTTGATTTCGAGTTCGAAATAAAAAGTCAACCTTTTAGAAATAAATAAATAAAATATAATAATTTAATTTCCATATAACCCTCCAATAAGTTTCTCCAATTAGAAAAAACCTCGAGCCCTAAATTAAAATGCTCATCGTCATTCACCATCTCGCTCCATCCCCTCCACTTCCTTCATCGCCACCACCGCCCTCACCTGCCGCGCCTCCATCCTCTCTCTCCCCGTTCTCCTCTCCTCCTTCAGCCCTTCTCCGTTCAAAACTGCATCCCCCCCTGTCGCGAAATCCAGGATGCGAGCCCCCCCTCATCGCTGGAGCGCAACCCCCCACGACCTTCGCCTGCCGCCAACGTTCGTCGATGCCCCGCTCGCGCACCTCCTTCTCCAATCCGACGTGCAACGCTCCCCCCTCCTCAGGCTTAAATCGAACGGAGAACGTGCCACCTCCACTTCAACTGCTCTGAACCAGGGCTGATGACCATCACCTCAGCGAGCACCACCCGCAGCAAACCCGTCCCTTCCTCAGATCAAACGCAGTGAGTTTTCTGATTTTTGTTTTATTTTGTTTTATATAAAATCCCATTTTATTTGTATGAAAGTTTATATTTTTATACAAGAAAAGTTTACACTTTTATACAAAAGGGTTTGAACTTAAAAAGGTTTGATTTTTTTTAATTATAAATAGGTTAGTTTTATTTTTAAAGTATGAAAAGAAGAGATTTTTGAAAATAGGAAGTTAAGATTTGTTAAACAAGAATGTAGTGATTTGTTAAACAAGAAAGTTGTGATTTTTAAATTATAAGTTAGGATTTTTAAAACTGAAATGAAATGATTTTTATAAATGAAAGTCATAATTTTATTCATAGGAAAAGGTTAGATTTTTAACTAAGTAAAAAGTCGATTTTTAATCATATGAAAGCAAAGATATAAATGATAAAAATATGATTTTTATTCATGTAGAGAATAAAAATATAATCTTTTATATTGAAGAAGTATAAAAATATAATTTTTATATAGGTAAGATAGTAAAAATATCATCTTTATAGATATAGCGAAATAAAAATCTGTTTTTTATTATATATATGTTGAAATAAAGATGTGATTTTTATAGTGATGAGATAAAAAATAAATCTTTATATTTGTAAAGGCGAATCTTTATATAGAGGATAGCGTGATAAAAATAGAATTTTTATCTATATAGTAGCGATGTAAAAATAGAATTTTTATCCATAGAGAGTGATTATAAAAATGTGATTTTTATATACATAACAACAATATAAAAATGTGATTTCATATATGTAGTGGCTACAGGCAACGAAAGTGACAAAAGGCGAGAACAGCGATGACTTCTACATAAGAAGAGTCGAGGCGTTTGGATTAGCTAGTCGGTGAGAACTTCTCACTTTATATTTCTTTTTCTAGTTATAAATATATATATTAGGATGCAGACGGTGCTTAGCAGCACCCGACACCCGTCATCCACAGACCATGGATGACTTGTTTGTTTGATTGATGTGTTGTGAAAATTGTTTGTGATGTTGATGTGAAATAGATAATAAAATATATTCATGTGTTGAAATAAATTAATTATCGTTAAAATATAATTTTTAACGTGAATGTGAATAAAATAAATATTCATTTACAAACCGGACGGTTTGTTTATGTACACCTATTTGAAGGACATTGATTGGGACGATAAATTTTACACATCGCCCAACTGCACAAATAAAATCTGTGTTTGATTGTTTGAAACCCCACACGGGTATTGGGATAAAATACGGCATACACCAATCCCAGTAATTAGTTGTATGTCGATCGATGGATCGACAGGTTGTCGTAAGCGTTAGGTATCTATATTTGATGCTTATACAGTGTAGTGCACTTTGGATGATGGTTGATTATTTATCGCTGCTATTATATACATGTGTTGTATGGAATCCATATAATTAACTTTATATGGTAATTGATTGGGCCTCATTCCAATTGGGAAAATAAAGAATATTACAAAATAAAGGTTCATGTGTTGACAGTACTCATCCGTTGAGATTAGTCATGTGTTGAACGAAACATTTTAATGATAAAATTTACATCTTTATCATATATAAAATTAGAAACCAATTTCTTTATAAAATAAAGGCTCATGTGTTGACAGTACTCATCCGTTGAGATTACTCATGTGTTGAACAAAATATTTTAACGATAAAATTTACATCTTTATCATATATAAAATTAGAAACCAATTTCTTTATAAAATAAAGGTTCACGTGTTGACAGTACTCATCCGTTGAGATTAGTCATGTGTTAAACGAAATATTTTAACAATAAAATTTACATCTTTATTATATATAAAATTAGAAACTAACTTCTTTATAAAATAAAGGTTCATGTGTTGACAGTACTCATCCGTTGAGATTAGTCATGTGTTGAACGAAATATTTTAACAATAAAATTTACATCTTTATTATATATAAAATTAGAAACTAACTGGAAAATAGATAAGATGAGTGGTCTCCTGGATATTGATCTGATGTTGGTTTCGGCCTTCGGGGTTAATATTTAAGGAATCGTTCTCTTACTAATTTACGGTTGGAGTCTGATTTGAAATCAAACGATAGATACCATAATTTTTATAAAATATATTAAATAACAAAAATAGTCACACGAGGACAGTACTCATTCGTTGAGATTAGTCATGTGTTGACAAAAATATAGATTCATGTATTGAATAGGATAAATATTCATTTGTTGAATAGAATAACGAAATTATTGAAATATAAAAAGCCGTGTTGATTAGAGATGCGTTATTTTGACATGAACGATATTTATATCGATTATATTCATTTTTATAATTGAATAGAAATCGAATTTGAATTGAATTGAATTGAAATCAAATAGAAATGAATGTAAAAAGAATTTATAAGGGAAAATTCAATTTGGATTTGAATTTGAAATGAGGGTTGAAATTGTTTTTGAAACGAATTTAAAACTATTTATAAAATTCGTTTTAAAAGGAAATCGACGAAATATATATAATATATATATAATGGCCTGAATAGAACGCGCCACGCCGCGGCAGTTCGTAAATTTCGACCATTGACTTCGAACGGACATTACGGGAGATCCGACCGTCGGATTCTCCTAAAACCGGAACCGTTGGGTTCGTATCGAAAAGAGCTTTCTAACGAATATTAGAAATTTGAAATCTAACGGTTGGATTTGGAGATACGTACAAATCAAATTTGGAAAAGGTCGCTGTAAGTGCAGTTCGATGGCCGTTGATGGAAATCAACTGTACGGGCCTTGATAAAATTATTAAAAATAGTAATAATTTGTGTAAAATCATAAGAAATGATTTGGGAAAAATTGGGATGAAAAACTCCATATTTGAAAAGAGAAAAATAGATTTTTATCGAAATGAACTAGTTTTGAACTGAAATTAAAACCCATTTATTTTTAAATAAATAAATTGGATTTGAAATGGGTTTTATATAGAATTGATCTATGGGTTTATCGTGAACTGTGTTTTAAATGACATTAGTTCTTTAACCCAGCAAAGGGAGTTTTAATGAATCTGCAATTAGATTGAAATGAGAATTGATAATTTAAATTATCAAATTTGGAAAATGAGCGAGAATGGAGTATAACCAGTTTTGCTCCAAGCAATAGTTAAATCTTTAATTAGATTTGAACGTGAAATGGTAATTAAATTTACCGATAACACCATGGTGTTAGATATGGAGTATTACCAGTTTTGCTTCATGGGATTAATAGGTTGGGATTGGGAAATAAAATAAATAATACTTCGGTGTGGTTCGCTAATCCCGACTAGTTTGGAAAACCATAATGATATGACATCCAATGGAAGATTAAAGAATAAATTTTAAAGAATTTATCTTTGATAAAATTAATAGGAACCTTTCCCAAAGAATGTGAAATTTAGAAACTAGCTGTAGATTAGTTGAGAAGAATGGTTTCCTGGGTATTGATCTGATGTTGGTTTCGGCCTTCGGGGTTAATATTTGAGGAATTGCTCTCTTACTGATTTACGGTTAGTGACTAATGAATCGGAATGAGGCGTATGTTGTGTTTGTGTAACATTTGTTTATAATATACGCGGGTTGTTCGGAAAGGCCGGGTTTATACCCATTCTGAATAACCGATTCGACGGTAAGTCAAAGATGAAGACGGTGGTTGAAGACCGGAAGTCTTCACGTCGTTTGGGTGATTACTGATGATCTTGATTGGGTTGTACACCCAAGATGAGGGAATCAGTTGGTGGTCGTCCAGACGTACTTGGAGATCGATGGATATGCGAGGAAAGTGCCTCCGGTTTCATTCAGACCCAGAACGAACTTGTAAATGGACTGTGTGTCTGACATTGGATTTTATTCTATGTTGATTGATCTCTATTAAATATACATCTGTTTCGCAGCGGAGAATTTATTCTCTTGCTTAACGCCCTTCTCTGAGACGTACGAGCTCAGAGGTTGTATATCGATAGACATCAGTCGCATGGCATGAATTGCCTGTGTGGCACGCCTAAGTGGCAATTGATCAAGGCTTCTGTTGAAGAGCAAAGTCTCGTGGTTGATGATCAAAGCACGGCCTATGTGGCAGCTTTGTGTATAACGTGAATTCGCGAGCCTCACACCTCGGTATGAGTCAAAAACGGGATAGTGACTGCGGGGAGAGCACAACGTTTCTTTATAGCTTTGGTGGTGTCAGTGACTTACCAGCCATGACATTTATATACTTTTCACCTATGTGGTTTTTGGATGCGAGGCGCCTCGATTTTAGGTCTGTAAGGACTGGGAAACGTGTGGTTAGGAATAATTAATCCTCAAACGTAAGAGAGGACCGGCCCTGAAGATCCCGGGGTTACCCAGAGTGTGTAGTCCCGAGGCATTTGCTAGAGTGTCTCGAATCGGAGAGGAGGTTTCCCCTTGCCTCGACTCATGACGGAAATCCAATTTCCAATACGTGTATTTCGGTTTTATTTGTAGAGCCTAGTATGACGACATAGTGGGATGGGGGGCACTTATGCCGTCTATGATTGATACTTATAATTTGAAGTTGTTTTATACACTATGCACTTACAATAGTATCAAATGATTTGTTTTAAACGTATCAAGCATTCTTGGCTATTATAAGGTAAAAACCCTATCCTACGGCTTGCGTTGCATTGTGTGATGGGACCTGGGTCTTATAATAGCTTCATTCTTCGAAAAAGCATTGCGCTGTTTATTCTATGCACTGGTATTCTTGGGAGGAAACCATTTCCGTGTTATACGGCGTGGTCCCTTGAATTACTCTCTTTTAAAGTAAAGTTTTAAATAACTGTTTTAGTTCTCACACCAGTCGCATGACTGACCTGGAGTTTATTGTTTTAACCTAAACTCTGGGTGCCCCTATTTTCGACACGGGCAGCTAGTAGTTTTGGTTTTGCAGATTTATATTCACAGGGTCCTGATTTACAGCTGGAACGATGCTCGGAAAGCTCTGTATCCGTGTATCACTTTTAGTTGTGTTTTGTATATTTTTCCGCTGCTATGTAATTTATTGTAATCTCTGATATTCATCGAATGTATTTTATTCATTTATACTTTGTATATTCTTGTATCTGATGGAATTGTTGCAATAACAATGAAATGTTCTTCTGGTTGCGTTCTATTTTGTCTTGTACTCACGGTAATCCGTGCTTTCCTCACCGAGGAAGTTACGGGTCATCACACCCGGGGTGTACAGGTTCAGGTTATCGAATGCTGTAAAGAGACGAGCTGGAAGAGTCCAGACGTATGGTATTATATAGCTACTATTCCGCTGTTTATTGTATATGGGACAGATTTTTTTTATAACTGTCCAGGGATGTTGATGTACTCTGATATTGTAAGTATTTTTAAAAGCTCTCAATAAAGTTTTTATTTCTATATTATATTTTGTCCCGATGCGATGTGAGACTCTGATTCTGTGTTATGATGTTTCTTTTTTTTCTATTCTAATATTTCTTTCTTATCTCACCCTCTAAATTCTTTCTAATAACGTTCCAGTGTTTTCGGTGTTTGGAAGGTCAGCATGAGTTACGGTAAAGGTATTTATGTCGATTTTCAGTGCCGAAAATTGTTGGGTCATTACAGTGGTATCAGAGTTATTGGTTTAGTAATAACCTTGGCTCTATGGTGTAACTCGATAGAGATTGGGTTAGTAAGACCCTAGATCGAGTTTGAATGTATATATTTATATGAGAGCGTAATTGAAAATTTTATATACAAATGTTTTGTATTGTGTTTGTTGATCGGTTCAACTGTTGAGAAGCATTGGACTGGTAGATAAATGCAGTATTGTTCTAAAAAGAGGGGTAAATGAAATAATTTTACCCAAAATTATATTTTTGTATAGAAAGAAATAATTTTATCAAATTATTGGGATGTTAGTGTATATGCTTGATTTGGATGGAAATCAAATTGGATTAGAAATTTGAATTGAAACTTAAATTGGTAAAGTGGAATTAAATTAATAATGATATTGGAATTAAATTAAATAAATTGGAATTTAAATGAATGGTAACCAAATAAAAATCAATCGGATATTAATCGAATGATGTTCAAATATTTGAAACCAAAGTAAAATATCAATATTGAATGTAAATTCAATAAATTTGGTTGTGTATTGGTTGTTGGTTGTGAATTTCTTGTTACTGGATGATGGTTTGTTTGAATGGTGTAATCGGCAATTTAATGGAGCTAAATGAATAATAAACTGAAGAATAATTTTTGGTATAATTAAAGTAGAATGAAACTGCATAAGAATTGAAATTTATGATTTAACCCTGTATTTGATAATGAATTGATGCTGCATGTTTGATTTTGGAATTGGTGTAGTTATACCGGTTGGTTTGTGAGATATTATCTCAGAATTTCATATAATTATTACTTATATGTGAACTGAGTTAAGTACTGGTGTCAGATGGCTAGGCAGATTTATATTGGTTGAGTAGATCGCGATAAATTAAATAGCACTCGCAAAAAGGTATGCTTACGCGAAAATATAAAATATGGGGTTTTTGATTTTTGTTTTCCGACCGTGTTGGTCGATGGATATATATTATTTGTTCCTGCGATATCGCAGATGTCACTCCATGCAGGGGAGACTCTGCCGAATTTTTCCAGGAATTCAATGTGTTAGTAAATTTTCGATATTTTTGAAAATATTTATATACGGCATTGAATCGGTTTTCGTTTTAAAATAAATTGGATTTGGAAACTAATGGGATTTGTAGCATTCTTCTTACCTTAGCAATTTCGAGGACGAAATTATTTTAAGGGGGGAAGAATGTAACGACCCGTATTTTTGGCAGTCAAATATTTTATTTGTTTATTTATTTTAAATATTATATTTGGAATATTAACGAATTTTAAATATTTAAATCGTTATTTAAATGAAGTATGAATATTACAAATTTATATATAATATAAACGGAGCTTGAAAATGGCGTGCAGATCGTAATATGAAGTTTTGAACTTCAACGGAATATACAGGATCCGATATAAGTCGGATTTCTGTGAAACAAGAAACGTGTTGATGATAATTTTCATATGGAAGAGAAAAATTCAGATTTCACGTTATAAATTGTTAAATATGTCCAATTCAATTTTTGAAATAGTCGCTATGGAAATCGCTATTAAAATATAGCATTAATTAATATATTTAAACAGGGAAATTTAAATTATTTAACTCAAAATTGACGATATTAAGTTTTGTAAATTATATGGGAAATTGTATATATATTCTGGTTGGATATATATGATAAAAATAATTTATTTTTATTTTATTTATTTTATTAGGAATTTATATAATATATTAATCGATATTATATAAGCGTTAAAAATAGCCATTTTTGCAAACAGTCTCCGTTTTCGATGAAATTAGTTTCATTGGAACCGTATCGTCAAATTATTGTAATAAAATCAAATTGCGTGGTAAACCGATGTCATATATGACCACGGTAGCCGTAAACGCCAGTTCATTTTATATAGCGCGTAATTAATTTGATAAAGAGATATTTGGATGTAATTGGAGCAGATGATCGAATTAAGCCACGAAACTAGTTCCGTTTAGTTCTTATCATCGATTATAGTCAGGATAGGTATATAGTTTGTTATTTTTGGAGTCCGGGCAATTTGGTGTCCAAAATGGCATTGCAGTGCGCGTTAAAATAGCCTACCGGGGAAACAGTCTTGGAATGCGATGAAACTAGTGCCGTTAGATTCGTATTGATTAATTATTGTAGGATTTCAAAGTTTCAAATTGATTGGGTTTATTTAGTGATTGTGGAAAATTTAAACGCGTATTTTTCACTGGTTTTATAAAGAAATTTTTCTCAAACGACGTCGGAATTCGATGAAACTGGTCCCATTAGGTCCGGAATATTTTTCTATGCTAGGATTAGCATTTTTATCAGTAAACAAAAGGCAATTGTGGTTAGTTTCACTTGTTACTTCGTGACGAAGTTTCATTAAATAATATTATAATCTCCCCTCACAATATATATATCCTGTATAATCGGTCAAAGCCCTTTCCTTTGTAATGAGTGGTCAACCTGAGAATCTGCCTACACCCTAAATCAGATGCCCAGAATTAGTGCACTTTCTTCCTCCTAAATCCCTAATCCATTCATCTAATAAAAAAATGTTCTACATCAAACAAACTCAGCTCGTCGAGTTCTGGGCTTTGACCGGTGATGTTTCGATCTGGGATGTTTTGGGTGGCTGCTATTTGCTCACGAAGACGCGGGTTTCGAAGTGGGTTTTTAAGGCTAACCAAAGCATTGAACTGCATCGTCCTTCGCACGTAAGCAGGTGACATGGAGGCACCACGAGAGGAGTTTTCTGATCATGGTCCGAATATCAAAAGGGGGCGGCACGATGAGGGTTATTCAGACCGAGGGCGAGCTGATATCAAGAGAAAGGAAGATGACGTGAGGATAACAGAATGAGGAAGTAGAGATACTGTGGCCGCTGTTTTTAACCAAACGTAATTTACTTAGCTTAACCTTAATTAAGGATTTAATAATTTTAATTATATTGTTAACGTAAACACTGATACTTTGTACATATGGAATCAGGAACGGAAACTGCCGGCCTCATCTCAGTTGAAGCAGGAAACTAATAGGCCTAATCCTGTTATAATGTGATTAATTAAATTTATTGTGAGATTAAATATGTTAGTTTTAATTTAGCAAATCTTATTAGCTAATAATTAAAGTATTGGTTAATGCAGGCACCTCATTGTGTACGCTAGAACGAACGTTCGGAAGGAATCAAAGGGGAAAATTCAAATGATATGGATCTGGGTTTGAAAATTTAACAACATAATTAATATTTATTATGCGATTAAGGAAGATAATTATATTTATCAGTATGTATATACAGAACAATGGCAACGTGAAGCTTTATTTGGAAATGAACACGTGATGGATTCAAAGCTGTACTGAAACAAAGTAACAGCGTGAAATAAGGGTAATCAGACCTACTTTATTAACTGAACAATGAAAATAAATAAATAATATGTAAGTAAGGATTCATTTGTCATTTAAAACCCTATAACTATGGTATGTTTAAACCATGCAGATCGAACCGAAGCTGGTACAAGGGAATGAAAGTTAATCGGGGCCGAGCTTTGAGTCTTCTGATAATTAATGTAATTAAATTATTATTATTATTAATTAAAGGAAATTATTTATCAAATTAAAATTTTAACTTATATTGGTATAACTTTGACCCATGATTACAGAAGCTGACCAAACAAACTACATTGAGTCTGAAATGTCGAGCATTATATTCTAGAATTGATTTGGTCATAACTGGGGACTACTGGAAATTTGATTAAATTAAACGCTTGTTTAATTTAATTAAACCGAAATGCTTAGCGATAACGGAGTCAAGATGAGTTAAAGTCACTCAGTTTTTCCCATTTATATTTTATATAAATTGGGTTTTTATTTTGTGTGCTCTGCTTGCTAATGGTTGACTGTTTGCTAATTATCTTTGTTGATTTAACCGATGAAATTAAACAGTGTTTAATTTCAGTGAAATACCAAATCGTTATTTTGGTGGTTTGATCCAATAAAGGTAACTTACCTTATTGGTCACATTTATTTATAAACGTGTTTAATTGTTTGAACTGATTGAATTGTTTTGTTAATTGGTTGATGTGAAATAGTTATTATTTACTGTTATAGAAATTATCAGTTAAATGAAACTGAATGATCTGATTTGAGATAACCAATTTGAATGCAGGGAAGAACAAGTTGGAGGGATCCAACGGGATTCCTCAATATATTATTTATTTCATATTATCAACATATGAACTGTCCTATTGGGGTGATTGATTTGATTATTGATTGTTGACTGAAAATTCAACATCTGTTTAGTTTAAACCAATGAGCAGTATTGGTTGAGTATTTGGCAACATATGGCCTATAAAATCAATCGTTTTATAAATGTTGATTTACCGTCAAGCAAATCGATAGAGATGAAGTTATGAAATTTATTTTATAGCTGGAGATAGATTTTGAAATATATATTATTTTGAATAAAAGTTTATTAAAGGAAATAAATGTTTATTATTTATTATTTATTATTTAAGCTATAATTAATTACTAATTGATTTAATAAAGTAGATTCTGATGTTAATCTAATTTATGAGTATGAGAATAGGAAACTAACCTAACTATTAAACCGAATAATTGTTTTGTTAAGAAATAATTAAATGGAATTATTTAAATTTGTTTATATTATTAATTAACTTAAAGGGAGAACGAATTGGAATCGGTTAATGAAATAACCATGTTTAGAGTGACTAAATCAACCGTTTCTAATCAGGGTTGATCACTAATTTAGTGCATTTTGAATAAAATGATTTAAAGAATATTGTTTTAATTTTAATAAGATTTTAAAAAGGATTTACTATTAATTAACTACTAATGTAGTTAATAATAGAAAAAATTATTATTTTAATTAATAATAATTTTGAAAAAATTACTTTTCAATGGGAATTCATTTAAAAAGTAATCTAAATGAAATGAAATCCAATTGAATGGTGAAAGAACTTATGAATAGGTTTGTTTAAACCTGAGTTTTATAACAAAGTTATAAAATGAGTATTTTTAAGCGAATATTATAGCTTAAAATAGATGTTACTTAATTATTTGAATTAAGTAAAAGGAAATTTAGATTAAAAAAAAAGTTTTATAATAACCTAGAGTGATATGAAAGAGGTTTGAGGTGTTATATCGTTAATTCTAAATTAACGATTACTTAAAAATGGGAATAAGTAAAGGTGGAAAATTTGAAATAAGATTTCCAAAGCAGGAAATGGTTGAATATATTTGGAAAGAGATTCGTAAAAGTGAATTTGGATAAAGAAGGGGGCCATAGGGTTGTATAACCAAATCTGAAATATAAATGAATTTGATTAAAGAGGCAGCGGTTAAAAATGGCGTTATAAGATGTTTCTAAATTTTTGAATTAAGAAAGAATGGGTATATCCAAGAAAATGATTTCCAAATAGATAAGAGAGTTTTATGAAACCATATTTTGAATAAATTAGTGAAATGGGATTTTTATTGATACTGGAATATAGTATCGGGTTTTGGATTACAACTCGTATTTACCTTAAGATATAAACGTTGTTGATCAAGGTCTGAGAGGTAATTAAAATACCCCAATTTGAACGACTTCAGGATTATTTGAGGGTGGTATTAGTTGTAATGGTGAAAGAGGCTAGTAAAATTTATTATTTCATTAGAGAAACAATAATGCAACATTTTTGGCGAAAATTTGGAATAATATATATACAATGAGGATTCCAAAGTAAAAAAGGAAATAAAAGGCGTTGCGTGAAATTATAACGATATTTTCAAGTTAGAAGGGAAAAGTAAAGTTGAGTTTATTCTATCAGAATAGCCACTCGTATTGTTTCAAGTAATGAAATAGACGATATTTCGTAACATCGTTTTATGAGTAATAAGTTAAAATGAGTTTCCAATATTATAATAACGTGGCTAATGTTTGAAAGTGAGAATAGACAACTGAATATGATATACGGTTTTCTAAGTATAAAAATAAATTTGTTTAAAGAATATTCTTATGAAGAAAAACTATATTTATAATATCGAATGGTTTAAGAGTTTTGAATTTATATTTGTTCAATTAGAAGGCCAATTAATGCAGAATATTGAATCAGTGAACTCACTGGATTGTCATGATTGCAATACTGTTTAGTTTGATAGTTAAATCACAGACTATCAAATATATCGAATACGATTGTTGGTACGGGAAGACCGAGATCGAATTTATTCAAAAACCATTCCGACCAACAAATACGTGAAGATACCAGAAGATGACCGAGATGGAGGATTGAAGACCGTGGATCTTCATTAAACGGAAGAACCGCTACTAATATCTGGATCGCAACCAGAGATGAACGGTGGTTCTGTCGTGGTTGTAAACTACGGGTTGCAAGGACTTCTCGCTACCGATCCATAGGGTGATTCCTATATTGGATGCAGTAGGAGAGTACCTTCGGTTCATCATGTTCCTGGATGTAACGACTCATAAATTTTGCATTGAAATTAAACCAATTTTTTTTTAAATCAAAAAAATGAAACTTACAAATTTGTTTTGTTTTCGCCGTTTTATTTATTTTTTTCTGCGCGTAATAATTCGACGGTTTCCGTTGTTCGTTTTGTTTAAATCAAATTTTATGTCATACTTAAAGAAATTACAAGTTTAAGCGCGTAGCGCGTTAATTCAGATTAAATAATATTTTTCTGTTGACCCGTTATAAATTTAAATTTGTTTCGTATAACCGTGCGTTGAAACATCGTTGAATTTTACGGTCGGATACCGCCCGTATCCGTAACGTTAATGCGTTGGTGTGATTTTGTTTTGTTTAAATTCTTGAACTATCTCTTTCCCCTTGCTCAAGACAAATGAAAATCACACAAATGTCGTTGGTCCTTTTTTCTGAAATGGGTTAGTAAAAAGTATCCTTGCAGCATGCCCTTCACGTGATTCACTGCACTGTTACTTTCCTTTTAACTAAGACAGCTTCTTCATTTTTTCACATTAGCCTTAGTTCATCTTCCCCATTTAATTTTCTTTTTCCTTCCTCATCAATCAGACGCTCCTCCAAGGAAAAAAAAAGGAAGAAGCTAATACTTTTCCAACTATCTCCTCCTCCTCCTCTTCACTGCACCCACTTCACGGCGGCCGAAACAACCGAGCTTCCTTCACTGAAGAATCCTTCCACCGCATCTCATCTCCAACTTCCACTTAGTCACCTTGTTTTGCTCGGTGAGATTTTCTATTTTCTGTTTTGCTTCATGAAATAAAAGGAGAACCTGTAGCCCATTATTATGTCTGCCTGCTTGCAAGAGGCATAGGCTAGTTTCTATTTCAAATCAAATTAACGTGTTTTATGTTTCCTTCTTAAAAAAAAAGAAATAAAATCCATAAGTAATGCATATTTTTTTCTGGCCTACTGCCTGTAGTTGGCATGCAGTCCGAACATTTGTGCAATTCACGTTTGTTTTACATTCTATGGAAGTAGTTAGCTTAATGTTTGAACTGGTCATATTTTCATTGATTTAAGGTGACAAAAGACTCACATATGACCCATACGTTGGTTAAGTTGCATGTTTACATTGATTTAACATATATATTTTTGTTTCATTTTTGAAAAATAAATAATAATAATGAACATACATGGGTTCCACGCATGTCATGCAACATGCGTTTTGTACACATGAATGTGTCCAACATTCCCTTGTTTACATGGGCTTCACGCATGCTTAGTCTGGAAATGTTTTTTTTTTTTTTTTGTTGTTGTTGTTGTTGTTGGTTTTGTTGTCTCTAAAAAAATAAAATAAATAAATAAAAAAAGTGTTAAACCTGCATGGGTTTCACGCATGCCATGCAACATGCGTTTTTAACACATGAACGTGTCCAACGTTCCATTTTTGCCTTCCCTTGTTACATTAATTATTATGGAAGCATATTTCGTTTTTTTTTATCATTTTCTTGTTTGTTTCATTGCACAAAAAAAAAAAAAAGGGGTCAAGAAAACTTGCGTTAGCTCCAAACGCATGGTACAGGCATATGCAAAATTTGGAACATGTATATTAAACATGTCCATTTTTTTACATGCGTAGTTGTTTGAGTTTCTTTTTTTTTAAAAAAAAAAAAATCTTTTGTCTTGATTCTAAAAAAAAATCTGAACATGCGTTGGTTTAATAGTGCATGCTCCCTGTAGCATTTAATGTTGTCCCCTTTTAATTAGAACCTTGGTTTAAAACTTGTTCCATGCGTTGCTTTCAGTCAATATTAGATTTTTTTGCTACTTCCATGCATGCTTCATGCGTTTGTCCACTTTTAGAACGCATTTGCATTTTTAAACTTCTTACATGACACGGTTTTTTTTTTAAATAATAATAATAACATACATTAGTAGTGCATTTTGTTCCAGGTGTTAGCTTCTAATTTATGTTTCACGGAACATCGCCCATGCGTCTTTAAATCAGTTCCTAACGTTTCTTTTGAAAAAAAAATTAATTAAATTTTAATTAATTATTTTTGTACATTCTTGTTTGCGTGAACAGACTTGGTCCGCTCGTAGTTGCTTTGAGTGTGCTCGGATTTGATCGTCATCTCTTATTTCGTCCGTACCGTTATCATTTTCCGTACCACGAAAGGTGAGTTTATCTCACACTTGACTTATATTATTCATGACCGTAAATTTAACTTTATTGAAATGTTGATTGAAATGCGTAGGACTTGTTTGTAGAAATCACATTATTGATATATGAGTTGCTCACATATGACACGTTATGTCACGACATTTATATGACACAAAATTTATGCACAAGTGATATGTGATTGTAATGTGATGATATGTATGTTATGTGATGTTGCATCGATGTTTATTTATGTTACACTCACACTGCAAGTTCCTTTAGTTTTAGGAAATCACCCTGGGTTGAAATGGTACACACCCGAACGATCATATAGATTAGGAAAAATCGTTATGGGTTGAAATGATAAACCCGAGCGGTTTTATTGATTTTGGGATTACGGGTTGAAATGATACATACCCGTAAATATTGAATTAACTAGGACTGAATTGATCACTTGACCCTAGGTAGAAAACTATATACGGACACCGTGGTTGATTTCGAAATGTTTTGAAATAAATTGATTTTAAAATTTCAAGTGATATAAAGTTTCAAAAATGAAGTTGTTTTAAGATTTTATTTTATTTTAAAAGTAATTTTTTTTAATTAAAGTTATATTTAATAAATGAATTATTTTGATTAAAAAAAAACAAATTTTGAAATGATTTCGACTTGTACAAACTTAACGATTTCAAAGATGTTAAAATAGAAAATTTTCAAATACATTATAGTTAATATTTTGGAGTTGGTTTTTAATGATAACTTGTGATTTTAATATTCAATTTGATTTATAAAAATAACCACGGTGTGAAATAAGCGATTGGTTGTTAAAGAGACCGGAGTCGGTATTAACATACTCTCTGTCAATACCGATACCACTTTAACAACTGTGTACGCGGTGGAGAATCAAGAATGAAGTAGGATGGATTTGACGAACGATGCAGGAATGAAGTAAGAGAACGAAGTAGGATGGATTTGACGAACGATGCTGGAATGAAGTAAGAGAACGATGATGGATAGCCTTGACTTTCGAGTCATAATTAAAATGACTAAAACAGGAGTTATACCGTGATTAATGGGGTCACACCCTTCATCGAACACGCTTCTTCAAACCATATCTATTACTTAGTGATTTGATTGGTGGATCCACCCTTGATTATGGGAGTGTGTTCGAGGTGGGTGGTAGTAGCTGCTATGCGTCACCACCGGTCCGGGAGTGCAATTGGTAGATCCTACCCTGGGTATTTCCTCGAGTGCCTTGTCATATTACCTTGATCGCGCCTATTACGAATTTGTTTTGCGTTGTACCTATGGAGTGCTCCCTGATAGCCCACCGGTTTTGGTGGAGTTTACAGTACTGTATAGAATACAACGTTTATAAACAGTGTAAGGGTAATAATGGAAATCCCGCTTACGCTATTTTCAATATTATATTTCCCGTAGACATTATTATAATAGCGTAGTTTATTATATGATATAGTTTACCGGATCCTTAGAGGATGGAAATCCCAAACATCTTCTAAGTTATCTATGCATTTCAGTTGAATGTTTCAAATAAGTTAAATTTCTGTTATGAGAATGTTAGTCCTGATCCGAGTGTTTTTTCTTTGCAATTTGCTCTGGTCAGCCTTAGTAGCACAACATTGGAGTCTTGTTTTGGAGCTAGAGACCCTTTTGGAGCTGTAGCTGTTATCTGTCTTTTCCTTCAGTTATTTTGATCCTAGTTGACTTGGCATTGGTATGAACTGATATATCATTTATTCGTCTGAGACTTGATGTATTTGCTATGTCTATATCACTTATGTACTTCTTTGATACTATTTTATGTAGTAGCTTCATGAACTACTATGGTTTTATTTTCCGCTGTGAGTTATTCTGTGATCTGTTTGTGATTCTGTGATTGGTTTTATTTTACCCCGAATTATATTAACAATCTATTGTTTTGGATGATTCAAGTCTGACATGTGAGGTTTATTGTCGATTTGAATGGTTCAAAATAGTGGGTCGTTACACTGGATGACTTGTATGGACGAATGTCTGACAGAGTATTTCCTGAAACCACGTACGTTGATTTTTACAAATATACCCAGTGGTGGAAAAGAGGGGCATTTCTTTTATACCCAGAGTATATTTGTGGACGTCAATTAGTGACTTGACGATGTAGCATTCAAAGTGAATGGTGGCCAGGTGTTCAAAGGATTATAACCTCAAGCCTCACAACCAGGGAATGACAAAAATTGGGCACGCAGCATGTCGATGTGGGTCGCTCCCATTAGGGTATACAATCACCTATCTAGAGAAATTCCTTTTCTTTAATCTATTTCGATGTTGTCCCTTTTCGGGAAATGGTGGTTTAAGCCCAACCGTTGGTGATATACATTCGATACACTCAAGCGAAATGAGTGGTCGGTTATGTGTGGGCCGGGTTGCAAGACGTTCTTGTTGGACCCAGTGTATTTGCCTCTAGAGATACACTATCGGCAGGTAGTCCCATACCTTGTCATAGTTGGATTCCAATCTCCATTAAGCGCCCGGGGTTTTGATTGTATACTATATATGTGGAGCATGAGATGCAAGCGTTCCACTAGATTAATATCTATTTATATTTAGACACTATTATAATATCAGAAAGGATATTGATTTCAAAATGGTTTGCGTTATTGTAAGGTAAAAACTATCCGTATAAGTCACAGATATACAAGACAGATATAAGAACACATATTTTTGAACAGCGGAAAAACAACAACTTTTATTTCATTTAAAAATACGTGTTACAACAACCATACCATAATTGTCTTACAATACTTCCAAAAACATAACATCTTCATAACTGTCTTGATTACATCATTTAAAGAAGCATAAAGAAAACATAAATAAACTGCAAAAGTCCCATAGTTGCTGTCCAAAGCCATAGTCCAAAACGAAAAGATCCAAGCAATACATTCTTTCTCTTCAAGCTGGATATGAAGGCTGGTCAAGCTGCGGTATTCCCTCCTTGTGGACCTGGGGGGGGGGACGGAAGAAAAGAAGACGAAAGAAAAGTAGAGTCAGACATAAAGCCTGAGTAAGTCTAGGACTATTCAGTCTATGAATAAAGAACCGGGTATGATAAGTATAAACTAGAAATGGGAAAGCACCATATACTTAGTTAAGTTGTCTAGGGTCGAATATACTATCGTACCCCATATTAATCTCTGTACCCATATAAACTAGTTCCCAACAGGCACCCCATAATCAGGGTGAAGTGATCCATTTTATGATGATCGGCTCCTACTCGCATAGTTACATGTGTCTTACGACCCCCGATGTTGTAGTTACCTATGCTGGTCCCACCATGGGGTGTATCAAGTCCCATGGCGGCAGCCCAACACAACCCTAGAATGCACAGGTATGCTACTGGTGCCCAGTGCCTTATTTTTCTGCGCCGGAGTGAGTGCACGCCCACACCCCGTTAGAACCTACACTGCTGCACCACCGCCGTCGATTTGACCTCTTACAGTCAGCCCAGTAATCGTGCCCCACCCTGCCTAGTTTCAGGGTATCATGATACCTTATAGGGTTACTGCTGAAAAGGGTCCCCCGCTACTAGGTTTTTCCATTTCTAGCCAACATGCTAAGTTGGTTAAGTGTTTTATAAACCTAACCCCCAATCAGCCTGCTTAGTTTAGCATGTTCCATCTTGATTAAGTATTAATATAATTTACTTAATCCTATCAATCCTGACTCAGCCTTAATTGTCTTATTAAAGCCTTGACCTCTCACATTAGACATGTATTGTTGTGGCTGCCTGTTGCCAGTTGGGTCCGGGCAGTCTTACGCCACAACTCAGTCTAACCTCGGGTCCTTATTGGGCTCCATGTTTAACCACCCACATTGGATAGGTGTTGTTGTGACTACTGGACAGCCGGGCGGTTCCGGGCAGGTTTACATCACAACTCAATCCAACCTCGGGTTAAACACATCGTATTTTCTACATTTACATATTTTGTCTTTCTTCTTTATTTTCTTATATGTAAATATTTGCGGCCCATTATTCAAAATCAATTTAAGCTAATGGTGTAAAGGTTTACACCAATCATGGGCCCAACCCATTCTTGAATTTGGGCCCCTCCACTTTTATATTTTCATTTATTAATTAATTTGGCCCAACGCTATTTCCCCCGTTTAATACGTTCGTTTATTATAATATATGTTGGGCTTAGCCTTTTAAGCCCAACTTAGCCACGTGAAAAAAAGGGAGGCTTAAAACGTGATTATATACACAAAAAGGGGAATGTGAACGCATGAACTTGCAACATAACGTTGGAACTACAAAATAGAAACTGGTGTACTTGCATTGTGGTAACATATACTTTGGTCATAAAGCATAAGTGACATGAATCAAACCATATAAACTTGTAGTTAAGTTAAGAATCTAACTAAATTAGATATCATTATTGTCACATAGTCTTAACTACAACATAAACCTATATTTTTACTTAGGCATAATGTCAAACATAAGGAAATCATGTTTATAAAATTACTATATGTTTACAAAGGTGCTTACTTTTGTTACTAATACAAAAGTATAGTTCAACTAGAATTATTCCAACTTAATCATGATTTTTAATCTATTCACATAATCATGGCACAAATATACCCAAACATGAAATGATGGTTTTTGATCTATTCATGTAATCATGGCATAAATATTCCTAAACATGAAATCATGGTTTTTACTTTATTCATGCAAACTTGCAATTGGAATGTAAATCTAACTTAGCTATGTGTCACATATATTATCTTATAATTCTTGTTAACAATATAGGCCTAACATGTTTTTCAATTAGGCATAATACCAAACATAGCCTAGTCATATTCATAAAATCAACATAAGTTCACAAAGAGGCTTACTTTTGTTTCTAATACAAAAGTATGGTTTTATACATAGATCATGATGCCAATTCCAACATAATTTCATATGAATCACAATACCCCAAATTTGATCCAATTACACAAAAAGTGATTTTGTACAAAAATATACATTATGTTGGCATAGTAGCAAAACCACATACTTGCATGAATCTTAATTAAACAACCACAAACATGTAGCTTCAACATGAATTACATACTTGCGAATATCCAATCGTATACTTGCATGAATCTCAAATAAACTACCGCAAACATGTAGTTTTTATCATGAATTACATACTTGCAATATCCAATCGTTATATCACAACATTCCAAATCGATTAGAATCATAGCAACGCACAAATATGAATTACTATTACCACAAATCAAGTGTAATTCTCATTTTACACAAATCAAACACAGTTATTTATTTCATACCGGAATAATACTCTACTTACAATCGTGTGACGAATTCTTCAATTCAGGAATCTGAATTCTGGATTTGGAGATGTTATTCCTTTGATGTAGGCGTTGATTTGATTTGTTTAAGTTTACTTGTAGTTGCTTTATGCTTTAGAGTTTGTCTCCTAATTGTCTCTCAAATTGGTGGCTACTCCTAGTCGTTCCTCAGCAGCATGATGGCCTCATTCTTATTTTTGAATGAATAGATTAGGTAGAGTCTAGGGTCATTTTTATAGAGTTTATGAATTGATTAGGACCGTCGATGCAGCTTGGGTTAATCGTAGCCATTCATTCGAAAGAGAGACCAATCAGGAGCTGACACCTAGCCCTAGTGACAAGGCAAGGCTCAGAAAATCGACTAAACACAGACCAGGCCAGCCAGGGTGGGCTGGGTTCGACCTGGCTCTGGGGCCAGGTCGACAGCCCAGTCGACACACATGTCGACAGCCCTGTCGACCTGGCTAGCCCAGGTCGACAGCCAAGTCGACCTGGGTGCCTTAGGCGGGAATTTTCCCGCCCTGGCCAATTGGGCCCGATTTTGAATTTTGAACTTGTTTTTCTGAGCTGTTTTCGTCTGTTTGAATTTTAACCTGAATTCTGAAACTTCCGGAGGCCATATCTTCTTCATACAGACTCCGTTTTTCGAAAACTCGGACTCTATTTCGCGTATTTTTCTGAGACGAACACAATGGCGTATCCCGTTTCCCTTAATTCTTTGATTTGGAATTAGTTATGCTTTAATTTATGAATTTCACGGTTATAGAATACACGGGGAGTTACATTCTCCCCCACTTAAAAGGATTTCGTCCCCGAAATCTTCAAGTTCAGGAAGAATGTACATCCTAACATCCAAACATCCATCTACTCATCCATCAAACACGAGTAACCATTGTCCTTAAAAGACTTCTAATGCTTCATGATCATATGCGAAGTGTGTGTGTACATGTACTTATCTAATGCAAAATCAGGCGGTCTACTGATTCAGTTGACCTCCTTAATGCGAATTATGTAAGTGCTATGAATCCATTATGTATGCAAAATTTTCCTATTCATGATTCTACATGAGTGCACAATCATTCATACAAATGCAACATCCATATGATAAAACATTAAAGTTCAACTATATACGAATGCAAACATATATGCATATGCAATATGAAGTGACTGAGCCGATCTAAAACCTAGATTGTGTGTGTATATGCAACCACGAGCAACCACTAGCAATCACTTGCAACCACTTGCAACCATCATCCATAACATGTTTCAACTACATGTTTTCATCCAAAGAGTTTCTACCTAAAAGATAGGGTCGAGGAGATATACCTAAAAAGATAGATAAAAGCGCAACTTAAGGAAAAAGAAAGATCAAGGATGTACCCTCGAAAAGAAAAGGGTAGGCAGTGCGTATTCTAGCTTCAGTTTCCCAAGTCGTGTCTCCCTCGGCGTCGCTCCACTGAACTTTGACGAGCTTGACTTCGCGGTTGCGTAGCTTCTTCACTTCCGTTCCTAATATGCGGGTTGGAACTTTCCTCACGGTTGCTTCGCGCTCCACTTCAGCTTCTTCTAAGATATTTGGCTCTACCACTTCAGCAGACTCATGTAGACATTTTCGGAGATGTGAAACATGAAAAACGTTGTGAACTCCGGCCAGCTTTTCGGGTAGCTCTAATCTATAGGCCATTTTCCCAATTTTCTCGATGATAGGGAATGGCCCTACGAACCTTGGTGCTAGCTTTCCTGTGGTTCCAAAACGGACAACGTTCCTTAGCGGAGATACCTTAAGAAAAACTCTGTCTCCAACCTCAAATTCAAGGTCGGTCCTCCTCTTGTCGGCGTAGGACTTTTGTCTGTCTTGGGCCGTCTTCATCCTTCTTCGTATTAAGTCTACTTTTTCTGAAGTCTCTCGGATCATATCTGGTCCAAGTATGAGTTTATCAGTAGACTCCCACCAACAAGTGGGCGATCGGCACGGTCTTCCATATAAAGCTTCGAAGGGCGCCATCCCGATGGTTGCTTGATAGCTGTTATTGTAGGCAAATTCCACCAAAGGAAGATGGTCTTCCCATGTCCCTCCGAAGTCAAGGACGCACAGTCCTAAAAGGTCCTCCAAAACTCTGTTCACTCTTTCTGTTTGGCCGTCGGTTTGGGGATGGTAGGCTGTGCTCAAGCATAACTGCGTTCCTACTGCTTCTTGCAGACTCCGCCAAAACTCACTGGTGAAGATAGGGTCTCGGTCACTAACAATGCTGGACGGTATTCCATGGAGTCGAACGATTTCCTTGAGGTAAAGAGATGCTAGGGATGAGGCAGTTCTTTTACTTTTGACAGGTAAAAAGTGGGCGCTTTTAGTAAGCCTATCCACTATTACCCAAATGCTAGTGTTGCCTCTCCTAGACCTAGGCAGCCCATCGATGAAGTCCATTGAGATGCTATCCCACTTCCACTGCGGGACCTCTAGAGGATGTAGCAGACCGCCAGGCTTTTTCTATTCCGCCTTAACCTGTTGGCACACCATACACTTAGAAACGAATTCTGCCACGTCCTTTTTCATGCCGTTCCAGAAGAAAGTTCTTTTTATGTCCTTGTACATTTTATCTCCGCCTGGGTGTATCGTCATCTTGGAGTGATGTGCTTCCTCGAGAACCTTCTTTACTAAATCCCTTGTCTGTGGGACGCATAGTCTTCCGTCTCGCCTTAGCCAACCCTTATCGTCGATGGAGTATCTGTTGAGGTGACTTGAAGTCTCACCCCTAATTAGCCTATCAATCGTTTCCATAAGCTGTGGGTCTTCGTGTTGTGCTGTCCCTATCGAGTCCACTAAAGTCGGGCGCACTTCGAGAGATGCTAGCAAGCCTGGTACAAAATCGGAGGAAGGCCTAAAGTCGAAGCTGGCTATAAACTCTAGGCTTTGTCTTTCAACAAACAGCGGGCTTAGGGTCAATTTTTTTCGGCTCAACGCGTCTGCCACTACGTTGCCTTTGCCCGGAGTGTAGGAGATCTCGAAATCGTACGAGGCAAGAAACTCCATCCATCTCTGTTGCCTCAAGTTAAGATCTTTCTGCGAGAAAAGATATTTCAACGATTTATGGTCAGTGTAAAGTTCGAACTTCTCACCTAGGAGATAGTGTCGCCAAGACTTGAGTGCAAAGACGATGGCAGCTAACTCAAGATCGTGGGTTGGGTAGTTCTTTTCGTGCACTTTCAACTGCCTCCCGCCATAAGCTACTACCCTTCCTTCTTGCATTAAGACGGCGCCTAGCCCTGTCCCACATGCATCTGTATAAACAGTGAACATCTTGCTTCCATCTGGCAACGTCAAAACTGGGGCTGTTGTAAGAGCCCTTTTTAGTCGCTGGAAAGCAAACTCGCAATCCAAGTCCCAATTGAATGCTAGATTCTTCTTGGTTAATTTCGTGAGCGGAGCTGAGATTTTCGAAAAATCCTTTATGAACTTTTGATAGAAACCTGCTAGTCCTAGAAAACTTCGGACCTCAGTTGCATTCCTTGGTGTCTTCCAATCCTGTACCGCCACTACCTTAGCAGGGTCCACTGCTAACCCTTGTTTGGATACTATGTGCCCAAGGAACCTCACTTCTTCTCTCCAAAAGTGGCATTTGGAGAATTTGGCTTTTAGCTGATGGACTCGCAGAGTTTCCATGATTGCCCTTAAGTGCTGAGCATGTTCCTCTTTACTCTTTGAGAAGATAAGGATATCGTCTACGAAGACCACTACGAACTTATTGAGGAAATCTCTGAATACCCTACTCATCAGGTCTACGAAGTAAGCAGGTGCATTTGTCAAGCCGAAAGGCATGACAAGCCATTCAAAGAAGCCGTCTGGGGTTCTGAATGCCGTTTTATCGATACTATCTTCAGCCACCCTTAGCTGATGAAAACCGGTTGCTAAATCGAGTTGGGAGAAAACAGACGCTCCTGCAAGCTGATTAAACAAATCGTCAATTCTGGGGAGAGGGTGCCTATTCTTTTTCGTTAGCTTGTTGAGCTCCCTATAGTCAACACATAGACGGAGTGAGCCATCCGCCTTTGTAGCAAACACCACTGGAGCGCCCCATTCTGAAATGCTTCTCCTAATGAACCCCTTTTCTAGAAGCTCTTTAATCTGTTTACTGAGCTCTTTTCTTTCCCGTGGAGCCATGTGTCTAACGGGCAACGCAACGGGCTTTGCATTATCTACAAGATATATGCGGAAGTCTATCTCCCGCTTTGGAGGCAAGCTCTTCACCTCTTCGAAGACATCCGGATATTCTCGGACCACTCTCACCGATTGAAAATTGTCGACAGAGGCATCTAGCGATTCAAGATAACTAAGCATAACCGCATACGAGGGATTACAAGAAATTTCCAAAGTATTACCGAGCTGGGTTAGGAGCCTAACAACCCTTTTCTCACAATCAAGGATGGCCCTATTACTGGATAGCCAATCCATGCCCAAAATCAAACCATATCCCGAAAAGCCCAAAACAAAGGCACTACATTGAAATTCTACGCTTAGTATAGAAATTTTCAATCCCAAACAGATCATAGACAAATGAGCTGGGCCCCCAATTGGATTTGAAACAATTAAGGGGTCCTCTACCTTACTAGTTTTTAGGTGCAGAGATTCTACTAAAGCAGACGAGATAAAGGAGTGTGATGCGCCGGAATCAAATAAAGTGCGAACGGGGTGATCATAAAGATAAACTACACTTTCTACAGAAGTATTTATACCTCGCTGTTGCAGAGGTGGTGCTTCTAGCACATAAACTTGTGCCCCTGAGGTGGATCCAGCCCTCTGCCCCTGTCCTCGTTTCTTTGGGCAGTCCTTAGCCCTGTGGCCTGTCTCACCGCAAGAAAAGCACCCACCATTGTCCTTGGCCTTCTTTTTCCGGCAATCTTTTACTAAGTGCCCCACTTTGCCACAGAAATTACACTTCCTCTTCTCTTTGTTTCCTTTCCCGCCATTCTTAAAGTCTGCCTTCTTAGGCTGCAAACCCTCTTTCTTCCCTTGAGAGCTTTTTGCCTTTGTCTCCGTCTTGCCCTTATCCTCTTCGTTCAGCAATGCCATTTGTACCAATCTTTCATACGTGGCTTCCATGGGTATATGGGTCATGGCCAAACTGTGTAATGGCTCATTCAACCCTTTGACGAAACGGAGAGCCTTCTTGTGCGGGGTGTTGACTAGGTCCAGCCCAAACCTAGCCAGCTCATCGAACTGATTAACATACTCTTTGACTGTCTTGTTCCCTTGCTTAAGAAATAAGAATTTTTCCAACTGCAAACTCCTTTCCGCATCTAAGAGAAATTTAGCCTCAAACCTTGCCCTAAAGTCCTCCCATGTCTCCACTGGTCTTTCTGCATTAGTGACTTCCCACCAGTAGGAAGCCTCACCCTTTAGTAGCCATACTGCCAGTTGTACTTTCTGTCTATCTTCTACCTCAAAGATGATGAATAAGTCCTCGGTTTCTTTCAGCCAATTTCTAGCTGCCACGAAGGACTCAGTTCCATGAAAATCCTTTCCTCCCATAGCTTTAAAATATTTACATATCTTAGCAAACGTGTTTCCCCATGGAGGAGGTGGAGGAAGAGGTGCCGCTGCAGCTGGATGATTTCCTGCAGCTGGGGGAGGAGGAACGGTAGGACCTGGCTGAGTGGCCCTTGCTTCTAAGAACCGTCTAAACCAACCAGGTATTGGTACACCCTCTGGCAAGTTAAGTTCTTCGGACATGCTGAAACAAAAAGGATAGATTCAAAACGAAGGATAAGAGATAATACCTATGGCTTTGGGGGGACTTTGCCTTTTAAAATAAAATAATATTTTATCTCTTTAAAAAAAATGCTTCTTTAAATTTCCTTTTTGAAAATAATTTTTCAAAACTTTTTATCTTATCCGGTAAACCTATGCTCTGATACCAAGTGAAACACCCCACCTCTGTTAGGGTCACTCTCAAAGGGAATGCCCTTATTTTGGTGGAGGTTTATAAGTATAAGTCACAGATATACAAGACAGATATAAGAACACATATTTTTGAATAGCGGAAAAACAACAACTTTTATTTCATTTAAAAATACGTGTTACAACAACCATACCATAATTGTCTTACAATACTTCCAAAAACATAACATCTTCATAACTGTCTTGATTACATCATTTAAAGAAGCATAAAGAAAACATAAATAAACTGCAAAAGTCCCATAGTTGCTGTCCAAAGCCATAGTCCAAAACGAAAATATCCAAGCAATACATTCTTTCTCTTCAAGCTGGATATGAAGGCTGGTCAAGCTGCGGTATTCCCTCCCTGTGGACCTGGGGGGGGGGGGGGAACGGAAGAAAAGAAGACGAAAGAAAAATAGAGTCAGACATAAAGCCTGAGTAAGTCTAGGACTATTCAGTCTATGAATAAAGAACCGGGTATGATAAGTATAAACTAGAAATGGGAAAGCACCATATACTTAGTTAAGTTGTCTAGGGTCGAATATACTATCGTACCCCATATTAATCTCTGTACCCATATAAACTAGTTCCCCACAGGCACCCCATAATCAGGGTGAAGTGATCCATTTTATGATGATCGGCTCCTACTCGCATAGTTACATGTGTCTTACGGCCCCCGATGTTGTAGTTACCTATGCTGGTCCCACCATGGGGTGTATCAAGTTCCATGGCGGCGGCCCGACACAACCCTAGAATGCACAGGTATGCTACTGGTGCCCAGTGCCTTATTTTTCTGCGCCGGAGTGAGTGCACGCCCACACCCCGTTAGAACCTACACTGCTGCACCACCGCCGTCGATTTGACCTCTTACAGTTAGCCCAGTAATCGTGCCCCACCCTGCCTAGTTTCAGGGTATCATGATACCTTATAGGGTTACTGCTGAAAAGGGTCCCCCGCTACTAGGTTTTTCCATTTCTAGCCAACATGCTAAGTTGGTTAAGTGTTTTATAAACCTAACCCCCAATCAGCCTGCTTAGTTTAACATGTTCCATCTTGATTAAGTATTAATATAATTTACTTAATCCTATCAATCCTGACTCAGCCTTAATTGTCTTATTAAAGCCTTGACCTCTCACATTAGACAGGTATTGTTGTGGTTGCCTGTTGCCGGTTGGGTCCGGGCAGTCTTACGCCACAACTCAGTCTAACCTCGGGTCCTTATTGGGCTCCATGTTTAACCACCCACATTGGATAGGTGTTGTTGTGACTACTGGACAGCCGGGCGGTTCCGGGCAGGTTTACATCACAACTCAATCCAACCTCGGGTTAAACACATCGTATTTTCTACATTTACATATTTTGTCTTTCTTCTTTATTTTCTTATATGTAAATATTTGCGGCCCATTATTCAAAATCAATTTAAGCTAATGGTGTAAAGGTTTACACCAATCATGGGCCCAACCCTTGAATTTGGGCCCCTCCACTTTTATATTTTCATTTATTAATTAATTTAGCCCAATGCTATTTCCCCCGTTTAATACGTTCGTTTATTATAATATATGTTGGGCTTAGCCTTTTAAGCCCAACTTAGCCACGTGAAAAAAAGGGAGGCTTAAAACGTGATTATATACACAAAAAGGGGAATGTGAACGCATGAACTTGCAACATAACGTTGGAACTACAAAATAGAAACTGGTGTACTTGCATTGTGGTAACATATACTTTGGTCATAAAGCATAAGTGACATGAATCAAACCATATAAACTTGTAGTTAAGTTAAGAATCTAACTAAATTAGATATCATTATTGTCACATAGTCTTAACTACAACATAAACCTATATTTTTACTTAGGCATAATGTCAAACATAAGGAAATCATGTTTATAAAATTACTATATGTTTACAAAGGTGCTTACTTTTGTTACTAATACAAAAGTATAGTTCAACTAGAATTATTCCAACTTAATCATGATTTTTAATCTATTCACATAATCATGGCACAAATATACCCAAACATGAAATGATGGTTTTTGATCTATTCATGTAATCATGGCATAAATATTCCTAAACATGAAATCATGGTTTTTACTTTATTCATGCAAACTTGCAATTGGAATGTAAATCTAACTTAGCTATGTGTCACATATATTATCTTATAATTCTTGTTAACAATATAGGCCTAACATGTTTTTCAATTAGGCATAATACCAAACATAGCCTAGTCATATTCATAAAATCAACATAAGTTCACAAAGAGGCTTACTTTTGTTTCTAATACAAAAGTATGGTTTTATACATAGATCATGATGCCAATTCCAACATAATTTCATATGAATCACAATACCCCAAATTTGATCCAATTACACAAAAAGTGATTTTGTACAAAAATATACATTATGTTGGCATAGTAGCAAAACCACATACTTGCATGAATCTTAATTAAACAACCACAAACATGTAGCTTCAACATGAATTACATACTTGCAAATATCCAATCGTATACTTGCATGAATCTCAAATAAACTACCGCAAACATGTAGTTTTTATCATGAATTACATACTTGCGAATATCCAATCGTTATATCACAACATTCCAAATCGATTAGAATCATAGCAACGCACAAATATGAATTACTATTACCACAAATCAAGTGTAATTCTCATTTTACACAAATCAAACATAGTTATTTATTTCATACCGGAATAATACTCTACTTACAATCATGTGACGAATTCTTCAATTCAGGAATCTGAATTATGGATTTGGAGATGTTATTCCTTTGATGTAGGCGTTGATTTGATTTGTTTAAGTTTACTTGTAGTTGCTTTATGCTTTAGAGTTTGTCTCCTAATTGTCTCTCAAATTGGTGGCTACTCCTAGTCGTTCCTCAGCAGCATGATGGCCTCATTCTTATTTTTGAATGAATAGATTAGGTAGAGTCTAGGGTCATTTTTATAGAGTTTATGAATTGATTAGGACCGTCGATGCAGCTTGGGTTAATCGTAGCCATTCATTCGAAAGAGAGACCAATCAGGAGCTGACACCTAGCCCTAGTGACAAGGCAAGGCTCAGAAAATCGACTAAACACAGACCAGGCCAGCCAGGGTGGGCTGGGTTCGACCTGGCTTTCGGGCCAGGTCGACAGCCCAGTCGACACACAGGTCGACAGCCCTGTCGACCTGGCTAGCCCAGGTCGACAGCCAAGTCGACCTGGGTGCCTTAGGCGGGAATTTTCCCGCCCTGGCCAATTGGGCCCGATTTTGAATTTTGAACTTGTTTTTCTGAGCTGTTTTCGTCTGTTTGAATTTTAACCTGAATTCTGAAACTTCCGGAGGCCATATCTTCTTCATACGGACTCCGTTTTTCGAAAACTCAGACTCTATTTTGCGTATTTTTCCGAGACGAACACAATGGCGTATCCCGTTTCCCTTAGTTCTTTGATTTGGAATTAGTTATGCTTTAATTTATGAATTTTACGGTTATAGAATACACGGGGTGTTACAGATACTGTCCGAGTTTTTTCTCACTCTGGTTCACCAGACTGACCCGGTGTTTTCTAAATTCTCGGGTTAGCCCCTGGGTGTACAGGTTTAGGTTATCGAATGTTGTGAAGAGATGAGCTGGAAGAGTCCAAACGTATGATATTATATGGCTACTATTCCGTTGTGTGTTGTATATGAGACATATTTTTTTTATAACTGTCCAGGGATGTTGATGTACTCTGATATTGTAAGTATTTTTAAAAGCTCTCAATAAAGTTTTTTTTTCTAAATTATATTTTGTTCCACTGCGATGTGAGACTCTGATTCTTTGTTGTGATGTTTCTTTTTCTTCTATTCTAATATTTCTTTCTTTCTTATCTCACCCTCTAAATTCTTTCTAATAAAGTTCCAGTGTTTTCGGTGTTTGGAAGGTCGGCATGAGTTACAGTAAAGGTATTTATATCGATTTTCAGGGCAAAAAATTGTTGGGTTGTTACAATACCGGTGCATAAAACAGTTTATAAACAGCGCAATGCTTTTCAAAAAATGAAGCTATTATAAGACTAAGATCCCATCACACAATGCAACGCAAGCCGAAGGATAGAGTTTTACCTTATAATAGCCAAACATGTTTGGTACATTTTAAAACAAATCATTTTAATATTACTATAAGATATAGTTTCAAAATCACTTCAAATATAAATGTATCAATCATAGATGGCATAGTATCCCATGCTACTATGTCGCCATACTAGTTCTGCAATCAAAACTGAAATGTCACGTATTGGAAATTTGATTCCATCTATGAGTCGAGGCAAGGGATGGCTCCTCATCGATTTGAGACACTCTAGCAAATGCCTCAAGATCCCCCACAGTGAACCCTTGGATCTTCAGGGCGGGTCCACACTTACGTTAGTGGATTAGTATTCCTGAACACACGTTTCCCAGTCCTATCGGACCTATCCATTGGCCCCGTAGTGACCGATATATCCAAGATGCCTCGCTATCCATCATCCACATAGGTAAAAAAATATAAGTGTCTAGGCTCTATACCATGACATGGTCCCTGTAGTCGCTATCAATCATCCATTGTGCACTCCCTGTAGTCGCAGTCATGTTTTTGACTCATACCAAGGTGTGAGGCTCGCAAATTAATGCAATACACAAAGCTATGCTATTTAAAGATGTGCTTTGATTATCAACTTCAAGCCTCTGCTTTTCAACAGAAGCCTTGATCATTTGCAACGCAGCATGCCACACAGGCAATTCACGCCATGCGACTGATGTCTATCGATATATAACCTCTAAGCTCGTACGTCTCAGAGAAGGGTGTTAAGCAAGAGAATAAATTCTCCGCCACCAAATAGATATATATTTAATAGAGATCAATCAACATAGAATAAAATCCAATGTCAGACACACATCCATTTACTAGTTCATTCTGGGTCTGGATGAAACCGGGGCCACCTTATTCCTCGTCCCATATGTCCAATACAGAGGAGGTCCTCGCATATCACGTCGATCTCCAAGTACATCTGGACGATCACCACTTATTACCTTGTCTCGGGTGTACAACCCAATAAAGACATCAATAATCATCCAAATAATGTGAAGAACTCCAGTCTTCAACCACCGTCTTCATCATCGATTTATCGTCGAATCAGTTATTTAGAATGGGTATAAACCCAGACTTCCCGAATAACTCACGTATCTCACAAACAGGTGCTATATAAACACAACATATGCCTCATTCCAATTCAGAATATTCTTTTATTCAAATATTCACATCATTATGGAAAGGTTCCCATTAATTTTATCAAATATAAATTCTTTTAAATTTATACTTTAATCTTCCTTTGGATATCAATTCTAAACCAAATTAAGGTTTATCAACTTGTCGGGATTATCGAGCCTTACCAAAGTAATCATGTGTTTAATTTTCCAATCCCAACCTACTCATCCCATGGAGCAAAACTGGTAATACCCCATATCTAACACCACGGTGTTATCGGTAAATTTAATTACCATTTCACGTTCAAATCTAGTTAATGATTTAACTATCGCCTGGAGTAAAACTGGTGGTACTCCATTCTCGATCACTTCATAAGTTTGATAATTTAAATTATCACATTCACATTTCAATCTAATTAAAGATTCATTAAAACTCCACTTAGTTTTAATCTTCCAACAATCATTACTTAATGATTATTTAACTTTGGAAACACAAACATGCCACATCGACAATCTACACCGTACCACTGGTTTTTCTGCGTTTATATAACCTCTAAGCTCGTACATATCAGAGAAGGGTGTTAAGTAAGAGAATAAATTCTTCGCCACCAAACAGATATATATTCAGCAGAAACCAACAACACAGTTTGAAATACAATGTTAGACATGAAATCTTGTCTTTAACTGGGTTAAAGAACCAATGTCAATTAAAATACAGTTCACGATAAACCCAAAATCACATTCCATTAATTATGGAATCTTCACGGAAAAACAGATCAATATATAATCGATATCAATTTCCGTATCAGACTAATAATATAAATGGAATAAAGACAAACCTTTTAAATTGCATATATATATATATATATATATATATATATATATATTAACAGTCTTCCTCCACAGAAGCTCACTTCGATTATTACCAAATCGAATTCCATTCAAATCCAATTTAATATATTAAATTGGAAAACTTTACTTTGGAAAATTTCCATTAATCCTAATTAAAAGATTTATAAATTCCAAAGTACATTTCATTGTTAGTCGGGTTAAAGAACGAATGCCGTTAACAACACAGTTCACAATAAACCCAATTCACATTCCATTTTATTCCAATTACTAAATATATTTGGAAACTCTAATAATCTTAATTAAAAAAATTATTCTTTTCACATGGAGTTTAAGAACAGTGTTGTTGAAGACACCACTCATAACGAACCAAAAACCCAATTCAATATTAAATATGAGGTTCTAAACAGAAATTATATCGGCTTATATTCAATATCAAATTCTGAAACCAACACATATCGTATGGAGAATAATGATAAATATCTATCTTCCAAATTCCTCCACAATATCCGTATAGTCACGGAATCCAATATCGAAATATCCCGAAGATGATTTCTATTCAAATCCATTTCAGTTTATAGATTGGAAATATCTGGTTATATTAAAACCCTTTACAAATCCTATTTATTTTTTTAAAAAATTATTGGATTATTTTTCTAGTTAATAACTAGTTCATTCAGATAAAAATATATTTTTATCTTTTCAAATATGGAATTTTTCATCCCAATTCTTTCCAAATCATTTATTATGATTTGACATAAATTATTAATATTTTTAATAATTTTACTAAGGCCCTTTCAGTCGATTTCCATAAACGGTCATTGAACTGCATTTACAACGACCTTTTCCAAATTCGATTTGGACATAATTCCAAATCAAACCGTTAGATTTAAAATCTCTTATATTCGTTGGAAAGCTCTTTTCGATACGAACCCAACAGTTCCGGTTTAAGGAGAATCCGATGGTCGCATCTCCCATAATGTCAATTCGAAGTCAACGGTCGAATATTCAGGCCACTAAATATACATATATAATATATATTCCATCGATTCCCATTTAAAACGTATTTTATAAATTCGTTTTAAAAACGATTCCCACTTCCATTTCAATTTTAAGTCAAAATTGAATACTCCTTATCATTATAATATTTAAATGATAATATTTTCAGAATATCTGATTTTGAAAACATTTCATTTTCGATATTCATTATAAGAAGGAATAAAATCGATATAAATATCGTTTGCATTAAAATGGCGCAAATCTAATCAACACAGCTTCACATATTCAATATTTCCGTGTCTAACCCAAATCGGACATGAAAATCATATTTTAATCCTTTACGGAATATTATTTTAAAATATTCGATCTTTCTGAATTGGAATCAGACCCAATCAATTACCATATGATTTTATTTATATGGATTTAATACACTACCTGTACGCAACAATAATGATACACAATCTACCATCATCCAGTGTGCATTACACGTAAGCATTAAATATAAATAATTAACGCTTACGACAGTCTGTCAACCAATCGATTGACATACAACTAAACAATTGGGATTAGTGTACACCAAATATCATCCCAATACCCGTACGGGGTTTCAACCAATAAATACTGAATATTATTTGTGTAGTTGGACGATGTGTAAAATTTATCGTCCCAATCAATGTCAGTTAAATGTGTGTACATAAACAAATCGTCCGATTTGTAGATGAATATTTATTTTCATTTCAGGAAAATTTTATGTTGTTCATATATACATTAAAAATTATAATTTTAATAATAAAATATTTATTTCAACGCATGAATAGTTTTAGTAGTCCATACATTCAATAAAAATGATATTTTTATTGTTCAAATATTTTATTCAACACATGAATATTTTATACAGTTCATATACAAAGTAAAAATTATTTTTTAATGAATAAATATTTGTTTCAGAAAATTTCGGCAGTATAACGGTGCGATATTAGAACCGGAGTAATGTTTAGCATTACCCTTCTCCTGATACTGGCTCGCGCCATACCCAATAATCAATCCAATCAATACACCACAATACAATCAATTTTCAACACAGCCAAATTTCCACAATACAATCCAAACACACAATCATGGTTTGTACAATAAATAGTATCGGGGGCTTTTAAGCCCTGTCTGCATCCTAGTATATATTTAACTGTAAAATAATTAGAGTGAGAAGGAGTTCTCACATTGGGATCCACTTCGCCATTGTTTTCTAGCATTTTGAATTGTTTTTCTGACCCCATAATTTGCAGAGGAGCTCCAATCTTCACATCGTCTTTTTTTCTAGCCTAAACGCGCCCTACGTTGCTGGGGAAGGCGGGAGTGGGCGGTGTTATGCCTGACATGGATGGGGGAGGAAATTGGCAGCTAGGGTTTTAAGGTTGTGGGGCTTAGGGGTTTCAATTGGAGAGGAGAGAGAAGTAAGGGGCGCCGACGACTGGAGGGGGGATCAGGAGCGGCGGCAGCCATAGGGGGTGGTGGAGCTGAACGATGCAACGCCCTTTTCCTTTTCTTTTTTTTTGTTTGAAATCAATGACGGGGGAGGATAGAAGAAAGAGAATGAAGGGTTGACTTTGGTTATATAAATATATTTATAATTTAATTTAATTTTAAAAGTTACTTTTTCATTTGAACTCCAAATCGAACGCAACGTCTGTCGCCCCTAGCTAAGCACCCCCATTTTGGACACAATGGGATATGTCCCATAAACCAGTTCGACCGTTATGATCAGTTTTCATTAAAATTAAAATATAAATTAATATAATGTTCAAAATTGATTTTAGCGTACATTTGAATTTACCAGGGACACATACTGACTCAAAAAATTCCCGAAAAATAAATCTAGCTAAATTTTGGCGATACGGTCCTAAAAAAAATAATTTCGTCGAATTTGGAGGCCGTTTGAAAAATGACCATTTTATAGTCGATTAAATTCAAACTGAAAGTTCGAAATGCGTTTAAAGTCACCACGCTCACATATTAATTCCAAAAATTCTGAAATTGGAATTAGCTATAATTTGACATTCCGGATCCAACAAAGTGGTTTCATCGAAAACGGAGATTGTTTGCGAAATGACTATTTTTAAGGGCTATATATTATATTAAAATTTATATAAATTCCATAGCGACTATTTCAAATTTTAAATTCGACATAACATTCAATTTATATTATGAAATGTGGATTTCTCACATTCATTAGAAAGATATCATTAAACAGATTCAAGTATTTCTTGTTTTAATGAAATCGGATTTATTTTGAATCCTGTACATTCAATTGAAATTTAAAATCGAATTTTCAAACTGCCGCACCATTTCAGGCTCGTTTTTTAATTAAAATAAATTTATACGTTCTAACTTCGATTAAAATAAATTTTTAGTCGTTATTATTTAAAATAAATCATTTTAAATATTCAAAATCCATCAAAATAGCTAAAATAAAAATTTTAAATTGGTTTTGGAAATCCGGGTTGTTACAATCTCCTCCACTTAAAATCTTTTAGTCCTCGAAAAGGAACGGAGCTAAAAGTTGTTTAACTAACCAACTCAACTCTTATTCTGGCTTTCATTCTTCAACTTTTCAGTTTCTAAGAATTTTCTAATTTTTCAAAAATTTAGCTAACACCCTAAATTTTCGAAAAATTTCGCCATAACCTCCTTTGTATGGGGAGACCTTTAAAACCACAACTTGCCTCACATGGCCCTCATCAATCCAAAAGAAAAGGAAAAAGCCAAGTGGCTAGCCAGTCGGCTCATAAAATCATCAAAATCCAAGAAATACAGTAAATATATACCTTTTTATCTGGCATATAATTTTATTCCTCTTCTTAGCTTCCATGCTATGACCTGTTCAATTATATTCATGTACATATGTGCAGTTTTAATAAATTTTCAATTCAGTTCAATATTTGCTCGATTTCACTCGTATATGCCACTTTCGAAACTTGGACATAAACGTTGATGCTGTCATGATCATCATCAAAATCATCTCCGGGCGACTAGAGTATGATTCTATACCCATCCAGTGTATTTGAGACTTTGAGTATACGTTTATGACGCGTATATGCAAAATCTTCATATACTCGATTGTCCAAATTTAATATAAAATAAAATACTCAAATACATATTATTAGATTTAATTTTCAAAACTAAGATCATTTTCATTTTTATTTTAATAAATAATACTCTTCTAACCCATTCTAGGATGTCACTGATCCTATTTCTAGCGAGTCATTCTTGTTGGATATTACTAATCCAATCTCTGATGAATTCTTCCGTTCGGTTCTAATGTTCTTGTCCTCGAGCTCTAAAAACCAAAGCTCTGATTCCACAAATAAAACAACCCAAACTTTCCCTTACGGGAAAGCCCGGATTGAGTTGGGAACACAACAAATCAGAACACAAACAGTAGAACACTTCATTGCTGTCACAACAATTACATCAGAGTACAAGAATATAACAGAGTATGAATAAATAATATACATCAGAAAAATATCAGAGATTAAAATACATTACATAGCAGCGGAAAATAATACATAACACAACTGTAAGAAATACATGGATACAGAGCGTTACAAATATAGCTCCATCTGTAAAGCAAGATCCTGTAAAATAGAAATCTGCAAAACCAAAACTACTAGCTGCCCGTGCAGAAATTAGGGGCACCCAGAGTTTAGGTTAAAACAATAAACTCCAGGTTAGTCATGGGACTAGTGTGAGAACTAAAATAGTTATTTAAAACTTTACTTTAAATATAAAGTAAATTAAGGGATCACGCCATATAACACGGAACGGGTCTACTCCCCTGAATACCACTGCATAAAACAGTTTATAAACAACGCAATGCTTTTCGAAAAATAAAGCTACTATAAGACTCAGGTCCCGTCACACAATGCAACGCAATCCGTAGGATGGAGTTTTACCTTATAATAGCCAAACATGCTTGGTACATTTTAAAACAAATAATTTTAATATTACTATAAGATATATTGTCAAAATCACTTCAAATATAAATGTATCAATCATAGATGACATAGTATCCCATGCTACTATGTCGCCATACTAGTTCTGCAATGAAAACTGAAATGTCACGTATTGGAAATTGGATTCCATCTTTGAGTCGAGGCAAGGGATGGCTCCTCACCGATTCGAGACGCTCTAGCAAATGCCTCAGGATCCCCCGCAATGAACCCTAGGAACTTCAGGGCCGGCATACACTTACGTTAGTGGATTAGTATTCCTAAACACACATTTCCCGGTCCTATCGGACCTATCCATCAGCCCCGTAGTGACCGATATATCCGAGGCACCTCGCTATCCATCATCCACATAGGTAAACAAATAGGAATATCTAGGCTCTATACCATGACACCACCCATAGCTAGAAAGAAACATCGTGCGCTCCCTGTAGTCACGATCCCGTTTTTGATTCATACCGAGGTGTGAGGCTCACGAATTAACGCTATACACAAAGTTATGCTATTTAAATCCATGCCTTGATCATCAATCACAAGACTCTGCTTTTCAACAGAAGCCTTGATCATTTGCATCTCAGCATGCCACACAGGCAATTCACGCCATGCGACTGATGTCTATCGATATATAACCTCTAAGCTCGTACGTCTTAGAGAAGGGTGTTAAGCAAGAGAATAAATTCTCCGCCACCAAACAGATATATATTTAATAGAGATCAATCAACGTAGAATAAAATACAATGTCAGACACACATCCGTTTACTAGTTCGTTCTGGGTCTGAACGAAACCGGAGACACCTTATTCCTAGTCCCATATGTCCAATACAGGAGAGAGGTCCTCGCATATCATGTCGATCTCCAAGTACGTCTGGACGATCACCACTTATTACCTTGTCTCGGGTATACAGCCCAATCAAGACATCAGTAATCATCCAAACGATGTGAAGAACTTCGGTCTTCAACCACCGTCTTCATCGTCGATTTATCGTCGAATCAGTTATTCAAAATGGGTATATACCTGGACTTCCCGAATAACTCGCATATCTCATAAACAAGTTCTATATAAACACAACATTCGCCTCATTCCAATTCAGAATATTCTTTTATTCGAATATTCACATCATTAGGGAAAGGTTCCCATTAATTTTATCAAATATAAATTCTTTTGAATTTATACTTTAATCTTCCTTTGGATATCAATTCTAAACCAAATTAAGGTTTATCAACTAGTCTGGATTATCGAGCCTTACCGAAGTAATCGTTTGTTTAATTTTCTAATCCCAACCTATTCATCCCATGGAGCAAAACTGGTAATACCCCATACCTAACACCACGGTATTATCGGTAGATTTAATTACCATTTCACGTTCAAATCTAGTTAAAGATTTAACTATCGTCTGGAGTAAAACTGGTGGTACTCCATTCTCGATCATTTCACAAGTTTGATAACTTAAATTATCACATTCACATTTCAATCTAATTAAAGATTCATTAAAATTCCACTTAGTTTTAATCTTCCAACAATCATTATTTAATGATTATTTAACTTTGGAAACACAAACATGCCACATCGACTATCTACACCGTACAACTGATTACCACTGATTTCTGCCGATATATAACCTCTAAGCTCGTACGTCTCAGAGAAAGGTGTTAAGCAAGAGAATAAATTCTCCGCCACCAAACAGATATATATCTGGCAGAGATCAACAATACAGTTTGAAATACAATGTTAGACATGAAATCCTGTCTTTAACTGGGTTAAAGAACCAATGTCATTTAAAACACAGTTCACGATAAACCCAAAATCATATTCCATTAATTATGGAATCTTCACGGAAAAACAGATCAAGATATAATCGATATCAATTTCCGTATCCGACTAATAATATAAATGGAATAAAGACAAAGCCTATTAAATTCCATATATATTAACAGTCTTCCTCCACAGAAGCTCACTTCGATTATTACCAAATCGATTTCCATTCAAATCCAATTTAATATATTAAATTGGAAAACTTTACTTTAGAAAATTTCCATTAATCTTAATTAAAAGATTTATAAATTCCAATGTACATTTCACTGTTAATCGGGTTAAAGAACGAATGTCGTTAAAAACACAGTTCACAATAAACCTAATAATTCACATTCCATTTTATTCCAATTACTAAATATAACTGGAAACTCTAATAATCTTAATTAAAAGATTTATTCTTTTCACATGAAGTTTAAGAACAGTGTTACTGAAGGCACCACTCATGACAAACCCAAAATCCAATTTGATATTAAATATAAGGCTCTAAACAGAAATTATATCGGCAGAAATTATATCGGCTTATATTCAATATCAAATTCTGAAACTAACACATATCGTATGGAGAATAACGATATATATCTACCTATCTTCCAAATTGCTCTACAATATCCATATAGCCACGAAATCCAATATCGAAATATCTTGAAGATGATTTTTATTCAAATCCATTCCAATTCATAGATTGGAAATTTCTGGTTATATTAAAATCCTTTACAAATCCAATTTATTTATTTAAAAATTATTGGATTATTTTTCTAGTTAATAACTAGTTCATTCAGATAAAAATATATTTTTATCTTTTCAAATATGGAATTTTTCATCCTAATTCTTTCCAAATCATTTATTATGATTTTACACAAATTATTAATATTTTTAATAATTTTATTAAGCCCTTTCAATCGATTTCCATAAACGGTCGTTGAACTGCATTTACAACGACCTTTTCCAAATTTGATTTGGACATAATTCCAAATCCAACCATTAGATTTAAAATCTCTTAATTTCGTTGGAAATCTCTTTTCGATACGAACCCAATGGTTCCGGATTTAGGAGAATCCGACGGTCGGATCTCCCGTAATGTCAATTCGAAGCCAATGGTCGAAATTCGCAAACGGTCGCGGCGCGACCAGTTCTATTCAGGCCATTAAATATATGTTATATATATTTCGTCGATTCCCATTTAAAATGTATTTTATAAGTTCGTTTTAAAAATGATTCCCACTTCCATTTCAATTATAAATCAAAATTGAATACTCCTTATCATTATAGTATTTAAATGATAATATTTTCAAAATATCTGAATTTGAAATCATTTCCTTTTCGATATTCATTATAAAAATGAATAAAATCAATATAAATATCGTTTGCCTTAAAATGGCGCAAATCTAATCAACATGGCTTCACATATTCAATATTTTCGTGTCCATCCCAAATCGGACATCAAAATCATATTTTAATCCTTTACGGAATCTTATTCTAAGTTATTTTAAAATATTCGTTCTTTTTGAATTGGAATCAGACCCAATCAATTACCATATAATTTTATTTATATAGATTTCATACACTACATGTACACAACAATAATGATACACAATCAACCATCATCCAGAGTGCATTATACAACTGCATAAGCATTAAATATAAATAATTAATGCTTACGACGGTCTGTCAACCAATTGATTGACATACAACTAAACAATTGGGATTAGTGTACGCCAAATATCATACCAATACCTATGTGGGGTTTCAACCAACAAATACTGAATATTATTTGTGTAGTTGGGCGATGTGTAAAATTTATCGTCCCAATCAATGTCAGTTAAATGGGTGTACATAAAAAAATCGTCCGATTTGTAGATGAATATTTATTTTCATTTCAGGACAATTTTATGTCGTTCATATATACGTAAAAAAATATTTTTAACGATAAAATATTTATTTCAACACTTGAATATTTTTAATAGTCCATATATTCAATAAAAATGATATTTTTATTGTTCAAATATTTTAATTCAACACATGAATATTTTAAATAGTTCATATACATATTAAAAAAAAATTAATGAATAAATATTTATTTCAGAAAATTTTGGCATTATAACGGCGCGATAATAAAACCGGAGTAATGTCTAGCATTACCCCCTCCTGATATTGGCTCGCGCCATACACAATAATCAATCCAATCAATACACCACAATACAATCAATTTTCAACACAACCAAATTTCCATAATACAATCCAAATACACAATCATGGTTTGTACAACAAATAGTGTCGGTGGCTTCTAAGCCCCGTCTGCATCCTAATATATATTTAACTGTAAAATAATTATAGTGAGAAGGAGTTCTCACATTGTTATCCAATTCGACGTTGTTTTCTAGCGTTCTGAATTGCTGTTCTGATCCTAGAATTTGCAAACGAGCTCCAATCTTCACGTCGTCTTTTTACTAGACTAAACGCACCATTCCAGACAACTTTCGCATAGTGGCATTTCACCAGAAATCACTAAAAGATAGTATTTGGATAGCAGACTTTGGACGCATTTTCTGAACAACTCCACAATCCAAAACGTGACTTCCATATACTCAAATCGAAGAGAAAATCGTGCTCTTCGATTTTGGCATTGTGGAGTTTTTGCCAGAAGCGCACCATTTGAGAGTTATGGGTTGTGGAAGTTCAAGGTGTTATTTACAAAACTGAAAATATTAAAAATGAGGTTTTTGGCTAAAGGGGGACCCATGGTCGGAGGTGGAGGTGGGGGTGGGCGGCGCTAGGCCTGATGTGGCTGGAGGAGGCGGCGGTGGTCCAGGAGGCGATTGGCGGCTAGGGTTTTAGGGTTGTGGGGCTTGGGGGTTTCGATTGGAGAGGAGAGAGAAGCAAGGTGGCCGACGACTAGAGGGGGGAGAAGGAGCGGCGGGAGCGGCGATGGGGAGGCGGTGGAGCTGAACACGACCCCCTTTTCTTTTCTCGTTTGAAATCAACGATGGAGGAGGGGAGAAGAAAAAGAATGAAGGGTTGACTTTGGTTATATATATAATTTAATTTAATTTTAAAAAGTTACTTTTTCATTTGAACTCCAAATCGAACCCAACGACTGTCACCCTAGCTAGATACGCCCATTTCGGACACAATCGGATATGTCCCGTAAACCTATTCGACTGTTACGATCAATTGTCATTAAAATTAAAATATAAATTAATATAACGTTCAAAATTGATTTTAACGTACATTTCTATTTACCGAGGCCACATACTGACTCCAAAAATTCCCGAAAAAAAATCTAGCTATGTTTTGGCGATACAGTCCTAACAAAACTAATTTCGTCGAATTTGGAGGCCGTTTGAAAAATGGCCATTTTCTAGTCGATTAAATTCAAACTGAAAAAATTGGGATTTAGTGATAATTTGACATTCCGAATCCAACAAAAGTGGTTTTGTCGAAAACGGAGATCATTTGCAAAATGGCTATTTTTAAGGGCTATATATTATATTCACACACACACACACACAAATATATATATATATATATATATATATATATATATATTCCATAGCGACTATTTCAAATTTTAAACTGGACATAACTTTCAATTTATATTATGAAATCTAGATTTCTCACATTCGTTAGAAAGATATTATTAAACAGATTCAAATATTTCTTGTTATACTGAAATCCGATTTATTTTGAATCCTGTACATTCAATTGAAATTTAAAATTGAATTTTCAAACTATCGCGCCATTTAAGGCTCGTTTTATAATTAAAATAAATTTATACGTTCTAACTTCAATTAAAATAAATTTTTAGTCGTTATTATTTAAAATAAATCATTTTAAATATTCAAAATCCATTAAAATAGCTAGAATAAAAACTTTAAATTAGTTCTAAAAATCCGGGTTATTACATCTTATTTTTTTAAAACATCCGTTCGTTAACTATATTTATTAATTCAATTTAAAAAAAATTAGTCTATTGACTAATCTCAAATTAGACAGTTGATTTAGTCAACTTGATAGATCAATTACCTTGTTACTGATTTCCATTAAATATTTCCACTTAAGTTAATTAATACTCAATTAATTTAATAATATCATACTTAATTGTTCCATAAAAACAATTATCTTAGACAATTTATTGTTAGGTTAATTTCTGATTACTAGCCGATGGAACTTGCATAAACACCACAGTTTGTGACATAAAATAGTTCATAATTACTTTATAAACTACGATTATAAATATTTACAAAAACTTTTATTTTTATATAACATTAAAAATATCTAATTGAATATCTTGTTCCAGTTATAAAAATAAATTCTTACAACTTTAAACTTTGTCGATTCGACTGACAGCAATTCAACATTTCGAACTTGATTCCAAAAGTTCCTTATTATAACAACGGTACTAAAGAGCCAAACGACTACTAAATTACTAAACTATGAAATAAGGATTTGTTTCATCCAATTTCAAACTCAACCAAATATATATGATAAACATTATCAATATAAGTGAGGAAGCCTATTGGATCCTACCACCCTGTCTTTTCCTGCATCACATTTCAACATTTCAACAGATATTGTAATATATTAAATTTAACAACTATTGGTAAGGAATCCACTTGGATCCCTCCAACCTGTTTTTCCTTACATTATAATTCAATATTTCAACAGATATCATAATATATGAAATTTAACAACTTTCTTTAAGGAATTCAGTTGGATCCCTCCAACCTGTTTTTCCCTGCATCACAAACTCGTTACCTAAAAATAAATTCATTCAATTCAATATACAGATATAGTTCCAATAATAGCAATTCAAGCATCCATCTTTTAGTTGATTATATTATTATAAACGTAGCCAACTAAGTAAGTTACCTCATTTGGTAATAACCGTTGAAACAACGATTTGATTTCAATTAAATTAATTGAACATTTAATTTAATCAGTACATATAAATATTTAGCACACAATGAACAATCAACAACCATAGCACACAAATAAAATTTGACTTATATGAAATATAAGTGGTTTAAAACTAAGTGAGTTATACTCATTTTGATTTCATTGGTCGCTAAAGCAATCTAGTTTTAATTAAAATAAACGAGCATTTAATTTAACCAAAATTTTCAGTTGATTCCAGATCCGTCCAATCCAGCTCCAGAATGTAATTTTCATCGATACGATTCCAACGCCTCTTGGTTTGTTCAGTTATGTTAACATATGTCAGAGTTATACAATTATAAGTATTCATGATTTTAAATTAAATAATTCATTTCCTTAATTATTATTATTTTTAAAAGGCAAGTGAAATTTTTTATCCACAACTTCAAGAGTTACAAGAAAAATTGTCCTAAAGCAAATACATACTCTTAATAATTTCTAGCCTCTGAATATCAAAAACAAATTATAAATGATAAAAAGTGCATATAGAATTTTAACAAATTATTAATTCAAATTTCAAAGCACCACATTGCGCAGCATAGCTCTTTAAAAAATTACCGAGTAGCATCACTGGTCTTCTAAACAGCCTTCAAACAGTCAAGTGAACAATACATTCAAGTGATCAAAGTAGCGGCACCAAAAAGCCACGAATGACCAAAACAGATCAAAAATTGTGAATGACCAAATCAGCGGCACCAAGCTGAATAAAAACTTGTAACTGCATAATAGCCTACAAGACATTCAAGTGAACAAGGACATTGACCAAAAAGCCAAGAATTGCCAAGGATAAATAGTTGCTATAGGATTCAGAAAATTCTTATGCAGACTTCAAAAAATTCAAAATGACTCCTGAATCATCCAAACATCCAAGTTATAAACACACTCATTTGAATTGAAGAGACTCCATCATAGAAATGGGATTATTTCTCGTATGCCTTCCTGAATTCCTTGAATTAGTTAGTGGCAAAATATCCTCAGGTCTATAATCAAACCCATCACTCAAATCATCATCAAATTGTTTCTTGTTCTTACTCCCTTTTTGTTTCCTACCCATGGATGATGACCTGAGAGGTGAGGCAGGAGATGTTCTTGCATTGGGCGGTGGAGGAAGAATTAAGTGAGAAGGTGGAGCCGGATGTGAGTAGGGTGAGGCTGATGACATTGGTGAGGCTGATGACATTGAAGTGCAAGTAGTACTAGCAGTGCTAGAAGAAGAAGAAGAAGCCGAGTTAAGGACAGTGGAGAAGGATTTGCTAAAAGTAGATCCCATGTTGTTTAAATAAGAAGGCATTGATGTAGATTCAACATGAGCAGCAACATTATGTTTGATGTTCATACCCCTTTTTATACCGGTGTTTAAGTTTTCAAGAGAAGATTTGTTTAAATTTTGGTCTCCATTGCCAACTTCGTTACCATGTATAGTGTCTTGATCTATTAATCCATTCTTTTCCTGACTATTAACTCCGAGGCTATTATCTGCTTCTTTAATGATATGATCTTCCTGTTCCTATAAAACAACAACATCCCCATTATATATTCCAGTGTTATCAGTAGCGAGAGCTTCAAATGGATTCACATTTGCCTTACCTTGCATAGAAAAGCACCCTCACTGTTGTTACTCACTCCTTTCTTTTCCAATATTTCTTAGTTTATTTGTTCACTGATATCCAGTAGCTTTGATTAGCATTAATAGAAGCTTTCATTTTATTTTGATCCATTGAAACATGATTCCCTACATATGTAGTACCCTGCTCCTAATCCTCATTATCATACTTAGCTTTAGGATTAAGTTCACATTTATTAGTATTGTGACCAAAGATTTTGCAAAACGTACAAATCCGGGGTCTCCAATCATATGTTAACTTAACAAATGGACAATTATCACCTAGGCCAACAAGCACTATTTTATCAGGTAGTTCAAATTCAGATGAAACTTCAATCAGTGCTTTAGCATATCGAAATCATTGAACTTTTTCAGTGCTGCTGTCAAAATATATAAGCTTCCCAACGTGACAAGCAAGCCACACTGGCACTTTCTTAATCTGTGCTTGGGAATTGCCAATGGAAGGATCCCATCGTGTTATTATAAACATTCAGCCTCTAATAAAAAGAGGATCAGACTTAAGGATTTTCTCTATATCCATTTCATTAGAAAATTTGTTTATCAACGTTAATTACTTGGTTAAAGAATTAAATAAGCCGTTATTTATTTCCTTCTTCACTCTTCGTTTAGCATTGTTCAAACCATACAACACGTACAAAATCAACACCTACCACACTAAACGATGACCATCGGACCTTCATCAGAGGTCACTGGAACATGCGCCTGAATCCCTCTACCTACGACCTAAACCTCTCCATGCCTGGCCACATACTCCGCTAGCAATGCCCCCATAACCGCTAGCGTTTCTTGGCCTGATTTCAGCTACCTAAACACGCTACACCCGGTCATAGCCGTTCAAACTCCAGATCTAGATGCCCTCGAAAAGATTGTAGTTGCACAAATTTCGATTAGAAGCTCGGATTGAGATACATTTGAAGGAGAAGTCGATGAAGATGCTAGTCATTCAGAATATAGTGGAGGCAGATGTTTATTGCGTTAACCACGCAGGAGATTTTCACCATGATTTTAGGGTTAAGGGTTTATATATATATAGGATGAATATTATTATTTTAATATTTTATGAAACTTAAGCACAAAAGTAACACGTTAAAACAATCACATACGACCTCCGATCATGATGAAAATTGAAATCCTAGCATAACTCAATATTCTGTACATGATGGAACTGATTTCATCGAATTTCAATATCATTTGTAAAATTCTTTTGTATTTTACAACGTATATCGGTAGGTGTGCATTTAAATTGCGCACGATCACAAAATAAATCCAATTGGCTCGAAATTTGAAATCTTATAATAGTTAATCATTATGAATTTAATAAAATTAGTTCCTTGAAATTCAAGTATGTTTGAAAAATGATCATTCTTAAGTTCCATATTAAATCGATAAAATGATTAAATAAAAATCTAAGAGTTTACCATTCACACGATCAAACGGAAAATCCGATCGATGTGAAAATCGAAATCCTATAATAACTTAATAATACGAATCCGATGGCGCAAGTTTCCTTGCATTCCGAGACTTTTTCCTAGAACGATATTTTACACGTAAAGCGATGCTATTTTGGACATCAAAATACCTGATCTCCAAAAATAACGAATTATATACATATCCAGACTCTAAATATACATATAAATTCAACGGAACTGGTCTTACATCTTAATTCGATCGTTAGCTCAAGTTACATATAAATTCCTTTCTAATCAAATTAAATTCATTTAATTATCGTTTTGCAAAAGAGCTGCACGTTTATAGCGATTAAAATCACATACGATATCCGATCACCACAAAATTTATTTTCATATGATAATTTAACATTATGGGTCAAATGAAACTGATTTTGTTGAAATCGTGACTATTTCAGAATTGGCTATTTTTAACTTGATTAATTAAATTAAAATTCTCATTTTCGCCAAATCAATATTAAACTAAATTTAAAAACTCTATCAACTTCCATTATATTCCAATAACATATATAACTATTCAGAAACCATTTTGATTAAATTCCAGGTTAAAATGATATTCAGTTTATTAAAAATCCTTTTTATTCTATTAATAAATCATTATGGTCTATTAACGATTTTGTAGCGACTTTTTGAAAATTTAATTTTGACACAACTAAAAATCTACAATATGAATTTTGATTTTTCTCTTTTATTAGAAAATTATAATCAAATAGATTCGGGTGATTCCTGTTTCAAAGAATTCCGACTTATATTAGATCATGTACATTCGATTGAAGCTCGAACAAAATATTACAAACTACCTCGATGTTACTAGCTCGTTGTTAATTGAATATAAATTATATGTTCAAACTTCGTTTAATAAATAAATTATATATAAAAATCCATTTATAATTCCAACTCAACATTTTAAACCAATTTTAAATGCTGAAAATTGACGTCTAAAAATCTGGGTCGTTACAGTCATTATTGACAATGAAATGTATATGAATTAAAATTTTACTTAAGGACGAATTGTGTATTAAAATTTGATTAATAAGAAGTTTTAACCTTAAGGTTATTTATTTAACTTAAACAAGAATATAAAATCCTGAAGAATTATATATATATATATGTTTGTGTGTGTAAGGACTTATATAATTGGGACTTATAACTCAAAGGAATTTTAAACTGGAAATTTATAAATTTGAATTTCAGGATTTTCGAAATTGGTTTAAGATTTCGAAAATATAAATTAATACCATTTGGAAATATCTTCTGAATATGAAGTGTTTTCAAAATGATTTCAATTTGATTTCAAAACGATCTTGAAATGATTTTAAAGGAGCTTTAAGAGAAATTGAAGTCCTGAACCCACTTTTGTCATCGGAAAATGATTTCAGTGATGAGGCCCACATCATCAACATTGATTTTCGAGTTTTGAAGTGGGGCAGGTCACTTTCGTAGCATTGTTACCTAATTGATTCTTTTGAATAGCTTTGATATAAATTCCAACATATAAATTGATATTCAAAGGATATATGTCTTTATCTATTTGAAATGATCCCGGCATTTATTTCTCGAGTTTTTCAGATTGATTGATATAATAAACACATGTATCCTATATATTGCATTGGTTAATTGATCGATTGATTGTTTATTTCTAATTCTTGAATTGGAATTTGATACCTTTGACTAGTTTGAATATTTGAATACTTCCAAAGTGAGATTTAAGTCTCGAAGCAAAGTGTTTTGAAATAGTATAAGGTATTTGAAAGGATATATGAATTTCGTTTTAATAAGATAAAATGAAAGATATAACTCAAAAAAGCTTCAAACGATTAATATTTTTACTAAGTAAATAAATAAGACTATTTTGTACTATACTAGAATAAAATTAGTTTTTGGTTATGTTTTGAATTATATTAGCTTTATAATTGTTTTAACTTTAGAAACATCATTTATAAACTTTATACAATAAGAAATCTTTTAAAAGATAGCTTATTTGTGTAACAACCCACATTTTACGTATCAAAAGATCGTAAAATATTTTTATTTTATTCTCTGAGGGTTGGATCATTCTCATATTTTTAAAATGTTGCTTATGGGGATGAAAGACATGTCCATAATTTTTACCAATTTTGTTTATGACCATTTTGCCACTGTCAGTCTTGTACAAGGCATAACTTTTGACTCGAATCGGATCAGGTGTTGAGACCTATGCCATTGGAAAGGAAATGATGTTTCCCTTCTCGTAGAGTGGTCACATTAAATATTTGGCTCAGCGGTTTGGGAGGAACCCTTGTTTTAAGGTTTAACAGTTGACTATTCATGTTTGATAAGCCATAATGGGCTGATTTTGTGAGGCCCATTAATGGGCTGGTGGGAGGCTATAAATAAAGGGTAGGAGGCTTGGATAATAGTTTACTTTCTCCATTTTCTCATTTGAAAGAGTGAGAGCTACTCCATCTCTCTATTCTATTCACCTTTTCACCATTAAAGCTTAGGGAATTTGAAGTTCTACATCAGTTTGGGCTTGATCTACTCAAATCAAAGAGGGAGTTCATCAAATTGAAGAGTTTGGATCAAATTCTTCACTGCCCGGAATCAAATTTCAATCATTTTGGGTTGTTTTGGCAAATTGGTGAGTGATATGCATCTCTCACATGGATTCAAGCAAGTATATGAGTTATATGCACATATTTTCATCGTTTTAAATCGATTTCTCCTTAGATCTACATTATGGTAAGTTTATTTTCATATAAATCGCCATAGAATCTAATTTAGCAACTTAAAACCGGTAATTTCTATGTTATTTCGTATGTTTATGCAAGTTAGATCCATATTTTAGTTCATATGTTCATTTATCATGATTTTGGTGTAATCATCACATTCATATTGTTAGTGATTGTTAAACATGTTTGTGGTTGAATTGGATGAATTGGATGAATGGGTTAAGTAGATTTCATCGATATAGTTGTTTAGCGAAGTTTTGGTTGGAATTGGAGTTGGATTGGGGCTGTACAGTACACATGTCAGTCTGGAAACTACGGGTGGGTCGAATTCATGTCTTAAGAAACACGACATGATGGGTCGGTCGGTCATAGTGGAGTCGTATGGATCAGTTGGTCGGGAGAAGATGGGTCAGCCTCTGTTCGATTGGTCGGGTCGGTCATGCTCAAAAGCAATAGGGTTGGTCCCAGTAGGGTCGACCGGTCACTAAAAGGGGTCGGTCGACATGTGTGGTGGATGGTTAGTATGATTTGAGGCGGGTCGGTCAGAGATGGACGGGTCAGTCGTGACTCGGGGAAAGGGTCGGTCGGTCATATGGGGTCGGTCAGTCATATGGGGTCAGTCGCGCTCGTTCTAAAAAATTATATTTTTCGAGTATGACCCAGATTTGAACGATGATGTTGTGACTTCGAAGTGAATTCAAGTAGGAAGGTTCGAAGTGTTGAAATGTGTCTGCCGATCGGTGTAGAATAACGAATGAGGTGACAACTCAAAGGTCGTTAGTTGGTGGATAATGGTTGCTCGAGAAGGTTTCTTGAGCTAAGAAAAGTCGTCAGGTTGGATGACCAGAGATACGACCGAGGGATTATCGTTGTCGTAATTTCTAGCAGGCTCAAAGCAGGGGTACAATGCTGGCACCCAAAAGACTGGAAGGTTGCTAGTCGAGTACCCTGGGTATCGTTGAAAGGCCTAGTTGTCAAGGTTAGACAGACATACGTATCATTGAAAAGCATATGCAGTTTATGCTAGAACTGGGGTTACCATTAGCCCTTGACATTTGGCAAGGTTGGTTATCATTCGATAAACGATGTTTTCAAAGTAGGATTGCCGGTGATAGCCAGAGTCTGTCATGGATGATTGGTTGCTTTGTTTGAACCATCTCATATAGATTGTCCAACATCGAAGGAAATGTTCCTTGGGTGCTTGTCTGATATTGGTTCAGGCCTCCGGGGCTTGCGCTTGGGTGATGTTGAGTTCGATTAGGACAGTTTACATAAGACATATAATTTGGATGTCATAAGTGCTTTGCCATGATTGAATGGGTGTTTTGGTTTCCATGGATGTAGATTGAAATTTTTTTGTAAAGGCTATCACTGTCCGACGTTGGGAAGACGAGGTTGATTTCTTCTCTCGTGTTGTGGGTACATTATTATGTTTATCTATCCATTCTCATATACTTTATTGATGATGTTAGTTAGCTGTTTTATCGCTCTCTTAGGCTGTTGTCTAACTCAAAGTTTATTACCTTGGGTTGTTGATCCAGTTGTGGATGGGTAGATTAGGTGGCTAGTGATAGGTGATAGCTTAGTAAGGACGATGTTGCAGTTCGGAGGCGAGCTGGAGGCTTACGTATAAGTTTTATACTATCTAGTATTTATGTTTCCGCCTTTTGATTTGCTCTACCGGTGTTGTAGTGAGGCTTTATGTACAGACTTTGATATTTCCTATGATGTATGGATAATCTTTCAGGATGTTGAGAAAGTTTTTAAAAGTTTGTTATATGATGCTTCACGATTATTACCTGTTGTATATGTTCTATTATATTTTAATCCTTGCACTGTGAGTTAGACAAGTTCTGATGTTGTTGTTTACCTATGATGATTGTCCGTAGCTGCCTGGCACACCTTTCAGCGCATTTTTCCTCTTGTTTAGTGCAAGGGTTGTGGGCGGTCGTCATAGTTTGCGTTTGAACCCAGTTTTAAAGAGTTATAATGTAATTTATTTGAGAAATATTAAAAACATAGTAAATATTTTATAAATTTCACTATGTATAAAAGATTTTGAAGGGTATAGGACTTCGAAATGAAATGGTAAGTTTTAAACTTAATTACTTACAAATGATTTTTTGGAAAAAAACTGATTTTATCTAAATTTAATTTTTGAAATATAAAATTGGAATTATATTCTAAAACTATTAGTTTGGGAATTCTAGAACTTAAGATATTCGATTTGAAGAAATAGATTTGTTCAAAATCATATATGATTTTGTAACTAAACTGATATCAAAATGGATTAAATTTTGAGAACCTTTGATTAAATAAATATTTTGATAATAAGTTCAAAAACTTATATATAAATGATTTATATAAGAATGAAGTTAGTTTGAAAAATATTGACTTGAAAGTAATAGATATGAATTGATAGTCTTATATATAATAGAATTTGTACAAGAATGACATGTTAAAATATGGTTAGAGAAATCTTATGTAAATGAAATTTTATATAAGTATGATATATGCGAAGTGAAGCGAATACTATATGTAGTATCATATGATTTCAAATCAAAGATAAGGGAAGTGACTTTCATTGAAAATTGAGGTCCTACTTGGTAGGAACTCCTGTTGATATTTATTTGATTATGGCTATCCGGACGTAATATTAATGAGTATCCTTTGAACTGGCTGCATAGCGAAATTCGCAGGGCTGCAAAGGCTTACGATGATAGATGTTTCCTCGGGGAACCAGGCATAACCAATATATCTGTTGCAATCTATGGTCGTTTTATGATGGCAAAATCCATAAAGGCGGTAATGGTCTATGGGTACAGATATTTCCTAGAGATCCAGGTGCAAACATTGTGTATCCATGGTCCACATGGCGTAATTCGTAGGGCAATAATTGCCCTAGGTCTGTGGGTGATAGAGATGTAACCACAAGTGTTACTAGATGTAGAATGTGATCCATGCGATTATTTTGAGGCGTCACAGTGAAATGCGTAAGGAGTGGTTGCCTAGCAATCCATGGTCGCGACACTTTGTCCTCTCGACCTGGTGGTAGTGTAACGAGCCACCTTTAATCTAGAAGGAGACAACACCCCATATCCCTGCTGCATTTCTTCCTGTTTTGGCCATTTACCGGGGAGTGAGGCTTGCCGAGGTCATGATATACACAAAGCTACGCTTAAATAAGCCATGCTTTGATCATCTATAGCTCATCACATAACTTAAGTATGCCACATTGCCCATTCACAACGCATCACTGATTTCCATCAATATATAACCTCTAAGCTCATACGTCTTAGAGAAGGGTGTTAAGAAAGAGAATAAATTCTTCGCCATCAAGAAAATATATATATTTAACAGAGATCAGTGCTACACAGTCAATTACAATATCAGACACACAATCCATATATGTTCGTTCTGGGTCTGAACGAAACACCAATCCGAAAATCTCCAAATATATTCAAACCTCATGCCACTTATAACCTCGTATCGGGTGGCCCACCCAACCGAGACATCAGCAATCAATCCAAACAACTCAAAGAATCTTGGCCTTCATTCGTCGTTTTCCAAGTCTTGAATTGCTCCATAACGTTGTATTATTACTTGGAATGATTTTCAGACATATATCTGATCCCGGTCTTTCCAAATAATAAGTACAATTTAAAAAAAACACAATTATAGAACACACATGCTTTCTACCAATCTCCTTCCGTCTTGGTTTTGTCAAAATTAAACTTCTTTAAACCCATTCTCAAATTATTACAAAATCCATATTTAACCTTTCTCTTTTAAAATACATCCCTTAAATCAAAGATGATTTAGCCTCAAAGCCTTAATTGATTTTCCGTTTGATAATTCGCTATCAAAATCCAGTTTCCTTTGAAAATCCTTAATCCACATTTCAACTATAGTTTCCAATTAAATTGATTTTCCAACATTCCATTCTTTAATCTTAACTAAAAGATTATACTTTCTTTTCAATCCCTCACTTTTAATTTCCTTAAATAAAAAATGTAACGACCCAGGGATTTTCGGACTCGAAAATCGACATAAATACCCTTTTACCGTACTCATGCCGACCCTCCACACCGAAAATACTGGAACGTTTATAGAAAGAAATTAGAGGGTGAGATAAGAGAGATAGAAAGTTAGAATAGAAGAAGAAGAATTACCAATACAGAGTCTCACATCGCAGCGGAACAAAATATAATACAGAAATAAATCTTTACTAAAAACTTTAAAATACTTACAAGATCAGAGTACAACATACATCTGGACAGTTATAATAATCTGTCCTCATACACACAGCGGAATATCATTCGTTTGAACATCTTCAGCCCGTCTCTGGACTTCTCAGTACCTGATAACCTGAACCTGTACACCTCGGTCTAACCCGAGCATTTACAAAACACCGGGTCAGTCTGGTGGACCAGAGTGAGAAAAACTCGGACATCATTTATAGTATCACACAACTTTATTTTTAAGTTAAAATCCTTTCGAAAGAAAAAGATAATCGTAAGACCGATCCACACATAAACACGGACGGTTTTTACCTTACGATAACCCAAAACATTTTTGAAATCAATATCTTGTCTGATATTATCATAATGTCTATTTACAAGTAAATAACAATCTAGTGGAACGCTTGCATCTCACGCTCCACATATATAGTATACAAACAAAACCGCGGGCGCTTATTGGAGATTGGATTCCAACATTGACAAGGTATGGGACCACCTACCGATAGTGTATCTCTAGAGACGAATACACTGGGTTCAACAAGAACGTCTTGCAACCCGGCCCTCACATGACCGACCCCTCATTTCGCTTGAGAGTATCGAATGTATATCACCGACGGTTGGGATCAGCAACCGTCTCCCGACAAGGGACAGCATCGAAAATAGATTTAAGAACAAATAGGAATTTCTCTAGATAGGTGATTATACACCCTAATGGGAGCGACCCACATAGCCATGCTGCCTGCCCGATTTTTTTCATCTCCCGGTTGATGAGGCTTGAGGCTAGAATTCCTCTTTCAAACATCTGGCCACCATTCACTTTGAATGCCACATCGTCAGATCCTTTGGATATCACTAATTGACATTTACAAAAATACCCTAGTTGGGAGCTAACCAACTATGATACGTTTGAAGAAATCAACGTACGTGCCCCTTGGAAATACTCTGTCAGACACTCGTCCATACAAGTCATCCAGGAACAGGATGAACCGAAGGTACTCTCCTACTGCATCCAATATAGGAATCACCCCATGGATCAGTAGCGATCGTCCTTGCAATCCACAGATTCCAACCACGACAAAACCCCAGTATATCTCCGGCGCGAATCAGAGATTGAAAGTGGTTCTTCCGCTTCATGAAGATCTATGGTCTTCATATGCTCCATCTCGATCGTCACTTCATATCCTTATATATTTCGTATTTGTTGGTCGGAATGGTTTTTCGAATAAACATTCGATCCCGGTCTTTCCATACCAACAATCGTAATGGTCAGACTTGATAGTCGGTTATTTAACTATCAAGTAAAAATCCATGAAAACACAAAAATAGATTTACTGGTCTGGTGTTCAGCATCACTTGGCCTTTAAAATTAATCGCCCCAATCTCCTTTTAAATCCATTACCAGGAAAATATCATTTCGTATTATTTCCTTTACTTTGGAAATCGTATCGCACATTCTTGACATTACCAACTAGTATCATCATTGGATAATTCCGAAGTCGTTCAAGTTGGGGTATTTTAATTTCCTCTCAGACCTTGATCAACAACGTTCTTACCTTCAGGTAAACACTAGATGTAATTCAAGAATTGATGTTCAATTTAATACCAAAACACTTCCCACTTATCTTGATTATTAAAATGACTTTGGTTTAACCTGGATTTATCATTACAAATCCTATTTCAACTTTGTTTACCAAACTTAAATCAAATCTCTTTTTACCAACCTAATTTCTTTTGGAAACTCCCTTTTTTCCAATTTCCCTTTCCTTCGGAAAACTCCTTTTTAAATCCATTGATTCGCTTAATATCCTTATTAAGTGTTCTCAATTTAAAGACAAATGCTTTAATTCATATTCCATTTAAAACTTTGTTTATAAACTTAATATAACCCTTTCACCTCCCTTAACTCAAATGTTAAGTAAAACTCTATATTCGTTTAACCTCTTATTTGCTTCGTTATAAAACTCGAGTTAAAACTCGTCCTTAGCCTCCTTTCAATACTCGACCATTTTATTTCAAAACTTGGTTACTTAATTATATCACATTTGATTTACAACTCAACATAAATCATTCAAACAATTAACTCCTTTATTTAAATAATAAACTTCCTTTTTTAAAAAAAAAAATCTTATTAGGACAAACCCATTACTTATTTAGTTAATCCACTAACTTGGTTTAAATGGTCGACTCAGTTAACACCAAACACGATTAGCCTTTCAACCAATTCTATTTAACTCCTCCCTTAAATTAATTAAAATATAATTAATTTAAATAACTTTATTTAATCATTCACGATTAAACACTTAACTGCTAGGTTAATTCCTGCTTTTTGTTTATAATTCCCATCGACATAAGAAATTTGTTTTATAGAAACCCTTTCACAATTTCTGTATAAACTTTAAATAAATAAATAATTAAATATTTATTTCCCCTTTCCAGGCAATAACTTTCAAAAGTCTATTTTCGTTATAAATTAATTGATACTCAAATATTATCGATTCACCGTCGATAAAACCCATATTTTATAAATCGATTGATTTATAAGCCAGGTGATGCCAATTATTCGACCCATACCATCCATCAGTATAAATGTTGAAATATATTTCAACAGTCAATAACAACCAATCAATTCCTTTTTGTTTGACTGATAATTTCTATATCGATCATCAATCAATCAACAATCCATTCAAACCATTCAAACAATTTCAAACAATTTCAATCACGTTTACAAACGTGATCTATCAGGGGAATTTTACTTTATTCGGGTCAAATCATAACGATTGGTGTTTTACTGAAATTAAACGACCGTTTAATTTCAGAATTTCAATCAACAATATATATCACTAGCAAACAGTCAATCACTAGCAATCAGAACACACAAAATAAAACCCAATTTATATAAAATATAAATGGGAAGAGCTGAGTGAGTTTAACTCACATTGATTTGAATCCATCGATAAATATCTGACTTTTAGTTGAAAACTGACGTTTAATTCGAAATAAAAATTCCAGTTCCTTCAGATCCGGACTAGGCATGCTCCATCTCGAAGTACTCGTCTCCACGGTCCCAACGTAACTGACCCTCTGTAAATCTGACATCGTGTGAGTGAGAAATCGCGTTACGAAGATCATAACTAATTAATTCAAACAAGAATTTAGATTTAAATTATTCGGGCCCTTACCTTAATCTTTAGCCCATCAACAAGAACCCGACCCGCCTTGTTTAAGAACCCTCAAAACCCTTATCCACCGATCCATACTTCATTTGATCAGCCGCCTCAATTTTTGTCTCAAAACCGAAAAAAGAAAACCCTAAATCCCCTTTCTGGTTTCAACATCAAATCCGGAGTTCTCCGTCGCAACCATCACTACGCCGCCACACTGCTTCAATCTTCCTTTCGTTCTCCATTGCAATTGATCCACCGCAGATCCAAAACGATGCGTTGGACTTCGAACGGCTTCGACAGCAAATCCATCTGAGAACCAAAAGCTAAGTTCTTCTTTTACTTGATTTCTAATTCTACTGTATTTCTTGTTTTGATTTTTCTGGTTTGCTGTGTTTATTCGAATGGGTGATGAAATACACTGTGTGATAGCCTATTTATACATGCGGTTGGGTTAAGATAGATTTAACGTCCATCACTAGTTTTCGAATTGTTGTTTCAATCAAAATCAAGTCTGTAATTAGATCTTGCGTTCGGATTTTGGTATATGATTTCCAGTAAATTTTGATCTGTTCGAAAAGGGTTCTGATGAGCTGTGTTATGCTGTGCTATGAATTGTACAGACATTAGGATATGCCTTTAGATTCTGTTCGGATTTCTGATATAGGATTTTAACACTAGTTAATGGGTTCGAAATAGATTCTGGTCGAGCTGTAGATTAGATAGACTGTGCTCTGAATTGTTAATTCAAATCAGAGATTTCAAAACTGAAACGTAGAATTTTATTTCCAATATAAATATATGTGAACAGTGAATCTTCATGTGAGATTTCTGTACATATACCCATGTGAATTTACTGTTTGATTCACTGTATGGGTTTGATGTAAAAATATATACATATTTTTTTCTTTCTCCTTCTTAGCCGTGCATGTGTATATTACTAGCTGCTCCTATTCCTGTCCTATGCTGTCCATTTTCATTTTCCTTGTTTTGATGTCTACAAATTTTTCTTCTTTTTTTTTTTTTGTTCATTGATTTGTCTTGCTACAGATTGATGTATGTGAATATATATTTACACATATTCTTCTGTTTATTGAACTGTTTAATCGGCCAAAGATGTACACCTATTTTGCATTGTACACTTCTAGCTGTTTATAGCTGTTACATTAGCTGTTGAGATTTGATACTATAAAATATATGTTCATATATTTGATTTTCTTCCTACCTTAGCTATTAAGCAGTATACGAATCTATGAAAATATGAGGTACATTGATGTATCCATTTGAATCTGTTTTTACTGATTTAGTTATTTATTTATAGAATTGATGTATGACTACATATTCAATTCAGCTATGCATTGTATTGTCTTGTTAGCAATCGATCACCTTTTTCTTTGGCTATTCATTGTACATTTTATTTTATTTTTCTTTTATTAGCTGTTTATTTACTTATCATGAAATTACCCCTTTTAATGGGTTTCTTTTTGTTTTCCTCCTTCTTCGCAGGTCAAAACCAAAGGGTATGACTCGGATCCGCTAGTTCGGCAAAACATGAAGAAATAGATTTACTACATTGATTTTTCTTTGTTTTTGTATTCGAGCCTTGTGATGTACAAGATAGAAATCTGACTTGTATTGTTTTTGTCTTATTAGATTTTAAAAAATCCGAGATCAACTGTGTGTATATATATATATTGTTGAAATGGGTATATATATATTATTTTATTTTCTGTTTTCTGGCAAATGCTCATTTTCTTTCCAGTTTTGTACCCATAAGTTATATGTCCAGTTTCTGCCGATACAACCATTTATTTGTTGTTGGATATGTACTGATTTTATTGTATTTGTATGTTGAACGCACTCCAGCCTTTATGTTCTATACAAGCTATGGGTAGGTTATTATTTTTAAAAACTCATATAATCTTAATTTAATAAAAATTAAAATTTGAACGACTAAATTTAAGGATAGATTAATATCAACGTATTTGTTTAAACAACGTTTTCAACTTCCAATGGTAGAATTCAAATTCGATACTAACATTCCGATTTTTAAATATATAAATATATATGTATAATCGAACTCTATTTTGATTAAATAAATTCGATTACATATACATTATATTTCAAATATAATATATAAACTGATTTAAATATTCGAATTTAAATCGCCGAAAAATTCGGGACGTTACATTCTTCCCCCCTTAGAATAATTTCGTCCTCGAAATTGTAAGGTAAGAAGAAGAATATTTTGAAACGTATTATTTTAAAATCATTACCTTTGCATTACATTCAAAATAAACTCGAACTCTAAAATTTTCGATAATTTCGCCAGCCCCTCTTCTGCATGGCTCGATCAGTACGAGTACCACTGCCACTCTGGGCCTCAACTCCTTCGAAAAGAAAATTTCAAAATTCGAATGGTAATCCTCTTTATTTGAATCATAATCTATTTATTCATTAAATTTTCAAGCCCCAATTCATTTTAATCCATTTTGATTTTTAAATCAGTTCAATTTTATTTCCTATTTCAAATTTGATTCCAAATCAATCAGTCAAACAACCAATCAACCCACATTAGTATAATGTAGGAAATTATTTCTCTTTTCTATATAAAAATATATCTTGGATAAAATTACTTCATTTACCCCTTTTTTAAAAAACAATATTGTATCCATTTACTGGTTCAATGCTTCTCAATACTTGAACCAGCCAAATAACACAATACAAAACATTTGTATATAAAATCTTACAAATACGCTCTCCAATATATATACACTCAAACTCAATCTAGGGTGTTACTAACCCCATCTCTATTGAGTTACGCCACAGAGCCAAGGTTACTACTCAACCAATAGCTCTGATACCACTGTAACGACCCAGGGATTTTCGGACTCGAAAATCGACATAAATACCCTTTTACCGTACTCATGCCGACCCTCCACACCGAAAATACTGGAACGTTTATAGAAAGAAATTAGAGGGTGAGATAAGAGAGATAGAAAGTTAGAATAGAAGAAGAAGAATTACCAATACAGAGTCTCACATCGCAGCGGAACAAAATATAATACAGAAATAAATCTTTACTAAAAACTTTAAAATACTTACAAGATCAGAGTACAACATACATCTGGACAGTTATAATAATCTGTCCTCATACACACAGCGGAATATCATTCGTTTGAACATCTTCAGCCCGTCTCTGGACTTCTCAGTACCTGATAACCTGAACCTGTACACCTCGGTCTAACCCGAGCATTTACAAAACACCGGGTCAGTCTGGTGGACCAGAGTGAGAAAAACTCGGACATCATTTATAGTATCACACAACTTGATTTTTAAGTTAAAATCCTTTCGAAAGAAAAAGATAATCGTAAGACCGATCCACACATAAACACGGACGGTTTTTACCTTACGATAACCCAAAACATTTTTGAAATCAATATCTTGTCTGATATTATCATAATGTCTATTTACAAGTAAATAACAATCTAGTGGAACGCTTGCATCTCACGCTCCACATATATAGTATACAAACAAAACCGCGGGCGCTTATTGGAGATTGGATTCCAACATTGACAAGGTATGGGACCACCTACCGATAGTGTATCTCTAGAGACGAATACACTGGGTTCAACAAGAACGTCTTGCAACCCGGCCCTCACATGACCGACCCCTCATTTCGCTTGAGAGTATCGAATGTATATCACCGACGGTTGGGATCAGCAACCGTCTCCCGACAAGGGACAGCATCGAAAATAGATTTAAGAACAAATAGGAATTTCTCTAGATAGGTGATTATACACCCTAATGGGAGCGACCCACATAGCCATGCTGCCTGCCCGATTTTTTTCATCTCCCGGTTGATGAGGCTTGAGGCTAGAATTCCTCTTTCAAACATCTGGCCACCATTCACTTTGAATGCCACATCGTCAGATCCTTTGGATATCACTAATTGACATTTACAAAAATACCCTAGTTGGGAGCTAACCAACTATGATACGTTTGAAGAAATCAACGTACGTGCCCCTTGGAAATACTCTGTCAGACACTCGTCCATACAAGTCATCCAGGAACAGGATGAACCGAAGGTACTCTCCTACTGCATCCAATATAGGAATCACCCCATGGATCAGTAGCGATCGTCCTTGCAATCCACAGATTCCAACCACGACAAAACCCCAGTATATCTCCGGCGCGAATCAGAGATTGAAAGTGGTTCTTCCGCTTCATGAAGATCTATGGTCTTCATATGCTCCATCTCGATCGTCACTTCATATCCTTATATATTTCGTATTTGTTGGTCGGAATGGTTTTTCGAATAAACATTCGATCCCGGTCTTTCCATACCAACAATCGTAATGGTCAGACTTGATAGTCGGTTATTTAACTATCAAGTAAAAATCCATGAAAACACAAAAATAGATTTACTGGTCTGGTGTTCAGCATCACTTGGCCTTTAAAATTAATCGCCCCAATCTCCTTTTAAATCCATTACCAGGAAAATATCATTTCGTATTATTTCCTTTACTTTGGAAATCGTATCGCACATTCTTGACATTACCAACTAGTATCATCATTGGATAATTCCGAAGTCGTTCAAGTTGGGGTATTTTAATTTCCTCTCAGACCTTGATCAACAACGTTCTTACCTTCAGGTAAACACTAGATGTAATTCAAGAATTGATGTTCAATTTAATACCAAAACACTTCCCACTTATCTTGATTATTAAAATGACTTTGGTTTAACCTGGATTTATCATTACAAATCCTATTTCAACTTTGTTTACCAAACTTAAATCAAATCTCTTTTTACCAACCTAATTTCTTTTGGAAACTCCCTTTTTTCCAATTTCCCTTTCCTTCGGAAAACTCCTTTTTAAATCCATTGATTCGCTTAATATCCTTATTAAGTGTTCTCAATTTAAAGACAAATGCTTTAATTCATATTCCATTTAAAACTTTGTTTATAAACTTAATATAACCCTTTCACCTCCCTTAACTCAAATGTTAAGTAAAACTCTATATTCGTTTAACCTCTTATTTGCTTCGTTATAAAACTCGAGTTAAAACTCGTCCTTAGCCTCCTTTCAATACTCGACCATTTTATTTCAAAACTTGGTTACTTAATTATATCACATTTGATTTACAACTCAACATAAATCATTCAAACAATTAACTCCTTTATTTAAATAATAAACTTCCTTTTTTTAAAAAAAAAATCTTATTAGGACAAACCCATTACTTATTTAGTTAATCCACTAACTTGGTTTAAATGGTCGACTCAGTTAACACCAAACACGATTAGCCTTTCAACCAATTCTATTTAACTCCTCCCTTAAATTAATTAAAATATAATTAATTTAAATAACTTTATTTAATCATTCACGATTAAACACTTAACTGCTAGGTTAATTCCTGCTTTTTGTTTATAATTCCCATCGACATAAGAAATTTGTTTTATAGAAACCCTTTCACAATTTCTGTATAAACTTTAAATAAATAAATAAATAAATATTTATTTCCCCTTTCCAGGCAATAACTTTCAAAAGTCTATTTTCGTTATAAATTAATTGATACTCAAATATTATCGATTCACCGTCGATAAAACCCATATTTTATAAATCGATTGATTTATAAGCCAGGTGATGCCAATTATTCGACCCATACCATCCATCAGTATAAATGTTGAAATATATTTCAACAGTCAATAACAACCAATCAATTCCTTTTTGTTTGACTGATAATTTCTATATCGATCATCAATCAATCAACAATCCATTCAAACCATTCAAACAATTTCAAACAATTTCAATCACGTTTACAAACGTGATCTATCAGGGGAATTTTACTTTATTCGGGTCAAATCATAACGATTGGTGTTTTACTGAAATTAAACGACCGTTTAATTTCAGAATTTCAATCAACAATATATATCACTAGCAAACAGTCAATCACTAGCAATCAGAACACACAAAATAAAACCCAATTTATATAAAATATAAATGGGAAGAGCTGAGTGAGTTTAACTCACATTGATTTGAATCCATCGATAAATATCTGACTTTTAGTTGAAAACTGACGTTTAATTCGAAATAAAAATTCCAGTTCCTTCAGATCCGGACTAGGCATGCTCCATCTCGAAGTACTCGTCTCCACGGTCCCAACGTAACTGACCCTCTGTAAATCTGACATCGTGTGAGTGAGAAATCGCGTTACGAAGATCATAACTAATTAATTCAAACAAGAATTTAGATTTAAATTATTCGGGCCCTTACCTTAATCTTTAGCCCATCAACAAGAACCCGACCCGCCTTGTTTAAGAACCCTCAAAACCCTTATCCACCGATCCATACTTCATTTGATCAGCCGCCTCAATTTTTGTCTCAAAACCGAAAAAAGAAAACCCTAAATCCCCTTTCTGGTTTCAACATCAAATCCGGAGTTCTCCGTCGCAACCATCACTACGCCGCCACACTGCTTCAATCTTCCTTTCGTTCTCCTTTGCAATTGATCCACCGCAGATCCAAAACGATGCGTTGGACTTCGAACGGCTTCGACAGCAAATCCATCTGAGAACCAAAAGCTAAGTTCTTCTTTTACTTGATTTCTAATTCTACTGTATTTCTTGTTTTGATTTTTCTGGTTTGCTGTGTTTATTCGAATGGGTGATGAAATACACTGTGTGATAGCCTATTTATACATGCGGTTGGGTTAAGATAGATTTAACGTCCATCACTAGTTTTCGAATTGTTGTTTCAATCAAAATCAAGTCTGTAATTAGATCTTGCGTTCGGATTTTGGTATATGATTTCCAGTAAATTTTGATCTGTTCGAAAAGGGTTCTGATGAGCTGTGTTATGCTGTGCTATGAATTGTACAGACATTAGGATATGCCTTTAGATTCTGTTCGGATTTCTGATATAGGATTTTAACACTAGTTAATGGGTTCGAAATAGATTCTGGTCGAGCTGTAGATTAGATAGACTGTGCTCTGAATTGTTAATTCAAATCAGAGATTTCAAAACTGAAACGTAGAATTTTATTTCCAATATAAATATATGTGAACAGTGAATCTTCATGTGAGATTTCTGTACATATACCCATGTGAATTTACTGTTTGATTCACTGTATGGGTTTGATGTAAAAATATATACATATTTTTTTCTTTCTCCTTCTTAGCCGTGCATGTGTATATTACTAGCTGCTCCTATTCCTGTCCTATGCTGTCCATTTTCATTTTCCTTGTTTTGATGTCTACAAATTTTTCTTCTTTTTTTTTTTTTTGTTCATTGATTTGTCTTGCTACAGATTGATGTATGTGAATATATATTTACACATATTCTTCTGTTTATTGAACTGTTTAATCGGCCAAAGATGTACACCTATTTTGCATTGTACACTTCTAGCTGTTTATAGCTGTTACATTAGCTGTTGAGATTTGATACTATAAAATATATGTTCATATATTTGATTTTCTTCCTACCTTAGCTATTAAGCAGTATACGAATCTATGAAAATATGAGGTACATTGATGTATCCATTTGAATCTGTTTTTACTGATTTAGTTATTTATTTATAGAATTGATGTATGACTACATATTCAATTCAGCTATGCATTGTATTGTCTTGTTAGCAATCGATCACCTTTTTCTTTGGCTATTCATTGTACATTTTATTTTATTTTTCTTTTATTAGCTGTTTATTTACTTATCATGAAATTACCCTTTTTAATGGGTTTCTTTTTGTTTTCCTCCTTCTTCGCAGGTCAAAACCAAAGGGTATGACTCGGATCCGCTAGTTCGGCAAAACATGAAGAAATAGATTTACTACATTGATTTTTCTTTGTTTTTGTATTCGAGCCTTGTGATGTACAAGATAGAAATCTGACTTGTATTGTTTTTGTCTTATTAGATTTTAAAAAATCCGAGATCAACTGTGTGTATATATATATTGTTGAAATGGGTATATATATATTATTTTATTTTCTGTTTTCTGGCAAATGCTCATTTTCTTTCCAGTTTTGTACCCATAAGTTATATGTCCAGTTTCTGTCGATACAACCATTTATTTGTTGTTGGATATGTACTGATTTTATTGTATTTGTATGTTGAACGCACTCCAGCCTTTATGTTCTATACAAGCTATGGGTAGGTTATTATTTTTAAAAACTCATATAATCTTAATTTAATAAAAATTAAAATTTGAACGACTAAATTTAAGGATAGATTAATATCAACGTATTTGTTTAAACAACGTTTTCAACTTCCAATGGTAGAATTCAAATTCGATACTAACATTCCGATTTTTAAATATATAAATATATATGTATAATCGAACTCTATTTTGATTAAATAAATTCGATTACATATACATTATATTTCAAATATAATATATAAACTGATTTAAATATTCGAATTTAAATCGCCGAAAAATTCGGGACGTTACAAAAAATCTGATTAGATCCTCAAATTACGATATGAATTTCCATAACTCAATCTCATTGGGTTTCAAGAATGATATTATTGAAGATACGATTCATGACAAAACCCAAATCAATCGATATTGAACATAAGTTACACAAAAATTGTATCCACTTATATTCGATATCAATTCTCATAATCAACGAATTCTATAAGTGGAATAACAATATAATAATAATATTTTCCAAATTTCTCAAATAGTATACGTCTACACCAAAGAATTTCATATCAAATATCCGAAGATTATTTCTATCCAACTTATCCAATCAAATTGGGAAACCCATATCTTGAATAAAAGATTTACCCAACTCTTTGACATTAAATTTGGATAGAAATATCATCCACTTATACTTAATATTAATCTCGATATCCAACTCACACTATAAGCGGAATAATGGTGAACTACCTTTTGAATTCCTCAAATAGTAAGAGTCATCATCTACCGGATTAATATCAAACATCCGAAGATTTATCTCTAACCATATCCAATTATTTAAAATTGAAAAACCCGTTTTAATATCAAATAAATCAATTTAATTTCCATATAAAACATTTTCAATATCTCTAACTTTGAAAACATTCCACCAATCATTTACAAATGATTACTTATAGTTCGGGAAACAACTCGTGGTTTACCACTTCAAAATAGATTGTTTTTTAAAGAAAGAGTTACCATAGTGTTTCAAAAGAGTTACAAAAGCGTTACAAAACAGTTATCTTAACTACTTCGATCAAAATATCGTTTATCTTAGCCAAAACATAAACTTTACGATTCAAAACACTTTTACATAATTTAAAATGATTTCACAATTTTTTTCCATATTTTTAAAACATTTAAAATAGCTGTTTATAGTTATGATCGACTACTGCTCTTACAGCGACCTTTTCCAAAACGGTTTTAAATATAACTTGAAAATTATAACCCAAAATTAAAATCCGCTTTCACTCATTCGAAAGCTCTTTTTAATATAAATCAAATGTTTTTCGTTTCTTGGAAATCCGATTTAGATTGCAAAAGTTATAAGCATTTACAGTTTGTAACTAAAATATGCAAATTGCCATTGTGCGACAAGCTCTATTTTGACCACAATAAATATTTTTCTTCAATATTTCAAAAAACCTTGGGAAGCTAATATATACTTATATAACCCTTTTAAAATCATTTAAATTTACTTTCTCAATTATTTTGGATCTAAATTCAACTTTAATTTTTTACTTAATAAATCAAATTCCAATTTATTTCTAAATTCAAATATCTTCAAATTAACCATCCCATTCGTCGGATCAGTTAGGGATAGCCAGGGAGAGCAGAAAACTATATTTTCCGAACCCAAGCCTAGACACTATCCTCTCTGTCATTTTAAAATGTTCCGAGATTTATTTATTCATTTTACGAAACTTTATCAATACATATTAATTTATACATATGTGCCTTTTCTAATTATTAACCTTCAATTTCAATAATAATATTGCTTCTAATTACGAAGAAGATTTGTCGATCATCAATGTGATACCATAATTTTTGAGTCATAGTGCGTGCGAAACAACATCAACAGCCATCATCAACATAATTAAATAAATCATAACTGTGCACAAGCGTTATAACATTAACGCTTAATAGTGTGTGTTCTAAACCACGCATCCATCATCCATCACAACAAACATCAATCATCATTAACCACTAATAATTCATCACTATATTTAAATTAGTCTAACTACTAATCAAATATATAAACTGTGGTTAAAGAGTTCTCACCAAACAGCTTTCCAAATTTCCTGATAGGTGATCCTAGCTGAGCGAACCGTCAGAGGTATTTTGGCGCAACGTCTTCTTCACCAAAATATATATACTAATCTCTCTCTCTATCATAAGAGGAGGAGGATGACGACGAACTTTGGAAAGATGGTGGTGGAAAAGAGGAAGACTTATGCCACGGAAACCATGGCCATAAGCTTTAAGAAGAAAATGCAAAGGAGAAAATGGATTGGAATGGTAAAAAAGTGGAGAAAAGACCTCCTTATATAGGATTGGAGGGTTAAGGAGATAATGACACATAAGGGATCTAGTGTAAGGCATGCATGAAAGTAGGCATGCAGTGTCCTTACACTTGTCTTGAGGAGGGAAAGTGATCTTTTGGTAGCATTTCCTTTAAAATGCATGAAAACTAAGGACAACACTTAGTTCTAATGCTACTAATTCATGTTATGGTTTGACAATTCCAATCAAACGACAAATAGTATCAATAAATCCAAACTTATTAATAATCATTCTCATTTATAATTCAAGTAAAATCTATCATATAACTTATCAAAATTATTAAATATTCTAAACCATATATATGTATGTCAAATTCAAATTCAAATTAAGTAATAAAAATTCCAGTTTTAAATTAGTTATAAATTCTGGATCGTTACATTCACCCCCCCTTTAAAACTTTTCGCCCTCGAAAAGGAAAGGAAATCAAAATTACTCATTTGACATCTTGTAGATTTTCAGACACAAGATTAAAATTCTTTATACCAAAGCTCCTTGTTCTCAAAATGAATATACCGGGTAGAATACACATATTTACGGACAACCATATCTACCATGTCCTCCAAAATTCCAATTACCCTTGTTTTCGATTCACCGTTTATTGGACCAGTTACTTGTACTTAACGATTTACTTCTTTCAAAAAAAAATTAGAGTTATAAATTTATTCTCTTAGATGTTATCTTCCAGAGTAAATGGTTATGAAACTTACTCCCTTTTAGTTCCGTAAAATTACTATTATTCTTTATACAAAAAAATTGATCATCTCAGAACTCGGCTTGTCTAAACGTTTCAGTTTAAATAATTTCTTTACTCCTGCTTACCAAAAAATTTGAAACTTAATTCACAAGGTATCCATTCTTACTTAAACAATTCCTTTTATGACCAAAATATACTTTAGAACTTATCACCTATCCAAAATCGCCACTAATTACGGATTTTAGTTCCTCATATTGTTTAATTTTGGCTATCCTCATTAATTATTCCAATTTCAAGGTTACCAAACATATTTCCTTCAAACTTTAGAGAAATCACTTTAGATATTTTTTTTATTAACATCTTTAACCACCGTGGTCCTTAACTAAAAATCGTCAAATATCTTATAGTCATATTGTGAAAATGAATTCTCAAGATATTTGCATTTTAAATTTAATTTGTTGGGAAGGACTAATTATAAAATATTCTGATTGATTAATTCCAACTTAGCCTTTAAATCGTTTCCCAAACTACTTTTTCTATATTTGGGTTGCTTATGTAAATTACAACTTTGCGTAAATGCCTTTTAATCAACTAAGAAATCCCAATCACAAGATGTCCGTGCTTAAGTTTTTAATTTTCAAATATTTTCAAAGATCTTTTTCCTTAGATTCAAAATATATTCTTACAAAATCAATTCCAAAGTAACTGCCAATTCTTACTCAAAATTTTGTTTTGAGTTTTTAAATTATACATCTTTTCAAAACCTTTTTTAAAATATATCTCACAAAAGCACTTTTTTAAAACTCCTTACTGGCTTATCCCTTATTACAGGTTCATCTGATATAATTCTTACAATTTATCAAATTTTCAAGATCTCGCTTACTTATTCTAATTCACATCAATTTACCAAATATTTTCAAACACTTATCTAAATTGTTTTAAGTATATATTGATGGTTTAATTAGTATCATGTAAACATCCCACTTTCGGAACTCGAAAATACATACTGATGATGATGCAGTCATCAACATAATTATCTTCAACCGAGTAGAGTGTGATTATTTATCTATTTAGTATACTTAAGACTTCATATATGTTAGCTAGGAATATATTCCAAATCTTCTTTTACTTGATAGTCCAACCTCAACAATGAATACAATACTCAAACTCTTATTTTGATTTCTAGCCATATTGATTGGTTACCTTAGGGAAGAATTACCTTAACAAATTTGACCCAAGTTTATCAATATTTCGAAATGTTACCCAATAGTGAAATTAAATCCAAAAGGCATTTTGTACTCGGATCATTTTTCTAGATCAGTGGAAGGGGCTTAAATATCATGCCATAAGAAGTATTTTAAGTGTATTTATAATCACAAAATGTAAACTTAAGCTTAATCGTTTGATTAAGTATCCATGTTATAATTAACCATATATTTTCAAAAGATGTTTCTTTCTTAAAATATAACTTTTCAAAACTCAATTCATATTTCAAACACACTATCTATAATATTTTACTCTAAAATCCCATTCTAGGGTATTACTAACCCTATCTCTAGTGAGATATTATAACTCTGATGAGTATTTCCTTTTGTTCAAATGTGTCGTACCCCATAGCTTTGTATAAACCAAAGCTCTGATACCATGTTGTAGAGTACGCCATGTCATCTCCCGGTCGTTACTGACCTTTCCGAGCGTGCGCCAACAACAACCACAAAAGTAGATGCTTTTACCACATAGCTTAATACTTGGGCTTCATACCATAGTACACCTTTTATCTAGAAGGAGACAACACCCCATAACCTTGCTGCATTTCTTCCTGTTTTGGCCATTTACCGGGGAGTGAGGCTTGCCGAGGTCATGATATACGCAAAGCTACGCTTAAATAAGCCATGCTTAAATAAGCCATGTTTCCATAGCTCATCACATAACTTAAGTATGCCACATTGTCCATTCACAACGCATCACTGATTTCGTCAATATATAAACTCTAAGCTCATACATCTTAGAGAAGTGTGTCAAGTAAGAGAATAAATTCTCCGCCACCAAGCAAATATATATTTAACAGAGATCAGTGCTATGCAGTTAATTACAATGTCAGACACACAATCCATATATGTCCGTACTGGGTCTGAACGAAACATCAATCCGAAAATCTCCAAATATATTCAAACCTCATTCCACTTATAACCTCGTATCGAGTGGCTTACCCAACCGAAATATCAACAAGCAATCCAAACAATTCAAAGAGTCCTGGCCTTCATTCGTCGTTTTCCAAGTCTTGAATTGCTCCATAACGTCGTATTATTATTTGGAATGATTTTCGGATATATATCCAATCCTGGTCTTTCTAAATAATAAGTGTAATTAAAAAAAACACAATTATAGAACACATAGGCTTTCTACCAATCTCCTTCCATCTTGGATTTTTTCAAAATTAAACTTCTTTAAACCCACTCTCAAATTATTACAAAATCCATAATTAACCTTTCTCTTTTAAAACACATCCCTTAAATCAAAGATGATTTAGTCTCAAAGCCTTAATTAATTTTTCGTTTGATAACTTGTTATCAAAATCTAGTTTCCTTTGAAAACCCTTAAGCCAAATTTCAACCATAGTTTCCAATTAAATTGATTTTCCAACATTACATTCTTTATTCTTAACTAAAAGATTATACTTTCTTTCCAATTCCTCACTTTTAATTTCCTTAAATCAAAGATCTGATTAGATCCTCAAATTACGATATGAATTTCCATAACTCAATCTCATTGGATTTCAAGAATGATATTATTGAAGATATGATTCAAGACAAAACACAAATCAATCGATATTGAACATAAGTTACACAGAATTTGTATCTACTTATATTCGATATCAATTCTCATAATCAACGAATTCTATAAGTGGAATAACAATATAATAATAATATCTTCCAAATTCCTCAAATAGTATACGTTTACACCAAAGAATTTCATATCAAATATCCGAAGATTATTTCTATCCAACTTATCCCAATCAAATTGGGAAACCCATATCTTGATTAAAAGATTTATCCAACTCTTTGACATTAGATCTGGATAGAAATATCATCCACTTACACTTAATAGTAATCTCGATATCCAACTCATACTATAAGCGGAATAATAGTGAACTACCTTTTAAATTCCGCAAATAGTAAGAGTCATCATCTACCAGATTAATATCAAACATCCGAAGATTTATCTCAAACCATATCCAATTATTTAAAATTGAAAAACCTGTTTTAATATCAAATAAATCAATTTAATTTCCATATTAAACATTTTCAACACCATTAAATCTTTGAAAACATTCCACTAATCATTTACAAATGATTACTTATAGTTTGGGAAACAGCTCGTGGTTTACCACTTCAAAATAGATAGTTTTTCAAAGAAAGAGTTACCATAGTGTTTCAAAAGTGTTACAAAATAGTTAACTTAATTACTTCGATCAAAATACCGTTTATTGTAACGTCCCGTATTTTTATCGGTTTGTATTTGAATATTTAAATTAGTTTAAATATTGAAATCGTAATATAAATGGATTTATATATTAATTTAAAACAAAGTTGAACGTATATATATATATAATATAATCGAGCTCATAACGACGTTGCAATTCGTAATTTAACGTTCTGAACTTCAACTGAGTGTACAAGACTCGTTTTAAATCGGATTTCTTCGAAACAAGAAAAGTTGGAATCTGTTGAACCGTATCTTTCTAACAGAAGTGAAAAACCAAGATTTCATGTTACAGAGTGGAAGTTATGTCCAAATTAAATATTCAGAAAAGCAGCGGCATAATCATTCTTGGCCATAAGGGTTATTCGAATATATTTAAATATCGGATTCGAATTTGGACAAGATTCTTTTGAGACGCAGTGATAATTTAATTTTTAGAATTTTACTATAATTTTTAATTAATTAAATATGCAACTTTTATTTGGAGTATTTTGCACCCTGTAACAGCATTTCGGGGTTTCACAGAATAAGTCAACCTACCGATATTATTATATTTTTGGAATCGTGGCACCTCGTTGGACACGACCGTGTTCTTACTTCTGTCCATAGCGGCTCGGATAAAAATGAAATTTTCACGTAATACGGTACATTAGGATTTTAAAACCATAATAGACAATTATGTTCAAGTTCTCTTCTTTCAATAGTTTACATGAATACAGATGAAATACCATCTATATAATGTGAGGTTTGCATGTATCATACCCCTTAATGACTAAAATATTATCCAAACAACAAAGAACTCGATAAGCTGCACTCTTATTTTCCAGTCAAAAACAGTAGCTATTGATTATGTTTATAAAGAAACGAGTGGAGAGTTGGGAAACAACCATACTAGCGTATTTGACTCACGCAGACCCTATAATATGGGAGCAGACACATGATTGAGAAGTATAAACCATACGGTCCATACCTAATTTGTCAACACCTATATTATTTTTATTCCACAAATGTCATTTACCCTAAACCATACGGTCCATACCCTAAGGCATATGCTAGTGCCGAGTCATGTTTCCTTCACACCAAAGTAATAGGGGAAGCCTACCCTATATAATAATAAATGATCCATACCCTATTGCGTAACCAGACTCCCTAACCTATAACTTAACCATGAAGGAAAATGTAGCATATAAATACACAAGTGTACCATTCCTTCTTCCTGAGAACAAACACCGCTTCACTACATTATAAAATCACCAACCCATAGATTCAAATAAAATATACAAAGCTCCTCTATCTTTTCTTATTATCCGATGGTACGCTCAAGGCGCTGGCGAGGTGGGGCTGACTCAGCAGCGTGGTAGCGGTGGAGGAGCAGTTCATGGGTGAAGATGTTGTTCGGTAGAAGAGGTAGGCGGTTCAACAGGGGAGTTCGAACTAATTTGGCGATGGAAGGTTTTGAAGTATAAAGAGAGAAAGGGTGAGAGTAGTTTCTTGTCCATGGTACGATGATGGGGTTGGTGAATAAAAAGGGTTTGATGGTCCGCTTCGTGAACCGTGCGGTATGTGCATGGGGTGCTGTCTCGATTCTGGTGGCCTTGATTGCGAGAAACAGTCGGAAATGGTGAGTGCGAACAGGAGTAAGAAGTAGATGGTATTATATGGAAAAGGAAGGAGAGATGTTTAAACTATTACTGTGAAAACAATGGTGCCATCTGTTGGATACAAAAAAATTGTGCTGAGGGTGTTCTACTTTAAATGGGGAACTTGCGTTTTGTAACAAGGGGAAGAGCAGTTTGTTCAGGCGCGGCTTGAAGGGTTTTACTATGGGCCGAAACTATAGGGTAAGCCCATAGAATAAAATGAAATAAAATAATAGAAGAAGGAAAAAAATAAAATATGTAGAATGGTGTCTGAATGGGGAGTTTTGAGTCCATTCAGTTTTAACGTGGGGGTAATAGGAGGCCGACGGGTACTGCCTGTACTGGGCGGTATGGTATGAACACACTGAAGATGGGCTAGTTTTAATGGGCGTGGTTTTGAAGACTTAACGGAAATGGACTGGGCAAGGTGAACAAAGTAGGCTCTGGTAATGAGTATAAGCGGCGGTGACGAAGGTTATACGAGTAAAGGAGGGAATTAACAAGTCTAATTACAAAAGTAAAGAATCGAATGTGACTGGATCCTTTGGAACTGTTTTAAAGCGATTTGAAGCACGTTGAAATCATGACAGAAATGAACGCCTGGTTTAATCAACTGACGCAAATCGTTATTAATGGTTAACGCGCAAAAGGTGAGTAAATTTACTCACTCTGATCTATTTTAAAATATTTTAATTATATTTTATTATTGGTTGAATGCTATGTGATTGCCATTTAGGTAGATTACAATTAAATTGGTTGAAATAATATAAACCGTTACATATCTAAACTGACGATTGAACACTGATATTTCATAATGATATGAAATTGATGATATTTATTGTGTCTAACATCTGTGGATACAGGAAAGCGGTTAGAGGAATCAAACCGGATTCCTCAATATGTATATGTATTGTTTGTTTATATAATTTATATATACACGTTCTGAACCTAAATAACATTATTAGGAATTAGAACTAAAATTTGATGATGTCGAACGTAATAAAATAAATTATCTTAGAAATTATAATATGATAGGATAGCTAATATTTATATTTAAACCGACAACTTATAATAGGATATGAAATCAATATTTAGTTATAAACTTGATATTGATTTAATAAGAACCTGACTTAGAAACAGAGTTTATCAAATGAAATGGGAATATGGCAGCGTATTGCAGTAGTTATAAAAGAGAATATAGCAGCATATTGCAGTAGTTATAAAAAGAGAATATAGCAGCGTATTGCATTAGGTATAAAGGAAAATATAACAGTGTATTGTATTAGTTATAAAGGAAAATATAGCAGTGTATTGCATTAGTTAAAATATAAGGGTTTTAAAGTGAGTCGATAAGTTATAATGTTTTAAAAAAGATATACTGAGCATGATAAGGAAAGTGATATAGTTTTAAAGAAATTAGAACCCGTTGTATGTTGGTTGAGTTGAGTAACTTTCGAGGCGTTAATCTGATGTTGGTTTCGGCCTTCGGGGTTGATACTTAGAAATTTATTCACTTACCGATTTATAACGAGGAACTAATAGAGTAGAAGTGAAGGGAAGTAAGGAAGAGTTATAAAAATATGGGAAACCAGAAAGTTAGTATTAAATAAAGGGACCAGTGTTTGTGAATGGATGTTTGTTTTTACTTCGATAGTTAAATAACTGACTATCGAAGTGTTTTGACCATCGTTGTCAATACGGAGAGACCGGTTGGATATATTATCCAGAAACCACTCCGTATAGGCATAAGCGCTGCGAATTATATTACGCTGAAGACAAATTGAAGACGGAGTAAAATGCAAGGGTCGTCCAGTTCGAGAATAGTGCTTTTTGTTTGTCCAGTCCCAGGACAACTTGTATGGACGAGTGTCTGACAGAGTATACCTAACAAATCACGTATGGTTGATCTCTTAAAGGTATTACGTTTGGTGGCGGAGGGATTCGTTCCTCTTAGCTTTTTATACCCGTGATATTTTTGGAAATCAATTAGTGAATTGACGGGTTTGACGATGTGGCATTCAAAGTGAATGGTGATCATATGTTCTGAAGATAGACGTAGCCTCCAGCCTCACAACCAGGAAGTAACAAAAGTTGGGCTAGGCAGCATGGCTAGTTGGGTCATCCCCAAGCAGGGTGTATTGTCACCGATCTAGAGAAAATTCATATTTGTCTTCTTTTCAATTCTGTATCTTCGGATTACGGTTGGATGGCCAACAACTGTGGGTGGCAATATATTCGAAACACTCAAGCTAGATGAGTGAGCGGTCATGTGTGGCTGGGTTGCAAGACGCTCTTGTTGAACCTGCAGTGTATCCCCTCTAGAGTACACTGATCGGAAGGTGCTCCCATACCTTGTCTGTTGGAATCCAATCTCCAATAAGCGCTCTATGGTTTTAAATTTTGTATTATATATATGGAACGTGAGATGCAAGCGTTCTGCTATTTGGTTATTTGATTAGACATTATTATAATATCACTGGAGTTTGATATCAATGTATTTTGGGTTATAGTAAGGTAAAAACGATCCACGTTTATGTGTGAGCTGATCTTGCTATTATCCTTTGTTTCAAAAGGATTTTCAAAGATAATCAATATGGTTGGAATTTACTCACACCAGTCCCATGACTGACCCAGAGTTTATTTTGTTGTTTTCCCTAAACTCTTGGGTGCCCAAATTTGTACGGGCAGTCAAGTGTTTCAAGCTTTGCAGATTCCCTTGGAGGAGCTGGAAGCAGAAGGATTCTCCAATAGTTAGTTAATGATTATTTCCGCTGTAACATATATGAGTTGTACTCCGATACGGTATGTATATACAAATTTAGTTTGTGTATTTCAAAGTTATGTTATAATACGTTTATTCATTCCGCTGTGAGATTCGTGTTTTACTCTGATTCTGATGTTCTTCTTCTTCTATTCTATTAGTTCTATCTTTTCTATCTCATCCTCTAAATTCTTTCTATTAATGACCTGAATTTTCATGCACTTTGAGCCGAATGTATAGAATATTAGTCAGCTTAAATTGGCACGGATTTTTAGGGCATCACAGTTGGTATCAGAGCATAAGGTTAAGTGATTACCTTGGCTCTGTCGCGTAACTCAATAGAGATGGATTTAGTTATACTCTAGATTGAGTTTGAGTATATATATAAATGAGTGCGTATTTGTAAATTTATATAAAAACTATTTTATATTGTGTTGACTGGTCAGTCAAGTGGTTTATGAATTCTGGTCAAAACAGTAATGCAAACTGTGTCGATAGGTATTTCTAAACTCTTGAACAGAGTAATTCGACACAGTATGTTTTGAAAAGAGGGTAAACGAAATAATTTTACCCAAATTATATTTTGATATAAAAAGAAATATATATGTTGAAATTATTATATATATTGGATGTGTTGATCATTATTATGATCAAATAAGATCTATAATTGAGTTGGTTATATAAATAACCAATTGAAATACTATATAGGTATAATATGAAAAATCAGATGAACTGAATCTGGATTTAAAACCAGCGTTGAAATAAAACTCTAGAAACTAGGAAAGGAGTTGAAATTGAATTAAATATATGGAATTTTAAGATCCTGGGTGAATTCAGAAATATTTTCCAAGCATTCGAAAAGAATATTTTGATGTAATTTCAAAATAAAGTGTTGAAATGAGTTTTGAAAGTAATATAGTATTGAACTCACTTCTATGGCTGGAAAATAAATTCTGATGATGAAGTCGACCATCATCGGTGTTCATTTTCGAGGTTCTAAGTGACGGATTACTACCAAAGATTTTGTTTTGAAATTAGTCGTTCGAAAATTCAAAAGTTTTGAATTGCTATATTATATATATTATTTCAAACTGATTTGAAATAAAAACCTTAGGAATTTGAATTCTGAAATTTAAAATAATTAGAAATTTAACGAAGTTGAATAAAATTGGAATAGAATTAAAACTTGGTAAAGTAAGTGAATTTGTGAAATGAGATATTGGATTGGAACTGAGTTTGGTTATGGAATTGGATTATTGACCAAGAATTTGGAAGTAAGATGGAACTGGAAGTTGAAATGAAATAGGGCTTGAGTATAAGAGAATTATTGATATAAGGATAAAAAATTCGACGCGAGAATTGAGTTATGGGGATGTGAAGTATGAAATTTCAACCAAGCAGGTTGTGAGGAGTTAGAATTAGAGCATCTTCACTTCTTAGCAATTTCGAGGACGAAATTATTTTAAGGGGGAAGGAATGTAACGTCCCGCATTTTTATCGGCTTGTATTTGAATATTTAAATTAGTTTAAATATTGAAATCGTAATATAAGTGGATTTATATATTAATTTAAAACAAAGTTGAACGAATATATATATATATATAATATAATTGAGCTCATAACGACGCTGCAGTTCGTAATTTAACGTTCTGAACTTCAACTGAGTGTACAAGACTCGTTTTAAATCGGATTTCTTCGGAACAAGAAAAGTTGGAATCTGTTGAACCGTATCTTTCTAACAGAAGTGAAAAACCAAGATTTCGTGTTACAGAGTGGAAGTTATGTCCAAATTAAATATTCAGAAAAGCAGCGGCATAATCGTTCTTGGCCATAAGGGTTATTCGAATATATTTAAATATCGAATTCGAATTTGGACAAGGTTCTTTTGAGACGCAGCGATAATTTGATTTTTAGAATTTTACTATAATTTTTAATTAATTAAATATGCAACTTTTCTTTGGAGTATTTTGCACCCTGTAACAGCATTTCGGGGTTTCACAGAATAAGTCAACCTACCGATATTATTATATTTTTGGAATCGTGGCACCTTGCTGGACACGACCGTGTTCTTACTTCTGTCCATAGCGGCTCGGATAAAAATGAAATTTTCACGTAATACGGTACACTAGGATTTTAAAACCATAATAGACAATTATGTTCATGTTCTCTTCTTTCAATAGTTTACATGAATACAGATGAAATACCAACTACATAATGTGGGGTTTGCATGTATCATGCCCCTTAATGACTAAAATATTATCCAAACAACAAAGAACTCGATAAGCTGCACTCTTATTTTCCAGTCAAAAACAGTAGCTATTGATTATGTTTATAAAGAAACGAGTGGAGAGTTGGGAAACAACCATACTAGCGTATTTGACTCACGCAGACCCTATAATATGGGAGCAGACACATGATTAAGAAATATAAACCATACAGTCCATACCTAATTTGTCAACACCTATATTATTTTTATTCCACAAATGTCATCTACCCTAAACCATATGGTCCATACCATAAGGCATATGCTAGTGCCGAGTCATGTTTCCTTCACGCCAAAGTAATAGGGGAAGCCTACCCTATATAATAATAAATGATCCATACCCTATTGCGTAACCAGACTCCCTAACCTATAACTTAACCATGGAGGAAAATGTAGCATATAAATACACAAGCGTACCATTCCTTCTTCTTGAGAACAAACATCGCTTCACTACATTATAAAATCACCAACCCATAGATTCAAATAAAATATACAAAGCTCCTCTATCTTTTCTTATTATCCGATGGTACGCTCAAGGCGCTGGCGAGGTGGGGCTGACTCAGCAGCGTGGTAGCGGTGGAGGAGCAGTTCATGGGTGAAGATGCTATTCGGTAGAAGAGGTAGGCAGTTCAACAGGGGAGTTCGAACTCATTTGGTGATGGAAGGTTTTGAAGTATAAAGAGAGAAAGGGCGAGAGTAGTTTCTAGTGCATGGTACGATGATGGGGTTGGTGATTAAAAAGGGTTTGGTGGTCCGCTTCGCGAACCGTGCGGTATGTGCATGGGGTGTTGTCTCGATTCTGGTGGCCTTGATTGCGAGCAATAGTGGTAAATGGTGAGTGCGGACAGGAGTAAGAAGGAGATGTTATTATATGGAAAAGGAAGGAGAGAAGTTTAAACTATTACTGTGAAAACAATGGTGCCATCTGTTGGATACAACAAAATTGTGCTGAGGGTGTTCTACTTTAAATGGGGAGCTTGCGTTTTGTAACAAGGGGAAGAGCAGTTTGTTCAGGTGCGGCTTGAAGGGTTTAAGTGCGGGCCGAAACTATGGGGTAAGCCCATAGAATAAAACGAAATAAAATAATAGAAGAAGGAAGAAATAAAATATGTGGAATGGTGTCTGAATGGGGAGATTTGAGTCCATTCAGTTTTAACGTGGGGGTGGAATTAGTGCAATAGGAGGTCGACGGGTACTGCCTGTAGTGGGAGGTATGGTCTGAACGCATTGAAGATGGGCTAGTTTTAATGGGCGTGGTTTTGAAGACTTAACGGAAATGGACCGGCCAAGGCGAACAAAGTAGGCTCTGGTAATGAGTATAAGCGGCGGTGACGAAGGTTATATGGGTGAAGGAGGGAATTAACAAGTCTAACTACAAAAGTAAAGAATCGAACGCGACTGGATCCATTGGAACTGTTCTAAAGCGATTTGAAGCACATTGAAATCATGACAGAACTGAACGCCTGGTTTAATCAACTGACGCAAATCGTTATTTAACGGTTAATGCGCAAAAGGTGAGTAAATTCACTCACTCTGATCTATTTTAAAATATTTTAATTATATTTTAATATTGGTTGAATGCTGTGTGATTGCCATTTAGGTAGATTACAATTAAATTGGTTGAAATAATATAAACTGTTACATATCTAAAATGACGATTGAACACTGATATTTCATAATGATATGAAATTGATGATATTTATTGTGGCTAACATCTGTGGATACAGGAAACCGGTTAGAGGTATCAAACCGGATTCTTCAATATGTGTATGTATTGTTTGTTTATATAGTTTATATATACACGGTCTGAACCTAAATAACATTACTAGGAATTAGAACTAAAATTCGATGATGTTGAACGTAACAAAGTAAATTATTTTAGAAATTATAATCTGATAGGATAGCTAATATTTAGATTTAAACCGACAAATTATAATAGGATATGAAATCAATATTTAGTTATAAACTTGAAATTGATTTAATAAGAACCTGACTTAGAAACAGAGTTTATCAAATGAAATGGGAATATGGCAGCGTATTGCAGTAGTTATAAAAGAGAATATAGCAGCATGTTGCAGTAGTTATAAAAGAGAATATAACAGCGTATTGCATTAGGTATAAAGGAAAATATAACATCGTATTGCATTAGTTATAAAGGAAAATATAGCAGTGTATTGCATTAGTTAAAATATAAGGGTTTTAAAGTGAGTTGATAAGTTATAATGTTTTAAAAAAGATATACTGAGCATGATAAGGAAAGTGATATAGTTTTAAAGAAATTAGAACCCGTTGTACGTTGGTTGAGTTAAGTAACTTTCGAGGCGTTAATCTGATGTTGGTTTCGGCCTTCGGGGTTGATACTTAGAAATTTATTCACTTACCGATTTATAACGAGGAACTAATAGAGTAGAAGTGAAGGGAAGTAAGGAAGAGTTATAAAAATATGGGAAACTAGAAAGTTAGTATTAAATAAAAGGGCCAGTGTTTGTGAATGGATGTTTGTTTTTACTTCGATAGTTAAATAACTGACTATTGAAGTGTTTTGACCATCGTTGTCAATACGGAGAGACCGGTTGGATATATTATCCAAAAACCACTCCGTATAGGCATAAGCGCTGCAAATTATATTATGCTGAAGACAAATTGAAGACGGAGTAAAATGCAAGAGTCGTCCAGTTCGAGAATAGTGCTTTTTGTTTGTCCAGTCCCAGGAAAACTTGTATGGACGAGTGTCTGAAAGAGTATACCTAACAAATCACGTATGGTTGATCTCTTAAAGGTATTACGTCTGGTGGCGGAGGGATTCGTTCCTCTTAGCTTTTTATACCCGTGATATTTTTGGAAATCAATTAGTGAATTGACGGGTTTGATGATGTGGCATTCAAAGTGAATGGTGATCAGATGTTCTGAAGATAGATGTAGCCTCTAGCCTCACAACCAGGAAGTAATAAAAGTTGGGCTAGGCAGCATGGCTAGTTGGGTCATCCCCAAGCAGGGTGTATTGTCACCGATCTAGAGAAAAATCATATTTGTCTTCTTTTCGATTCTGTATCTTTGGATTACGGTTGGATGGCCAACAACCGTGGGTGGCAATATATTCGCGACACTCAAGCTAAATGAGTGAGCGGTCATGTGTGGCTGGGTTGGAAGACGTTCTTGTTGAACCTGCAGTGTATCCCCTCTAGAGTACACTGATCGGAAGGTGCTCCCATACCTTGTCTGTTGAAATCCAATCTCCAATAAGCGCTCTGCGGTTTTAAATTTTATATTATATATATGGTGCGTGAGATGCAAGCGTTCTGCTATTTGGTTATTTGATTAGACATTATTATAATATCACTGGAGTTTGATATCAATGTATTTTGGGTTATAGTAAGGTAAAAACGGTCCATGTTTATGTGTGGGCTGATCTCACTATTATCCTTTGTTTCAAAAGGATTCTCAAAGATAATCAATATGGTTGGAATTTACTCACACCAGTCCCATGACTGACCCAGAGTTTATTTTGTTGTTTTCCCTAAACTCTTGGGTGCCCAAATTTGTACGGGCAGTCAAGTGTTTCAGGCTTTGCAGATTCACTTGGAGAAGCTGGAAGCAGAAGTCTTCACCAGTAGTTAGTTAATGATTATTTCCGCTATAAAATATATGAGTTGTACTCTGATATGGTATGTATATACGAATTCAATTTGTGTATTTCAAAGTTATGTTATAATTCATGCTATTCATTCCGCTGTGTGATTCGTGTTTTACTCTGATTCTGATGTTCTTCTTCTTCTATTCTATTAGTTCTATCTTTTCTAACTCATCCTCTAAATTCTTTCTATTAATGACCTGAATTTTCATGCACTTTGAGCCAAATGCGTAGAATATTAGTTAGCTCAAATTGGCACGGATTTTCGGGCCATCACATTTATCTTAGCCAAAACTTAAACTTTACGATTCAAAACACTCTTACATAATTTAAAATGATTTTACAAATGTTTTTTCATATTTTTAAAACATTTAAAATGGCTGTTTAAAGTTACGGTCGACTACTGCTCTTACAGTGACTTTTTCCAAAACGGTTTTAAATATAACTTGAAAATTATAACCCGAGATTAAAATCCTCTTTCACTCATTCGAAAGCTCTTTTTAATATAAATCAAATATTTTTAATTTCTTGGAAATCCGATTTAGATTGCAAAAGTTATAAGCATTTACAGCATGTAACTAAAATACGCAAATTGCCATTGTGCGATAAGCTCTATTTTGACCACAATAAAAATTATTCTTCAATATTTCAAAAAACCTTAGGAAACCATTATATACTTATATAACCCTTTCAAAATCCTTTAAATTTAATTTTTGAATTATTTTGGATCTAAATTCAACTTTTATTTTTTTTACTTAATAAATCAAATTCCAATTTATTTCTAAATTCGAATTACTTCAAATTAACCATCCCATTCGTCGGATCATTTAGAGATAGCTAGGGAGAGCAGGAAACTATATTTTCCAGACCCAAGCCTAGACACTATCCTCTCTGTCATCCTAGAATGTTCCGGTATTTATTTGTTCATTTTAAGAAACTTTATCAATATATATGAATTTATACACATGTGTCGTTTCTAATTATTAAACTTCAATTTCAATAATAATATTGCTTCTAATTACGAAGGAGATTTTTCGATCACCAATGTGATACCATAATTGTTGTGTCATAGTGTGTGTGAAACAACATCAACAACCATTTAAACATCTATAGCAACCATCATCAACATACTTAAATAAACCATAACTGTGCACAAGCGTTATAACATTAACGCTTAATAGTGTGTGTTCTAAACTACGCATCCGTCATCCATCACAACAAACATCAATCATCATTAACCACTAATAATTCATCACTATATTTAAATTATCTAACTATTAATCAAATATATAAACCATGGTTAAAGAGTTCTCACCAAACAACTTTCCAAATTTCCTGGTAGGTGATCTTAGCTGAGCGAACCGTCGTACGGTATTTCGGCCCAACGTCTTCTTCACCAAAATATATATAATAATCTCTCTCTATCATAAGAGGAGGAGGATGACGACGAACTTGGAAAGATGATGGTGGAAAAGAGGAAGACTTATGCCATGGAGACCATGGCCATAAGCTTTAAGAAGAAAATGAAAAGGAGAAAATGGATTGGAATGGTAAAAATGTAGAGAAAATGCCTCCTTATATAGGAATGGTGGGTTAAGGAGATAATTACACATAAGGGGTCAAGGGTAAGGCATGCATGAAAGTAGGCATGCAAAAATACAAGTGTCCTTACACTTATCTTAAGGAGGGAAAGTGATCTTTTGGTAGCATTTCCTTTAAAATGCTATGAAAACTAAGGACAACACTTAGTTTTAACGCTACTAATTCATGTTATGGTTTGATAAATCCAATCAAACGAAAAATAGTATCAATAAATCCAAACTTATTAATAATCATTCTCATTTATAATTCAAGTTAAATCTATCATATAACTTATCAAAATTATTAAATATTCTAAACCATATATATGTATGTCAAATTCAAATTAAGTAATAAAAATTCCAATTTAAATTGGTTAAAAATTTTGGATCGTTACAGATAGAGCAACCTTAAGGACTACGCTCCATGATGATCTCATGTTATCATGTTATTTTGATTTTTTTCCATTGATTTGTTCATGACAAAATTCCCATGGAAGAGATATCCTACGAGTACGGGTGCTTCCTGTGGGACCCAGGCGTAACCATTATGTATCTGTGATGCATGATTAGTTTCATTAGATGATATCGATTGGTACTTCTTTTATCTATTTTAATGCTTTTCAAGTATTTACACTGGATGTTAAAACAAGTTTACTTAGTACTTTGAGATTTATAATTCTGTGCCTGATCAACATATTAACGGATTTTTGAAGAACGATGATAAACTAGTGGAAATATTGAGTTATCAAAAACTATTTTCGAGATAAAGTATTTTTGATATAAAAGATATTTTTCAAAGAATTTTCTTATTAACTTTAAAATATGTATATAAATTGAAGACACTTGAATTAAATATATTTGTATAACCAAGAAACTGATGAATTATAATGTGTGAGTTGCGAAAACCATTCTATTTGGGTAACAGTTTGATTTAGTCTGAAAATAAGATTTTGATTCTAAATAGAATTGTTCATTCGATTCTTGACGACGAGCACAGATAAGAATTTTTGATATGAATCTGAGTTTCTCTGTCATAGTTTATTGCTATGCAAGGAGAACAGGAGTTTCTAATCAAGAAGTAGAATTAGATTTTTTTACTAGATTGATCGGTTTAACAATACTAATTGGAAGCAAAATTTTGTGTTTGAACAAATAATCGAAATGGATATGCATATGAATGGTATATCGTTTAATTAATAGTTCCTTATTTCGGGGATGAAAAGTTCTGTGTGTGGGAGAGCGTAACATCTCGTAAATTTTGACCATTTAAATATTATGAAAGATTAAATTTTATGAACCAAATGATCATAATACTTGTAATTCAATATATTAATGTTGCTTGGAATGTTATAACAACTATCTTAAGGTAATCTCAATCAATTGAATATAATAGTTGTAAAGTTTATTTGATTACATTGTAAATAAGGACAAATTCACTATTGTGTAAATTGGAAAATTTTATGTTATAAATTAGATAGGTAAATATATGATATGTTATGAAATCAGTAGTTGGTAAGTAATTATAATATTTTCTTGGAAATTATGTATTATTGAATATGTGATTAAATCACTTTAAAGTAATAACTGTTATGTTTCGTTTCTTTATATATTTTAAATCAATGTGAAATGTATGTGATTAAATATGTTAAATAATATTATTTAAGATGATAATTATATAAAGAGTTGTAGTTAATGTTTATTATATCATACAGAACAATAACTTGTAGTTGATTTGTAATTGGAAAGATAATTTAGTTTGAAATCTTATATAATATAATTGGAGAATAAAATAAACAATTAATATGGATTTGAATGAAATTATAATAAAGAAGAATTTGATTTAATTTAAAACCTTTTCCAATGGTTTAACAAGTATAGTAACTAATACAAACATGATTGTGGATGCTAATGAATTCAAGATGGAATATTTAGCTTGTTAATTAATTTGTTTAAATTGGAAATTGCTAATATAGGTGTCATGAATAATTGTAATTGTAAATGATTGAATTTTAGGTTTTATGTAAATAAAATTGATATCTAAAAAATTTTGATCCTATATGGATTTAAATGATGATTGTAAAATTTTAGAATTGATTTATTATAAAACAAATGAATTGGATTCCCTTATATAAACATGAGTAAGGACCATTTAACAATGAAAATTAAATGGTTATTAATGCAATTCTTAATTGTGTATTAACATGATTTATATTATTATTCGAATTTAAGTCCATTCTTAAAGTTTAAATTTAAATAATAAACTTTTAACATTGACTAATATGTTTGCCAAATTTATTAAAATGTAATTTTTTCGAAAAAAGTCTATTTTTGTTAAAAGTTGAAATTTTGAAAATTTCTTATTTACAATTTTACTTTGTAATTTATGTTAGTTACAGGAAAATACCCTAAAGGACAAATTGAACAAAAAATTGTTCCATAAGGAAAAGATGCTAAAATTTTGTCAATAAGGACATATTTTAGTGTAAAGGGAGGAATTATAGTGGACCCCTGAATTCCTCCCTTTACACTAAAATTTGTCCTTATGGATAAAAAATTTCCCCCTTGTCCTTATGGAACAACTTTTTGTTCATTTTGTCCTTAAGGCTAAAAACCCCGTTATGTTATCGAACATTCTTCGTTTTGTCAAAACTTGCTTCCATTTGCTCATGATATGAGTTATTTAGTGCAAAGCGTGCATGGTGTTTGTGTGATTTTTATCGTAAATATTCTTTTGAATGATTTATTTTATCCTTCCTTTAGCTTCTTGGAAAATCTTTTCCACCCCATACTGCATTAATATTTTCACCTGAATTTTAAAACACTTGGTTAAGTTAAGTACGTGTTTTCTTTCTCAGCACTTCTCATTTCTTTTTCACCGAGATAATACCTTCTTCTTCCTCTGAAAATTCTTCTTAACAAATTCCTAGATCTCTAATCTTCTCTCTATCTCAATTCCTTAAAATCTCAAATCATAAAATTTAGAGATGCTAAAACCTAGATCCCTTTTCTCTTATTCCTCTTTCTAGCAACCAAAACTGACCACTAACTAGCCTCTACACCATCAAATCAACATTTGGAATCACCTAAGACCAATAACGCCCGCTAGTCGTACCACACATCTATAATCTAAACCCAAAATCCATTAACCCAAACCCTAATACACTTGTTTCTATTTTCTATTTTTTTGGGTTTTGTTTTGTCTTCCCGATGCCATAACTTGCTCATAGGTAATATGAAACCACTTTTTCTTTTCTGAGGTTGGATGAAATTCTAAGATCTACAACTTTCATGTTTTCAACTTTTCCAAATTTTGTGATTTTTTATCTCGAAATTGTGTATTTTATAGACCTATTTTCGGATCCAGATTTCTAACCTGAAAATGGCTTGTCACTGTTTTAACCTTTTCTCTCTTGATGATAATCCAAATCATGTTTTTTAAATGAAGAGTAAAGAATTTCCTAAAATATTTCTATTGACCACTCTTTTAAATTCAGTTGTCAACCCTACTACAAAACCGGTCATTTACACCGGTTGTAACACCCCGTAATTTTATAACATTAAAATTCATAAATTAAAGTATACTTAATTTTTAGAAGAAGAATTAAGTGAAATGGGTTGTGCTATTATGTTCGTCTCAAAATTTTGGGTCAAGATAGACATTTGGTTTGCATAAAACGGATAACATATGAAGAAGTTATTAAGCCTTGAAGTTTGTATGCGTATGAGAGAAATATATATATATATATATTCAAAAAAAGTTCAAAACAACGAATCGAGAGGGGGAATAGCCGAAACGCACCATTTTTGGAGTCGACCCGAGCCTCGCTGGGTCGACTAGGGGTCAATCCAGTGTGTTTGGTCGTCAACCCGTGGCCCGATTCGCCCTAAGGGCTGATGTGGCATCTGAGTGGTCCTGATGGTTCTGGTTATCCCTAGATTAATTTGATGGCTCTTATTAAATTAAACTTCTATAAAAACACTCCTAAACCCCTAACCTTATTCACATTAATTCATAACAAGAGCCGCCATGCCGTCAATGGAGAACCTAGAGTAGCCGCCATACACTTTGAGCCCTAAAGCAAGATAGAAGCTTGAATCAAAATCAAATCAAATCTAAATAACGATTAGTCTACATCAAAGGCGAGCAAATCAGTTTCAGAATACAGATCCCAGAAAGACAAGACTATTCTTTTTAATTGTGAGTATGATAGCTTTCACAAATTAATTAATTAATTTAATTATGATAAGATATAATTGAGATTACGAGAATATGATTTTGAATCATGTGATATAAATTATATGTATGTTTGTGGTGTTTAATCAGTCTTATGCAAGTTGGATCATATGTTAGTTCTTATGTGAATCTTATGCAAGTTGAATCATATATCTTATGCAAGTTTGTGATGATTGGATCATATATTCATGTATGAATCTTATGCAAGTTTGGGTTGTTAAAATATATGTGAGACGTGTATATGCATATGCTAGTTTATGTGACATTAACCTTTATGTCTAGATCCATATCCAAGTTTACATCTTCATGTTTAGATCCATATGCAAGTTTACATCTTCATGATTAGATCCATATGCAAGTTTACATCTTTATGTTTAGATCTATATGCAAGTTTACATCTTTATGTTTAGATCCATATGCAAGTTCACACCTTTATGTTTGGATCTATAGTAGTACATAAGTTATGCAAGTTTATGCCCATTACCTATGCTAGTTTTGTATCATATGCTAGTTTGAATGAAATTAATATGCAAGTTATTGGCTATGTAATCTTATGTCATGATCCTTAGATCTATTTTATGTGTTATGTGATGTTGTTTTTCTTTTTATAAGTTAGACTATTTGCGAGTCTAACATATGTCATATGAAAATGTACGAATAGCGTGGGGATGATGGGATAATGCTGAATATACATAAATTGTGAATTGGCATAAAATGGCCTTAAAAGGCATATAATTAATTTGAGACATTAATTGGCATAATTGGTATTTATGGACATAATTTTAAGAGACAATTATGGAAATAAATTTGGAATTTATTGACAAATTTGAATAGAGATATCAATCCAATTTGGGGTTAAATAAAGATGTGTAATAATTAACCGCCTATGACACGAGGTTAGACTCTTTTGTGGTGTAAGACTGCCCGGACCCGCCCGGCAAATCCAGCAGCCACAAATGTCAGTCTAATGTGAGAGGTCAAAGGCATGAATTAAATGCGTAACAATTGTAAAGACACGAGGTTAGGCTCATTTGCGGTATAAGATTTCCCGGACCCGCCCAACAAATCCAGCAACCGCAAATGTCAGCCTAATGTGGTAGGTCTTTACAAGATTATAGTTCTAATGAATTAAGTAACACTTAACCGGAAAAACAAGTGGTGGGATATGGGGGGTTAAGTGGGTTCCTTGGGTGGCATGTGAAATACGATTAGATGCACTTAACCAAGATTGAAACATGTAAGAAGACATGAATAAGAACGGGGTTAAGTGGGGACCAAGCATAGGTGGAAGGCTTGTGTCAAGCATGGGGGGCCCTTTCAAACTAGTAACCCATTAAGTATCTTTGTGAGCTCGACCCAAGTCGAGGACGGGACACGCTTACTGGATTTGATTGTAAGAGGTCAAAACGAGTTAGTAGTGGCAACGCAAGTCCAACGGGGTCATGTGCGTGCGTGGGCCCGGGTTGGTAGGTAAGACTTTGTTGCATCATGTAGATATAAGTCGTGCATCTTTTGTGGTATCGGGTTTCCACGGGTATCTACGAGTTAGGGAGCCGATCGAATGGGGGTAGTGGGTACAACTAGTGGAGATAGAGGCAGACGACACCTATGAAGGCAGCTAGGGGTACATGAAACTACCATTATCATTATTAAGTTTTGTAGGCGGGATCAACTTTTAGGGTGACTAGTGGTGGTGCAGTATAGTAATTATCCTATAGTGATTAGGAACGAGATTAACGCTAGAATATTCCTCTTATTTGCTTTGTCATGCCCACTTGTTTCATGGTCATATCTTATCTTACCAGTTTATGCCTTATCCTAGTTACTTTAATAATTATATTGTTAAAGTTATTATACTCGCCAGACTTTATGTCTGACCCCCTTGTTTTCGCCTCTTTTCTTCCTTCCCCCCCAAGGTTCTTAGGTTCGGACTAGTACTAGTGGAGCTTGATCTCGGATCCGTTTCTCTCTCTTTTGGAAGTGCTTGGATTGTTGAAAGTAAAGTTCAGCTCATCTCTTTTATGGCTACTTGTGTTGGGGTTTATGCTTTTTATTTTATGTACTCTGAAACAATTTATCAAGATGGATATTAAGTGTACTTGGTTTATGAAGTTGTTGTAATCAAACTATTTCTCCGCTGTAATAAAAGTTGTTTTAATTTTTTCAAGTACCATTATTTATATCTTTCTTGTTATATTATGTTCTATACACTAAATACGCTCCATGGAAGTTAATGCATTCCCTTTGTGAGTGACATTAGTGGACGTGGGGTGTTACCCGTGGTATCAGAGCTGAAGGTTACCAGACCAGATATGAATTTTGAAAAACTATTTTTCAAAAAGCATTTTATAAAGAAATACTTTCAAAAGTATGTTTTAAGGAAAGTATTTTCAAGAGAAAAGTTTGTTTTAAAAACATAACCCCCAAGAGCCATATATCTTTCTTTAGAATTCTCTGTTTTGAATCTCTTCCTTATCTTTTCAGCATGTCTGGAATTCCCGAGATACTCAAGGGGATACCGATACCAGGATGGTTTAGAAGGTATTTGGAAGCTAGGGCCAATGTCGCAGACCCAGCAAATGCTCCTCCTCCTCCTCCTCCTCCCTGTGTTGATACTTTTGCAAAGATATGCAAAGATTTTAGGGCAATGGGCGGGAAACCTTTTCACGGATCAGAGACGTTTGTTGAAGCTAGAAATTGGCTTAAGGGGGTGGAAGATCTATTTTGTATTTTCTAAGTAGAAGATGGAAGGAAGGTCTAATTGGCTGCTTGGTTAATGAAACACAAAGCCTCATTTTGGTAGGAGGTCACGAACGGAGAGCGTCCGGTGGAGACATTGATGGATTTCAAGAGTAGGTTCGAAATGAAGTTTCTCTCACGAGCATAAGAGAATTTATATATGGAAAGATTCTTGGCATTGAAGCAATGGGATTTATCAGTAAAGAGTATGTCAACAAGTTCAATCCGTTGACGAGATTTGGCTTGGAATTGGTAAACACACCTGAGAAGAAGGCCCTGAGGTTCGTTAAAGGTTAGAATGAGCTGCTACATGGGTTGGCGATGAACCACATTCCGATGGGGGCTACCTTTGAGAAACTGGTTGACATGGCGCTTATGCATGAGGAAGAGAAAGGTGCGAATGCTAATAAGGCACCGGGGAAGAAAGGAGACCAAAAGAAGCCGCAACAGCAAAACAAGAAAGGCGGGAAGAACAATAATGGCAAAGGAAAGAAGAAGTGTTTTAATTGTGGGACACCAGGCCATATGAGCAAAGACTGTAGGAAAAAGAAGAAGACTGGTTGTTTCCACTGTGGAGAGGCAGGTCATCTAGTTAAGGATTGCCCAAGGAAACATGGGCAATGGAAAAGGACTTCTGGAGGGAAGCTTCAGGCTCTCATGGCACCAGGGTACGCGAGAGGGCAGATTCAGGCTCTCATGGCACCAGGACAGGAGAGAGGTAGAAACATTTCCGTTAAAAGTTTAGTTTTTCTGTTTGATCATCCTGTTCGTACTTTGTTCGACTCTGGCGCTTCACACTCGTTTGTATCTGTTTCGTTAGTTGAAACACTGCACCTAAATACTAGTCTAGTTACGGATCCCATAGTAGTCTCAAATCCTATTGGTGGTTCGGCTCATCTTTTTATGATTTGTCGGGATTTGAGAGTGACTATCTTGAGCGTTGGTTTTGAATGCAACGCCTTTGTTCTTGGCTTCATGGGCTACGGCTTGATTCTAGGTATGGAATGGCTAACTAAATACAGTGCCATCCTAGATTGTGAAAGAAGGGTAGTTAGATTGTTGACTCGTTGTGGAAAGACCCTTGATATTTCTTGTGACCCTAGAGATCCGGTAATGCTTAGCTACCTAGAATCCCTAGACGCATCCAATGATGATTTGAAATCTGTTCGTGTTGTCCGTGAATATAGTGACGTCTTCGATGAAGTTCGAGGTTTACCCCCGAGGAGCGAGATAGACTTTCGAATATATCTAGTAGATAATGCAAAGCCAGTTGCATTACCAGTGCGCCACATGGCTCCGAGAGAGAGAAGAGAACTCAGTAAGAAAGTGAAAGAATTGCTTGAGAAGGGGTTCATAAGAAGAAGTATTTCGGAGTGGGGTGCTCCAGTCGTTTTTGCTACGAAAGCTGACGGTTCACTTAGACTGTGCATGGACTATAAAGAGCTAAATAAGCTAACAAAGAAGAACAGGCATCCATTGCCGAGAATAGACGAATTATTCAATCAGTTGGTGGGTGCTTCAGTTTTCTCGCAACTGGATTTAGCTACAGGGTTTCATCAGCTAAGGGTGGCTGAAGATAGCATCGATAAGACTGCCTTTAGAACTCCTGATGGTTTCTTTGAGTGGCTTTTCATGCGTTTTGGTTTGACGAATGTACCTGCATACTTTGTTGACTTAATGAGTAGGGTGTTTAGGGAGTTTCTAAACAAGTTTGTCGTAGTCTTTGTAGACGATATTCTGGTTTTCTCTAAAAATGAAGAAGAGCATGCCCTACATCTTAGGGAAGTCTTAGAGACCCTACGAGCGCATCAACTAAAAGCTAAGTTCTCCAAGTGCCATTTTTCGAGAAAAGATGTGAGGTTCTTAGGACATATGGTCTCTAAGGAAGGGATAGCTGTGGATCACGCCAAGGTGGTGGCAATCCAAGAATGGAAAACTCCTAAGAACGCAACAGAAATAAGAAGCTTTTTAGGGCTGGCTGGCTATTATAGGAAGTTCATTAAGGACTTCGCGAAGATATCAGCCTCTCTCACTCGATTAACGAAGAAGAATTTGACTTTTACTTGGGACGTTGACTGTGACGATGTTTTCCAACGTCTGAAGAGGGCTTTGACGATAGCTCCAGTTTTAGTTTTGCCAAACAGGAGTAAGACATTCACTGTATATACCGATGCTTGCGGGACAGGGCTTGCCGCGGTTTTAATGCAAGAGGGAAGGGTGATATGCTATGGTGGAAGACAGTTGAAAGCCCACGAGAAAAATTACCCTACCCACGACTTAGAGTTGGCGGCCATAGTTTTTGCGCTTAATTCATGGCGTCATTATTTGCTTGGCGAGAGGTTTGAGTTGTATACAGACGATAAGTTGCTAAAGTACTTATTCTCTCATAAGGACCTAAACTTGAGGCAACAGAGATGGATGGAGTTTGGCATCCTATGATTTTGAGATCGCATATACCCCTGGCAAGGGTAACGTTGTAGCCGACGCCTTAAGTAAAAATAAGTGCTCGTAGAGCGGTAGAGTTTGGAGTATATATCTTCCTTTGACTTCAGACCCTCTGTCGATTATGTACCCGGATTATTGGCATCGTTAGAGGTGCAACCTACACTTGTGGGTCGAGTTGGAGAGGCACAGCGAAATGACCTATAGTTGGTTGAGATAGTAGGCAAGCTTATAGGAGGGGAGTCCTCGAGTCATCTTGATAGATATGCTATAGATAAGAGAGGTTGGCTACGTAGAGATGGAAGACTTTGCATACCACAAGATGAGAGTTTAAAGAAGGCAATTCTTGAAGACTCACATCGCTCTAAGATGACCATACATCCCGGTGGTGATAAGATGTATAGGGATATGAAGCAAGTTTTCTTTTGGGCCGAAATGAAGGACGTGGCCGAGTTCGTTACTAGATGTTTAGTGTGCCAACAAGTCAAGGTGGAGCGAAAGAAGCCTGGAGGTTTGCTCCATCCCTTAGAGATTCCGCTTTGGAAATGGGAAAGCATTTCCATGGATTTTGTAGATGGGTTACCAAGATCAAGGAAGGGTAATACGGGGATTTGGGTAATTGTAGACAGACTTATAAGTGCCAATTTTATTCCCATTAAAAATAGAAGGATCGTCGCGTGGTTAGCATCTGTTTACCTTCGAGAGATAGTTCGTTTGCACGACATACCCTCTAGCATTGTGAGCGATAGAGATCCCATTTTTACAAGCGAATTTTGGAAAAGTTTACAAGAGGCGGTTGGAACGCAATTATGCTTACGTACCGCTTATCACCCTCAGACGGACGGCCAGACCGAGCGAGTAAATCAGGTTCTAGAAGACATTCTGAGACTATGCATCCTAGACTTTGGAGGAACATGGGAAGAACACCTTCCACTAGTGGAGTTCGCCTATAATAATAGTTTTCAGGCTAGCATTGGCATGGAACCTTTTGAGGCTCTTTATGGACGACCATGCCGATCACCTACATGTTGGTGGGAATCCACTGATAAGGTTTTGCTTGGACCTGACATGATCAGGGAGACTTCGGAGAAGATAGACCTGATTCAACGGTGAATGAAGACGGCGCAGGACCGACAAAAGTCATATGCTGATAGGAGACGAACCGATCTTGAATTCAATATTGGGGACATGGTTTTGGTTCCGTTTTGGATCAGTGGGAAGTTGGCACTAAGGTTCGTAGGACCCTTTCCAATTACAGAGAGGATTGGACAGATGGCGTATAGAGTAAAGTTACCAAAGAAGCTAAGCGGAGTTCATGATGTGTTTCACATTTCGCGTTTGCGTAAGTGTTTACACGATACGGCGAAAGTGGTAGAGCCGAGCACGCTTGAAGAAGTGGAAGTAGAGCGCAATGCCATGATCAGACGAGCTCCTACATGCATTCTCAGATTGGAGGTCAAAAAGCTTCGCAACAAAGAGGTCAAGTTGGTCAAAGTGCAATAGGGAGATGATCAAAGAGACGCGACTTGGGAGACGGAAGACAAAATGCGTACGCTGTACCCTTTCCTTTTTGAGGGTATGTTTTAATTTCTTCCTTTTCTATCGCTTTGTTGACACTTGTCCTATCTTTTAGTATTATCTTTGCGATGACATCTTCGATTTTTAGTTAGGAAGAACCCTATGGTTGCAAACATGTGTTTGAGACATGTTATGTTTGGTGGATGCAAATAGATGCAAGTGGTTACTAGTGGTTGCTCGTGGATGCATGTAAGCACACATTAGGCACTAGATCGGCTCAATCACCTTCATGTTGCATATAAATGCGTGTGCATATCTAAATTAATGGATGTATAATGGTTGTGTTATCATATGGATGCTGTATTTTGATGACTGGTTGTGCATACATGTAGAAATAATATGTATCGATAGGATTCTTTTGCATACATAATGGACGCATGACACTATCATGATTTGCATTAAGGAGGTCAACTGAATCAGTGGACCGCCTGATCTTTGCATTAGATAAGGAATATATACACACATTTTTGCATAAGTTCATATAGCATTAGAAATTTCTTTAAGGACAATGGATGCTTGTGGATGATGGTTGAGTAGATGGATGATTGGTTCGTAGGATACATTCTTCTTAAATTAGAGATTTCAGGGACGAAATCCTTTGAGGAGGGGAGAATGTAACACCCTGTAATTTTATAACATCAAAATTCACAAATTAAAGTATACTTAATTTTTAGAAGAAGAATTAAGTGAAATGGGATGTGCTATTATTTTCGACTCAAAATTTTGGGTTAAGATAGACATTTGGTTTGCATAAAACGGATAACTTATGAAGAAGTTATTAAGCCTTGAAGTTTGTATGCATATGAGAGAAATATATGTATATATTCAAAAAAAGTTCAAAACAGCGAATCGGGAGGGGAATTGCCGAACCGCACCATTTTTGGAGTCGACCGTATCCAGGCCCCGCTGGGTCGACTAGGGGTCGATCTAGGGTGTTTGGCTGTCAACTCGTGGCCCGATTCGCCCTAAGGGCTGATGTGGCATCTGAGTGGTCTTGATGGTTCTGGTTATCCCTAGGTTAATCCGACGGCTCTTATTAAATTAAGCTTCTATAAAAACACTCCTAAACCCCTAACCCTAGTCACATTAATTCATAACAAGAGCCGCCATGCCGTCAATGGAGAACCTAGAGTAGCCACCATACACTTTCAACCCTAAAGCAAGATAGAAGCTTGAATCAAAATTAAATCAAATCTAAATAACAATTAGTCTACATCAAAGGCGAGCAATTCAGTTTCAGAATACAGATCCCAGAAAGACAAGACTATTCTTTTTAATTGTGAGTATGATAGCTTTCACAAATTAATTAATTAATTTAATTATGATAAGATATAATTGGGATTATGAGAATATGATTTTGAATCATGTGATGTAAATTATATGTATGTTTGAGATGTTGAATCAGTCTTATGCAAGTTGGATCATATGTTAGTTCTTATGTGAATCTTATGCAAGTTGAATCATATATCTTATGCAAGTTTGTGATGATTGGATCATATATTCATGTATGAATCTTATGCAAGTTATGGTTGTTAAAATATATGTGAGACATGTATATGCATATGCTAGTTTATGGGACATTAACCTTTATGTCTAGATCCATATACAAGTTTACATCTTTATGTTTAGATCCATATGCAAGTTTACATATTTATGTTTAGATCTATATGCAAGTTTACATCTTTATGTTTAGATCTATATGCAAGTTTACATCTTTATGTTTAGATCCATATGCAAGTTCACACCTTTATGTTTGGATCTATAGCAGTACATAATTTATGCAAGTTTATGCCCTTTACCTATGCTAGTTTTGTATCATATGCTAGTTTGAATGAAATTCATATGCAAGTTATTGGCTATGTAATCTTATGCGATGATCCTTAGATCTATTTTATGTGTTATGTGATGTTGTTTTTCTTTTTATAAGTTAGACTATTTGCGAGTCTAACATATGTCATATGAAAACGTACGAATAGCGTGGGGATGATGGGATAATATTGAATATACATAAATTGTGAATTGGCATAAAATGGCCTTAAAAGGCATATAATTAATTTGATACATTAATTGGCAAAATTAGTATTTATGGACATAATTTATAGAGACAATTATGTACATAAATAAATTTGGAATTTATTGTAAAATTTGAATAGGATATTAATCCAATTTGGGGTTAAATAAAGATGTGTAATAATTAACCGCCTAAGACACGAGGTTAGACTTTTTTGTGGTGTAAGACTGCCCGGACCCGCCCGGCAAATCCAACAGCCACAAATGCCAGTCTAATGTGAGAGGTCAAAGGCACGAATTAAATGCGTCACAATTGTAAAGACACGAGGTTAGGCTCGTTTGTCGTATAAGACTGCCCGGACCCGCCCGACAAATCCAGCAACCGCAAATATCAGCCTAATGTGGGAGGTCTTTACAAGGTTACGGTTCTAATGAATTAAGTAACACTTAACCAGATAAACATCTGGTGGGACATGGGGGTTAAGTGGGTACCTTGGGTGGCATGTGAAATTAAGTGGGTGCCTTGGGTGGCATGTGAAATAACATTAGATGCACTTAACCAAGATTGAAACATGTAAGAAGACATGAATAAGAATGAGGCTAAGTGGGGAAACCTTAGTGGGGACCAAGCATAGGTGGAAGGCTAGTGTCAAGCATGGTGGTCCTTTTCAAACCAGTAACCCATTAAGTATCTTTGTGATCTCGACCCAAGTCGAGGACAGGACACGCTTACTGGATTTGATTGTAAGAGGTCAAAACGGGTTAGCGGTGGCAACGCAAGTCCAACGGGGTCATGTGCGTGCGTGGGCCCGGGCTGGTAGGTAAGACGTTGTTGCATCGTGTAGATATAAGCCGTGCATCTTTGGTGGTATCGGGTTGCCACTTTGGGGAGTGATACACCCCACTGGGGGACCAGCACGGGTATCTACGGGTTAGGGAGCCGATCGAATGGGGGTAATGGGTACAACTAGTGGAGATAGGGGCAGACGACACCTATGAAGGCAGCTAGGGGTACATGAAACTACCATTATCATTATTAAGTTCTGTAGGCGGGATCAACTTTTAGGGTGACTAGTGGTGGTGCAGTATAGTAATTATCCTATAGTGATTAGGAATGAGATTAACGCCAGAATATTCCTCTTATTTGCTTTGTCATGCCCACTTGTTTCATGGTCATATCTTATCTTACCAGTTTATGCCTTATCCTAGTTACTTTAATAATTATATTGTTAAAGTTATTATACTCGCCAGACTTTATGTCTGACCCCCTTGTTTTCGCCTCTTTTCTTCCTTTTCCCCCCAGGTTCTCACGGTGGAACTAGTACTAGTGGAGCTTGATCTCGGATCTCTTTCTCTCTCTTTTATAAGTGCTTGGATTGCTGAAAGTAAAGTTCAGCTCATCTGTTTTATGGCTACTTGTGTTGGGGTTTATGCTTTTTATTTTATGTACTCTGAAACAATTTATCAAGATGGATATTAAGTGTACTTGGTTTATGAAGTTATTGTAATCAAACTATTTCTCCGCTACAATAAAAGTTGTTTTAAAATTTTCAAGTACCATTATTTTTATTTGTCTTGTAATATTCTGTTCTATACACTAAATACGATCCATGGAAGTTAATGCATTCCCTTTGTGAGTGACATTAATGGACATGGGGTGTTACACCGGTTGTTTACCCCCTATTGCTTTGGTTTTACAACCAGTACAAATGCAGATGATGCAAAATTTGTTTTTTTTTCTTTTGAACCAGTTTTAGAATCGGTGCAAAAAAATGTTTTTTGCATCGGTTGTTAGTTACAACCGGTGCAAAATATAAGTTTTTTACACCGGTTTTTACCGAAAGCCGTTGCAAAAAATACTATGCTTGAAATTTTTTTTTTTTTTTGCTTTGGTTATTTTATAGAAACGGTGCAAGAATTGAAAATATAGCATTAGTTGTTGGTTATTAAAAACAACCGATGCAAAAAAAGTAACATTTGGCTTAAAAAATGTTGTTGCATCATTTGTTCCTAACAACGGGTACAAAATGATCATATTTTGCAGAAAACCCCTCGTTAATTGTCGAAAATTTAAAACGCGCTATTAATACAATTATACATATATATCATAATGATCATTTTAAATAGAATTGAATGACAAACAAATTGAGCAAAATGTTAAACCAAATTATAAACATATATATAATTACTGTGCTCATCCATACATAATAGTGATTCATATATTTATTTTAGTAGTATAGTTCACATTTTCAATACAATAATCACTATGAAGTAATATTGTCCACAATTTTAACAACACTAATACATATTTCCCTCTGAAAAATATATAGAGAACTTGAAATTACCCTCTCAACAACACCTAAAATTTAAGAGGATATACTCCAGCTTTCTTCCAAATTCCTGCATGCAAATAAAGAAAGCATAACCAACTGTTAACTATAACCATGTTAATGGTGACAATGATATAAATGATGTTAGAGAAGCTCCTAATCAACAATGACAACAACCTCAAAACAACTCTTCCTACTAAATGGATGGATGTAGGCACCTAGGAAGTTCCAACTGGAACCTGTTCTTGCAAAAATGTTAGTTTGACTCGTTGCTTTATTCATTACACTAATGTCACATGCATCAGTTTAGTTGGCTGGAGTGATCATATTTAGGTAACTAATATTAAGGTGGAATTAGAAAATAACAGTGACAATAAGGACAAAATCAATTCCTCTATGCAAAGTTTTGAAGATGCGACGTAAATAGGCAAGTGACACTAACTGCGACGACCCCAAACCCCGATAGGATGATGCGAGTGTAATATTTGGAATATAACACATAAACAGATAACACCAGAACACAAAAAATTAAATACACTAGATAATGTACAATAGAATACACTGGATAAATATAATCATCAGAGTTACACAATATATAGGATCATACTTAGTACAAAATACAGTTCAGCTATACATAAAATGTCTACAGCAGAAAAGAAAACATTATATGTACAACAGGAGTTGAACAACATAAAAAGAGATAAATGATAGAATTCATCTTCGGCTCCAGCTATCCAGAAAGAGCCTACTAAAACCTGAATACAAGGCCGCCCGTGTAGAAAAAGGGGCACCTGAGTTTGCAAGTGAAACAAACTACGAGTCAGTCATGGGACCGGTATGAGAAATATACTTAACACATCTTACAATATGGCTAATCACAGGACCACGCCACTTTCGCAGAACGGGTTCACTCCATTGGATTGCTAGTGCTTTAAAACAAATAAATCTTTTAAACATCGCAATGCCTTTTATAAAAATGAAGCCATTATAAGACTCAGATCCCATCACACAATGCAACACAAACCGGAGGATAGAGTTTTACCTTATAATGGCCAAAATATGCTTGATATGAGCAAAACAAATCATTTGATATTATTGCTAGTGTATATATGTTTCAAAAACAATTTCAATCATAACTATCAATCATAGACGGCATGGGTACCATATATCATGTCGCCATATATATATACAATCAAAACTGCATGGTGTCGTATTTGGAAATTGGATTTCCATCATGAACCAAGGCAAAAGATAGTCCTTACCGATTCGAAACAATCTAGCCCATGTCTTAGGATCAGAGCTCAAGTGACCCTTGGATCTTCAGGGCCGGTCCACCGATGTGGATTAAAATGCCTGAACACTGCATTTCCCCGCCCTTTGGGGCGTTAGTGAGCCCAATGACTCCATCGGTCCCGGATCGACCGATATATCCAAGGCGTCTTGCTATCCATCATCCACATAAGTAAAATGTCAGGACGTGTAAAAACACCGACACAACTCCTAACTAGAAGGAGATGCATGTCCTCCCTGCAGTCCTTCTCCCGTTTCTGGCTCATACCGGGGTGTGAGGCTCGCGAAACAACGCTATACACAAAGCTATGCCATACAGGCCGGGCTTTGATCATCAACCACAAGACTTTGTTTTTCAACCGAAGCCTTGATCATCTGCCACTTAGGCATGCCACACAGGCAATTCACTCCATGCGACTGATTTCTATCGATATATAACCTTTGAGCTCGTACGTCTCAGAGAAGGGCGTTAAGCAAGAGAATAAATTCTCCGCCGCCAAACATATATATATTTAATAGAGATCAATTAGCACAGAACAAAATCCAATGTCAGACACACAGTCCATTTACCCGTTCGTTCTGGGTCTGAACGAAACCAAAGGCACTCAATACCTCGCATATCCGTACAATCAACAAGTACGTCCGGACAGCTACTACTTCAGCCCCTTCAAGGTAGCTACTCCCATCATGAGCATCAGTAGCACCCCTCCATCCGACATGAAGATCATCGGTCTTGCACCGTCTTCATATCTTCGACTTTCACTCGTCGAACAATTATTTGAAATGAGAATCAACTCGGCCTTTTCAAACAATTCACGTATATTTAGAATTTCAAATCAATTCATTTCAATGGTTAAATTATTCGATATCACTAATTTTGTTCTTTAATGTAATTTTCACACCAAACACATTCAACCATCAAATATCACAGAAACCGAGCAAATTCAGTTTATTTCCATTCCATATAGTTTATAATATTTTATCACTATTTATCGCTATTTTTATTTATTTAAAAATAGCTAATTCATTCAAATGACGCTTTAGGCCATAACACGGTCGTGGTGCTGTTTTTCTTCATATTTGATTTACACATATCTGAAAATCTAACCGTTGGATCTTCACAAATTTTATATCATTAGAAAGATCTTTTCAAAACGAATCCAACGTTATCAGTTTTGCGAAAATCCGATGGTCGGATCTCCCGCACTAATCGTTCTAAGTTACGGTTTCAAAATACGAACTGCAGCGTCGTTATTCGATTTAATTTAATTATATTTATATATATATATAAATATAATCGATTCTGGAGTTGTTTTTCTTCAGATTTAAATTAAACATTCCAACCGTTGGATCTTTACAAAGTTGGTGCCGTTGGAAATATAATTCCAAGGCGAACCCAATGGTTGTGGTTTCGGGAAAATCCAATGGTCGGATCTCCCGCACTAATCGTTTGAAATCACGGTTTCAAAACACGAATTGCAGCTTCGTTATTCACCATATTTTAATTATATTTATATAAGTATATATAAATATAATTATTTTATCGATTTCAAAACCATATCCACTTTATATATTTGATAAAAATGATATTTTTATCATCAAAAATATTTATTTCACATATCACCATTTTTAATACTTCATATTCACAATAAAAATGTAGATTTTATTGTTCAATCTATATATTCAACAAATGAACGTTTTCGACTTCACACATACGATAAAATATGATTTTTATCGTTCTAATCCTTTATTCAACACATGAATATTTTCTATAGTTGATATATATAACAAAAATGTGATTTTTATTGTAAAACAATTTATTTCAAAACACTATTATTTTATATAGTCTAAACATAGGGTAAAAATGTTATTTTTGGTGTTAAATTTTTTTATTCAAAATACTAATATTTTATATAGGCTATATATATAATAAAAATATGATTTTTATCTTTCAAATAATTTACCCAATACATGAACTCATTCAACACATGAAAATAATTCTAACACATGAATATTGTTGAAAATTTCGGCAGCATAACGGCAGGGTAGTTAAAACCGGGACTGTATCAATGTACGACTCCTCGCTCTACCTTAAAACCTTGCGGTTTTTGACAATGGGGATTTCATGCATCTAATTCGCACGTAGGTGAGCATGTTTTCTTTCATTTCCACAACCTATTCTAATTTTGTTTTCAACCTCAAATGGGTATTTTTTTTAACCACAGTCAATCATTCTCAACCACAAACAATTCTATCAACCATTCGCATTATTCACCAAATTTCACATCAACCAAATAATCCAAACAATATCACAACCAATAAAGATCGTCCATGGTCTGTGGACGAGGGGAGTGTGTGTGTGTATATATATATATATATATTCTTATATAAATATATCTCAATTCACTTCAATTCATTTCAACGCACATATAATTTTTACAACGCATATATAACTTATACATCGAACATACAACTTATACAATGCTTATACATAAGGTGTACAACGCTTATATAACTCATACATCGACTATATAATTTATACACTGTTGTTTTCCATATCGTTTATAATTTAGAAATCTCACATTGGGTTCCACTCCACCAAAAATTGCAGAAGGCTCAGAAAAATATGCGGTCTCTTCTAGAATGTAGAAGACGTCCACACGAGTCCACTGTCTCTTGTTTCACTGGATTTCGACAAGAAATGAAAAAGATATGATTTTTATTGTAAAATCATAAACTGCAGCGCTTTAAAGTGCTATAGAATAGTTTAAATATTATCAGCCGTATACCTCTCTATTTTCTTCAAAACTAGGTTTGAAGATTTCTCGTTATCCGTGAATCGATAGGACGATCGGCCTTCACCACGAGGAAGAGCAAGGAGAGGCGCATTGGCGCCTGAAGCGGGGCCCACTTCGGTGGTCACAATCGATGGCGGCGGCGGTGGAAAGTCTCCGACTTTGGAGGCACGATTCTCGAGGTAGAAGCGAGGTGGGGCATGGCTTAGATGGATTTGAAGAGCTCGGGAAGATCTACAAAAAGCTTGACTAGGTCAGTTGGTAATTCGCGATGGATCGGCCGGGAAATGGTTGAGAAGGGGAGAAAGCTTTTCCGCCTTCAGTCGACGTCGGGGGGAGAGAATCCGCGTTTTTTATATATATGTATAAATTTTCCGATTGGCCGAGAGTTATGTAGAATTTTAGAAAGGGATTTTCTAATACGAACTCCAATCCAAACCCAACGACTATCGTCCTTTGCTAAATACCTCCATTTTGAACATAATGGGATATATTTCGTAGGCCCATTCGACTGTTTCAGTCAGTTTTCCTTCAAATTAAAATATAAAACATTCAATATTTGATTTGAACATACATTTCAGTTTGCCGGGGCCACATTACGATTCGAAAAATTCCAGAAAAAAAATCCAGCTATGTTTTGACGATACGGTCCCAACAAAACTAGTTTCGTCGAATTCTGAGACCGTTTGAAAAATGGCCCTTTTCTGGTCGATCCAATTTAACAGAAATTCACCAAACACATTTCTCTTCGCCACGCTCACATATTGACTTCAAAAATTATGAAATTTGAAATCTAGCAATAACTTCACATCCTGGATCCAACAAAAGTTGTTTCGTCGAATTCCGAGGTCGTTTGCAGAATGTCTATTTTCAAGGGCGATATATTCCCTATAGCGACCTTTCTGAAAATTCATTTGGCCATAACTTTTGACTCCCGCAACGAAACTTCGATTTTTCAGATTCGTTAGAAATATATTCACTAACAGATTTAAATATTTTTGTTTTCACTAAAATCCGTTTTATTTTGCACCTGGTACAGTCAGTCAAATTTTGAATTCAATTTTTGAAACTGCCGCGCCATTTCAGGCCTTGTTTATAATTCAAAGTAATCATATTTATTTTCAAACATCGATTCAAACTACTTTTCGTCGTTATTATTTAAAATATTTATTTTAAATATTTAAAATTCACTAAAATAGCCAAATTAAAAAATTTAAATTGGTTCAGATTTTACGGGTTGTTACAACCTCCCCCACTTAAAACTTTTCGTCCTTGAAAAGGAACAAAGTCGAATGTGGTTTAATTGACTAACTCTACTTTCCTTCTGGCTTCCATTCTTCAACTTTTCAGTTTCTAAGAATTTTCAAATTCTTCAAAAATTTGGCTAACACCCTAAATTTTCGAAAAATTTCGCCATAACCTCCTTTGTATGGGGAGGGGTTTGGAAATTTATTGGGTCATATTAGGTACCCATTAAATCCTAATAAGCATGCACATATTTATAGTGATATATTCCGGTGTCCATAGGGGAGTGTGTATAGATCATAACTCCAGAGAATAAATTCTCGTCACCCTATAAATGGTTTTTGCGCATTAATGACCAGAGAGACGTGTTTATTGTCATCTCCAGACCCGTGTGGGTTTTTTTTTATTAATCTGGCAATTTACTGTTATATTTTATATGGTCCATATCAGTCATCAGTTCAACCTGTAAATTATAGTCATCGCCATACAAGCCTCTCGCTCGTATGGTAAATCTTCAATCTCGTCACACAAGCTCCAAATGGTTATATGGTATATGATGAAGTATGCCTATCTTCAAGAAGTATGCCATGTATTGTAGTTCAAAATTAATTGTTACTATCCTATGTCGACGTTTATTATTACACACAGAACAACCAACACTCTGCATCCAATGGCATTCACAGGAGTTGATATAATAATAAAATTGCGCATCCAACTCATTAAGGTTTACCTATTTGTCGGGCATGCAAATAATTTCTTTATTCAACAGCTAATCCATTTACCTGTTCAAACATATATAGTGCACATGTATATAGTTCTATCTATTTTTAAGCCAGTTCAATGTGTGATTTAATCGAATAAATTCTGCTATTAACTATCATTCGAATAGTTTAATTAATCCAATCCACAATCACACAACGCAAACAACAATCAATTTGTTTTTAACTTTTCAAAAATATACCAATTAATTTATATACTCTTTAAAAATCTTCAGACTATATAATTAAAAAGTTATATATTTATGTAGAGAAAACAACAACAAAGTAGAGAACAAAATGGTAATGTAAAGTATGGTAAATGTACCTTGCATCAGAGTCAATCAGAGACATCCACCCTGCACTTAGGATAGGATTTCTTAATGCTTTCCTCTGTTTCCCAAGTACAATCTCGTGTATCTCCACTCCATTGCACTTTGACTAAGTGAACCTTCTTGTTCTTCAGCTCTTTGGTTTCTTTGCTAATAATCTTTAGCGGCTCTCTTCTCACAGCCAATTCTGGAGTGATTTCCAAATCTTATTGTGCGGCTTCTTCTACAACGAGATCTAGATCATGCACATGCTTTCGCAGTTGAGATACGTGAAATACATCATGCACTCCAGGCAACCAATCAGACAATTGAACCCTATATGCGAGAGTTCCAATCCGTTCAAGAATAGGAAACGGACCAATAAATTTGGGCGCCAATTTCCCTGTTTTATCGAACCTGATAACTCCTCTCATCGGAGATACCTTCAAATATACATAGTCGCCAACCGCAAATGATATATCTCTTCTTCTCTTATCTGCATAGCTTTTCTGTCGGCTTTGGGCGGCTAGTAATCGTTTCTTAACGAAATCGATTTTGTCCGCAGCATCGCGAATCATATCAGGCCCTAATACAAGTCTATTACCAGGTTCAACCCAACAAGAAGGGGATCGGCACGGTCTACCATATAGCACTTCTAATGGAGACATTTTCAAGCTCACCTCGTAGCTTTTGTTATATGAGAATTCGGCCAAATGTAAATGGTCTTCCCATGATCCGAAAAAATCAATAATGCACGCCCGCAATAGATCTTCTAGAATACGATTCACCCTCTCAGTTTGACCATCTGTTTGAGGATGATATGCGGTGCTCAAATTCAGTTTCATTCCCAATTCTGCTTGGAATGCTTCCCAGAATTTACTGGCAAAAAGTGGGTCACGATACTAACGATGCTCATGGGAACTCCGTGCAGTCTAACAATTTCCTTGAAATATACCTGCGCCAGACTCTGAGCAGTTTTATTCGATTTGACAGGTATGAAATGGGTGGTCTTCGTGGAACGATCTACGATCACCCAAATACTGTCATTTCCTTTCCTGGTTCAGGGCAAACCATTTATGAAATCCATAGAAATTTGTTCCCATTTTCCACCTGGAATTTCCAACGGTTGCAATAATCCAACTAGTTTCTGCTGATCGCTTTTGACTTGTTGACAAGTAGTACACTGACTAACATATAAGGAGATGTCTCATTTCATCGATCTCCACTAGAAAGTGCGTTTGATATCGTTATACATCTTGCTCACTCCTGGATGGATACTAAGCTTGGCTTTGTGACATTCATCCAATACTTCAAAGTTCCGCGATATTTGGCACACAAATCTGACCTTTCAACCTCAGAATCCCATCGTTATCGATTTGAAAACTTGAGGGCTCGCCTTTCTGAATTCTTTCTCTGATCTTCTAAATGAAGTGATCATCCTTCTGAAGAGAAGATATGTTATCAATCAACGAAGGCGTGATGATAAGACTGGCAATAGTTACATTCTTTCTACTGAGAGCATTAGCCACAACATTAGCTTTCCCCGGTGTATATAAGATATCAAGATCATATGCCGCGAGAAATTCTAACCAACGCTGCTGTCTCATATTCAAATCCTTCTGGGTGAATAAATATTTCAATGATTGATGATCAGTGTATAATTCAAACTTCTCACCCAACAGATAATGCCTCTAGATTTTCATAGCAAACACGATAGCTAGCAATTCAAGATCGTGAGTAACATAATTCTTTTCATGTGGTTTCAATTGACGGCTAGCATAAGCGACTACATGGCCTCTTTGCATTAACACTGCGCCAAGGCCTTCTTTAGAAGCATCAGTCCAGACTTTCAAATCCTGGTTGCAATCAACAATTTTTAGCACTGGAGCAGTCGTCAATTTTAATTTCAGCTCCTGGAAAGCTGCCTCACATTCGGGAGTCCAGTTGAATCTCGAATGTTTCTTAGTAAGCTTCGTTAAGTGACTGGATATCTTCGAAAAATTCTTAACGAACTTCCGATAATAACTGGCCAATCCAAGAAAACTCCTGACTTCTGTGGGCGTACGAGGCTGTTTCCAATTCTGAATAGCAGTGATTTTACTGGGATCCGCTGAAATTCCTTCTTTTGACACGACGTGGCCAAGAAATTTGACTTCTTCTTGCCAGAATATACTTTTGGAAAACTTTGCTTTCAACACATTCTTTCTCAAAATTTCTAACACTTGTTCCAAATGTTTTTCATGCTCGCTTTCTGATTTAGAGAAGATCAATATATCATCAATGAAAACCAGAACGAATTTATTCAATACTCCTCTGAATACCCGGTTCATTAGATCGATAAAATAAGCCAGAGCGTTACATAAGCCGAACGGAATTACTAACCACTCGTAGAATAAGTCTGGGCCCCTGAATGCTGTCAAAGGAACACACTCTTCGGCAATACGAAGCTGATGGAAACCTGTAGCTAGGTCCATTCGTGAAAACACTTGTGCTCCATTCAATCGGTCCAACAAATCATCAATCCGCGGCAATGGATATTTGTTCTTCAGCGTCTGCTTATTTAAGTCACGATAATCCACACATAGTCTGAGAGTACCGTCTAACTTTGGGACAAATACCACAGCTACTCCCCAATCAGAGAAACTAGGCCTAATCAGACCTTTCCATACAAGCTGTCAAGTTTGATTGTCTAACTCTTCTTTTTCCTTCAAGGTCATTCTTCGAATAGCGTGAACTACTGGCCTTGCATTCGGAACTAAAGAGATTTTAAAATCGATTTCTCTCTGCGGAGGTAAGCTAACAACTTCTTCGAACACATCCGCATAGTTCTTGACAACTAGGATATTTGCAATGTCGACCGAAATATTCTCTGGAATGATAGGAACAGGTTCTATTTGAGCAGCAGAAACATCCAAAGCTGACTAAAATCTTTTCTGTCAGAATTCGGGACTTCACATGGAATGGTTATACAACCAAGCTTTGTTCTAACTCTAACAATTCTTTCTGCACAGTTAAGCTCTGCTTCATATTTACTTAACCAATCCAATCCCAAAATAAGATCAAACTCTGTGAAATTCATGACGATCGAGATAGTAGGGAACCGATAACAGCAAAAGGAAACCGACACCCCACAAACCCAACTAAGATCAAGGGAACCCCCAACCGGATTATGAACCGTTATTGGTTCCTTAAGCTTCTTCAATTTCAAATCCAATTTCTTTACCACCTTAGTCGAAACAGAACTTCGTGATGCTCCCGTATCAAACAATACTTTAACCGGAATGTTTTTGACATTTAGCATGACTTCTAAAACATCCGGCCTTTTCTGACTAGTTGAGGGTGCTGGAATTTCTGCCACTTCATTCACTTGCACTGCGTTTGATTTTCTGAATAGCTGGCAAGCCTTTGAGAGGTGATCCGCCCGGTGGCAAAGATTGCACTTTCTAATCTCTTGAAACTTGTTATTGGGTTTTTAACCCAACATTTGTCTCTTTCTTCGAGGATTTACAATTCCCTTGGAAATGCCCTGGCTTTTTGCAGTTATTGCATATTGCAGTCATTACTGGTCCATTTTCGGACTTGGCCCTTTTTTCTTTGAATCTAGGTTCCTTTCTGACCCCGGACGTCGTACTTGACTCTGGGCTATCAGTATCGAATTTCCTTTTACTATTAGTGCTGACTTCCTCTTCATCGACTAAAAGGCCTCACTTATCAAGATCTTCATACTGATAAGCCATGTATATCGTTTGAGAGAAAGGAAGCTTCTCATGCTACTTTATCCTGGTATTTTCTTTGAAGACAACCTCAGATTCTTCCTCTTTGGATCTTGAATTAGATGAGGGGTAAAATGAGAAAGTTCATTGAATTTCTTATGATATTCTGGGATATTCATATCTCTTTGTATCAGATAAGAAAATTCATCACATAACCGTTCAGTTGCTTCTGGAGGAATAAATCTTTTACTGAAAATTTCTTTAAATCTATCCCAGGTAATATTACCTTCTGGATTATCCTTAGTAACTATTTCCCACCAGATTAACGCTTCTTCTTTGAGAGCCCAAGATGCCACTAATCTTTTCTGATCATCTCTCAGCTGGAAACGCTCAAAAATTCTTTAAGCAAAACTCATCCAAGCTTGAGTTTGAATAAGGGATTCATTGCCCGAGAATTGTGCTCCACCCAGATTTCGATATCTCTTAAACAGAGCCTCTAGATCTAGTTCTGCATTCCTATTTCTGACACTCATTTTGTAGTACTTATGCAAATAGCAGATCAAGTGTCAAGTCAACAAAAAAGACATTTTAAAACATAGAGACATATACTTGAATGTAAATGTGTCTATCGAGGTGTACTTCATTATGCTATACTCATACTAGGATATTACTGATCCTATATGTAATGAGTTACTCATCCTAGAACAATATTGGTTCTATTTCTGACGAGCTCGTTCATATGTTATATTCCAAAACTAAGCTTAACCAAAGCTCTGATACCACGTTTGTGATGACCCCAAACCCCGATAGGACAGTGCGAGGGTAATCTTTGGAATATAACACATATACAGATAACAGCAGAACATAAATAATTAAATACACCAGATAATGTACAATAGAATACATTGGATAAATATAATCATCAGAGTTACACAGTATATAGGATCATACTTACTACAAAATACAGTTCCGCTATACATAAAATGTCTACAGCGGAAAAGAAAACATTATATGTACAACAGGAGCTGAATAGCATAAAAAGAGATAAATGACAGAATCCATCTTCAGCTCCAGCTATCCAGAAAGAGCCTGCTAAAACCTGAATACAAAGCTGCCCGTGTAGAAATAGGGGCACCCGAGTTTGCAAGTGAAACAAACTACGAGTCAGTCATGGGACTGGTATGAGAAATCTACTTAACACAACTTACAATATGGCTAATCACAGGACCACGCCACTTTCGCAGAACAGGTTCACTCCATTGGATTGCCAGTGCTTTAAAACAAATAAATCTTTTAAACATCGCAATGCTTTTTATAAAAATGAAGCCATTATAAGACTCAGTTCCCATCACACAATGCAACACAAACCGGAGGATAGAGTTTTACCTTATAATGGCCAAAATATGCTTGATACGAGCAAAAAAAATCATTTGATATTATTGCTAGTGTATATATGTTTCAAAAACAATTTCAATCATAACTATCAATCATAGACGACATGGGTACCATATATCATGTCGCCATATATATATATATATATATATATATATATATACACACACACACACACACAATCAAAACCGCACGGTGTCGTATTTGGAAATTGGATTTCCATCATGAACCAAGGCAAAAGATAGTCCTTACCGATTCGAGACAATCTAGCCCATGTCTCAGGATCAGAGCTCGAGTGACCCTTGGATCTTCAGGGCCGGTCCACTGATGTGGATTAAAATGCCTGAACACTGCGTTTCCCCGTCCTTTGGGGCGTTAATGAGCCCAATGACTCCATCGGTCCCAGATCGACCGATATATCCGAGGCGCCTCGCTATCCATCATCCACATAAGTAAAATGTCCGGCCGTGTAAAAACACCGACACAACTCCTAGCTAGAGGGAAACGCATGTCCTCCCTGCAGTCCTTCTCCCGTTTCTAGATGATACCGGGGTGTGAGGCTCACGAAACAACGCTATACACAAAGCTATGCCACATAGGCCGGGCTTTGATCATCAACCATAAGACTTTGCTTTTCAACAGAAGCCTTGACCATCTGCCACTTAGGTGTGCCACATAAGCAATTCACTCCATGCGATTGATTTCTATCGATATATAACCTCTGAGCTCATACATCTCAGAGAAGGGCATTAAGCAAGAGAATAAATTCTCCGCCGCCAAACAGATATATATTTAATAGAGATCAATCAGCACAGAACAAAATCCAATGTCAGACACACAGTCCATTTACACGTTCGTTCTAGGTCTGAACGAAACCGGAGGCACTCAATACCTCACATATCCATACAATCAACAAGTACATCCGGACGGCTACAACTTCAGCCCCTTCAAGGTAGCTATTCCCATCATGAGCATCAGTAGCACCCCTCCATCCGACGTTAAGATCATCGGTCTTTCACCGTCTTCATGTCTTCGACTTTCACTCGTCGAACAATTATTTGAAATGAGAATCAACTCGGACTTTTCAAATAACTCACGTATATTTAGAATTTCAAATCAATTCATTTCAATAGTTAAATTATTCGATATCACTAATTCTGTTCTTTAATGTAATTTTCACACCAAACACATTCAACCATTAAATATCACAGAAACCGAGAAAATTCAGTTTATTTCCATTCCATATCGTTTATAATATTTTATCACTATTTATCGCTATTTTTATTTATTTAAAAATAGCCAATTCATTCAAACGACGCTTCAAGCCATAACGCGGCCGTGGCGCTGTTTTTCTTCAAATTTGATTTACACATATCTGAAAATCTAGCCGTTGGGTCTTCACAAATTTTATATCATTAGAAAGATCTTTTCAAAACGAATCCAACGGTTTCAGTTTTGAAAAATTTCGACGGTCGGATCTCCCGCACCAATCGTTTGAAGTTACGATTTCAAAATACGAACTGCAGCGTCATAATTCGATTTAATTTTATATATATATATATATATATATATATAATCGATTCTGGCATTGTTTTTCTTCAGATTTGAATTAAACATTCCAGACAATCCAACCGTTGGATCTTTACGAAGTTGGTGCTATTGGAAAGATGCTTCCAAGGCGAACCCAACGGTTGTGGTTTCAGGAAAATCCGATGGTCGGAACTCCCGCACTAATCGTTTGAAATCACGGTTTCAAAACACAAACTGCAGCTTCGTTATTCACTATATTTTAATTATATTTGTATAAGTATATATAAATATAATTCTTTCATCGATTTCAAAACCGTATCCACTTTATATATTTGATAAAAATGATATTTTTATCATCAAAAATATTTATTTCACACATCACCATTTTTAACACTTCATATTCACAATAAAAATGTAGATTTTATTGTTCAATCTATGTATTCAACACATGAACGTTTTCGACTTCACACTTACGATAAAATATGATTTTTATCATTCTAGTCCTTTATTCAACACATGAATACTTTCTATAGTTGATATATATAAAAAAAATGTGATTTTTATTGCAAAACAATTTATTTCAAAACACGATTTTTTTATATAGTCTATACATAGGGTAAAAAAGTTATTTTTGGTGTTAAAACAATTTATTTAAAATACTAATATTTTATATACGCTATATTTATAATAAAAATGTGATTTTTATCTTTCAAATAATTTACCCAACACATGAACTCATTCAACACATGAATTTCTATTCAACACATGAATTTCTATTCAACACATGAATTTCTATTCAACACATGAATTTCTATTCAACACATGAATATAGTTTCAACATATGAAAATAATTCTAACACATGAATATTATTGAAAATTTTGGCAGCGTAACGGCAGGGTAGTTAAAACTGGGACCGTATCGATGTACGACTCCTCGCTCTACCTTAAAACCTTGTGATTTTTGACAATGGGGATTTCATGCATCTAATTCGCACGCAGGCGAGCATGTTTTCTTTCATTTGCACAACCTATTATAATTTTGTTTTCAACCTCAAATGGGTATTTTTTTAACCACAGTCAATCATTCTTAACCACAAACAATTCTATCAACCATTCGCATTATTCACCAAATTTCACATCAACCAAATAATCCAAACAATATCACAACCAATAAATATCGTCCATGGTCTCTGGACGAGGGGAGTGTATATATATATATTCGTATATAAATATATTTCAATTCACTTCAATTCATTTCAATGCACATATAATTTTTACAACGCATATATAACTTATACATCGAACATACAACTTATACAATGCTTATACATGAGGTGTACAACACTTATATAACCCATACATCGACTATATAATTTATACATCGTTGTTTTCCATATCGTTTATAATTTATAAATCTCACATTGGGTTCCACTCCACCGAAAATTGCAGAAGGCTCAGAAAAATATGCGGTCTCTTCTAGAATGTAGAAGACGTCCACACGAGTCCACTGTCTCTTGTTTCACTGGATTTCGACAACAAACGAAAAAGATATGATTTTTATTGTAAAATCATAAACTGTAGCGCTTTAAAGTGCTATAGAATAGTTTAAATATTATCAGCCGTATACCTCTCTATTTTCTTCAAAACTAGGTTTGAAGATTTCTCGTTATCCATGAATCAATAGGACGATCGCCTTCACCACGAAGAAGAGCAAGGAGAGGTGCACTGGCGCCTGAAACGGGGCCCACTTCGGTGGTCACAATCGACGGCGGCGGCGGTGGAAAGTCTCCGACTTTGGAGGCACGATTCTCGAGGTAGAAGCGACGAGGAGGGGTGTGGCTTAGATGGATTTGAAGAGCTCGGGAAGATCTACAAAAAGCTTAACTAGGTCAGGTGGTAATTCGCGATGGAACAGCCGGAAAATGGATGGGAAGGGGAGAAAGCTTGTCCGCCTTCAGTCGACGTCGGGGAGAGAGAATCCGCGTTTTCTTTTCTTTTTTTATATAAATTTTCTGATTGGCCGAGAGTTATATAGAATTTTAAAAAGGGGTTTTCTAATACGAACTCCAATCCAAACCCAACGACAGTCGTCTCTAGCTAAATACCCCCATTTCGAACACAATGGGATATGTTTCGTAGGCCCATTCGACTGTTTGAGTCAGTTTTCCTTCAAATTAAAATATAAAACATTCAATATTTGATTTGAACGTACATTCTACTTTGTCGGGGCCACATACTGATTCGAAAAATTCCAGAAAAATAAATCCAGATATGTTTTGACGATGCGGTCCCAACAAAACTAGTTTCGTCGAATTCGGAGACCGTTTGAAAAATGGCCCTTTTCTGGTCGATCCAATTTAACAGAAATTCCCCAAACGCAGTTTTCTTCGCCACACTCACATATTAACTTCAAAAATTATGAAATTTGAAACCTAGCAATAACCTCACATCCCGGATCCAATAAAAGTGGTTTCATCGAATTCCAAGGTCATTTGCAAAATGTCTATTTTTAAGGGTGATATATTCCCTATAGCGACCTTTCTGAAAATTCATTTGGCCATAACTTTTGACTTCCGCTACGAAACTTCGATTTTTCAGATTCGTTAGAAAGATATTCACTAACAGATTAAAATATTTTTGGTTTCACTAAAATCCATTTTATTTTGCATCCGGTACAGTCAGTCAAAGTTTGAATTCAATTTTTGAAACTGCCGCGCCATTTCAGGCCTTGTTTATAATTCAAAGCAATTATATTTATTTTCAAACATCGATTCAAACTACTTTTCGTTGTTATTATTTAAAATATTTATTTTAAATATTTAAAATTCACTAAAATAGCCAATTTAAAATTTTTACATTAGTTCAGATTTTACAGGTTGTTACGCTAACCTATGCCCTCTCTGAGTAGAAAAGGCGGTGACTTAATCTCTACACTTGTGATGTCAGTTGAATAGAATGGCTAATTTTACAGACTGAGATACACAATACATAACTTCGTAAAGTGATGGTATTGGATGCAAAAACGTATATCTACATTTTGACCTACACACCAAAGAATGCAAAGTGTTATTCCACAAAATGCGTTTTCAATTTACTACAAAAGTTATGACATGCAAAAAATACTTTGAATTATATCATGAAATGTGGTCCTTGCCTTTACGGTTTAATTTAAAAGTTCCAGTTATTAATTTAAATATGAACTGCAAATGATTACTTCTAAACGGATGATTTTCCAACCTTCCTTTGGGCATAAAGTTGTAACCAAGTATGTGATGGATATCCTTCATGCAATATCCGATCAGTCTTACAAGATTTGGATGTATATAATTGACCCCGATATTTTACTTCTGCCTTTTGATGTATTAGGAAAAAATAATTAGCTTTTTCCCCTTTTCTTTTCTTCAAATCCAACTTCACTTAAATAGTATATAAAGATATTAACATTCATGTTGGTTTAATATAATAAACAATCTTCTATTGTCCAATACCTAATATCAATAAATATAGTATTATGCATCATAATATAGCAACATCATAAGGGTAAGTACCATCTGCAAAGAGACACTGATCAAATGCAAGCAGGAAAAAAATAATGTTACAAATAATAACACCTAAACCCTTTAACTCCCCAATTATTCTATGCAAAAATATTATGAACTTTTTGATTCAAGAATCCAATACCAACCTTAACTATATACAATAACATTTATTTAGTTATCCAATAACCGGTGTGACCACCAAACAAATATGTACATTATAGGGAATTTTCTCTGTGCAAAGTTATAGGTATGCTTTATACAAATTAAGAATATCCAAAATGCCAACTAGTACTGTGATAAAAAAAATCCGTTTTCTACAAGTTAAGCAATAAACATCCATTATGTAGTTGGTCATGTTAACATGATAACCTGTTGAATCGAAAATGATTATAGATTGATCTGCTTATGTATAAAAATTACTAATTTTCCTTCCAAATAGTTTTGTAGAAGACAAATAGTTCTCTAAACACCCGACAAACTCAACTTATGACTACTCATTGACTACCGTAACCCACCTATATAGATACTACACAACAAATAACCCAAGGTCATGGAATCAACAATTCATAAATTGCATATCTAAACAACCTAAGCATCTTCTAGGTTTGCAAACTTCAATTCTTTGAGGAAACATTCCACCTGAGGTAAGAAGATACATACCAACCATTCTCTATGACCTTGCAGCCCTTCTTTGTTTAGCCTTTTTACATCAATAACAATTCCACTTCCAGGCTTTGACGCTACATGAGTTTGTTCATCAAGACAACCTTTGAATACATAACCAAAGTTACCTTCTCCTAAAAGACTGTCTGGACAGAAGTTTCTAGTGGTGCTACTGAGTTCGTTAAATGTAAAACTGCGATAGTGGTAAGATTTCTGAAACGACCCAGACTTCCCCGATCCTAAGTAGACGGAGGAGCCCGGATTATTTTGAGGATATGATGCATCAGAACACAAACAACATAACATTTCATTGCTATTACAACAATTTACATCAGAGTACAAGAATATCGGAGTACGAATAAATAATATTACACGGTGGAAAAATAATATCAGAGATTTACAAATTACAAAACAGGGGAAATATATATACATAAATATAATGCACAGCGGAAATACATCAACTACCACAACTGAAGGAAATACACACATACAAAGCTTTCTAAATATAGCTCCAGCTATAATCCGGGATCCTGGGAAAAGAAATATCTGTGAAAACCAAAACTACAAGTTGCCCGTGTGGAAAATATGGGCACCTAGAGTTTAGGTAGAAACAACAAACTCCGAGTCAGTCATGGGACTGGTGAGAGAACTAAAACAGTTATTAACTTGGTTATAAAGTTAGGTAAATCACGGGACCAGCTGTATAACACGGAGCAGGTTTATCCCCCATGAATACAGAGCTTAGGAATAAACAGCGCAATTCTAAATGAATGCAGTCAAGGATAGAGTTTTACCTTATAATAGCCAAACATGCTTGACACGCGAAATTCATCTCTTATTATTACTATAACTAAAGAAATCAACTTCAAATATAAATGTATTAATCATAGGCAACGTAGGTACCATTATATTACGTCGCCATATAGGTTTACAACTAAAACCGTAAAATCGCGTATTGGAAATTGGATTTCCATCTATGAACCAAGGCAAGGGATGTTTCTTCCAATTTCGGGACATTCTAGCAGTGCCTCTGGGGTACACACTCTGTTGAATAACGAGATTTTGATCGATGCCAACGAATGAAGCTACTACGGGAATCGAATCATAAAGATAAGGTTATATATATATGTACATTGTCATGTTATAATTATGTTAAAATCTATTCTCAAATATACACAAATGTGCTAATCAAGTTTTATATATACATATATATATACACACACATATATATACATATATATATACACATACATATATATATATATATATAATTAAAACCTTATAAAGCCAGAGATGTGTAGAAACTGGCTTGCCAGTCGACTGGTAGGAAATCCACCAGTCGACTGGTCAAGCTATTTCTGCACATAACGACCAGTTTCAAAAGTTTTATATAAATGTTTTAATTCTACCAGTCAACTGATGATTTTTAACCAGTCGACTGATTCGACCTAGAAATTATTTTCTGAAGAGTCACCATTCTTCATGAAGAGACTCCTCTTCATTAATAAAAGGAAATGGACATAACTTTTGATGGAAACTATTCATGATGAATTGCTACTCTTATACTACTATATAAATAAGTTTAATCATGTTTTACAATCACTTAATCTATCCGAATTTTACTGATTTTTCTAATCATCATTCTACTCTCTCCATTTATATTCTTTGCAATTAAAAAGCTCTCCAATTCAAATACTTGTTGAATCCATGAATCAATTTAATATCATTTGATTCAACAAGCAATATTCTTCCGTAAATCCTCGCATTCAAGGCATATACTCAAGGATAAGATTATAGGATGGTTGTACTTAAAATATTGGCTATCCATGTTGATTCAAGGACACAAATAAGAAGTTAAACTCTTGTAACAGTTGAAGACCTGTGTAGTTGCTCAGGCGAGGCATCCTTGTTGGGGCTCGGGTGTACTGACTTATTCCTCTGGGTTAAGAGAGGGCGTTGTTAGTGAATTCTGAAGAGGAGCTTTGGGACTGGACGTAGGGCGGGGAGTCCGAACCAGTATAAAAATTCCTGGTGTCACTTTACTTTACTTTCTGCATTTACTTTGATTGTGTTATATCTCTGTAGTTTAGACTGTATTTGTCTATTGCATATCATTTACCTAGCATATCACACATATTTCCGCTATATCCATATAGATCCTTTAAGTCATACATATCGACTACTTTTCAATTGTATCAAAGAAAGGTCACCATATAACCGTTATTTGATACATTGACATTACGGACAATAATACTAGCATTAGCAATAACACCGGATAGTCTGAAGGCTAATTAACTGCTGGACCACCCTTCTTTAATGGCATGAATTATAGTTACTAGGCTACTCGAATGAGAATATACATGCAAGCTAATAGCTATGATGCATGGAATATCACTCAAAATGAGTATACATCACCTACTACTGCATACACTAAATGGTCAAATACTGAGAAAAATGAAGCTACTACAAATGCTAAGGCCATGAACATGCTACACTGTGCTCTAGATAGAAATGAGTTCAATTGGATTTGTATGTGCATTACTGCATATGAAATCTGGAGAACACTTAAAATCACTCATGAAGGCACTAACAAAGTTAAACAAAGTAAAATATCTATGTTCAAGAGTCAGTTTCAAAATTTTAAAATGAATGAAAATGAATCCATAAATGATATGTATTCATGTTTTCAAAATATTTATCATTCATTATTAGGACCAGGAGAAAAATATTCCGACTTTGACATAGTTTCAAAAATCTTGAATTCTTTAACCGATGAAAGGGAGAGAAAAGTATTAGCAATCGAAGAAGCTAATGATCTCTCTGCCATGAAACCGAAAGAATTGATTGGTAATCTAATATCTTATGAAGTGAATTTACAGGCAAAGAAAGCACAAATGCAGGATAAGAAAAATTTAGCTTTCCATGCAAAAAAAGAAGATTCCGATTCAGATGAAGAAGATATAGCATTTGTTGCAAAGAATTTTAGAAAATTTCTAAAATACCGAAAGAGTCAAAGCAAGAATATAAAGAAAAATCCATCAAAAGAACCTAATCCGGCTCTAGTAGAATGTTCCAACTGTCACAAGACCGGACACTATCAAAAGAACAGTCCAGAGCTAAAGAGAAATGCAAAAATGAAAAATCAAAGAAGCGAGATTTTTCAATCACTTGGGACAACTTGGATTCATCTTCTAAAAGTGATAGCGACAACGATAGTGAGCAAGCAAATGTGTGCTTTATGGCTAAGGACAAAGATGTAAGTGATTTTACTTTTGATGAATTAGTAGAAATTAATACTGAATTATTAGAATCTAGAAAAATGTTTAAAAGAAAATTTAAACAAGCTAACAAAGACAAAAACAAAGCCGAATTTGAGAGAGACCTTTTGAATGATGAAAAAGAAATCTTAGAAGAATTTAGAAAACTGCAAGATTCTCTTTCAAATGCAAATTCACAAATTTCTTTGTTAAGTCAAGAATTATAAATTCAAAAGAATAAAAATGATTTATTAGTTTCTAAATATCATAATTTAAATAATAAAATTAAAATTATGGATTTAGAAAATTCTAGTTTAAAAACTAAGTTAGAAAATATTTCTAAAAATGTAAATAATTTTAACAAGGGCAGAGAGAATTTATCTAAAATTTTAGAGAATTCTCAATCGGATTTTAATAAAAAGGGCTTGGATATGATAATAAAATAAATTCAAAAATGAAATCCAATTTTAAAAATTCCAGTATTAAACCGAAAATTTCTAGTAGTAAAATAAATATTGCTACTAAGAAAAAATATTCAGATAATATTAGTATATGGATTCCAAAGACAAATAATATTCTTATTAGGAATAAATATATTAAGAATTTTTTAGATTCTGTTCATTTTAATAGTGATAATTTTTTCAAAAAGGAACCTAAGCCCTCTTGGGTTTGGCTTCCTAAGTCTTAACCATTAGGACCTTAACGGAGGAAGTGGGTACCAATGAAATTTTTGACTTATTTTTTTGCAGGTCCCACTTGATAAAAACAGAGGAAAATGGATATTCGACAGTGGTTGCTTAAAACATATGACAGGAGACAAAGAAATGGTATCAAATATTACTTACCCAAAAGGAGGTACTGTCACATTTGGAGATAATTCCAAAGGATACATCATCGGCAAATGCGATGTGAGCAATTACGGTATATCTAATTCATCTCTTTTTTCAGATATTTTATTAGTTAAGAATTTAAAACACAATTTCTTAAGTATAAGTCAATTATGTGATAAAGGTTTTTAAATAACATTTTCTGAAAATAAATGTAGTATATTTGATTCAAATCAAAATTTTATTTTTGAAGGAAATCGAGACAAAAATATTTATATTTTAAATATGGCAATTAATAATAATCCAAGCATGTGTTTATTAGCCAAAGATAATAATCCTTGGTTATGGAACAAATGATTTTGTCATATTAACTTTAAAACAATAAACAAATTATCTAAAAATGATCTTGTAAGAGGATTACCAAAATCAAATTCAAAATTGAAAATTTTATGCGATGCTTGTCAACTCGAAAAGTTAACAAAATCTTCTTTTAAATATGAAAAAAGTTGTATCAACCTTACAACCACTTGAATTACTACACATGGATTTATTTGGACCAACTAAAGTTCAGTCCATAAATCATAGTATATATGTGTTCGTAATTGCTAATGATTTTTCAAGATACACTTGGACGATGTTTTTAAGGAATAAAAGCGATACTTTTGATGTTTTTAAGAATTTCGTCAAAAAAATTCAAAAATTAACTAATTTAAAAATAAAGAACCAAAGTGATCATGGAGGAGAATTTGAAAATGAGAAATTTTATTTATTTTGTCAAAAGAAAGGAATTTTTCATAAATTTTCAATTCCAAGAACTCCACAACAAAATGGAGTTATAGAACGAAAGAATAGAACTTTACATGAATGTGCTAGAACATTATTAAATGGAAGTACACTACCAAAATGTTTGTGGGCTGAAGAAGTTGGAACATCTTGTTATGTTTTGAATCGTGTTTCCAATCGACCTCTTACTAAAAATACTCCATATGACCTTTTTACTGGTAGAAAACCAAATATATCTTATTTTAAAGTTTTTGGATCAAAATGTTTTATTTTAAATACAAAACATCAACTTGGAAATTTTGATTCAAAATCTAACGAAGGAATATTCTTAGGATATTCTGAACGAAGCAAGGCTTATCGTATTTTCAATAAAAATACCAGTAAAATAGAAGAATCACTTCATGTTTCGTTCGTCGAAAATTTTATTCAAAATTCCTTAAATAAAGATATTACAACAAATAAGCTTTCTTACGATGATGATTTGATAATATATAGAGAAGATGAAAACATTTTAGAGAATAATACTATAGAAACTCAAGATAATATCAATAATCAAAATATTCCTGTTAATGAAGTCAGATCTCCACCATGAGTATTATGAGATCATCCAACGCAAAATATTATTGGAAAAATAACTTCAAATGTTAGAACAAGAAGTCAACTTAATTTGGTAAGTAATGTAGCCTTCTAATCAAACCCAAAAATCCTAAAGAAGCATAAACAGATGAAAATTGGACAATTGCCATGCGAGAAGAATTAAACCAATCTGAACGTAATGAAGTCTGGGAATTAGTTCCAAGACCGAGTGATCAAAATGTCATTGGAACAAAATGGGTTTACAAAAATAAAGCAGATGAATTGGGAAATAAAGCTAGACTCGTTGCACAAGGTTATAATCAAGAAGAAGGCACAAATTATAAAGAAACCTTTGCTACAGTTGCACGACTAGAAGCAATTCAAATATTATCAGCATACGCTTGTCATCATAACTTTAAATTATATCAAATGGATGTTAAAAGTGCTTCCTTAAATGGGTACATTAAAGAACGAGTATATGTTGAACAACCTCCACTATTCGCTCATGAAAAATATCCTGATCATGTTTATAAACTGAAAAAGGCATTATTTGGTCTAAAATAAGCAACTTCGTGCATGGTATGAACGTCTCAAAACTTGCTAGATTCAGGATTTCAAATTGGAAAGGTTGATCAAACACTCTTTAGATCATAAAGATATTCTAATTGTTCAAATATATGTAGATGACATTATTTTTGGATCTACAAATGATCAATATGTCAAGAATTTTTAAAAATAATGACCAATGAATTTGAAATGTCACACATGGGAGAACTGTCCTATTTTCTAGGTTTGCAAATTAAGCAATTATCTGATGGAATTTTTATCAATCAAGAAAAATATTGTATAAATTTAATAAAACATCTTGGAATGGAAAACACATCAAGTAAACCTACACCAATGAGTACATCGACACATTTAGATAAAGATGAAAATGGTAAAAGTGTCAATCAAAAGTTATATCGAAGCATGATAGGTTCACTTTTATATTTAACAGCAAGTAGACCGGATATTATGATGAGTGTTTTCTTATGTGCCCGATTTCAAGCTAATCCAAAAGAGTCACATTTAAGAGCAGTTAAACGAATATTACGATATTTAAGTAGCACCAAAGACTTTGGCTTTTCTATCCAAAAGACTGTTCCTTTGAATTAGTTTCATATAGCGATGCTGATTTTGGAGGATCACGAACAGATCGCAAAAGTACAAGTGGAACATATCACTTTATTGGTGAATCACTTATATCTTGGTTTAGAAAAATGCAAAATTGTGTTTCATTATTTACATGCGAAGCTAAATACATATTTGTTGCACTAGCTTGTGTTCAGGTATTATATATGCAGCAAACACTAAAAGATTTCAATGTAAATTTGCCAAATTCCATAATCTATTGTGACAATACAAGCACAATAAATTTATCTAAGAATTCGATAAACCATTCCAGAACTAAACACATTGATATCAGACATCACTTCTTGGGAGATAATATTGAGAAACAAACAATTAATTTAGAATTTGTTACCTCAAAATATCAAATTGTAGATATCTTTACTAAACCTGTAACAACCCGGAAATCTGAGCCAATTTAAAAATTTTATTTTGCCCTTTTAGTGAATTTTGGATATTTAAAATGAATTATTTTAAATAATTACGATGAGATATTCATTTTGAATAGAATTAGAACGTATATATTTATTTGAATCGACGTTAGAATATAAATATTTATTTTAATTATAAAAGGAATTGAAAATGGCTCAGTAGTTTGAAAATTCGATTTCAAATTTCAAATGAATGTACATGATTCAAAATGAACCGGATTTTAGCGAAACCAAAAATATTAGAATTTCTTTGAAAATATCTTTCCAACGAATCCGAAAAATTGAAATTTCATAGCGGGAATAAAAAGTTATTCCCAGTTGAAAATTCAGAATAGTCGCTATGGAAAATATAGCCCTTAAAAATGGAAATTTTGCAAACAACCTCCATTTTCGACGAAACCACTTTTGTTGGATTTGGGACATCAATTTATTGCTAGATTCCAAATTCATAATTTTTGAGATCAATATGTGAGTGTGGCAGAGTAAAACGTGTTTTGACAGTTTTAGTCAATTTGGATCGACCAGAAAATGGCCACTTTTCAAATGGTCTCCAAATTTGACGAATTTAGTTTTGTAAGAACCTTATCATCAATACGAAGCAAGAAAATATTTTTCGGGAATTTTTAGAGTCCATATATGTCCCCGGTAAATTGAAATGTGCGTTCAAATTCAATATATAGATTTATATTTTGATTTGAATGAAAAATGATCGTAACAAGCGAATTAGCGTACAAAACATATCCCATTGTGTTCGGAATGAGGGTAATTAACTAGTGGCGACAGTCGGTGGGTTCGATTTCGAGTTCGAAATAAAAAGTTGCTTTTTGGAATAATTAAATAATAATAAAATAATTTTATAAAAACCCTCTCTCCCCTATTTCTCTCTTTCCCCCATTCGTTGACTTCAGAAAGAAAAAAAAAAAAAAAAAAAAAACAAAATCGCGATTTGCCCTCCCTCCTCTAAGCGTTGCGCGCCTCCGCAACCCCCCCGATGATCGGAATCCGCCTCCCCTACAGATCTCCGCCTCTCGCTCTCCTCCCTCCCCCTCTCCGATAACCCTCCATCCTCCTCCCTCTTCTACAACCAGAAACCGACGCAACTGAGTCGCCGCCGCACCCAAGGTCCTGCCGCCACCACCATTGAGCCGCTGCCGCCAGCGGAGACACCTCCGCCAACTCCAACGACTACCTGCGCACCATCCCCGACCCCGTGAGTTTTATTATTGTTTTATTCATTTTTATTTAATGTAATTAACTTTGAAAGGGTATCAAAACAATTTTTAATTGAAATGGTATGGTTTTGAATTTAAATATCATGGTTTTGAAAACTGAAATTTCATATTAATAGATTTGATTTATAAATGTAATTTTTGAAAGAAATAACATCATAATAAAAATATGATTTTAATTTACATATGATAGTAAAAATACGATTTTTATATTATAGAAATAATAAAAATATGATTTTTATATTATAGGAATAATAAAAATATGAATTTTATATTAGATAGATAATAAAAATTCAATCTTTATATATGTAGCGATAGGATAAAAATACGATTTTTATACATGAAGTAGCGAGAAAAATATGACTTTTCATAACATAAAGATTCAATTTTTATATACGTAGTAAAGAAAAGATATGATTTTTATAATCGAAATAGCGATATAAAAATTTGATTTTTATATAAGAAGTGACGATATAAAAATGTGGTTTTTATCATATATGTAGCAAAATAAAAATATGTTTTTTATCATTTGAATGGCAATGTAAAAATGTGATTTTTATATAATCATTAGTGATAGAAAGATTTGATTTTTATCTATATAGTAGCGATAGAAAAATGTGATTTTTACCTATGTAGCATGGTTATGAAAATATGAAATTATTTTTAGAAAGATAAAAATATATTTTTTAGCCTATGTATGTTATTTATAGAATAATCATACAAAGAAATAATTATTGATTGGTTAAAAATATAATTTTTAACGTGGGTATACTACATAGATTGACAATCAAAGCACGGCGGAGTGGAACCCAAAGGTGAGAACTTCTCACTTTTATTTTATTTTTTAGTTAAAATATATACTAGGATGCAGATGGTGCTTAGCAGCACCCGACACCCGTCGTCCACAGACCATGGACGACTGTAATAACCCGGAAATTCTGGGCCAGTTTAAAAAATTTATTTTGGCGATTTTAGCGAATTTTGATTATTTAAAATGAATTATTTTAAATAATACCGACGAGAAAATTTATTTTGAATATAATTCGAACGTATATATTATATACGACGTCGTTAGAATATAAATATTTATATATAATTATAAAAGGAATTGAAAATGGTGCGATAGTTCGATAATTCGATTTCAAACTTCAATTGAACATACCGGGTGCAAAACAATCCGGATTTTAGTGAAACCAAAAACATTAGGATCTAATTGTGAATATCTTTCCAACGAATCCGAGAAATCAAGATTTCATAGCGGGAATCAAAAGATATGTCCAGTTGAAAATTCTGAATAGTCGCTGTGGAATTCAGGCCCTTAAAAATGGGAATTTTGCAAATGACCTCGGATCTCGACGAAACCAGTTTTGTTGGGTCCGTGATGTCGAATTATTGCTAGATTCCAAATTTCATAATTTTTCGAATCAATATGTGAGCGTGGCGAAGGAAAACGCGTTTGACCAGTTTCAGTTGATTTTAATCGACTGGAAAATGGCCATTTTTCCAACGGTCTCAAAATTCGACGAAATTAGTTTTCTTAGGACCGTATCGTCAATACGAAGCTAGAAAATATTTTTCGGGAATTTTTCTAGTTAGTCTGTGACCTCGGTAAATTGAAATGCGCGTTCAAATTCAATATATAGAGTTATATGTTGATTTTAACGGAAACAGATCGAAACGATCGAATCAACCTGCGATACACATCCCATTGTGTCCGGAATGGGGGTATTTGGCTAGGGCCGACAGTCGTTGGGTTTGATTTGGGGATTGTATAAACAAACGAGAATTTTAGAAATTAAAAGAATAAAATAATAATATAATTATATATAAATAATTTTTAAACCCTAGCCCTTATCATAAGAAAACCGCCGCCCTTTAACGATGAATGACAGTAATCGCTCCAGACTTCTTCATCACCGATCTCTCTCTACACCTAACGAAAATCGAAACCCCAGCTAGCAAATCAAAGAGTTCGTCGAGCTCTCTCCAACCAACGGAGATGATGAGGTGGAGAGTCGTCGTTTATGAGTATTCGAGGTTCAAAGTGGCGGACGTCAAGCTGATTTTCAGGGGGACTGGGGGCGTCGAGCTCGAAGTGATGGGGTGGTGCGGGTAGCGGCGATGGTGGGCTATGATGTGACGACGGCGGATTCGACTCCGACGAACTGTAGTGACAACAATTTGATGCCCTAGGGTTGAAGGATTTATTCGACGCCTGTTGTTCAAAATGGAAGGTATATTCCAGTGAGCTTTTCTGTTATAATTACATATATTAAAATCAGTTTTGAAAATATAATTACTTAGACTAAAATCAGTTTTGAAAATATAATTACTTAGATTAAAATCAGTTTTAACAAAATATAATGTTTGTTTTAAAAATATAAATAGAAGTTGTTTCTAAAATATACTATTATTTAAAAAAAAAATTAAATTAAAATATAACAAAAATAGGATCTTTGTTTTGGTAAAAAATATCATCTTTGTTTTGTTAAAAATATGATTTCTATATATGAAAAAGCGATATCAAGATAGGATTTTTATATATTGAACATCGAAGTAAAAATGTGATTTTTAAATATTGAACATCGAAGTAAAAATGTGATTTTTATATATTGAACATCGAAGTAAAAATGTGATTTTTATATATTGAACATCGAAGTAAAAATGTGATTTTTATATATTGAACATCGAAGTAAAAATGTGATTTTTATATATTGAACATCGAAGTAAAAATGTGATTTTTATATATTGAACATCGAAGTAAAAATGTGATTTTTATATATTGAACATCGAAGTAAAAATGTGATTTTTATATATTGAACATCGAAGTAAAAATGTGTGATTTTTATATATGTAGTGAATACGGGCAACGAAGGTGACGAAGATGCGATAACGATGAAGATTTCTATAAAAGAAGAGTCAAGATGATTGGATAGCTATCGGTGATAATTTCTCACTCTTTAATTTAGTTTTCTAGTTATATATATATATATACTAGGATGCAGACGGTGCTTAGTAGCACCCGACACAATCGTCCACAGACCATGGACTTGTTTGTTTGATTTCAAAAATTAGTTAGATTATTTGATTGAAATTGAATTGTTTGGTGAAATGAATGGATTTGATTGATGTGTGAATGGCGTGGGCCTTCACTAGACTGGGGATAAGGCTAGGCCTCGTCCCGTTTCTAGTATCGTGCCGTTATGCCGCCGAAATTTTCTAAAATAAGTTAGAAAAATAATAATATCATTTTATAGAATAAATGAATTGAATAGAAATTCATTTGTTGAAATAAAATGTTTTGTCGTTAAAAATATAATTTTTAACGTGAAGTGAATAAAATAAAATATTCATTTACAAACCGGACGGTTTGTTTATGTACACCTATTTGAAGGACATTGATTGGGACGATAAATTTTACACATCACCCAACTGCACAAATAAAATCTGTGTTTGATTGTTTGAAACCCCACACGGGTGTTGGGATGAAATTTGAAGTTCACTCATCCTGATTGATTAAATATGTCGATCGATTGATTGACAGGCTGTTATAAGCGTTAGATATCTATATTTGATGCTTATACAGTGTAGTGCACTTTGGTTGATGGTTGATTATTTTTCAATGCTATTATATACATGTGTTGTATGAAAATCCATATAATTAACATTATATGGTGATTGATTGGGCCTCATTCCAATTTAGAAAATAAAGAATATTATAATATAAAGGTTCATGTGTTGACTGTACTCATCCGTTGAGATTAGTCATGTGTTGAACGAAATATTTTAATAATAAAATTTACATCTTTAAAAATATAATATAAAGGTTCATGTGTTGACTGTACTCATCCGTTGAGATTAGTCATGTGTTGAACGAAATATTTTAATAATAAAATTTACATCTTTAACAATATAATATAAAGGTTCATATGTTGACTGTACTCATCCGTTGAGATTAGTCATGTGTTGAACGAAACAATTTGATAATAGAAATATTTGAAATAGAAATATTTGAAATAGAAATATTTGAAATAGAAATATTTGAAAAAGAAATATTTGAAATAGAAATATTTGAAAATAGAAATATATGAAGCCGTATTGATTAGAGTGACGCCATTTTGACGTGAACGATATTTATATCGATTTTATTCATTTTGAAATGAATTGAATATAAAACGATTTCGAAATGAATAGAATATAAAACGAATTCGAAATGAATTGAAAGCGAATTGAAATGAATTCGAATTGAAATTTGAATTGAATAGAAATGAATTTTAAAACGAATTTATAAAGAAGAATTCAATTTTGATTTGAATTGAAATGGAAGTTGAAATTGCTTTTGAAACGAATTTAAAACTATTTATATAATTCGTTTTAAATGGAAATCGACGAAATATATATTATATATATTATATATATAATATAATGGCCTGAATAGAACGCGCCGCGGCAGTTCGTGAATTTCGACCATTTATTTCAAACGGACATTACGGGAGATCCGACCGTCGGATTCTCCTAAAACCGAATACTAGAAATTCAAAATCTAACGGTTGGATTTGGAGATACGTCCAAATCAAATTTGAAAAGGGTCGCTATATGTGCAGTTCGATGGCCATTGATGGAAATAATACTAGAAATCGATAAAATTATTAAAAATAGTAATAATTTGTGTAAAATCATAAGAAATGATTTGGGAAAAATTGGGATGAAAAACTCCATATTTGAAAAGATAAAAATAGATTTTTATCGAAATGAACTAGTTTTGAACTAGAATTATAATTCTATTTATTTTTAAGTAAATAGATTGAATTTGAAAAGGGTTTTAAAAATAACCAGAACTCCAATGATTTCATTGGAGTGGATCTGAATCGAAATTGTCTTCGGAATATTTCGATGTTGGAATTCGTGATTATACAGATGTTGTTATGGAAATTTGAAAGATATATATTTATATCGTTATTTCCAATATGACATTTGTTAATCGTAGAATTTGATATTGAATATAAGCCGATATATTTTCTATTCAGAGCTTTGTATTGAATATCAAATGTGATTTGGGTTTGTCGTGAATGGTGTCTTCACTAACACTGTTCTTGAACCCAGTTGAGAAAAGATTAAATCTTTTATTTAGATTTAATGAAGTGTACCAATTAAATAATATTTAATTGGAATTGAATTGATATTGATTTTTGGGTTTAACGTGAACAGTGTTTTTAAATAACACTCGTTCTTTAACCCGATAATTAATGGAATGTGACTTTGGGTTTATCGTGAACCGTGTTTTAAATGACACGGATTCTTTAACCCAGTTAACGATTAAAACTAAGTGGAGTTTTAATGAATCTTTAATTAGATTGAAATGATCAAAAATGGAGTATCACCAGTTTTGCTCCAGGCGATAGTTAAATCTTTAATTAGATTTGAACGTGAAATGGTAATTGAATTTACCGATAACACTGTGGTGTTAGATATGAAGTATTACCAGTTTTACTTCATGGGATGAATAGGTCGGGATTGGGAAATTAAAATAAATGATTACTTCGGTAAGGTTCGCTAATCCCGACTAGTTTGAATTGAGATTCAAAAATAGAATAAAGAATAAATTCAAGGAATTTATCTTGGATAAAATTAATGGGAACCTTTCCCTATGAATGTGAAATTTAGAAACTAACTGTCGGTTAGCCAAGCAGAATGGTTTTCTGGATATTGATCTGATGTTGGTTTCGGCCTTCGGGGTTAATATTTGGGAAATTATTCTCTTGATTAATTTACGGTTAGTGACTGATGAATTGGAATGAGGCGTATGTTGTGTTTGTGTAACACTTATTTAAAATATACGCGAGTTATTTGGAAAGACCGGGTTTATCCCATTCTGAATAACTTATACGACGATAAGTCGAAGATGAAGACGGTGGTCGAAGACCAGAAGTCTTCACGTCGTTTGGGTGATTACTGATGATCTTGATTGGGCTGTACACCCAAGAAGATGGAAACAGTTAGTGATCGTCCAGACGTACTTGGAGATCGATGGATATGCGGGGTACTAGGTGCCTCCGGTTTCGTTCAGACCCAGAACGGACTTGTAAATGGACTGTGTGTCTGACATTGGATTTTAGTCTGTGTGATTGATCTCTATTAAATATATATCTGTGTGGCGGCGGAGAATTTATTCTCTTGCTTAACGCCCTTCTCTGAGACGTACGAGCTCAGGGGTTATATATTGATGGATATAAATCGCATGGAGTGAATTGCCTGTGTGGCATGCTTAAGTGGCAAATGATCAAGGCTTCTGTTGAAAAGCAAAGTCTTGTGGTTGATGATCGAAGCAAGGCCTTTGTGGCGTAGCTTTGTGTAACGTTTACTTCGCGTGTTTCACACCCGGTATGAACCAAAAACGGGAGACGGACCTCAGGGAGGGCATGCGTTTCCTTCTAGCTAAAAAGTGGCGTCAGTGGTTTTACACGCCCTGACGAGTTTGACTTATGTGGTTGTTGCTGTTGCGAGGCGCCTCGGATTGATCGGTCGTTCTCGAACCGATGGAGTCATTTAGTTGGCTCACTTACGCCCCAAAGGGCGGCGAAACGCATGTTCAGGGTTTAAGTTTAATCCACATCGGTGGACCGGCCCTGACGATCCAAGGTCACTCGAGCTCTGACCTGAGACTCGGGCTAGACAGTCTCGAATCGGTTGAGGACTATCTTTTGCCTCGGTTCATAGATGGAAATCCAATTTCCAAATACGTGACATTTGCGGTTTTAATTGTAGAACTAGTATGGCGACATGATATATGGTACCCATGCCGCCTATGATTGATATTTATGATTTGAAATTGTTTTGACACTATACACTTATAGTAGTATCAAATGATTTGTTTTAAACGTACTAAGCATGTTTGGCTATTATAAGGGAAAACCCTATCCTCGGCTGCGTTGCATTGTGTGATGGGACCTGGGTCATATAATAGCTTCATTTTTAGAAAAAGCATTGCGCTGTTTACTTATATGCACTGGTGTTCTTGGGAGGAAACTCGTTCCGTGTTATACGGCGTGGTCCCTTGATTTACCTAACTTTAAAAATAAAGATTAATAACTGTTTTAGTTCTCACACCAGTCACATGACTGACCTGGAGTTTATTGTTTTTAACCTAAACTCTGGGTGCCCCTATTTTGACACGGGCAGCTAGTAGTTTTGGTTTTGCAGATTTATATTCACAGGATCCTGGTTTACAGCTGGAACGATATCCGGAAAGCTTTGTATCCGTATATCTCCTTCTAGTTGTGTATTGTATTATTTTCCGCTGCGATGTATTTAAATGTAATTTAAATCTCTGATATTTCTGTGTAATATTTATTCATACTCTGTGTATTCTTGTAATCTGATGCATTGTTGTAATATACAATGAAATGTTCTTTTATATGCGAACTATTTGTGGCTTGTTCTCGAACTATCCGCTCTTTCCTTTACGGGGAAGTTACGTGTTTTTACAACGACTTATTTGTTTGATTTGATTGTGTTGTGAAAATTGATTGTGTGATGTGGAATGGAATAAAATAAAGATTTTACAGTTAAAAATATAATTTTTAACGTGTATATGAATAAAATAAATATTTATAAACAAATCGGACGATTTGTTTATGTACACACATCTGACTGATATTGATTTGGGACGATAAATTTTACACATCGCCCAACTGCACAAATAAATCTGTAGTTGTTGATTAAAACCGCACACGGGTATTGGGATGATATATGACATATAGTAGTCCCAATAATTAGTTGCATGTCGATCGATTGATTGACAGGCTGTTGTAAGTGTTGAATACTTATATTTAATGCTTATACAGTGTAGAATGCACTCTGGATGATGGTTGACTATGTTTGATTGTTGTTGTGTACATATGTGTATGAAATCCATATAAATCAAATTATATGGTAATTGATTGTGTCTGATTCCAGTTCAGAAAGAATAAATATTTTAAAATAGCTAATATTTTAAAATAATGAAAATTATAAAATAATATTCAGTAAAAGATCAAAATCTGATTTTGATGTCCGATTTGGGATGGACACGAATATGTTTAAATATATAAAGCCGTGTTGATTAGATTAACGCCATTTTGACGGGAACGGTATTTATATCGATTTTATTCATTTTTATAATGAATATCGAAAAGGAAATGATTTCGAAATATAATGTTTTGATAATATTATCATTTATATATCGATGATATGGAACATTCAATTTTGTCTTGAAATTGAATATGAAGTTGAAATCGTTTTGAAAACAAATTTAAAACGATTTATAAAATATATTTTAAAAGGAAGTCGATGAAATATATATATATATATATAATATATATTATATATATAATGGTCTGAATAGAACGCGCCGCACTGCGGTAGTTCGTGAATTCCGACCATTGACTTTGAATGGACATTACGGGGGATCCGACCGTCGGATTCTCCTAAAACCGGAACCATTGGGTTCATATCGAAAAGAGATTTCTAACGAATATTAGATATTTGAAATCTAACGGTTGGATTGGAATTATGTCCAAATCAAATTTGGAAAAGGTCGTTGTAAGTGTAGTTCGATGGTCGTTTATGGAAATCGACTGTACGGGCCTTGATAAAATTACTAAAAATATCGATAATTTGTGTAAAATCATAATAAATGATTTGGAAAGAATTAGGATGAAAAATTCCATATTTGAAAAGATAAAAAGGTATTTTTACCGAAATGAACTAGTTATGAACTAGAATAATAATTCCAATGTTTTTAAATAATTAAATTGGATTTGAAATGGTTTTAAAAATAACCAGAATTTCCAATATATGAATTGGAATGGATTTGAATTGAAAGTATCTTCGGAATATTTCGATATTGGATTCCGTGTTTATATGAATATTGTGGAGGAATTTGGAAGATATATATATATCGTTATTCCAATACGGTATTTGGTTATTCCAGAATTTGATATTGAATATAAGCCGATATATTTTCTATTCAGAGCCTTATATTTAATATTAAATGTGATTTTGGGTTTGTCGTGAATGGTGTCTTCATTAACACTGTTCTTGAACCCAGTTGAGAAAAGATTAAATCTTTTTATTTAAATTTAATAAAGTATACCAATTAATTGGTATTTAATTGGAATGTAATTGAATTTGGTCTTTGGGTTTATCGTGAACAGTGTTTTAAATAACACTTGTTCTTTAACCCGATCAACAACGGAATAAGATTTTGGGTTGGCGTGAATGGTATCTTTAATAATACCGTTCTTAGATCCAATGGAGTTAAGAAAATCAGAAACTAACTGGAGATTAGTTAAGTTGAATGGTTTCCTGGGTAATGATCTGATGTTGGTTTCGGCCTTCGGGGTTAATACTTAGGGAATTGTTCACTTGCTAATTTACGGTTAAAGGCTGATGGAATGGAATGTGATTTTGGGTTTATCGTGAACCGTGTTTTAAAGGACATTGGTTCTTTAACCCAGTTAAAGACAAGAATATGATTTTGGGTTGTCGTGAATGGTATCTTTAATAATACTGTTCTTAGACCTAATGGAGTTAAGGAAACCAGAAACTAACTGGAGACTAGTTAAGTTGAATGGTTTCCTGGGTATTGATCTGATGTTGGTTTCGGCATTCGGGGTTAATACTTATGAGATTGTTCACTTGCTAATTTATGGTTAAAGTCCGAGGGAATTGAATGTGATTTTGGGTTTACTGTGAACCGTGTTTTAAATGACATTGGTTCTTTAACCCAGTTAAAGGCAAGATATGATTTCCCAAGTTAAACAATCGTTAATACTGATTTTTAGGAAGATTAAAACCAAGTGGAGTTTTAATGCATCTTTAATTAGATTGAAATGATATCCAAAGGAAGATTAAAGAATAAATTTAAAGAATTTATCTTTGATAAAATTAATGGGAACCTTTTCCAAAGTATAAGAATATTTGAATAAAGGAATATTCTAGACTGGAATGAGGCGTATGTTGTGTTTTTATAGCACTTGTTTATTGTATACGCGAGTTATTCAGAAAGTCTGGGTTTAACCCATTCTAAATAATTGATTCGATAATGTGTTGAGGATGAAGACGGTGGTTGAAGACCGGAGGTCTTCACATCGGTTGGATGATTACTGATGTCTTGATTGGGCTGTACACCCAAGGCAAGGTAGTAAGTGGTGATTGTCCAGATGTACTTGGAGATCGACGGATATGCGAGGGCCTCTCCCCTGTATTGGACTTATAGGGGAGGAATAAGGTGCCTCCGGTTTCGTTTAGACCTAGAATGAACTTGTAAATGGATGCGTGTCTGACATCGGATTTCATTCTGTGTGATTGATATACATCGGTTGCATAGCGTGAATTGCCTGTGTGGCATGCTGAGATGCAAATGATCAAGGCTTCTGTTGAAAAGCAGAGTCTTGTGGTTGATGATCAAAGCACGACCTTTGTGGCATAGCTTTGTGCAGCGTTAATTCGCGAGCCTCACACCTCGGTGTGGACCAGAAGCGGGAGAGGACCTCAGGGAGGACATGCGTTTCTTTCTAGCTAGGAGTGGTGTCAGCGTTTTACTAGCCCTGACATTTTACTTATGTGGGTGATGGATAGCGAGGCGCCTTGGTTATATCGGTCGTTCCAGGGCCAATAGTTTGGTCGGATATGACCAGTTTATGCCCCATAGGGCGGGGAAACGTAGTGTTCAGGTATTTTAATCCACATCGAGTGGACCGACCCTGACGATCCAAGGCTTTACTGAGTACTTGCCTAAGACATGGTAGGCTAGATTATCTCGAAGCGATGAGGACGATCCCTTGCCTCAGTTCACAAATGGAAATCCAACTTCCAATACGACATATTGCGGTTTTGATTGTAGAGCCTAGTATTGGCGACATGATATATGGTACCCATGCCATCTAGGATTGATACATTTATATTTGAAGTTATTTTATACACTATGCGCTTATAATAGTATCAAATGATTTGTTTTAACGTACCAAGCATGTTTGGCTATTATAAGGGAAAACCCTATCCCCCGGCTTGCGTTGCATTGTGTGATAGGACCTGGGTCTTATAATAGCTTCATTTTTCCAAAAAGCATTGCGTTGTTTTGATATATGTACTGGTATTCTTGGTAGGAAACCCGTTCCGTGTTATACGGCGTGGTCCTTGATATATCTGATTTAAAGTAAAATTTTAAATTACTGTTTTAGTTCACACACTAGTCACATGACTGACCTGGAGTTTATTGTTTTAACCTAAACTCTGGGTGCCCCTATTTTCCGCACGGGCAACTAGTAGTTTTGGTTTTGCAGATTTGTATTTACAGGATCCTGGTTTACAGCTGGAATGATATTCGGAAAGCTCTGTATCCACATATTCCTTTCAGTTGTGTTTTGTATTATTTTCCACTGCATTGTAACTTGTAAATCTCTGATATTTAGTAAATGTGTAATATTTCTTCATACTATGTACATTCTTGTATTCAGATAAAATTGTTGTAATAAGTAATGAAATGTTCTTCTGTATGTGTCCCGATGTGGCTTGTTCTCGGGGAAGTTCGGGTCATTTCAAAACCCCGTTTAGAGAATTCTTTCATTAAACTCTGACGAGAAATAGAAATTGTATCATTCAAAGATCTCTAAAAAGCTCTTCGGTTATCATGTGGTTATAATGTATTAATCTTTTTCTAATCGATGACAAAGGGGGAGAAATATCTCTCATATGCTATCTATGTTATATACCATTTTTATATTTTCGTTGTATTATACTCTTATGTTTTCATACTATTGGAAATTGTGCTAACATTTGTGAATGCAGGAATCAAATATATGAACTAACAAATTTGTGTAGAAATTCTGGGGGAGCTATACATTCAGGGGGAGAAAATCCAAAGTGTTGTCATCAATCGAAAAGGGGGAGAATGTTGAATAACGAGATTTTGACCGATGCCAATGAATGAAGCTACTATGGGAATCAAATCATAAATATAAGGTTTTATATTTATATATATATACACACAATAAGTCGTGTTAGAATTATGTTAAAATCTATCCTCAAGTATAAAAGAATATGCTAATCAAGTTATATATATATATATATAATTAAAACCTTAAAAAGCCAGAGATGTGCAGAAACTGGCCTACTGTCGACTAATAGGAAATCCGCCAATCGACTGGTCAAGCTATTTCTGCACATAACTGCTAGTTTCAAAAGCTTTACATAAATTTTCTAATTCTACCAGTCAAGTAATTAATGGTTTTTAATCAGTCGACTGATTCGACCTAGAAATTATTTTTTGAAGAGTCATCATTCTTCATGAAGAGACTCCTCTTCATTAATCAATGGAAATGGACATAACTTTTGATGGAAACTATTCATGAAGAATTGCTACTCTTATACTAATATATAAACAAGTTTAATCATGTTTTACAATCACTTAATCTATCCGAATTTTACTGATTTTTCTAATCATCATTCTACTTTCTCCATTTACATTCTTTGCAATTAAAAAGCTCTCCAATTCAAATACCTGTTGAATCCATGAATCAATTTAATATCATTTGATTCAACAAGCAATATTCTTCCTTAAATCTTCGCATTCAAAGCATATACTCAAGGATCAGATTGTAGGAAGGTTGTACTTAAAATACTGGCTATCCGTGTTGATTCAAGAACATAAATAAGAAGTCAAACTCTTGTAATAGTTGAAGTCCTGTGTAGTTGCTCTGGTGAGAGGCATCCTTGTTGGGGCTCGGGTGTACTGACCTATTCCTCTGGGTTAAGAGAGGGCATTGTTAGTGAATTCTGAAGAGGAGCTTCGGGACTGGACGTAGGGTGGGAAGTCCGAACCAGTATAAATATTCCTGGTGTCACTTTACTTTACTTTCTGCATTTACTTTGATTGTATTATATCTCTGCAGTTTAGATTGTATTTGTCTATTGCATATCATTTAGCAAGCATATCACACATATTTCTGCTATATCCATATAGATCCTTTAAGTCATACATATAGACTACTTTTCACACTCTGGGATACCTCTTGGATCTTCAGGGCCAGTCATCCATCGATGATTAATTATACCACAAACTATATGTTAGCCAGTTCTATCAAACCTCAAAAATTGGTTAGTCTAGTCCACCAATAAAGAGCCACTAGGGACTCAAATCATATCCGAGGTACCTCGCTTTCCATTTTTAAAATTTCAAACATCCACATAAGTAAACAGTCTAGGATCCATGCCATGACGTTACTCGTAGCTAGAAACTAACATATGTCCATTTCCCTGCAGTCCCTAATCCCGTTTTAGGTTCTTACCAGGGAGTAAAGCTCACGAATTAGCGCTACACAAAGCTATGCTAATCAAAGCCATGCTTTGATCATCAACTAAAAGACTCTGCTTTTCAACAAAATCCTTAATCATTTGAATCTCATCATTCCACACTATCAATCCATAACGTACCACTGATTTCCACCAGTATATAACCTTTAAGCTCATACGCCTAAGAGAAGGGTGTTAAGCAATAGAATAAATTCTCCGCCACCAAACAGATATATATTTAGCAGAGATATAGTATAAAGGAATACAACAACATCAGACATACCATCCATTTTCAAGTCCATTCTGGGTCTGAACGAACCGGAGGCACCTTATTCCTCGTCCCATATTCCAATACAGGAGAGAGGCCCTTGCATATCCAGTCGATCTCCAAGTATGTCTGGACGATCACCACTTATTACCTCGTCTTGGGTGTATACCCCAATCAAGACATCAGTAATCATCCAAACAATGTGAAGATCTTCAGTCTTCAACCACTGTCTTCATCGTCGACTTTTAATCGTCGTATCAATTATTTAGAATGGGTTAAACCCGGTCTTTCCGAATAACTTGCATATCTTATAATCAAGTGCTATAAAAATACATCATACGCCTCATTCCAATTCAGAATATTCTTTTCTTAAAATATTCACATTTTTAGGGAAAAGTTCCCATTAATTTTATCAAAGATAAATTCTTTTAAATTTTCTCTTTAATCTTTCAATTTATATCATTTTTAAAAGATTTTATTTTATCCTTTAACAATTCTAAGCCAAATTAAGGTTTATAAAACTAGTCGGGATCATCGAGCCTTACCTAAGTAATCATTTATTTTATCATCCCAATCCCGACCTATTCATCTCATGGAGCAAAACTGGTTATACTCCATATATAATACCCATCGTGTTATTAGTAAAATTAATTACCATTTCTCGTTTCAAATCTAATTAAAGATTTAACTATCGCCTGGAGTAAAACTGGTGGTACTCCATTCTCGATCATTTCATGAATTCAATGAATTTAATTATCCCATTCTCATTCCAATCTAATTAAAGATTATTAAAACTCCAACTTGGTTTTAATATTATAAATCATTACTTTATTATTATTATTCAACTTTAATAAATTAATCTTTTCTTTAACTGGGTTAAAGAACCAATGTTATTAAGAACACAGTTCGCAATAAACCCAAATCAACTTCCAATAAATATGGAGTCTCCGCGGAAAACACATCAATATATAATCAATATAAATTTCCGTATCAGACTAATAATATAAATGGAATAACGGCAAAGCCTTTTAAATTCCATATATAGTAATGGTCTTCCTTTACAGAAGCTCATATCGATTATTACCCAATCGAATTCCATTCAATTCCAATTTAATATATTAAATTGGAAAACTTTACTTAGGATAAATTCCATTAAATCTTAATAAAAATATTTATAAATTCCAAATCATACCTTCACTGTTAATTGGGTTAAAGAACAAATGTTATTTAAAACATTGTTCACGATAAACCCAAAATATAATCTGATATTAAATATAAGGTTCTGAATAGAAATTATATCGACTTATATTCAATACCAAATTTTGAAACCAATGGATATCGTATTGGGAATAACGATATCTATATCTTCCAAATTTCTCAACATAACCGTATAATCACGGAATCCAATACCGAAATATTCCGAAGATTATTTCTATTCAATTCCTTTCCAATTCATACGTTGGAAAATTTCTGGTTACAATAAAACCATTTTCAAATCCTATTTATTTATTTTAAAAAAATCATTGGATTATTAATCTAGTTAATAACTAGTTCATTGGGATAAAATTATCCTTTATCTTTTTAAAACTTGGAATTTTTGTCCAAAATCTTCCAAATCTTTTATTATGATTTTACACAATTTTTCCATATTTTTAATAATTTTATTTAGGCCCTTATAGTCATTTTCCAATAACGGCCAACAAACTGCATCCATAGCGAACTTTTCCAAAATTGATTTGGACATATTTTAAAATCTAACCGTTCAAATTTAAATCTCTTATATTTATTGGAAAGATCTTTTCGATACGAACCCAACGATTCCGATTTTAGGAGAATTCGACAGTCGGATCTTCCGTTACACCAATTTGAAGTTAATGGTTGAAATTCGCGAACTGTCGCTGCGGGGTGCGTTCTATTCAAGCCATTATACATACATATATAATATACATATCGCCGATTTCCATTTCAAATGTATCTTATAAATCGTTTATAAATTCATTTAAAAACGATTCCAATTTCAATTTTGAATCAAAATTGATTATTCCATATCATTATAATATTAAAATGATAATATTTTAAAAATATCAGATTTTGAAATCAAATCTTTTCAATATTCATTATAAAATGAATAAAATCGATATAGAAATCCGTTCGAGTAAAAATAGCGTTCATCTACTTAACTCGGCTTCGTATATTTCAATATTTTCGTGTCCATCCAAAATCGGACATCAAAATCGTATTTTGATTATTCACTGAATATTATTTTTAAAATATTCGTTCATATTCTGAATCAGAATGTGACTCAATCAATTACTATATAATTTTATTTATATGGATTTCTTTCATTGCATGTATTCAACAATAATGGTAAATAATCATTAAACATACAAACATCATCCAGAGTGCATTCTACAACTTAATAAGCATTAAATAAATAAATAACGCTTACCACAATCTGTCAATTGATCGATTGATATACCACTAAACAATTGGGATTAGTGTATGTCAAATATCATCCCAATACCCGTGCGCGGTTTTCATCCAACAAATACTTATTATTATTTGTGCATTTGGGCAATATGTAAAAATTTATCGTCCCAATCAAGATAAGTTAAATAGGTGTACATAAACAAGTCGTCCGACTTGTAAATGAGTATTTATTCCATTTCAATTACCATAAATATATTAACATTTTTCTAACATGTTAGGTACCACAAAATTACCATCAAAATACACAAATCACCAAATCGTCCATATAAATAAATACTCAACTACCCATTGTCATTTACGGCGCCACAAGTGTCCATCCACGGAGTATGAAATGCAAGTGTCGCTAAATTCCATATATCGTTTACAATTAAAATGATTTATGTGCATTCATGTGTTGAACTCCAAAAATAACTACAAGCAAAAATATTGAGTGAGAAGGAGTTCTCACATTCATTTCCACTCCGCTAGTCTTTATTTCTGAATTTCTGTTTTTAAACTAAATTAAGAAACTGTTTAATTTAGCTAAAAATTCCACTTGCTCCATTTCCATTCTGGTCAGTTCTATATTGTAGAGTTTTCTGTTACGATTCTAATGCATCTGAAATCGCCAAATTCAGATGTCATATGAAAGAGTTATGGCCATTTAATATTTTAAGTACATAATTAAGAAAATAAAAATATATAATTATATAATTGCATTGCTTTAACCCTTTCCTCTCTCATCATTATCTTCAGACCCATGAAACCTAAAACTCGACTTCACCTTTCCTCTCTCATCGTTATCTTCAGACCCGTGAAACCCAAAACTCGACTCCACCTTTCCTCCTGCGCGCGCCTCATCAACAGACCGTGGCACGATCAGAGTAGCTCACACGGAAGCCCTTCAGACGCGCCACCCAATGTTGGCGGTCATGGTGAGCTCAAGCCAGCCGTCCCGTTGGAAAACCCCAGCGAAGTAGTGGCATTCGAGCCCCGATTTTGGCCAACTCAGGCAATACCAGACCATCAAAGTCGTATCGTCTTGAAGATCGCGAAGAGGGCTGTGATTTTTGTTTGAGAATCACAACCAATTCGTGACCGATTGGAAGATTTTCATGGACGAAATTGGAAGCATTTGGTTCGTTCGCCTCTGTGAATGGTGGCTATGAATAATAAATGGGCTAGGGTTGTAAAAACTAATATTTATACCATATTTTTATTATTTAATAATTAATTAATTCCAAAAAGTGATATTTCTCATTTGAACTCTAAATCAAACCACACGACTATCATCCCCAGCTAAATACCCCCATTCCGGACATAGTAGAATATGTTTCGTAAGCCAATTCGACTGTTTCGATCAGTTTTCATCAAAAATAAAATATAAATTAATATAACGGTCAATATTGAATTTGAACGTACATTTTAATTTATCAGGGCTACATACTGACTCCAAAAATTATGAATATTAAATCTAGCTATGTTTTGATGATACAGTCCTAAAAAAATTAATTTTGTCGAATTTGGAGACCGTTTGAAAAATGGCCTTTTTAACTGGTCGATTAAATTTAAATTGAAATTGAAAACTCGTTTAAATTTACTGTGCTTAGATATTAATTCCAAAAATTATGTAATTTTAAACCTAACAATAATTTGATGTTCCAGATCCAACAAAAGTGGTTTCATCGAAAACGGAGGTCATTTGCAAAATGGCTATTTTTAAGGGCTATATATAATATAATATATATACAAATTCCATAGTGACTATTCTAAATTTTAAACTGGCCATAACTTACAATTTATATAGTGAAATCTCAATATCTTACATTCGCTAGAGAATTACAGTTCAAAATATTCCAACGTTTCTTGCTTCACTGAAATCCGATTTATTTTGAATCCTATACATTCAATTGAAATTCAAAATCAAAATTTCAAACTACCACGCCATTTCAGGCTCGTTTTATAATTAAAATAAATTATATGTTCTAACTTCGATTTAAATAAAATTTTAAATCATTAATTCCTAAAATAAATCATTTTAAATTCTTAAAATCTATTAAACCTGTTAAAAATAAAATTTTAAATTGGTTCCAAAATTACGGGTTGTTACATTCTCCCCCACTTAAAATCTTTTCGTCCTCGAAAAGGAACGGAGCTAAAAGTTGTTTAACTAACCAACTCAACTTTCATTCTGGCTTTCATTCTCCAACTTTTTAGTTTCTAAGAATTTTCTATTTTCTCAAAAATTTGGCTAACACACTAAGTTTTCGAAAACTTTCTCCATAACCTCTTTTGTACGAGGAGGGTTTGAAAATTTTGTTGGGTCGTATTAGGCACCTAATAAATCAATAAAAAGCATACCCAATTTTTATGACCTATCAATGCCCAAGGGAGACGTTTAAAAGGTCGAAATCTCATACCTTGCCCCAGTGTTGGAAATAAAATAATCCATGTGCCTTAATTAAAACAAGAGAGACGTGATTTTTTTGTCATCTCCAGACCTGTGTAGGGTTTTTATTAAATCCTGCCCCAAGCAGCATTATATGTATTTTATTAAGTCTATAATCAGTCTTCTGTTTAACCTGTAATTCAGTCATCGCCATACAGACATCTCGCCCGTATGGAAAACATAACTCGTCATATAAGTACCAAATAGTTATGTGGAATATGATATGCTGTCTTTATGATGTATGTTATGCGGTGTAGTTCATAATTTATTTGTTGCTATCCTATGGAATGAGTTTAAATTTCACACTGAACAACCATCACAACACATCCAAAATCATTCACAGTAGTTTATATAATTATAAAATTGCATAACCAACTCATTAAGGTGCACCTGTTTGTCGGGCACGCAATTTATTTCTTTACTCAACGCGAAGCCATTAACCTGCTCAACATATATATACACACACATGCACATGTCTATGTATGTAATTTCAATCAATTTTCAATTTAGTTTAATATTTGACTCGATTTTGCTAAACTTTACCTTTCCTTTTCATATTGGTTTTATTGTTCCAATATTTTTATTAATCAAACCAATAATCACACATCAAAACCAGCAACCAATTAATTGATTAACTTTTCAAATATACAACTTTATATATTCTCCAAAAATCCAATTTCAAGATCAAATCACAAACAATAAATTTTAACTAAGTTTTGGTTCTCACACCAGTCAATTGGAAATATATAGATATCCCACTTTCGAAACTCGTACATAAGCACTGGTAATGTGATCCCAATTACCAGGATCATCCCCGGGAGTCTAGAGTGTGATTCTATATCTACCAAGTATATTTGAGACCTCGTATACACGTTTGCAAGGCGCATATGCAAAATCTTCTTATACCGGATAGTCCAAATGAAATATAAAATAAAACACTCAAATACGTATAATAAGATATAATTTTCAAAACTAAATTGGTTTTTAATAAATAATACTCTTCAAACTCATTCTAGGGCATTACTAATCCTATCTCTAACGAGTCATTCTTGCTAATCCAGTCTCTAATGAATTCTTTCATTTGGTTCTAATGTGTCTTGTTCCCGAGCTCTATAAACCAAAGCTCGGGTACCAAAATGAAACAACCTAGACTTCCCCGATCACCGAGGAGACGGAGGAGCCCAGATTGTTTTGAGGACACGACGCATCAGAAAAATAATAATAGAACATTTCTTTGCTATTACAACAATTTACATCAGAGTACAAGAATATCAGAGTACGAATAAATAATATTACACAGCGGAAAAATAATATCAGAGATTTACAAATTATAAAACAGCGGAACTATACATATATAAATGTAATGCACAGCGGAAATACATCAACTACCACAACTGAAGGAAATACACGGATACAAAGCTTTCAGAATATAGCTTCAGCTGTAATCCAGGATCTTGGGAAAATAAATATCTGCAAAAACCAAAATTACAAGCTACCCGTGTGGAAAATATGGGCACCTAGAGTTTAGGTAGAAACAATAAACTCCAAGTCAATCATGGGACTGGTGTGAGAACTAAAATAGTTATTTACTTGGTTATAAAGTTAGGTAAATCATGGGACTACGCCGTATAACATGGAACGGGTATAACCCCCATGAATACTAGTGCTTAAGAATAAACAACGCAATGCTAAACAGAAAAATGAAACAATTATAAAACTCAGGTCCCATCACACAATGAACACAGTCGAGGATAGATTTTTACCTTATAATAGCCAAACATGCTTGATACGCGAAATTCATCTTTTATTAGTACTATAAGTGAAGAAATCAACTTCAAATATAAATGTATCAATCATAGGCAGCATAGGTACCATTATATTACGTCGCCATATAGGTTTACAACTAAAACCGAAAAATCGTGTATTGGAAATTGGATTTCCATCTATGAACCAAGGCAAGGGATGTTCCTTTCGATTTCGAGACATTCTAGCAGTGCCTTTGGGGTGCACACTCTGGGCAACCTCTTGGATCTACAGAGCTGGTCATCTATCGATGATTAATTATACCATAAACTGTATGTTAGCTGGTTCTATCAAACCTCCAAAATTGGTCAGTCCACTCGACCAATCAAGAGCCACTAGGGACTCAAATCATATCTGAGGTACCTTGCTTTCCATCTATAAAATTTTCAACATCCACATAAGTAAACAGTCTGAGCTCCATACCATGATGTTACTCGTAGCTAGAAACTAACGTATGTCCATTTCCCTGTAGTCCCTAATCCCGTTTTAGGTTCATAACGGGGAGTGAAGCTCGCGAAGTAACGCTACAAAAAGCTATGCTAATTAAAGCCATACTTTGATTATCAACCACAAGACTCTGCTTTTCAACAAGAGCCTTGATTGTTTACATCTCAGCTACCACACTGTCAATCCATACCGTACCACTGATTTCCACCAATATATAACCTCTAAGCTCGTACGTCTCAAAGAAGGGTGTTAAGCAAGAGAATAAATTCTTTGCCACCAAACAAATATATATTTAGCAGAGATCAACATATATAGTATAAAGGAATACAATGTACCTTCCATTTGCAAGTCCATTCTGGGTCTGAACGAAACTGGAGGCACCTTATTCCTCGTTCCATATGTCTAATACAGGAGAGAGGCCCTCGCATAACCGGTCGATCTCCAAGTACGTCTGGACGATCACCACTTATTACCTTGTCTTGGGTGTACATACCAATCAAGACATCAGTAATCATCCAAACGATGTGAAGATCTCCGGTCTTCAACCACCGTCTTCATCGTCGTACCAATTATTCAGAATAGGTTAAACCCGGTCTTTCCAAATAACTTGCGTATCTTATAATCAACTGCTATAAAATCACATCATATGCCTCATTCCAATTCAGAATATTCATTTATTAAAATATTCACATTTTTAGGGAAAGGTTCCTATTAATTTTATCTAATATGAATTCTTTTAAATTTTCTCTTTAATCTTCCTTTTGATGTCGTTTTCAAAATATTTTATTTTATCCTTCAACAATATTAAACCAAAGTAAGGTTTATAAAACTAGTCGGGATTATCGAGCCTTACCTAAGTAGTCATTTGTTTTATCTTCCTAATCCCGACTTATTCATCCCGTAGAGCAAAACTGGTAGTACTCCATATTTAACACCCATCGTGTTATTGGTAAAATTAATTACCATTTCTCGTTTCAAATCTAATTAAAGATTTAACTATCGCCTAGAGTAAAACTAGTAGTACTCCATTCTCGATCATTTCATGAATTCGATGAATTTAATTATCCCATTCTCATTCCAATCTAATTGAAGATTCATTAAAACTCCAACTTGGTTTTAATATCATGAATCATTACTTTATGATTATTCAAATTTAAGAAATTAATCTTTTCTTTAACTGGGTTATAGAACCAATGTTATTAAAAACACAGTTCACAATAAACCCAAATCAACTTCCATTAAATATGGAATCTTCGCGGAAAACATATCAATATATAATCGATATAAATTTCCAGAAGCTCATCTAGATTATTACTAATCGAATTCCATTCAACTCCAATTTAATACATTATATTGGAAAACTTTACTTTTGAAAAATTCCATTAAATCTTAATAAAAAGATTTATAAATTCCAAATCATACCTTCATTGTTAATTGGGTTAAAGAGCAAATGTTATTTAAAACATTGTTCATGATAAACCCAAAACCCAATCTGATATTAAATAGAAGGTTTTGAATAGAAATTATATCGACTTATATTCAATACCAAATTCTGAAACCAATGGATATCGTATTGCGAAAAACGATATCTATGTCTTCCAAATTCCTCAATAATATCTGTATAATCACGGAATCCAATATCGAAATATTCTGAAGATTATTTCTATTTAATTCCTTTCTAATTCATATATTGGAAAAATTCCGGTTACAATAAAACCATTTTAAACTCCAATTTATTTATTTAAAAAAATCATTGGATTATTATTCTAGTTAATAACTTGTTCATTGGGATAAAAATATCTTTTATTTTTCAAAACATGGAATTTTTATCCAAAAACTTTCCAAATAATTTATTATGACTTTACACAATTTTTCCATATTTTTAATAATTTTAATAAGGCCCTTACAGTCGGTTTCCAATGATGGGCACCGAACTGCGCCCAAAGCGATATTTTCCAAAATAGATTTGGACATATTTTAAAATCTAACCATTCAAATTTAAATCTCTTATACTCATTGGAAAAACCTTTTCGATACGAACCTAACTGTTCCGGATTTAGGAGAATCCGATAGTTAGATCTCCCATTACATCAATTTGAATTTAATGGTTGAAATTCGCAAACGCTCGCTGCGCGTTGTGCTCTATTTAAGCCATTATATATATATATATAATATATCGTCGATTTCCATTCCAAATGTATTTTATAAATTGTTTATAAATTCATTTTAAAACAATTCCAACTTCCATTTCAATTTTGAATCAAAATTGAATATTCCATATCATTATAATATTAAAATGATAATATTTTCAAAATATCATATTTTGAAATCAAATCTTTTTGATATTCATTATAAAATGAATGAAATCGATATAGAAATCCGTTCAAGTAAAAATAGCGTTCATCTACTTAACTCGCTTTCGTATATTTCAATATTTTCGTGTCCATCCAAAATCGGACATCAAAATCAAATTTTGATTATTCACTGAATATTAATTTTAAAATATTCTTTCATATTCTGAATCGGAATGCGACTCAATGGATTACCATATAATTTTATTTATATGGATGTCATACATTGCATGTATTCAACAATAATGATAAATAATCATTAAACATACAAACATCATTCAGAGTGCATTCTACAACTGTATAAGCATTAAATAAATAAATAATGCTTACCATAGTCTGTCAATTGATCGATTAACATACCACTAAACAATTAGGATTAGTGTATGTCAAATATAATCCCAATACCCGTTCAGGGTTTTCATCCAACAAATACTTATTATTATTTGTGCATTTGGGCGATGTGTAAAAATTTATTGTCCTAATCAAGATCAGTTAAATAGTGTATATAAATAGGTCATCCGACTTGTACGTGAATATTTATTCCATTTCAACTACCATAAATATATTTACATTTTTCTAACATGTTAGATACCCCAAAATCACCATCACAATACACAAATCACCAAATCGTCCATATAAATAAATAATCAACTACCCAATGCCATTTACGGCGCCACAAGTGGCTATCCGCAGAGTATGAAATGCGATTGTCGCTAATATCCATACATCGCTTCCAATTAAAATGATTTATGTGAGTTCGTGTGTTGAACTCCAAAAATATTGAGTGAGAAGGAGTACTTACGTTCGTTTCCACTCCGCCAGTCTTTATTTCTGAATTTTTGTTTTTAAACTAAATTAAACGACTGTTTAATTTAGCTAAAAATTCCACTTGCTCCGTTTCTGCATTGGTCAGTTCCATGTTGTAGAGTTTTCTGTTACGATTCCATTGCATCTAAAATCGTCCAATTCTGATGTTGTATGAAAGAGTTATGACAGTTTATTATTTTAATTACATAATTAAGAAAATAAAAATATATAATTATATAATTACATTGCTTTAACCCCTTTCCTCCCTCATCGTTATCTTCAGACCCGTGAAACCCAAAACTTGACTTCACCTTTCCTCCTGCACGCGCCTCATCAACAGAACGGAGCACGATCAAAGTAGCTCATGCGGAAGCCCTTCAGACACGCCACCCAACGCCGACGGTCATGGCATGCTCAAGCCCGCCGTCCCCTTGGAAAACGCCAGCGATGTAGTGGCGTTCGAGCCATGATTTCGACCAACTCGGGCAATACCAGACCATCAGAGCCGTATCATCTTGAAGATCATGAAGAGGGTTGCGAGTTTTGTTTGAGAATCCCAATCCAATTCGTGATCGATTGGAGGATATTCATGAATGAAATTGGGAGCATTTGGTTCGTTCGCTTTAGTGAACGACGGTTGTGAATAGTAAAAGGGCTAGGGTTTTAAAATCTCATATTTATACCATATTTTTATTATTTGATAATTAATTAATTCCAAAAAGTGAGATTTCTCATTCGAACACCAAATCACACCCAACGACCGTTGTTTCTAGCTAAATACCCTCATTCCAGATACAATGGGATATGTTTCGTAAGCTAATTCGACTGTATCAATCAGTTTTCATCAAAATTAAAATATAAATTAATGTAACGGTCAATATTGAATTTGATCGTACAATTTGATTTACTAAGGCCACATACTGACTCAAAAAATTACGAATATTGAAATCTAGCAATGTTTTGACGATACAGTCCTAACAAAATTAATTTTGTCGAATTTAGAGACTGTTTGAAAAATGACCTTTTTAACTGATCGATTAAGTTTAAACTGAAATTGAAAACGTGTTTAAATTTACTATGCCCACATATTAATTCCAAAAATTATGAAATTTTAAACCTAACAATAATTTGGCATTCCGGATCCAACAAAAGTGGTTTCATTGAAAATGGAGGTCGTTTGCAAAATGGCTATTTTTAAGGGCTATATATAATATAAAATATATATAAATTCCATAGCGACTATTCTAAATTTTAAACTGGCCATAACTTACAATTTATAAAGTAAAATCTCAATTTCTTACATTCGCTAACAATTACAGTTTAAATATTCCAAGTTTCTTTTTTCACTGAAATCCGATTTATTTTGAATCCAATACATTCAGTTGAAATTTAAAATTGAATTTTCAAACTACCGCGCCATTTCAAGCTCGTTTTATAAGTAAAATAAATATATACACTCTAACTTCGATTTAAATAAATTTTTAAATCATTAATTCCTAAAATAAATCATTTTAAATTCTTAAAATCTATTAAATTAATTAAAAATAAAATTTTAAATTAGTCCCAAAATTACGGGTTGTTACAATTTCCTCTTCACTTCTAGGTATCATATTCAAAATCATGATTTATTTCTTCTAAGGCGTAGGCTTCTGACATGTAGGTTGAAAGCCAGTTTAACCATTATGTGGTTTTCATGCATTGAACTATTTCTTAGTTTGAACTATAGTGAAATATACATGCTTATGCCTATCTATAAAGGAAAATAAATCTATTTCTAATATTTGGAAGGGCATCCTCAATCGCAATATACAAACATACTCACAAAATACCCCAGTAGGGTACCAAATGGATATTATCATCCATGTGTGGTCCCTTCTTTATACCAAGAAGTTGTTACTCATCGGTATTGACTTATCCAATGGTCAAAATATCATATAGGTCAATGGTTTAACCAAAATATATATTATGTGGGATCGCATTTGTTGTAACATATCCTTATCGAGATGTTATGGATTACCTTATATAACATTTATTAATATGCCACATAAAGGCTGGTTGAAAAAGATGGTATAGGTGTCATAGTATCAAAAAAGGCAACATACAAATATAAAAATGAAATCAAAGAAAAAACATCATTATTTGTACCCATGTTAAGAGTTGTTTCTCTGGTCCTGTTCTGGAAGAATCGTAAGCTCTTCTACCAGTAACCAGCTTAAGAAGAAACATGCCAAAGCTATACATGCCAAAGATTAAGAAGAAACGTGCCAAAGCTATACCAGCAATCAGCATAGGAAGAAACATGCCATATATAGGTGTTGAATTTAAGAGTTGTTACTCCTTTACTTTGAATGCCACATCGTCAGACCATTTAAATCATTTATTGATTTCCCCTAAACTATGACGGGTATAAAACCAAGAGAAACGAATTCCTCCGCCACCAAACGTAAATACACTTGAAGAGATCAATTGATATGATTCGTTAGGCAGACTCTATCAGACATCGTCCATACAAATTGTCCTGGGACAAACCAAAGGCACAATTCCATCAATCCATCTTGGGAAATTTCTACCAAGGATTAACATAACAACTATTACACTTTACTCTATCTTCAGTTATCTTCAGCATAATTTGATTCGCAATGCTTAGTCCCATATGGAGTTGTTTTCAGATAATAAATCCCAGTCTCTCCGTATTGACAACAGAAATATAAAATAGGCAAAAAAAATTGATAGCCAATTATTTAACTATCAAAGGAAACATCCATTCAAACAACAATCCTATTTCCAAATGGAAATTCTACCGATCAACCGTCAAACGACGCTGATCCCTTTAAGTTAATTTCTTATTAATGTATCATTTCCCATTTTCTTTCGATATCTTTACCCATATATTTTCTGTTTAGCCTCTCATGATTTTCGAAACATTTCCATATATCATAAACTATTTATTTTCTATAATTAGAAAATAAACGTTATTAACATGGGAAAAGATTTCCATATCTTATTTATATTCCTTATTTTCATTAACCAACTCATTTCATTTTCTATGCTTAGAAAACATCTCTGATTTTATTTGGAAAACGTTTCCAACATTTATTTGGATTTAAACTAATGTTGTATAAAACATCATTATAATAACTTAATCCATTAACCACTCGTTAGCTAACCGTATCCCTAACCAATCTTCACCACCAAACCTTAACCGATCCTTGGTCAAAAATGAAATCAATCAACTTAGAGTATAATTACCTCTCAGTTCTTAATTGAACAACATTATTAACTTCGAAATAGGCAAAGTTCACAACTTCAATTACCAAAAAAATATCGCTTACGCATCTTTCGGATTCAATTTAAGAATCCACTCCTTTGATGGTAAACATTGATTATAACGATAGCACTGTAGTCCCCGCTTATGAAATATTTAACTTTAAAATATAATTATATTAATTAATTTGAATAAATAAATCAATCTTTATTAAAATGAAAGGTAAATATTGCTTTCCTGAATTCGATTTAGTCGAATTTCAATATATAACTCATTTTCGAATGATCTCCATTCGATTAATGTTCCGAACTTCGGAATAACCAACGTTTCAGGTCAACTCAATTTCCATTTTCATTTTAAATTCACCTTTGAATTTATCACTTCCAAATCTTACCAATTTCCCTTTATAACCATTTCAATCTAAAAAATGTTTGTTTTTAAACCATTATTCACTTTAAAACGTGAAGACTATTCCTTTACAGAAACTGGACCCGTTTTATCAAATTGAATCTTGATTTAATTTCCAAATATTATTACAGGATCAAATCGTGCTTATCGAGTCACTTTATAAATTCATATTCATATTCCCCTTTATTCGTGAATCTCATTTACAAGTCAAATTCTAGTTAATTAACAACCAAGTTTATAACTTAATATTGATTTCATATTCGATTGTAAATCATTGGTTCAAAATCGAATACAAATTGCTTGGTCAAGTTTTCGATTATATAATATATAATTTCTGAAAACAAATTATTTCTATACAATTCGACATGGTCGAATTTTAATTATAAATCCTTATGAATTTATTTCAATTCTATTCACATTCCGAATATCAGAATTAATTTCATCATTTCCTTTTAAAATGATTCTCAATTTCCTTTTTTAATTCCACTCTTGAATTTACATTCCCAAATTATCCAATAATAATTATTCCACTTTAGCTATAAACATCATTTATAAATTAAATTACTTGTTTCCATTATTAAAATCATGTTATTACATTCTGGCCCATTCGAAACTAAATTTCTATTTTGTAAAAATAGTTTTTACCTTTTTAGAACGCAAATTCTTTTTCAATATATTTTTACGGTATTTAAATAGAAATTATTTTAGGGCCAGTGCTATTCAAGCATCCAAGCATAACAAACCTATCGCAGAATTCCTAATACATTATATATCACAATATATACGAAACAAACAATAAAAAATTTGAGGAATCTAGTAGGATCCGTCCAATATGTTTTGCCTGCATTCACAGTTGTTAATCAACGTAAATAACATCGATTTCATTTCAATAAGAGATAACATGATAAATAGAATCAGTATTTAACCGATGATTTATATATGTAACTATATATATAATTTCAACCAATTTATTAGCAATTCATTCAAACAATCATCACATAGAATTCAATCATCATTATCAATTCTAAATTATGTTTATAAAACGATAAACTAGATAGATTTAGTGAGTTTACTCACATTGGTCGTTAATTGTTGAATAATGATTAATTGCCAATTAATCCAATCAGGCATTTTATTTCGCTATAAATTGCAACGAGCTCTAAATCGCTCCGGACCAGTATCATTACATAGCCTGCATTCATATGTTTCCAACATTATAGATGACTTCAAATTCTATCGATGTATGCATAAGTTATAAACAATATAAGTTTACGGTTTAATTAAAATAATTAAAACCTTAATTAAATATTATTTAATTTAATTACTTTTACTAATTGTAATAACCCGGAAAATACGAGCCAATTTAAAATTTTTAAATTGGTTATTTCAAAGGAATTTGAACAATTGAAATAGAATATTTCAATAAAATAGTGAATTAGGAATAGTGGGTCAGTTTGAAAATTTGAATTCAAACTTTGACTGACTGTGCAGGGTGGAAAATATAACGGATTTTAGCGAAACCAAAAATATTTAAATCTGTTGGTCAATACCTTTCTAACGAATCTGAAAAATCGAAGTTTCATAACGGGAATCAAAAGTTATGGCCGAATGAATTTTCAAGAAGAGTCGGTATATAGAATATATAGCCCTGGAAAATTGATATTTTGCATACGACCTCGGAATTCGACGAAACCACTTTTGTTGGGTCCGGGATGTCAAACTATTGCTAGGTTTCAAATTTCATAATTTTTGAAGCTAGTATGTGAGCGTGGCAAAAGAAAATGTGTATGGTCGATTTTTGTTAAATTGGATCGACCAGAAAATGGCCATTTTTCCAACGACCTCAGAATTCGACGAAACTAGTTTTGTTGGGACCGTAGCGTCAAAACATAGCTAGATTTATTTTTTTGGAATTTTTCGATTCAGTTTGTGGCCCTGGCAAATTGAAATGTTCGTTCAGAGTTAAAAATTAAATGTTTTATACTTTAATTTGAAAAATAACTGACTGTAACAGTCGAATTGGCCTACGAAACATATCCCATTGTGTCCGGAATGGGGGTATTTAGCTAGGGGCGACAGTCGTTGGGTTTAAAAAGGAGTTCGTTTGAGAAAACACTATTTAAAAATTTAATATAATCCTCGGCCAATCAGAATTTTCCTTTCATAATTTTTTTTTTTAAAAAAAAGAAACCCCCCCGATCAACGGCGAAACCGCTCCCTACCTTCTCCCCCAAATCGCCGCCGCCGCAGGCGATTTCCGCCTGCGCCACCCCCCTACCTCGACGCGCTTCCTCCTCCTCTTCAAATCCGACCCCACCGCCGCCGCCACAGTCGCCTCCTCCGCCCGTATCGACGCCAGGAAGTCGAGCACTTCCCGCCGCCGCCCTGAACGCCACCGACCACCGAACGCCACCAAACCACCACTGATTTAAAGCCCTCTCTCCCCTCTTCCACGTCAGCACCCCCGATCGTCCCCACGTGCCACTGATTTCGCGAAAACTGTAAACCTAGTTTTGAAGCTTCGTGAAAGTGAGTTTTTCTTTGATCTTTACACTTTGAAAAATCATATCTTTTTGGTGTGTTGACGAAATTCGATGAAACAGGAAACATCGAGACCGCAAGGAAGCTCTCTACCCAATAGAAGAAGCCGCGGATTTTTCTGACATCGTATCGATTTTTAGTGCTCCGAAAACCAATGTGAGAAATCTAAATTAACGTGAAATTGATTGGAAAATGTCATGTATAATTTATATAAGCGAAATATAAATTACATACGTGTTGTATACCTCATGTACATACGTAGTGTAAGTTATATACGCGAAGTATGAATTTTTACATGCATAAAATAAGTGATATATGTGTTGAAATGCTAGTGAAATATAGCAAATATATATTATATTATATATATATATATATATATATATATATATACTCCCCTCGTCCACAAACCATGGACGATATTTATTGTGGTGAATTGGTGTGAAATATTGGATGAAAAATACGAATGGTTGAATAATTGTTTGTGGTTGATATTGTTTGGTTGTGGTTGAAAAATACCCATTGGTGATTGAAATGAATTGGAAATATTTGTGGAAATAAAAATAAACATGCCGCCTGCGTGCGAATTAGATGCATGAATCCCCATTGTCAAAAACCGCGAGGTTTTAAGGTAGAGCGAGGAGCCGTACTAGGGACGGTGCCGGTTTTAACTACCCTGCCGTTATGCTGCCGAAATTTTGAATAATCTTTGTGTGTTAGAATTATTTTCATATGTTGAAATTATTTTCATGTGTAGAAATTAAAGCCATATGTTGAAACTTTATCCATGCGTGGAAATGTTCATGTGTTGAAAAGTGTTGTGTGAAAATTAAATTCATTTGTGAATGAATGAAGTGTTTAAACAATAAAAATCACATTTTTATATATATATGAAGTATGAAAAATATTCGCCTTATATAAATAGTTTCAACAATAAAAATCCCATCTTTCCAATATGAACAACATAAATAAAATGTCCATGTGTGGAAATGCTCATTTGTTGAGAAGTGTGTGTAGTGGAAAAGTTCATGTGTTGAATAAAAAGATCGAACAATAAAAATTACATTTTTATTGAAACTATGAGGTGTTGAAACCATCCATTTGTTGAATAAATATTTTGAACGATAAAAATATCATTTTTATCATATTTGTGATATGCTAAAGATATGCGGACGTTGAAATAAATATTTGTGGTAGAAATATTATTTTTAACATCATAGGAACTAAATAAAATAGTCATGTGTTGAAATCTATTTTAGTTCGCCAAAATTATCATCTTTGAAATGTGAAGTGTTAAAAATAGCCACTTGTTCAAATAAACGTGCATGAGTTCAAATATACATTAATTAGCTAATGATATGATTTTAGCCTATGCATGCAACATTAGAATGAATGGTGTTTTTAAACCAAAGCAAATCAAATATGAAATTGAATGGAAAATGATCAATATTAGAAATTGTATACATTTACATGCATATCTATTGAACAGGTTAAAGCAAAGGGGCTAGAGAAGAGAAATAAAATTTTGTGCCCGACAAATAGGTACACATTTACTGCTTTGTTTGGGTGATGATTTTATGAGCCTGTTGGCTAGCCGCTTGGCTTTTTCTTTTTCTTTTTGATATGAGACGCCCGTGTGGCTATTTGGGAATTATCCCAAACCCTCCCGTACAAAGGAGGTTATGGCGAAATTTTCCAAAATTTAAAGCCGTTAGTGAAATAATTGAAGTGGAAACGATATAGGAATTTTTGAATGAACTATATTTATATAAATATATAAATATAAATAGAATAAAAACGAAACGTGGCCGTGCAGTTCATGTTTTGAAACCGTGATTTCAAACGACTAGTGCGGGAAATCCGACCATTGGATTTTCCCGAAACCTCAACCGTTGGGTTCGCCTTGGAAATATCTTTCCAACGACACCAACTTTGTGAAGATCCGACGGTTGGATTGTTTGGAATGTTTAATTCAAAACTGAAGAAAAACAGCGCCAAAAACGATTATATTTATATATATATATATAAATATAATTAAATTAATTCGAATAACGACGCTGCAGTTCGTAAATTGAAACCGTAACTTCAAATGGCTAGTGTGGAAGATCCGACCGTCGGATTTTCCCAAAACTGAAATTGTTGGATTCGTTTTGAAAAGACCTTCCTAACGATGTAAAATATGTGAAGATCCAACGGTTAGATTTTCATATATGTGTAAAACAAAATTAATGAAAAGCAGCGCCAGTGCATCGACATGACCTGAAACGTCGTTTAATTAAATATGGCCGTTTTAAATTAAATAAAAATGGCGTTATATCGTTATAAAGTACTATAGACGATATAGAGTGGAAATAAACCAATTTTGTTGTGCTTGCTTGATATGTGATGGTTGAATGTATTTGACATGAAAATTATAACTAAATAACTGAAATGTGAATGTTGAATAATCCAACCATGTGATTAATTGATTTGAAAATCTAAATATACGTGGGTTATTTGAAAAGGTCGAGTTTATCTCATTTCAAATAATCGATCGACGTTGAGAAGTCAAAGAGTCGAAGACGACTGAAGACCGACGATCTCCACATTGGACGGATGGGCGCTACTGATGCTCGTGATTGGAGTAGCTACCGTGAAGGAATTGAAGTAGTAGCCGTCCAAACATACTGTTGATTGTACGGATATGCGAGGAATTGGTGCCTCCGGTTTCGTTCAGACCCAGAACGGACTTGTAAATGGACTGTGTGTCTAACATTGGATTTTGTTCTGTGTTGATTGATCTCTGTTAAATATATATCTGTTTGGCAGCGGAGAATTTATTCTCTTGCTTAACGCCCTTCTCTGAGATGTACGAGCTCAGAGGTTATACATTGACAGAAATCAGTCGCATGGAGTGGATTGCCTATGTGGCACGCCTAAGTGGCATATGATCAAGGCTTTTGTTACAAAGCAAAGTCTTGTGGTTGATGATCAGAGCATGGTCTGTGTGACATAGCTTTGTGTATAACATGAATTCGCGAGCCTCACACCCCGGTATGAGTCAAAAACGGGAGATGGACCGCTGGGAGAGCACGACGTTACTTTCTAGCTAAGGTGGTGTCAGTGACCTACCAGCCCTGACATTATATATACTTTTCACCTGTGTGGTTGTTGGAATGCGAGGCGCCTCGATTATAGGTCTGTAAGGACCGGGAAACGTGTGTTCAGGAATCGCCAATCCTCAAAAGTAAGAGAGGACCGGCCCAGCCGATTCCAAGGATCATAGTGGGGTCCTGGGACATTTGCTAGAGTGTCTCGAACGGAGAGGAGCTTTCCCCTTGCCTCGACTCATGAAGGAATCCAATTTCCAATACGAAATATGCGGTCGTGATTGTATTACTAGTATGGCGACATAGTAGATGGTAGCTATGCCGCCTAGGATTGATATTTATGATTGAATTTGCTTTTGAAACATATATGCATTAGTAATAATATCAAACACTTTTGTTTTATACGTATGAAGCATTTTTGGCCATTATAAGGGAAAACTCTATCCTCCGGCTTGCGTTGCATTGTGTGATGGGACCTGAGTCTTATAATGGCTTCATTTTATAAAAAGCATTGCGTTGATTTAATCATTTACTTTATTTCATGCACTAGCACTCATTGGAGTAAACCCGTTCCGCGAAAGTGGCGTGGTCCTTTGATTTGCCTTATTATTGTTGTTAATAAGTTGAGTAGATTTCTCATACCAGTCCCATGACTGACTCGTAGTTTGTTTCACCTTGTAAACTCGGGTGCCCTCATTTTCACACGAGCAGCCTAGTTACAGGTTTCTGACGCACCTTTTGGCTCATGGCGAGGCTTGACTACACTGTGCTAACTTGGATTTTCTCCGCCATTATTGTATCTATATTATGATTCCGCCATTGGCGATGTAGACTGATATTCATTTTGTGTACTCTTTATGTATGATTCCACCTCAGGCGATGGTGACTGATTATGTATCATTATGCACTAAGTTGTATCCTGTACTGTGCTTCTCTGATGTGATGATATCTATATGATTCCGCTGTCATATGTGTGTAAATTATTCTACTTTCCGTTTATGTTATTATCTGTGACCTGCTAATGATGATTAATGTGTTATATTCCAATGATTATCCTTAACACCGTGTCACGGGGTTTTGGGATCGTCACAGCTGGTATCAGAGCTTTGGTTAACCTTAGTTCTGGAGTCTAACACATTAAACACTTCGTCAAAATAGGATCAGTAGTATTCTAAGGCGAGTAGCTCATTAGAGATAGGACTAGTAAAGTCCCAGAATGAGCCGAGCAGAATAGCAAAAACAATTGATCAGTCCATCGTTATCTTTCCGTAAAATTTTCTGCTTAACTATGCAATAGACTATCGTTTCTGTTAGCTGACTTTTTTTCGTTGCTTATACAGAATTTGACAAATGGCTACCAGAGCAGCCGCCGCTAGAGGAGGCCGTGCCGGCCGAGGCCGAGGAAGGGGAGAAGTCCCAGCTTAAGAAGGACCTTTGATACAACCTCCGGCAGCTCAATACTTCGAGCTTGACCGTGTAGCTAAGAGATATAAGAACTTAGGAGGCAAGACCTTCTCGGGAACAGGCACCGTAATAGAGGCCCTTGCATGGCTCAAAACATGTGAGAAAATTCTTGAAGGCCTAAGGCTAGGAGACGGAGACAAAGCTATTATGGGCGCCTGGCTTATGCAGGAACAAGCTGAATTATGGTGGGAATCTCTTACCGCCGGAAATAGAGAAGCTGGAAGAACATGGGATGGATTCAAAGAACTCTTCAAGGAGAAATATGTCCCCGAACAAGCTCTAGAAAGAATGCACGATGACTTCGCCAATCTCCAGCAAGGGGATCTTTCCGTGCAGGATTATCTGAATAAATTTACAATGTTGTCGCCCTATGCTCCGGAGCTCGTTGCTACCGCGAAATCCAAAAATAAGAGGTTTATCCTTAGGCTAAGACGACAATATCATGATAGAGCCATGGCCCATGTCAAGCTGGAATTCAACGAACTGGTGGAAATGACATGCAACTATGAAGACCTTGATCAAAGGCATCTGGATCAGGATCGCGCTAGAAGCCAAGCCGGAAACAAGCGCAAGCCTGCTGTAAATCAAGGCGAGTCAAGCCAAGCAACATCTTCAAAACCCCAGACTAGCAAGCCGCCAAGAGGAAATTGCTTTAACTGTGGCAAGCCGGGGCACTACTCAAACGTCTGCACAGCTCCGAAGAGGCAGAAGACGAATTCTCAAGGCTCGAGCCAAGGCTCTCAGAACCCTCGCTCGTGCTTCAACTGTCGCAAGACCGATCATCTGGTCAAAGACTGTCCTTTGCTGAAGAAAGCTACAGTAGCTCATGTCTATGACGAGTCTAGCCCGCCAGCTGCTTCCGATGGAGCAGGTAAACCCGATGTTTTGGGAGGTACCCTTACAATTAAAAATATTCCTATTTCTGTATTGTTTGACACAGGTGCATCGCGTAGTTTTATTGCTAATAACACAGTGCACAAATTAAAGTTAAAACAGCGAAAGCTCAAAGAATCGGTGGAAGTACATAACCCGATAGGGGGTCCTATTACTCTCGGTTCATATTGTAAAGTACCTATTTCTTTTTCTAGATACAAGTTTCCTTTTGATTTAATCGCTATGGATTTTCCCGAATTCGATATCATTCTCGGTCTGGATTGGTTAACGAAATACGAAGCTGAGGTAAAGTGTGCGGAAAGGATTGTTAAAATCCGAACGAACCTTGGACATATATATGTTCCCTGTCATGGTTCGAATCCGAATAGAGAAGAATTTTGGTCAGCATTAGAACTTATCCCCACTTCCATGGAAAAGATTCCGATTGTTAGAAACTATACGGATGTGTTTGAAGAAGTTGAAAACTTACCTCCGCAAAGAGAAATAGAATTCCGAATCGATCTAATTCCCAATGCCAGACCAGTGGTACATCCAATTCGCAGAATGACTCCGAAAGAAAAGGAAGAATTAGGCGATCAAACTCGTCAACTATTGTGGAAAGGTCTAATCAGACCGAGTTTTTCTAATTGGGGTGCAGCTGTTGTGTTTGTCCCAAAGTCAGACGGTACTCTTCGATTATGCGTTGATTACCGAGACCTCAACAAACAGACGCTTAAAAATAAATATCCATTACCCCGCATTGATGATTTGCTAGACCAATTGAATGGGGCGAAAGTATTTTCCCGAATGGACCTAGCTACAGGTTTTCATCAATTGAGAATAGCAGAAGAGTGTGTTCCTTTGACAGCTTTCAGAGGTCCAGACATATTTTATGAATGGTTAGTAATGCCGTTTGGCCTATGTAACGCTCCAGCATACTTTGTCGATCTAATGAATAGAGTGTTCCGAGGAGTTCTGAATAAATTTGTCCTCGTATTTATCGATGATATTTTAATCTACTCCAAACCAAAACCCGAGCATGAAAAACACTTAGAACAAGTATTGGAGATTCTAAGGAAGAACATCTTCAAAGCCAAATTCTCTAAATGTGTCTTCTGGCAAGAAGAAGTCAAATTTCTTGGCCATGTCGTGTCAGAGAAAGGAATTTCTGTTGACCCAAGCAAAATAACAGCAATTCAAGACTGGAAACAACCCACTACTCCCACAGAAGTTAGAAGTTTTATGGGGTTGGCTAGTTATTATCGAATGTTCGTTAAGGATTTTTCGAAGATATCCGGTCCGTTAACGAAGCTCACAAAGAAACATGAGAAGTTTAAGTGGACTTCCGACTGTGAAGAAGCTTTCCATGAATTGAAATCGAAGCTGACCACCGCTCCAGTGTTAACTATTATTGATGGCAATCAGGATTTAACGGTTTGGACAGATGCTTCTATTAGAGGTCTTGGTGCAGTGTTAATGCAGAGAGGCCAAGTAGTCGCTTATGCAAGCCGCCAACTGAAACCGCATGAGAAGAATTATGTGACTCATGATCTTGAGCTGCTAGCCATCGTTTTTGCCTTGAAAATCTGGAGGCATTATTTATTGGGCGAGAAATTTATACTGTACACAGATCATCAATCATTGAAGTATTTATATACCCAGAAAGATCTGAATCTGAGACAGCAGCGTTGGCTAGAATTTCTTGCAGCGTATGATCTTGATATCCTTTATACGCTGGGGAAGGCTAACGTTGTAGCGGATGCACTTAGTAGAAAGACCGCAATCGTTGCCCATCTTATAATTACACCTGGATTGATTGATAGGATTTCAGCCCTTCAGAAAGACGATGAATTCATTCAGAGAATCAGTCAGAGGGTCAAGGAAGGTGAAAACACGAGTTTCCGTATTGACAATAGGGGGGTTCTCAGGTTAAATAATAGGATTTGCATTCCAAATATTCCAGGCCTCCGAAGAGAAGTGCTGGACGAATGCCATAAATCAAAATTTTGCATCCATCCTGGGGTGAGTAAAATGTACAATGATATCAAACGCACTTTCTGGTGGAAGGCAATGAAAAGGGATATTTCTTTGTATGTTAGCAGATGCCCTACTTGTCAATTGGTCAAGAGTGACCAACAGAAGCTAGCTGGACTGTTGCAACCGTTGGAAGTCCCAGGTTGGAAATGGGAACAGATTTCCATGGATTTCATAGATGGGTTGCTGCGAACCAAGAAAGGTAATGACAGCATTTGGGTAATCGTAGATCGCTTCACGAAGACTGCCCATTTTATACCTGTCAGATCCAATAGAACTGCTCAAAGTCTAGCACAGATATATTTCAGAGAAATTGATGAGCTGCATGGAATTCCCATCAGCATAGTCAGTGATAGAGATCCCCTATTTACTAGCAAGTTCTGGGAGGCTTTCCAGACAGAATTGGGAACAAAACTGAATATGAGCACCGCTTATCACCCACAAACAGATGGCCAAACTGAGCGGGTGAATAGAATTCTAGAAGATTTATTGCGGGCTTGTATAATTGATTTTGGTGGGTCATGGGAAGATCATTTGCATTTGGCAGAATTCTCGTATAATAATAGCTATCAAGCAAGTTTGAGAATGTCGCCATTTGAAGCATTATATGGCAGACCCTGCAGATCTCCAGCATGTTGGGTAGAACCTGGCAACAGACTTGTACTAGGACCCGATATGATTAGGGAAGCATCTGATAAAGTCGACTTCATCAAGAAGCGTTTGAAAACCGCCCAAAGCCGACAGAAAAGTTATGCAGACTCTAGAAGGAGAGATTTGACATTTACTATTGGTGATCATGTTTATTTGAAGGTTTCTCCGATGAGAGGAGTAATCAGATTTGGCAAGACTGGGAAGTTGGCACCGAGATTTATTGGTCCCTTTCCTATACTTGAACGAATTGGAACTCTTGCTTATAGGGTTCAATTGCCAGATTGGTTGCCTGGAGTGCACAATGTATTTCACGTGTCTCAACTTAGAAGACATGTGCATGATCCGGATCTTGTGGTAGAAGAAGCAGCGCAACAGGATGTGGAGATAACTCCAGAACTATCACTCAGAAGAGAGCCATTAAAGATTGTTGGCAAAGAAACTAGAGAACTCAGAAGCAAAAAGGTTCATTTAGTTAAAGTGCAGTGGAGCAGTGATCCTAGAGACTGTACTTGGGAAACTGAGGAAAGCATTAAGCAAGCTTACCCCAAATGCAGAGTGGATATCACTGACTAACTCCGGTGCAAGGTACCTTTACAATACTTTGCATTTACATTTTATTTCCTACTTTACTGTTGTTTCCTTTTCGAGGATGAAAAGTTTTAAGTAGGGGAGATTGTAATAACCCGGAAAATACGAGCCAATTTAAATTTTTTAAATTGGTTATTTCAAAGGAATTTGAACAATTGAAATAGAATATTTCAATAAAATAGTGAATTAGGAATAGTGAGTCAGTTTGAAAATTTGAATTCAAACTTTGACTGACTGTGCAGGGTGGAAAATATAACGGATTTTAGCGAAACCAAAAATATTTAAATCTGTTGGTCAATACCTTTCTAACAAATCTGAAAAATCGAAGTTTCATAACGGGAATCAAAAGTTATGGCCGAATGAATTTTCAAGAAGAGTCGGTATATAGAATATATAGCCCTGGAAAATTGATATTTTGCATACGACCTCGGAATTCGACGAAACCACTTTTGTTGGGTCCGGGATGTCAAACTATTGCTAGGTTTCAAATTTCATAATTTTTGAAGCTAGTATGTGAGCGTGGCAAAAGAAAATGTGTATGGTCGATTTTTGTTAAATTGGATCGACCAGAAAATGGCCATTTTTCCAACGACCTCAGAATTCGACGAAACTAGTTTTGTTGGGACCGTAGCGTCAAAACATAGCTAGATTTATTTTTCTGGAATTTTTCGAATCAGTTTGTGGCCCTGGCAAATTGAAATGTTCGTTCAGAGTTAAAAATTAAATGTTTTATACTTTAATTTGAAAAATAACTGTAACAGTCGAATTGGCCTACGAAACATATCCCATTGTGTCCGGAATGGGGGTATTTAGCTAGGGGCGATAGTCGTTGGGTTTAAAAAGGAGTTCGTTTGAGAAAACACTATTTAAAAATTTAATATAATCCTCGGCCAATCAGAATGTTCCTTTCATAAATTAAAAAAAAACAAAAAGAAAGAAAACCCCCCCGATCAACGGCGAAACCGCTCCCTACCTTCTCCCCGAAATCGCCGCCGCCACTGGCGATTTCCGCCTGCGCCACCCCCTACCTCGACGCGCCTCCTCCTCCTCTTCAAATCCGACCCCACCGCCGCTGCAACAGTCGCCTCCTCCGCCCGTATCGACGCCAGGAAGTCGAGCACTTCCCGCCGCCGCCCTGAACGCCACCGACCACCGAACGCCACCAAACCACAACCGATTTAAAGCCCTCTCTTCCCTCTTCCACGTCAGCACCCCCGATCGTCCCCACGTGCCACTGATTTCGCGAAAACTGTAAACCTAGTTTTGAAGCTTCGTGAAAGTGAGTTTTTCTTTGATCTTTACACTTTGAAAAATCATATCTTTTTGGTGTGTTGACGAAATTCGATGAAACAGGAAACATCGAGACCGCAAGGAAGCTCTCTACCCAATAGAAGAAGCCACGGATTTTTCTGACATCGTATCGATTTTTAGCGCTCCGAAAACCAATGTGAGAAATCTAAATTAACGTGAAATTGATTGGAAAATGTCGTGTATAATTTATATAAGCGAAATATAAATTACATACGTGTTGTACACCTCATGTACATACGTAGTGTAAGCTATATAAGCGAAGTATGAATTTTTACATGCATAAAATAAGTGATATATGTGTTGAAATGCTAGTGAAATATAGCAAATATATATTATATTTTATATATATACTCCCCTCATCCACAAACCATGGACGATATTTATTGTGGTGAATTGGTGTGAAATATTGGATGAAAAATACGAATGGTTAAATAATTGTTTGTGGTTGATATTGTTTGGTTGTGGTTGAAAAATACCCATTGGTGATTGAAATGAATTGGAAATATTTGTGGAAATAAAAATAAACATGCCGCTTGCGTGCGAATTAGATGCATGAATCCCCATTGTCAAAAACCGCGAGGTTTTAAGGTAGAGCGAGGAGCCGTACTAGGGACGGTGCCGGTTTTAACTACCCTGCCGTTATGCTGCCGAAATTTTGAATAATCTTTGTGTGTTAGAATTATTTTCATATGTTGAATTTATTTTCATGTGTAGAAATTAAAGCCATATGTTGAAACTTTATCAATGCGTGGAAATGTTCATGTGTTGAAAAGTGTTGTGTGAAAATTAAATTCATTAGTGAATGAATGAAGTGTTTAAACAATAAAAATCACATTTTTATATATATATGAAGTATGAAAAATATTCACCTTATATAAATAGTTTCAACAATAAAAATCCCATCTTTCCAATATGAACAACATAAATAAAATGTCCATGTGTGGAAATGCTCATTTGTTGAGAAGTGTGTGTAGTGGAAAAGTTCATGTGTTGAATAAAAAGATCGAACAATAAAAATTACATTTTTATTGAAACTATGAGGTGTTGAAACCATCCATTTGTTGAATAAATATTTTGAACGATAAAAATATCATTTTTATCATATTTGTGATATGCTAAAGATATGCGGACGTTGAAATAAATATTTGTGGTAGAAATATTATTTTTAACATGCATAGGAACTAAATAAAATAGTCATGTGTTGAAATCTATTTTAGTTCGCCAAAATTATCATCTTTGAAATGTGAAGTGTTAAAAATAGCCACTTGTTCAAATAAACGTGCATGAGTTAAAATATACATTAATTAGCTAATGATATGATTTTAGCCTATGCATGCAACATTAGAATGAATGGTGTTTTTAAACGAAAGCAAATCAAATATGAAATTGAATGGAAAATGATAAATGTTAGAAATTGTATACATGTACATGCATATCTATTGAACAGGTTAAAGCAAAGGGGCTAGAGAAGAGAAATAAAATTTTGTGCCCGACAAATAGGTACACATTTACTGCTTTGTTTGGGTGATGATTTTATGAGCCTGTTGGCTAGCCGCTTGGCTTTTTCTTTTTCTTTTTGATATGAGACGCCCATGTGGCTATTTGGGAATTTTCCCAGACCCTCCCGTACAAAGGAGGTTATGGCGAAATTTTCCAAAATTTAAAGGCGTTAGTGAAATAATTGAAGTGGAAACGATATAGGAATTTTTGAATGAACTATATTTATATAAATATATAAATATAAATAGAATAAAAACAAAACGTGGCCGTGCAGTTCATGTTTTGAAACCGTGATTTCAAACGACTAGTGCGGGAAATCCGACCATTGGATTTTCCCGAAACCTCAACCGTTGGGTTCGCCTTGGAAATATCTTTCCAACGGCACCAACTTTGTGAAGATCCGACGGTTGGATTGTCTGGAATGTTTAATTCAAAACTGAAGAAAAACAGCGCTAGAAACGATTAAATTTATATATATGTATATATATATAATTAAATTAAATCGAATAACGACGCTGCAGTTCGTAAATTGAAACCGTAACTTCAAATGGCTAGTGTGGAAGATCCGACCGTCGGATTTTCCCAAAACTGAAACCGTTGGATTCGTTTTGAAAAGACCTTCCTAACGATGTAAAATTTGTGAAGATCCAACGGTTAGATTTTCATATATGTGTAAAACAAAATTAATGAAAAGCAGCGCCAGTGCATCGACACGACCTGAAACGTCGTGTAATTAAATATGGCCATTTTAAATTAAATAAAAATGGCGTTATATCGTTATAAAGTACTATAGAGGATATAGAGTGGAAATAAACCAATTTTGTTGTGTTTGCTTGATATGTGATGGTTGAATGTATTTGACATGAAAATTATAACTAAATAACTGAAATGTGAATGTTGAATAGTCCAACCATATGATTAATTGATTTGAAAATCTGAATATACGTGGGTTATTTGAAAAGGCCGAGTTTATCTCATTTCAAATAATCGATCGACGTTGAGAAGTCGAAGAGTCGAAGACGACTGATGACCGACGATCTCCACATTGGATGGATGGGCGCTACTGATGCTCGTGATTGGAGTAGCTACCGTGAAGGAATTGAAGTAGTAGCCGTCCAAACATACTGTTGATTGTACGGATATGCGAGGAATTGGTGCCTCCGGTTTCGTTCAGACCCAGAACGGACTTTTAAATGGACTGTGTGTCTGACATTGGATTTTGTTCTGTGTTGATTGATCTCTGTTAAATATATATATGTTTGGCGGCGGAGAATTTATTCTCTTGCTTAACGCCCTTCTCTGAGACGTACGAGCTCAGAGGTTATACATTGACAGAAATCAGTCGCATGGAGTGGATTGCCTGTGTGGCACGCCTAAGTGGCATATGATCAAGGCTTCTGTTACAAAGCAAAGTCTTGTGGTTGATGATCAAAGCATGGTCTGTGTGACGTAGCTTTGTGTATAACGTGAATTCGCGAGCCTCACACCCCGGTATGAGTCAAAAACGGGAGATGGACCGCTGGGAGAGCACGACGTTTCTTACTAGCTAAGTTGGTGTCAGTGACCTACCAGCCCTGACATTATATATACTTTTCACCTGTGTGGTTGTTGGAATGCGAGGCGCCTCGATTATAGGTCTGTAAGGACCGGGAAACGTGTGTTCAGGAATTGCCAATCCTCAAAAGTAAGAGAGGACCGACCCAGCCGATTCCAAGGACCATAGTGGGGTCCTGGGACATTTGCTAGAGTGTCTCGAACGGAGAGGAGCTTGCCCCTTTCCTCGACTCATGAAGGAATCCAATTTCCAATACGAAATATGCGGTCGTGATTGTATTACTAGTATGGCGACATAGTAGATGGTAGCTATGCCGCCTAGGATTGATATTTATGATTGAATTTGCTTTTGAAACATATATGCACTAGTAATAATATCAAACACTTTTGTTTTATACGTATGAAGCATTTTTGGCCATTATAAGGGAAAACTCTATCCTCCGGCTTGCGTTGCATTGTGTGATGGGACCTGAGTCTTATAATGGCTTCATTTTATAAAAAGCATTGCATTGATTTAATCATTTACTTTATTTCATGCACTAGCACTCATTGGAGTAAACCCGTTCCGCGAAAGTGGCGTGGTCCTTTGATTTGCCTTATTATTGTTGTTAATAAGTTGAGTAGATTTCTCATACCAGTCCCATGACTGACTCGTAGTTTGTTTCACCTTGCAAACTCGGGTGCCCTCATTTTCACACGGGCAGCCTAGTTACAGGTTTCTGACGCACCTTTTGGCTCATGGCGAGGCTTGACTACACTGTGCTGACTTGGATTTTCTCCGCCATTATTGTATCTATATTATGATTCCGCCATTGGCGATGTAGACTGATATTCATTTTGTGTACTCTTTATGTATGATTCCGCCTCAGGCGATGGTGACTGATTATGTATCATTATGCACTAAGTTGTATCCTGTACTGTGCTTCTCTGATGTGATGATATCTATATGATTCCGCTGTCATATGTGTGTAAATTATTCTACTTTCTGTTAATGCTATTATCTGTGATCTGCTAATGATGATTAATGTGTTATATTCCAATGATTATCCTTAACACCGTGTCACGGGGTTTTGGGATCGTCACACTAATCTAGTTCCTTTTAACTTTTTTCTTCTCCATGCTATACCCAGTAAAATCCCGCTCCAGTATTTCTCCCATAGCCAAATATTCTTTCCTTTCCCACGATCTTCACGAAACCACTACCGTCGTTTCTCTCATCCCCTCTTCTTCACGTTTATCATCAAAATCACATCGTCAGCTACCTTTACGAAAATGCGATAATGTACAACACCTCTAGAAACGTGCGACACTTATTCTTCTAGAAACCCACAAGAATTTTCATGGAGGTGTGGTTCTTCACTGCCATTCCCTATGAAAAACCCTGTTCTTCGAATTGATGCTTCCATTCCCTATGAGACTCAACCCTAGGTTCGTTGTTCGCATTCAAGTTCTAGAAACCAATGCCGAACGCAACCAAACCCGTATAGGATCAAAGAGCACCATCATACAACTCAAAACAAATTGTTTTTTGATCTTAGGGATTTTAATTTATTTGTTTTTGATTTTCTTTGATGCCATGAAAAGCTTTCGGCTTGAATTTGTTTGTAGGCAAAAATGAAGACGACCCCTCTTATTTATAATATGAAACAGCTTGGCTAGCACGTATATAAGGGCGTCTGTAGAATAGGGTAGGCAAGTTTTTTTAAAACTGGGCACAGTGATTTAGAAGTGCGGCATGTGAAAATAGGTCTGAAGGCATGTACGTGTGAGATAACAGGGTGGCAGCTTGATTTAGATAGATTTTAAAAAAAGTATTATAAGTGTAAGTTACAAAAATTACAGTCGAAGTAATAAGGAAAAACTACCACATACGAGCTTTGTTCGCAGTAAAACTTGTTATCCTTCAATAACTTAATATTTCAGACACGATGAAACTGGTTTCATTGAATTCCAAGTCCGTTTGTAAAACTCCCTATTTAATTTCTAACGGTAAAATAATGCGCCTTTAAATTGCGCATGGTCACAACATAACTCCAATTGACCCCAAATTGGAAATCTTACAATAACTAGCTATTACGGATTTTATAAATTAGTTTTGTCGAAAATGAAGGTCGTTTGCAATATGACTATTTTTAAATTTGATATTAAATCGATATAATATAAATCGATGTTAAAATAATTCAATTTAATAATAATATTATATATATATATTCAAACAGAATTTATACAGCTTCAGAAATTTACAAAATATGGGATTATATTTGGCATTTCATTTTCAAGTTAAAACAACGTTCAATTTATACTAAAACCCTTTTTATTTATTAAATAAATTGTTGTGGTTTATAAATGATTCCATAGGACTTTTTGAAATTTTGATTTGGACATAACCAAAAATCTACGAGAGGAAATCTCGATTTTTCATTTCCATTAGAAAAATATAGTTCAATAGATTCCAACTTTTCTTGTTTCAAGGAAATTCGACTTGTATTGGATCATATATATTCATTTAAACTTCAAAAAGTAAAACTACGAACTATCGTGTCGTTGTGAGCTCGTTTTTAATTATATTATAATTAATATGTTTAGACTGTTCTTTTATAAATAAATTCGTTATAAAAATCCACTTATGTTATTAATTCAACATTTAAAACTAATTTAAATATTCTTAACTTAATACTTAAAAATTCAGGTCATAATATTCCTTCCTCCTTAAAAGAATTTCGTCATCGAAATTATTAAGGTAGGAATAATGCTACAACCCCTATTAACTAGATTAAAAATCTGTTGATTTACTCCTTAACTTAAATTTCAATTGAATCAATTAATTTCAATTAAAATGTTAATTCATTCCTACTAATGAAAAGTTTCAAAATCTGAAAATTGTCCAACACCCTAAATTTCAGAAAAAAATCGCTAGCGTCTTCTTTGTACAGCTCAATCGGTACAACTACAATTCGTCTTTCCAGGCCTTTCTAATCTAAAAGAAAATCAAAAAGCCAAGTTACTTGGCCAATAGCTCATAAATCTCATACTCATATAAAATATAAACTTGTACCTTTTGTCGGGCATACCACTCTATCTTTTCCATTTGCTACCAATTCAGCATATACCAATGCATTCTCAATTGATCTCCAATCAATTCATTCTGAAACCCAATCCTTCACTTATACCCAAGCCAAATTCCATTTCAAACTCAAGTTCAATTTTCAATTCCAAATTCTTAATTCACCAATCCAATACAATTTCATATTCCTCTTAACTTCCCTTGTTTAAATTACAATTTCTATCTGCTTTCACAAATTTTTATTTTACTTCCTTAAGTTAATTCATAAATTCATCCTATATACTTGTTTTTAATTCAAATAATCTCTTCCTGGGAGGTTTTAAACAACTTTGCCTTTTAAAAAAGCGAACTTTCCCTTTCAGGACTCAAAACAACTCTTATCCTCATGACAATTCAAAAACAATATCTTTGGTAGTAATCTATCACTTAGAAACTTGAAAATGAACAAGGATGATGTCGCGATCCATCATCGGTATTATTTTTGTTGGACCAAAGATTGGGCCTAACACCCAAATCGTCCTATTTCGAGCATAGAATATAAGGAAATAACTGGAAAATACGAGAAAAAGCAAGACAACAGGATTTTTATAGTGGTTCGGCGTTAACGAGCCTACGTCCACTTCATATTTTCTCATTTCAATCATAGATTACAGTTACAATAAATATTGCCCTCAAACACTCGAATTCAATGAATAATTCTCTCTGAATTCATTGATTTTAATTAAAGGAGATGGTGGCCATTAGTGGAGAAGTGTTAGCCATGGCTGCCATGGACAAGGAGATGCCAAAAGTCCCCTCAATTTTCCATGCAGTGGGTTTTTTTTATAGCTGTAGGAGAGCTAATGTGGAGACCGGGTCGTGGTAGGTCACGTGGAGCCCGATCCAGAAAAGTAGGAATGGTCATAGCCTCAAGAATAGGTCAAGATCTACAAGTGCAGTAGCAGGTCCTGGACGCGGTTCATGGTCACGGTTCATGAGCCGAGATGGTGAGCTGAGGTGAGGATCTGGTGGTGATGGTCAGGTTGAGTCATGGTCCTGGGGGTCACAAACCGCCCTCAGGAAGGGGACACGAATCGCCTTCAGGAGGGGGTCACGAACCGCCCTCATGAAAGGGTCAGGAACCGATAGGGTCAAGCCGGTCTTCACAAATGCCAAAATCCAAGTTGTTCCATATTCCGCCACTTCATCAGAGCGATTGCAGATCAATGTTTGTTTATATTCAAGTCCTTTGCTTTGGGTAGCCTGGTTACAAAGTAGGCTAACAATTTTCTAGTGATCGAAGTGAGTTCAATACTATATCGCTTTCAAAACTCATCCTTAAACACTTCCACAAATATCCTCCACAATGCTTGGAAACATTTCCAAATCTCCCAAGATCTTAAAATTTTCATATATTTAATCCAAAATTCATTTTCAAACACCTTTCCAAGTTTTTGGGATTTTAATTCCAGAAGTATTTTAAATTCATATTTAGTCCATCTAATTTTATATATTACACTTAACGAATTCAGATTGGTTATTTATAACCACCTTAATTATAATCTTATTCGATTATAATAAAACCCAATACATCCAATATATTATAATAATTCCAATATCAATCATTCTTTTATATCAAAATATACTTTGGGTAAAATTATTTCATTTACTCACTTTCAAAACATACTGTGTCGGTTCATCGTATTCGAGTGTTTAGAAACCCTTATCGACATTGTGGTGCCCCACCGCCAACCAAAATTCATAAGCCATTCAACCAAAAATCTCCACAATATAAAACTATTTTATACAATCCACAAATATGCTCTCTTATATACATACACTCAAACTTAATCTATGGTATTACTAATACCATCTCTATTGAGTTATGCCACAGAGCCAAGGTTATCACTCAACCTTCAGCTCTGATACCACTGTAACAAACCGACAGATCCCCGATCCGAATTATTGACAAAAATACTATGTCGACTTACTAAGCACCAGAATTTTACTGGATCATTAATAGAAAGAAGTTAGAGGGTGAGAAGTAGAAAGAAAAGTTAGAATAGAAAAAAAACGAAGGACAAAAATCTCATAGCGGAACGAATAAGATATATTAAATAACATAACCTTTGAATTACAAATTTATAACTATATATACATACCATCATCAGAGTACAAAACAACACATCACATTAGGAATAAACGGTAGTTATCTAATGCTGAAGCTTCATGCTCAATGCTCTTCTAAGTGTATCTATAAAATCCCAACTACTTGATTGTCCGTACAAATTGAGGCACCCAAGAGTTTGGATAAACAAAAAATAAATAAACTCTGGGTCAGTCATGGTACTAGTGTGAGTAAACTCCAAGCACTTGGTTTAACTTTTAAAAATCCTTTTGAAAGAAAGGTTAATCGTAAGACCAGTCCATACATAAATACAGAAGGTTTTTACCTTACGATAACCCAAAACATTCTTCGTATCCATACTATTCTGGTATTATAATAGTATCTAAATCAAGTAAATAGCAATCTAGTTGAACGCTTGCATCTCATGCTCCACATACATAATATACAATTAAAACTTAGTATCTTACTAGAGAATGGATTACAACTATGGAAAGGTACGAGACCACCTTCTGATAGTGTATCTCTAGAGAAGAACACACTAGATTCAACAAGAACATCATGTAATCAGGCAAAATATAACCGGCCACTCACTTCGCTTGAGTGTTCCAAATGTATGTCACCAGTGGTTGGGATCAACCACCATTACCGAAAGCATACAAATGTGATAGAATAAATAAGCAAATGTATTTTCTCGAGATCAGGTGACAATACACCCTAATGGAAGTGTCTCACATAACCATGCAACCTACCTGATTTTATACCATTTCCCAGTTATTTAACTATCAAAGCAAAACATCCATACAACCAATGATCCTGTTTCCAAATGGAAATTCTACTGATCAACCATAAAACGACACTGAGCTCTTTAAACTAATATTATTAATTTATCTTTTCCTAGTTTCCTTTCAATATCTTTACCCAGATATTCTTCAAAACATGTTTAGCCTCTCACGATTTTCGGAAACATTTCCTTATATCATAAACTATTTATATTTAGAAAACAAATGTTATTAACACTGAAAAATATTTCCATATCTTAGTCATAATCCTTATTTTCATTAACCAGCTCATTTCATTTTCTATGCTTAGGAAACATCTTTGATTTTATTTGGAAAATGTTTCCAAAATTTAGTTCGTTTTAACCAATGTTGTATAAAACATCGTTACAATAAATCAGTCCATTAATCACTCGTTCGCCAAAAGTATCTCCAACCAATCTTCAATACCAAACCTTAACCATTCCTTAATCAAAAGTAAAATCAATCAAATTGGGTTATAATTACATCTTAGACCTTTACTGAGCAACATTCTTAACTTCGAAGTAAGAAAAGTTCAGAACTTCAATTACTAACAAAATATCGCTTACGTATCTTTCAGATTCAATTTTAGAATCCACTCCTTGTACGGAAAACATTGGTTATAATGATAGCGTTGTAATCCCCTCTTTCGAAATATTTAACTTTAAAGTATTACTTTTATTCATTAATTTGAATAAATAAATAAATCTTTAGTAAAACAAAAAGTAAATAGAACTTTACGGAATTCGATATAGCCGAATTCAATATATACCACTATTTCGAATAATCACTATTAGATTAACATTCCGAAATTCCGAATAAATTATCGTTTCAAGTTAACTCAATTTCCATTTCCATTTTGAATTCACCTTTGAATTTATCACTTCAAAATCTTTCCAATTTCCTTTTATAAACATTTCAATCTACAAAACGTTTTCTTTTGAACCATTATTCACTTTAAAATGTGAATATTATTTCTTTACAGAAAAATGGACTCATTTTATCAAATCAAACTTGATTTTATTTATAAATACTATTACAAGTTCAAATCCTGTTTATCGAGTCACTTTATAAATTCATATTCATATTCTCCTTCATTCACGAATTTTGTTTACAAGTTAACTTCTAGTTGATTAGCAATCAAGTTTATAACTTGATATTGATTTCATATTCGATTATAAATCACTGGTTCAAAACCAAATATAAATTCCTTGGTCTATTTTTTGATTATATAATATATAATTTTTGAAAATAAATTATTTCTATACAATTGGACATAGTCGAATTCTAATCATAAATCCTTATGGATCTATTTCAATTCTATTCACATTCTGAACATCAAAATTAATTTCATCGTTTCCTTTTAAAAATGATTCCCAATTTCCCTTTTTAATTTCACTTTTGAATTTACATTCCCAAATTATCCAATGACAATTATTCCACTCTATTTATAAACATTGTTTATAAATTAAATTACTTGTTTTTATCATTAAAAACAAGTTATTACATTCTATCCCATTCGAAATTAAATTTCTATTTTATAAAAATAGATTTTTCCTTTCCAAAACCCGCATTCTTTTCCAATATATTTTTATGACCAATTATTTTAGGGCCAGTGCTATTCAAGCATCCAAGCATAACAAATTTATCATATAATTCCTAACACATCATATATCACATTATATATGAATCAAACAATAAATTTTTTGAGGAATGTAGTTGGATCCCGCCAACCTATTTTCCCTACATTCACATATGTTAATCAACACAAATAACATCGATTTAACTTTAATATGAGATAACATGATAAATAGAATCAATATTTAACTGACGATTTATATATATACTATATCTATAATTTCAGAAAATTTATTAGCAATTCAACCAAATAACCATCACACAACATACAATCATCATTTATCAATTCTAAAATATGTTTATAAAATTATAAACTGGACAGATCTGGTGAGTTTACTTTTATTGGTCGTTAATCATTGAATAACGATTAATGGTCAATTAACCCAATCAGGCATATTATTTTGCCATAAATTTTAACAAGATCCAAATTGCTCCAGACTTGTTCCGTTAGGTAGCCTACGTCCATACGATTCCAATGTGACAGATGATATCAAATTCTTTCGATTTATGCACAAGTTATAAACAATATAAGTTTACGGTTTAAATTAAAATAATTAAAACCTTAATTAAATATTATTCAATTTAATTACTTGTACAAATCTAATCCCCTCTTAACCCTTTTCTTCTCCAAGTTATATCTAGTAAAATCCCATTCCAGTATTTCTTCCATAGCCGAACATTCTTTCCTTTCCCACGACCTCAACATTGCATCGATCTTCACGAAACCACTACCGTCGTTTCTCTCGTCTCCCCCTCTTCACGTTTGTCATCAAAATAACACCGTCAGCCACCCTTAGGAAAACAAGAAAATGTACAAAACCTCTAGAAATGTGCGACACTTCTTCTTCTAGAAACCCGCCAGAATTTTCATGAAGGTGCGGTTCTTCACCGCCATTCGAATACCAAACCTAGTTATTCGAATTGATACTTCCATTCCCTACGAGACTCAACCCTGGGTTCACTGTTTGCATTTCAAGTTCCAGAAACCAATTTCGAATGCAACCAAACTCGTATAGGATCAGAAAGCACCATCATACAACTCAAATTGTTTTTATCATTTTAGGGATTTTAATTTATTTGTTTTTGATCTTCTTTGAAGCCATGAAAAGCTTTCGACTTAAATTCCTTTCCAGGAAAAAATGAAGACGGTCCTTCTTATGTATAATACGAAACAGCTTGGCCCGCATGTATATAGGGGCGTTTATAGAATAGATTAGGAAAGATTTTTTCAAACTAGGCACATTGATTTACAAGTAAGGCATGTGCGTACGAGGTATCTGGGTGGCAGCTTGATTTGGGATAGATTTTATTTACGGTCAAAGTAACAAGAAAAAACTACCGCATACGAGCTCTATTCACAGTGAAATTTGTAATCCGTACAATAACTTAATATTTTGGACATGATGAAACTGGTTTCATCAAATTTCGAGTCCATTTGTAAAACTCCTTTTTTAATTTCAAACTGTTAAACAATATGCGTTTAAATTATGCATGGTCACAGCATAACTCCAGTTGATCCCAAACTGAAAATCTTATAATAACTAGCCATTACAGATTATATAAAATTATTTTTATGGAAAACTGAGGTCGTTTGCAGCATAAATATTTTTAAATTCCATATTAAATCGATATAATATAAATTGATTTTAAAATAATTTAGTTTAATAATAAAAAATTATTATTGCCATATATATATATATACATTCAAATAGAACTTGCACAGCTTTAGAAATAAATAAAAAACCGGTTTATACTTGACATTTCAATTCCAAGTTAAAACGACAGTTAATTTATGTTAAAAAGCCTTTTTATTTATCAAATGGTTTATAAACGATTCCATAGCGACTTCTGAAATTTTGATTTGGACGTAACTAAAAATCTACAAGAGAAAATCACGAATTTTCATTTCCACTGGAAAAATATAGTTAAATATATTCCAATATTTCTTGTTTCAATGAAATTCAACTTATGTTGGAATCTGTATATTCATTTAAAGTTCATAACATAAAACTACGAACCATCGCGCTGCTACGAGCCCTTTTTTAATTATATTGCAATTAATATGTTAAAACGCTGTTTATAAATAAATTCATTATAAAAATCCATTATAAAAATCCATTTATTTTATTAATTCAATGTTTAAAACTAATTTAAATAATGCTTAAAAATTCGGGTCGTTACTATAAATTTGTACACTTTCAATGTGTCAGCCATATGAAGACTCTGAATATGAAATTTATAGGTTTCGCTTAATGAAAAAATTGGTGGCTTAATTATAAAACAATAATTATCATCATGGAGATATACAAAGACATTAATGTACAATCATTCACATTGAAACATAATATGCAGACCCCTACTCATTCCACAGTCTAAGCACAGCTGAACCAAAGCAAGGCAAGACAAATTTACATTCAACGAAATAAGTAGCAACAAAGTGTGGGTGACATATAAAACAACATGAGATATAAAAAAATGAAATAATAGTATTTCATGCATATATATTTCATACAGTGGGAATGGGTGCTGCAAGCTAGTTGTTGTGACAAAGAGGATGTTGCCTACTCCTAGTTTCCATACCTCAAGAACAAAACGTAATGAAAGTAGCACAAACTTTAAGGTCTAAACATAGGACAAAATTCACTATAGGCACTGAAATACCAAATTCACTACATGGTACTTCTGAGAATTTGAATACCTGTGTTGGATGTAATGTTTATCAGGAACTTAAGTGTGCACTAATCTGCACATAATTCAAGGATTTGGAATTCATTAAGTGGTTAAGTATAAAATTTAATTGTATCATTTAATACTTTATGTATCAGTGTCTCATATTATAAAATCTAATAGTTGTATTCATGAAATCAATACTTATCTTCTACATTCAATAATATAGGTCAGTTTCTCCTATTACAAAAATTTCAAGCATCTTAAACTTCCATAGAGACCACAAATGTAAATGTACATTATATAATGAGTTGAAAAAATAATGAAGCATAAATATATGCTTTTTCACTTTCTCTCTCTATATTCTCTAATAATGAAGCTGATGCTGGTAAAATAATAAGATGGGGACCTAAGTTGTTGTATATTAAGAAAAGATGGTTGCATTGAGCGATATGATAAACAATAAGTTGATATGCAAAAGTGGTTAACTCGAAATGTAATAAGGAAGATTTTTAGTTGGTTGCTAAAATAGAAGATTAATTTAACCATATCTTAGGACATATAGAGTAGTTAAATATATAAGCCTGCACATGTCTGAATACCACAAGATTGTAGTACATGCCTACACATGTCTCAATACCAGAGGTCTACCTGAAAAAGTTAGCAAGTAAAATAATAGTTACATAATGCATATTAGATATACACAATATGATTATTGTGTGCATGTTAGATATATCAAGGTTCAGAGACTATAGAAATTCCAGTTTCCTTTTAGGTTTTTGATAAGTTGAAAATAAAATTTTAATTATGATATTTATAAATGAGATATAAAATACAGTCCATAAAATATGAAACATAATATAAATTGAACTTAGCAACAAATTATAGTAAATCTAAAGAAAAATATACTTGATAGTAAAGTAGGGTCGTTCCATACCTCAAATCATGAGATATATACGATTATTTTGAATTCTAATGTAACGACCCAGCGGGAAATTCGATGCTCGAATTTCGACAATAATATATACAACTCATATTACTTGCCAAAATTCAAGTATCGAACAACACCAAATTGTTAATAGAAAGAATTTAGAGGATGAGAAAAGAAAGAAAGAAATATTAGAATAGAAGAAAAGAAGGACACATCAGAATCTCATAGCAGAACGAATAAATATAATATATCAAATTTCTTTATACAAAAGGAAACTTGTATATACATACCAATCATCAGAATACAACATATATCTGTCACAGCAGAAATACACTTTATATATCTAATGGTGAAGCCTCCTGCTTCTAGCTCCTGAACTCCAGCGAAAACCTAGCCTGTCAGAGCACATTTGAAGCAAAGAAAAATTCACCCGGATCAGTCTGGAATACTTTCAGTGATAAATTCACAGAACAAACAATTTGTTTAACTCCGAAAAATCCTTTTTGAAATAAAAGAATAATAGTAAGACCAGCCCACACATAAACATGGATGGTTTTTAGCTTACAATAACCCAAAACTGGTTTGAAATCAATATCTTTTCTGATATTATAATAATGTCTATCAAACCACAAATAAATATTAATCTAGCAGAACGCTTGCATCTCACGCTCTACATAAATAGTATACAATCAAAATCGCGGGGTCGTATTGGAGAATGGATTCCAACTATGGCAAGGTATGGGACCACCTTCCGATAATGTACCTCCAGAGATAAATACATTGGGGTTCACCAAGAACGTCTTGCAACCCGGCTCACACATGACCGGTCTCTCATTTCTCTTGAGAGTACCGAATATATCATTACCACGGTTGGGGGCCAGCCAACCAAACCGATAGCATAACATATAAAAATAAAAAGGGACAACCGAAGGCATTTTATTTCTCCAGATCAGGTAATGATATACCATTTTAATGGGTGCGACCCACATAGCCATGCTGCCTAACCGATTTGTGCCATTTCCCCATTGATGAGGCTAGAGGTTACGCTTGTCCTTCAGAACAGTATATCTCCATCCACTTTGAATGCCACATTGTCAGATCCTCCAGAAATCACTAATTAATCTCCACAAAAATACTCTAGTTGTTAGGCTAAAGAAGTTTGCCTTCTATGCCACCAACTTGGTACGTTTGAAGAAATCAACGTACACGTTCCCTTTGGAAATACTCTGTCAGACATTCATCCATATAAGTTATCCAGGAACAGGATGAACCGAAGGCACTCTCCTACCACATCCTAGGAATCACCCTATAGATTAGTAGCGAGCAATCATTGAAAATCCATAGATTGTAACCACGACGGAATCACAATATATCTCTTATTGCAAGTCAGAGACTATAAGTAATCCTTCCGTTTTATAGATATCTATGGTCTTCAATTTACTCCGTCTCTATCTACTTCAAGTTAGTCGCGCTCGCACAGTTGATCCGAAGTGGTTTTGGGTTTAGTTCCCAACCTGGTCTCTTCGAAACAACACGTCAAAAGGTCCAGGAAAAATGTTCAATTGGTAGTCGGTTATTTAACTGTCAAACCATAACAATACTGTTAAGTACGTTGGCAGCTCAGGTCATTTATTTTAAAACATTTCATAAAACTATTTTATCGATTTTTATAAATCGAGTCTAGCCCTCGAAAGTATTAATCGACAGTCTCGTATTGACCAAAATCCCCGTCCCATTTCCTTTGTCAGGAAATATTTCTCTATTTCCACAAAAAAACATCCCTTATTTTCCTAATCAAGGAAATTTTATTATATTTCCATAATCCTTTCACATTTCCTTATATTTTAAATATTGCTATAGTTTTATAATATACTTTCCTTTTCCTTTACTATTGGAGATGTTGTTTATATTCTGTTTAATCAAACGGCATAGGTTTGAGTTCCAAAATCCTTCCTTTATTTCAATTACCCCATTTCACTTAATTCATTCCCCAGGTGGACGCTTATTTTTATAAAATCATTGACTTGGGTAAAACCCTCATTTTACTAACTTTATTTATAAAATTTGAATTAAACTTCAATCCTTTCCATCATCCTTTATGTAACGAACTGGGATTTTCGACTCCGCAAATCAACACAAAACTACCATGTTGACTATTCAGAACTCGGAAATACCTGATCATTAATAGAAAGAAATTTGAGGGTGAGAATACATAAGATAGAAAATTAGAATAGAAGAAGAAGAAGATCACCACAGAACAAAATCAGAGTAATACGAATCTCACAGCGGAACGAATAATATATAATCTATAATATAGCCTTGAAATAAAAATAGTATACAGTAACATTATCAGAGTACAACACTTACACACAGCGGAAATAACAATAGCTATATAATCCTGAAGCCTCCTACTTCAAGCTCCTCCAAGCATATCTGTAAAGACCTGAACTACTTGACTGCCCGTACAAATTTGGGCACCCAAGAGTTTAGGGAAAACAAAACAAAATAAACTCTAGGTCAGTCCCGGGACTGGTGTGAGTAAACTCAAATCATCGGCTTAACTTTTCAAAATCCCTTTCAAAAGAAAAGATAATCGTAAGACCAATCCACACATAAACACGGATGGTTTTTACCCTACGATAACCCAAAACAGTTTTGAAATCAATACTTCTCTGATATTATAATAATGTCTAATCACAAGTAATTAGAATCTAGCAGAACGCTTGCATCTCACGTTCCACATATATAGTATACAAACAAAACCGCGGGCGCTTATTGGAGATTGGATTCCAACTATGACAAGATATGGGACCACCTGCCAATAGTGTATCTCTAGAGACGAATACACTGGGTTCAACAAGAACGTCTTGCAACCCGGCCCACACATGACCGACCACTCATTTCGCTTGAGTGTGTCGAATGTAAATCACCAACGGTTGGGAGCTACCCTACCGTCTTCTCAAAAAGGGACAGCATCGAACATAGATAAAGAATGAAATGGATTTTCTCTAGATAGGTGATATACACCCTAATAGGAGCGACCCACTTAGCCATGCTGCCTGCCCGATTTCTGTCATTTCTCGATTGATGAGGCTTGAGGTCATAACGTATCATTTGAAACACTTGACCACCATTCACTTTGAATGCCACATCGTCATACCCGTCAAATCACAAATTGATTTCTTCAAAAATACCACGGGTATAAAGCTAAGAGAAACGAATTCCTCCGCCACCAAACGTAAGTACGTTTGAAGAGATAAACTTACACGATCCGTTAGATATACTCTGTCAAACATTCGTCCATTCACGTTTGTCCTAGGACTGGACAAACCGAAGGCACTATTCTGTAAACAGGATAGTCCTTGCTTAACCCCGTCTTCAATATTTGATCGCAACGCTAATGCCCATACATAGTGGTTTTCAGATAATATATCTGATCCCGGTTTCTCTATATTGATGATGATAAAATGGTCAAAAACTTCATAGTCGGTGATTTAACTATCAAAGAAAAACAGGAGTGCAACCAAAGATAATATTTCCAGATGGAAATTCTATCGATCAATCATCAATCCACATTTATCTCTTTTAATTAAATTTATCGTTTATTTATCCATTTTCCCATTTCTATCTATTTGTAAATTCTTATTTTCTAAATTTAGAAAATATACACCATCAATCATTGGAAAACATTTCCATCTCTGTTCCACGTATTACTGACATTCCAGTATTCTTTCTCATTAACATTTCATTTTCTATGATTAGAAAATATCCTTGATTTTATTGGGAAAATGTTTCCAAAATTTATTCATTTGATTTAAAACAGATGTCAAATAAAACATCACTAAGCCAATTTAAAACATTATACTCATTAACTAAATTCACTTAAGCCACCTTCACTATCGAACCATAACCATTTCTTAGTTAAAAACGAAGTCAATCAAGTTGGGGTATAATTACCTCTCAGACCTTAACTGAACAACATTTCTAACTTCGAAACAGACAAGGTCCACCATTAAACCTTTAACAATTTCCCTACGAAACTCTTGGATTCTATTTACGAATCCACTTCTTTACCAAAATTATTTGATTATAACCCTAGTGATATAATCTCATACTTTCGAAATATAATAACTTAAAAGTACCTTTTCTTTGTTAATTTGGATAATTAAACAAACAACTAATTTATTAACAAATAAGTAAAACTTGATTTGAAACGGAAAGTAAATATCACTTTCTCAATTCGATATAATCGAATTCCAATGTATAATTCACTCTCGAATAATTACTATTTGATAACTCCTTTTCGAATAAACTATATTCGATAACCCTTTCTTCGAATAACTATATTCGATAATCTCCCTTTGAATGATTTACATTCGATTAATTCTCCTCGAATGATTTACATTCAATTAATTCTCTTCGAATGATTTACATTCGATTAATCTTCTTTCGAATAAACTATATTCAATTAACTCCCTTAATTCTATTCGAATAAACTATTTCGAATAGCTTCTTTGGATTTACTCACTTGGATTAACTCGGTTTGATTAATTCAATTTGACTAACTCAACTCGATTAACTTAACTTATCTAACTCAACTTATTCAACTCATATCTAATAACTAATATTCAATTTATTTATATTCAAATAACTATGTCTGTTTTAACTTTATTTCGAATGGCTAGTATTCGATTTAACTCCATTCGCTCGACTCTAGATCACAGCGATCACAATGGTTACGCCCGATTCCCTCAGGAAACATCCGACCGCCATAGGCTATCTGCAGCCCTGCGAATTATGCTAGCAATCGTACGAAATGGAAACTCATCCTGAATAACTATGTTTGACTAACTCTATCTCAAATAACTATATTCGAGCAACTCTAATTGAATAACTAATATTCAATTAATTCTAATTCGATTAACTAAGTTCAATTTACTCTATCTGGTCATCTCTTTATTCGAATAACTAATATTCGATTAGCTCTAATTGAATAACCAATATTCGATTTACTCTATTCGACTAACTCTATTTGATTAACAAATATTCCCTTTTCTATTTGTCTATATTTATTTCATATAAATATTTCTTTTATATATAACTTTATTTATTTTCTAAATAAATATTTCCTTTTTAATCTATTCGTAAATATTTTACCACTATTCCCCTTTAAATTCTATTTGCAAAATGTTTTACAAATATTCCTCTTTCCAACCCCATTTGTAATTGTTTTACAAATGTTTGCCTTTCTATTTTATTTTTAAATATTTTACAAATAATTCCCTTTTTATACCCTTTTTATCTCTTCGATTTTATAAACTTCCCCAACTCTATAACCACTTCAATTTTTTTTTATATAAAATCCTTGATTTTATACAAATATTTTATTTCAACTTATAGTTTGAAATTCCTTTGATAATCTAACTATTTTCTATTTACTTTGCATGCATTTTCCTTTTCAATTCTATTTATTTTTCAAATAAATATCCCTTTTCAATTCTATTTGGAAATAGTTTACAAATAATTCTTTTCACTTCTATTTATTCGATTAACAAATAAATATTATTTTAATCTATTTATTTTCTAAATAAATATTTTCTTTAATAAAATCTTTTAATTTTATAAATATTTCTTTTCAATATAACATTGAAAATTTCCTTTTTAACATTCCAGTATCCCTTATGGTATTTAACATACCATACAACAATGATCGGCATCACTCAACCATACAAAATCAGCAATGGATTTCATATCACATCATATAACACAATGTATGAAAACAGTAAAATAATTGTTGAGGAACCCAGTTGGGTCCCTCCAACCTGTTTCCCTGCATCCACAGATGTTAGACAATAGAATTAACATCAATTTCATTTCACTATGAAATATTCTGCTAAACAGAATCAATATTTGATTGATGATCTATATCTATATCTATATCGTTATCTATATTTTCAATTAACTGACGAGCAGTTCAACCAAACAACCAACACATAGCAAACAACCATCATTTATAAATTCTAAAAATATTTTATAAAAATATAAATTGAGTAGAGTTAGTGATATTTACTCGCCTTTCGCGTTAACCGTTAAATAACGATTTGCGTCTATTGATTTTGATCAGACAATTTATTTCGCCATAAATTGTAACGAGCTCCTATCCACTCCCGCTAGTTTCATTGCGTAGCGCTTATCCATACGGTCCCAAAGGATCTTGTTTTTCCCAATTCCGATACCGTATGAAGGAGATATTCAATTTACTAGTCATACGATTATTTGAACTTAAACCAAAGTGAATTTATAGTTATAAAATATGGGCCTTACCTTAATACCTAGCCCAAACCCAAACTAAAATATCCAGACCGTTCCTCACATCATCTTCCTTATCCCCAAAAGCTTGAAACCTGACCCCAATATTTAATACCCATGACCGATTTAGAAATGAACCATTCTCCATCTATACATCATGAAAACTAAAGCCGCACCTATCGCCCTTATCCTCTACGCATTCTCTTCCGCACCAACTCAATTTTACAGAGCTCGACTCCTCCTTTTGCAACCCGTCAATAGCCCTTTCTCATGGCCATTACCGCCCTTTTTTTCCACCAGAACTCCTCCCTACTCCACCGTTTTCACGCAATATTCACCTAAGAGCCATGTCGACCTCCACATCTTCGAATCAATTACCCAACCCTCTCACCACAAGTTTAAATCCTTGCGCTCCTACAAAACTAATACCCGCCACTGCCTCATGCAGTCACACGCAGCACAGTCCTCATCCCCTTTCATGGTGGCCGCGACTAACTGCAGTTCAAACACACACAGCAAATTTTTCCGTGAAGTAAATTCTCTGATTTTTGAAGTTATATAAGCCTCACAAGTTTTAGTTTCTTTCTAGAGAAAAACCAAAAATGAAGATTTCAACATGGGTATTTATAGACTTTACACACCGTGGATGGCAAGTAACAGGGTAATACGTAAGTCGGCTATTAGCTTTATGTGGTAGGTCTGCTACCTCATGTTACTTTGTCTCCACGGTTCCAAGTTTTGTCGATAAAAATGGGGCTTCATTCGGTGAAAGCTTGGACATATGAAGGGAAGGCTAATTTACATTAAATGAAAAGAGGATGTGCAAAAAAGAAAGATTTGAAAGAAGTGTATCAGTCGATAGGTAGGATTTGTATCAGTATAGGTTAACATGTGCTTTAGTGGATTTGAAACCGTAGGTGTGAGAAGACTTAGGCAAGCGCAGTCGAATATGTTTATTTATTTCAGTCCTTATAAAATGTAGTTTTTTAACGGTGCGCTGCTACTACGAAAAACTCCATTCGTATACGTACTACAGACAGAAATAAGAATACGAACGGGACGAGCGATGTGCCGCGATTCCAAAATTATAATAACATCGGTAGGTTGATTCATATTTTGAAACCCCAAAATATCGATATAGGGTGCAAAATACTCCAAATAAAAAGTTGCGTATTTAATTAATTAAAAATTACAGTAAAATTCTAAAAATTAAATTATCACTATGTTTCAAAAGAACCTTGTCTAAATTCGAATCCAGTATGCAGTTATTTCAAATAAACTGTTACAGTCGATGAACGATTCTATAGCGACTATTTTAAATTTTGATTTGGACACAACTCAAAACCTACACGACAAAATCTCGATTTTTCTCTTCCACTAGAAAAATACTGTTCAGCAGATTCCAACGTTTCTTGTTTCACAGAAATCCGGCTTAAAACGAATCCTGTATATTCAGTTGAAGTTCAAATCGCCAAATAACGAACTACAACGCCATTTCAAGCTCGATTATAATTATATTATAATTATACGTTCAAACTACCATTCAAATAATATATTCGTTATTCTAATTCAATTCTAAACTGAATTAAATATCACAAATGATCCAATTCACACCATTTTGTGAATTCCCCTATTTTTGACTATTTCAGAAATTAAATATATTATTTATTTTAATTAAATATTCAATATTATTTAATCCTGGGCATTGTAAGTAACCAAAACCATTATTTAAATAATTAAATAAATTAATTATATCGTTGAAAAATGCGGGTCATTACAATCTTCCCCCCTTAAAATAATTTCGTCCTCGAAATTGCTAAGGTAGAAGACAGACCCTATTAACTGGTTTAAAAACTATTCGTTCACTTTTAACTTCAGTTTCAACTGAACTAATTTATTTCAATGAAAATAATAATTTATCCTTACTAACGAAAATTTTCAAAAATCCTGAAAATTTTCTAACATCCGAAATTTTTGAAAAATTTCGCCAGCACCTCCTTTGTACCGGTCAATAGTTCAAACCCCAACCCGCCTCTCTAGGCCCTTTCCAATCAAAAAGAAAATCAAACAGCCAAGCGGCTTGCCAAATTGGCCCATAAATCACCAAATCCATAAAAATAAACATGTACCTTTTTGTCGGGCATATCATTAAATCCTTTTATTTTGCTGCCAATTCAGCATATACCAAAGTCATCCCAATCACTCTCCAATCATCTGTTCTCAAATCCAATCATCCTATTTTCAAACAAAATCTCATACTCAATCTCAAATTCCATTACCAATTTCAACTCTTAAATACCCGTCAAATATATTTACACAAATTCGTAACTCACAACTTCAACCTTATTCGATATCATTCTATTTCAATTCAATTTTCCCTTACTAGTTTTTTATCAAATTCCAGTTTGCATTTCCCAATTCCTATTTGATTTCCATTTCTGGTTTTAATTCAATTTCAATTTTCTTTCGCTAGTTTTTTTATAAATTTGTTTTTAATCCAAACAGTCTCTTTTTGGGAGTTTTTAAACAGCTTAGCTCTTTCTCTAAAGTCAATCATTTCTTTTCGGGGTTCAAAACAACTTCCTTTCTCTAAACAATTTCAAAAACAATTTCTTTGGTAGTAATCTGTCACTTAGAGCACGAAAATGAACACTAATGATGTGGCCAGTATCATCAGAGTTATTTCCCAGCTATCGAAGTGAGTTCAATACTATATCACTTATCAAAACCATATTTAAACACTTTCATTTTGAAATCTTTTTCAAAATATCATTCACGATACTTCTAAACAATTTAAAATCTCCCAGGATCTTAAAATTTCCTTATATTTAACTCAAACCCACTTGCAAACACTCCTCGCAGTTTTCAGAATTTTGACTCCAATTCTAATTTAATTCAGATTTAATTAATCTGCTTTTATATTTTACGAACTCAAATTGGTTATTTACATAACCATTTCAATAATAACCAACCAACACATCACATATACTATAATACTTTATATATAAATATTTTCTTTTATATCCAAATATAATTTGGGTAAAATTATTTCATTTACCCTCTTTCAAAACATACTGTGTCGGTTTATCGTATTCAAGTGTTTAGAAACTCCTATCGATACAGTGGATCAAACTGATTGACCAGAATTCACAAACTACTCAACCAATAAATCTCCATAATATAAAGTTATTTTTATAAAATCTACAAATACGTCTACTAGTATATATACACTCAAACTCAATCTAGGGTATTACTAACCCCATCTCCACTGAGTTACGACATAGAGCCAAGGTAATCACATAACCTTCAGCTCTGATACCACTGTAAAGAACTGGGATTTTCGACTCCGAAAATCAACATGTTGACTATTCAGACCTTGGAAATACCTGATCATTAATAGAAAGAAATTAGAGTTTGAGAATAGATAAGATAGAAAATTAAAATAGAAGAAGAAGAAGATCACCACAGAACAAAATCAGAGTAATACGAATCTCACGACGGAACGAATAATATATAATCTATAATATAGCTTTGAAATAAAAACAGTATACAATAAAATTATCATAGTACAACACTTACACACAGCGGAAATAACAATAGCTATATAATCTAGAAGTCTCCTGCTTCAAGCTCCCCCAAGCATATCTGTAAAGACCTGAACTACTTGACTGCCCGTACAAATTTGGGCACCCAAGAGTTTAGGGAAAACAAAACAAAATAAACTCTGGGTCAGTCATGGGACTGGTGCGAGTAAACTCAAATCATCGGCTTAACTTTTCAAAGTCCCATTCAAAAGAAAAGATAATCGTAAGACTAATCCACACATAAACACGGACGGTTTTTACCCTACGATAACCCAAAACAGTTTTGAAATCAATACTTCTCTGATATTATAATAATCTAATCACAAGTAATTAGAATCTAGCAGAACGCTTGCATCTCACGTTCCACATATATAGTATACAAACAAAACCGCGGGCGCTTATTGGAGATTGGATTCCAACTATGACAAGGTATGGGACCACCTGCCGATAGTGTATCTCTAGAGACGAATACACTGGGTTCAACAAGAACGTCTTGCAACCCGACCCACACATGACCGACCACTCATTTCTCTTGAGTGTATCGAATGTATATCACCAACGGTTGGGAGCTACCCTACCGTCTTCCCGAAAAGAGACAGCATCGAACATAGATAAAGAATGAAATGGATTTTCTCTAGATAGGTGATATACACCCTAATGGGAGTGAACCACTTAGCCATGCTGCCTACCCAATTTCTGTCATTTCCCGGTTGATGAGGCTTGAGGTCATAACGTATCATATGAAACACTTGACCACCATTCACTTTGAATGCCACATCGTCATACCCATTAAATCACAAATTGATTTCTTCAAAAATACCACGGGTATAAATCTAAGAGAAACGAATTCCTCCGCACCAAATGTATGTATGTTTGAAGAGATCAACTTACGCGATCCGTTAGATATACTCTGTCAGACATTCGTCCATTCACGTTTGTCCTGGGACTGGACAAACCGAAGGCACTATTATGTAAACAGGATAGTCCTTGCATAACCCCGTCTTCAATATTTGATCGCAACGATAACGTCCATACAGAGTGGTTTCAAGATAATATATCTGATCCCGATCTCTCTATATTGACGACGATAAAATGGTCAAAAACTTCGATAGTCGGTGATTTAACTATCAAAGAAAAACAGGTGTGCAACCAATGATATTATTTCCAGATGGAAATTCTATCGATCAGTCATCAATCCACATTTAGCTCTTTTAATTAAATTTATCGTTAATTTATCCATTTCCCCATTTCTATCTATTTGTAAATTCTTATTTTATAAATTTAGAAAATACACATCATCAATCATTGGAAAACATTTCCATCTCTTTTCCATGTATTACTGACATTCCAGTATTCTTTCTCATTAACATTTCATTTTCTATGATTAGAAAATATCTCTGATTTTATTGGGAAAAAGTTTCCAAAATTTATTCATTTGGTTTAAAACAGATGTTTAATAAAACATCACTAAGTCAATTTAAAACATTATACTCATTAACTAAATTCACTTAAGCCACCTTCACTATCTAACCTTAACCATTTCTTAGTTAAAAACGAAGTCAACCAAGTTGGGGTATAATTACCTCTCAGACCTTAACTGAACAACATTTCTAACTTCGAAACAGACAAGGTCCACCTTTAAACCTTTAACAATTCCCCTACGAAGCTCTCGGATTCTATTTACGAATCTACTTCTTTACCAAAATTATTTGATTATAACCCTGTGATATAATTCATACTTTCGAAATATAATAAATTAAAAGTAAATTTTCTTTATTAATTTGGATAATTAAACAAACAACTAATTTATTAACAAATAATTAAAACTTGATTTGAAATGGAAAGTAAATATCACTTTCCACAACTCGATATAATCGAATTCCAATGTATAATTCACTCTCGAATAATTACTATTCGATAACTCCTTTTTGAATAAACTATATTCGATAACCCTTTCTTCGAATAACTATATTCGATAATCTCCCTTTGAATGATTTACATTCGATTAATTCTCCTCGAATGATTTACATTTAATTAATTCTCTTCGAATGATTTACATTCGATTAATCTTCTTTCGAATAAACTATATTCGATTAACTCCCTTAATTCTATTCAAATAAACTATTTCGAATAGCTTCTTTGGATTTACTCACTTGGATTAACTCGGTTTGATTAACTCAATTTGACTAACTCAACTCGATTAACTCAACTTATCTAACTCAACTTATTCAACTCATATCTAATAACTAATATTCAATTTATTTATATTCGAATAACTATGTCTGTTTTAACTTTATTTCGAATGGATAGTATTCGATTTAACTCCATTCGCTCGACTCTAGATCGCAGAGATCACAATCGTTACGCCCGATTCCCTCAGGAAACATCCGACCGCCATAGGCTATCTGCAGCCCTGCGAATTACGCTAGCGGTCGTACGAAATGGAAACTCATCCTGAATAACTATGTTTGACTAACTCTATCTCAAATAACTATATTCGAGCAACTCTAATTGAATAACTAATATTCAATTAATTCTAATTCGATTAACTAAGTTCAATTTACTCTATCTGGTCATCTCTTTATTCGAATAACTAATATTCGATTAGCTCTAATTGAATAACCAATATTCGATTTACTCTATTCGACTAACTCTATTTGATTTACAAATATTCCCTTTTCTATTTGTTTATATTTATTTCATATAAATATTTCTTTTATATATAACTTCATTTATTTTCTAAATAAATATTTCCTTTTTAATCTATTCGTAAATATTTTACCACTATTCCCCTTTAAATTCTATTTGCAAAATGTTTTACAAATATTCCTCTTTCCAACCCCATTTGTAATTGTTTTACAAATGTTTGCCTTTCTATTTTATTTGTAAATATTTTACAAATAATTCCCTGTTTATACCCTTTTTATCTCTTTGATTTTATAAATTTCCCCAATTCTATAACCATTTCAAATTTTCCTTTTTATATAAAATCCTTTATTTTATACAAATATTTTATTTCAACTTATAGTTTGAAATTCCTTTGATAATCTAACTATTTTCTATTTACTTTACACGCATTTCCCTTTTCTATTCTATTTATTTTTCAAATAAATATCCCTTTTCAATTCTATTTGGAAATAGTTTACAAATAATTCTTTTCACTTCTATTTATTCGATTAATAAATAAATATTATTTTAATCTATTTATTTTCTAAATAAATATTTTCTTTAATAAAATCTTTTAATTTTATAAATATTTCTTTTCAATATAACATTGAAAATTTCCTTTTTAACATTCCAGTATCCCTTATGGTATTTAAAATACCATACAACAATGATCGGCATCATTCAACCATACAAAATCAGCAATGGATTTCATATCACATCATATAACACAATGTATGAAAACAGTAAAATAATTGTTGAGGAACCCAGTTGGGTCCCTCCAACCTGTTTCCCTGCATCCACAGATGTTAGACAATAGAATTAACATCAATTTCATTTCACTATGAAATATTCTGCTAAACAGAATCAATATTTGATTAACGATCTATATCTATATCGTTATCTATATTTTCAATTAACTGACTAGAAGTTCAACCAAACAGCCAACACATAGCAAACAACCATCATTTATAAATTCTAAAAATATTTTATAAAAATATAAATTGAGTAGAGTTAGTGAGATTTACTCACCTTTCGCGTTAACCGTTAAATAACGATTTGCGTCTATTGATTCTGATCGGACAATTTATTTCGCCATAAATTGTAACGAGCTCCTATCCACTCCAGCTAGTTTCATTGCGTAGCGCTCGTCCATACGGTCCCAAAGGATCATGTTTTCCCAATTCTGATACCGTATGAAGGATATATTCAATTTACTAGTTATACGATTATTTGAACTTAAACCAAAGTGAATTTATAGTTATAAAATATGGGCCTTACCTTAATACCCAACCCGAACCCAAACTAAAATACCCAGACTGTTCCTCACATCATCTTCCTTCTCCCCAAAAGCTTGAAACCTGACCCCAATATTTAATACCCATGACCGATTTAAAAATTAACCATTCTCCATCTATACATCATGAGAACTAAAACCGCACCTATCGCCCTTATCCTCTCCGCATTCTCTTCCACACCAACTCAATTTTACAGAGCTCGACTCCTCCTTTTGCAACCCGTCGACAGCCCTTTCTCATGGCCATTACTGCCCTTTGTTCCACCAGAACTCCTCCCTACTCCACCGTTTTCACGCAATATTCACCTAAGAGCCATCTCGACCTCCACATCTTCGAATCAACCTCCCAACCCTCTCACCACAAGTTTAAATCCTTGCGCTCCTACAAAACTAATACCCGCCACTACCTCATGCAGTCACACGCAGCACAGTCCTCATCCCCTTTCATGGTGGCAGTGACCAACTATAGTTCAAACACACACAGCAGATTTTTCCGTGAAGTAAATTCTCTGATTTTTGAAGTTATATAAGCCTCACAAGTTTTAGTTTCTTTCTAGAGCAGAACCAAAAATAAAGATTTCGACATGGGTATTTATAGACTTTACACACCGTGGATGGCAAGTAATAGGGTACTACGTTAGTCAGCTATTAGCTTTATAGGGTAGGTCTGCTACCACATGTTACCTTGTCTCCACGGTTCCAAGTTTTGTTGACAAAAATGGGGCTTCATTCGGTGAAAGCTTGGACATATGCTAGGAAGGCTAATTTACATTAAATGAAAAGAGGATGTGCAGAAAAGAAAGATTTGAAAGAAGTGTATCAGTCGATAGATAGGATCTGTATTAGTATAGGTTAACATGTGCTTGAGTGGATTTGAAACCGTAGGTGTGAGAAGACTTAGGCAAGCACAGTAGAAAATGTTTATTTATTTCAGTCCTTATAAAATGTAGTTTTTAATGGTACGCTGCTGCTACGTAAAACTCCGTTCATATACGTACTACAGACAGAAATAAGAATACGAACGTGATGAGCGATGTGTCGTAATTCCAAAAATATAATAACATCGGTAGGTTGATTCATATTTTGAAACCCCAAAATATCGATATAGGGTCCAAAATACTCCAAATTAAAAGTTGCATATTTAATTAATTAAAAATTACATTAAAATTCTAAAAATTAAATTATCACTATGTCTCAAAAGAACCTTGTCTAAATTCGAATCCAGTATGCAATTATTTCAAATAAACTGTTACGGTCGATGAACGATTCTATAGCGACTATTTTAAAATTTGATTTGGACACAACTCAAAATCTACACGACGAAATCTCGATTTTTTTCTTCCACTAGATAAATACCGTTCAACAGATTCCAACGTTTCTTGTTTCACAGAAATCCGGCTTAAAACGAATCTTGTATATTCAATTGAAGTTCAAATTGCCAAATAGCGAACTGCAGCGTCATTTCGAGCTCGATTATAATTGTGTTATAATTATACGTTCAAACTACCATTCAAATAATATATTCGTTATTCTAATTCAATTCTAAACTGAATTAAATATCACAAATGATCCAATTCACACCATTTTGTGAATTCCCCTATTTCTGGCTATTTCAAAAATTAAATATATTATTATATTATTTATTTTAATTAAATATTCAATATTTTTAAATCCTGGGCATTGTAAATAACCAAAACCATTATTTAAATAATTAAATTAATTAATTATATTGCTGAAAAATGCGGGTCGTTACACTTTATTTCGTTTTAAATAAAAGAAATTCCAATTTTTAACCGCTCGCTTTAGTTATTATTAATCAAAAGTAGTTATATTTCCAATTAACTAAAACTAGCATAGTTAAATCATTTCAAAGGTTATTTAAATAAATGATAAATTTTATTAATCATAATTAACTTGATAATCACTTTTCTACCATCTCAACTAATACTATCTCTCGATAATAACGAAGTCGTTCAAGTTGGGGTATTCTAATTTCCTCTCAGACCTTGACCGACGACGCTCTTATCTTAAGATAATAGTAGTTTACCACTCAAACATCAGTTATTCTATTTCCACTTCACTTATTACGGTTTTATAAACCATTTTCTTCTATTAGAAAACCCACTTTACAAGTAAATTCTTTTCACTTCATCGAGTAAACTTTCGAATCTTATTTACCATTCCATTCTAATATGATTTTTCCATATCATATATTTGTAATTCCTTACAATCTCTTCACTTACGCTACTAACCAATATTCCTTTGCACAAATCCTTTTAACCTTCCTATTATAATCACCTCCCTTTCGACTAAATAAACTTTGTCACAATGCCCGCATTTAGCTTATAAATCACTTTTACAAGCTTCGTTCGTAAACTCGGATTATAATCCCTTTTATAAACTCCTATTTGGTTTTGATCAAACTCCATTGCCATTTAGTTACTTCTCAATTTAATTCCAATTTAACAGGCATTGCTTTAATTATGTTCAAAGCTTGTTTTAAATATTACTTAGCTCGAGAGTCTTTTATAAACTTATGTTTATAAAATTCTAGAATTTACACAAGAACCTTTTATAAAACTCGTACTAGGCCCTAATCAATCCTTATCGCCACTTGATAACTTCCTGATTGAATTCCAATTAAAAGTAATCGCTTTAATTATTATTAATTAAAATAATAATTAAATTTAATATTTGCTATATAAAAATAGTTAACTTTGATATAAGCGAAAAATAGAATAATTGTCCTCTTTAAAAACTCATTAAATAATAAATAACTTAATTTAACATCAAATAGTTCGATAATTACTTTAAACCATAGTTAATCGGAGATTAACATTTAACACTATTTGTTAAATTTTAACAAATCTTCAACAAATTTATCGATTTGATTACTTTAGATCAAACTATTTAAAATGTCAATTTTTCAATTAAAACGGTAGATTTCTGCCAACCGTACATATCAATTACTGTTAACTGATTTCCCATTTCCATTTCCCTCTTAAATTAATTAATTAACTTAAATAATTTTAAACATCGTTTAATTGTTTTGTAAAAACAATTATCCAATTCCACTAACCCGTAGGTTAGTTTCTGACTGCAGTTCACAAATCTCATTAATGACATTAAAATTCTTATTATAAAATATTTAATAATTTCTATCAAACCATGATTATAAAAGTATAAATATATTTATAAACTTCTTTTTATTTAAATGAAATAAACTCGAAACATTTAATTCAGTTATAAAGTAAATTTATAACTTTAAACTACGCTAATTCGCATGACGGCAGAACGACGTCTTAAAATAGTACATTTTAGGCCCCCACTGCCAACCACTTAATCAATACTGTCGATTGATTAAAATCACAACAATGATTAATATCCATTCAACCATCACTATCTGAATAGGGTTTAATGTCAATTGGGGTTCAATCAGTTCATTGATAAACTACATAAAGATAAATAATATACAAAATATTTTGAGGAATCCGGTCGGATCCCTCCAACCTATTCTTCCCTGCACCATGGGTTATTATAACATTTCATGACAGTATATAATTTTAAATAAATAAATTAATGACGGTAATATAATTAACAACAACCATTAAATCAACCAATAGCAACCAAGGCAGCCAATCAACCAATAATATTAATGATATTTTAATTCTATAGATTTATCACGTCCTAGTAGTCCAGAAAAGTATGAGAGTTAACTCACCGATTTATTTGTTTGACAGCTCGCACGTTATTTTATATAATTCCAAACATACATTTGAAATTATATGAAATCTCAGTTGCCTCCTACTCCTTCCGATTCAGCTCAGCAGCATAGCCTCCGTCGCCATGATTTCAAGGATTCAACTTCGTGCGATTCTGATGATGAATGAAACAAATATGTCCATTATAATTATAATTTGAATATATAATTAGATTAACTATATTACTCACTACTTAATACTATACTATCATTTGCCATTTTCGTGAATCCATCCGCCTACATGTCTCATTCCACAAAATAATGACCTGGGCCTCTTGGGTAATCTTCTTCTTCCCTTTTTATTTGTTTATTTTATTTTAGTTTTTGATCAGGCCCAATCCAACCCATGAACTTATACACGACCCGCTTCCTTCCTCAAATCTTCTTCCATTTTTGCCTGTTACGCTTCTTTCAGTATTCCTCCTTCCCCTCACGAAAGTATGTCTGCAATGCTCTTTCTCTTCTTTTTTCCGGCTTCCAAAACAAAAGCAAATCAGTCCATTAAAACCAAAACGAACTCCACCATACCATACAACTCTTTCACAACCCTTCATCACCTTGCGTCCTCCCTCCTTGCTCTCGCAACCTGCACAGTCGTTGTGACACAAATCAGTCCACGCTCCATCTCTCTCCCAGTACACCACATTCGAACTTCCTCCTTTCATTAATACACACATGTTCTTCCCATTTAAACTGCTCCTTACTATAGCTCTATGCAAGCTGGTGCACCCTGTGCCACCTCAACATTTTGTTAAAACCTCTTCTTGGCATTTGCTTTGAGTCGCCTCAGTCTTCATGACCCAAACGCTACATCTCCACACCCTTCTTTTCGCATGCAGCTAACAACAATCCTTCCCACTACATTATTCCCTTCTCCAATCCCATGTTCAAACCCGCACTGCCCATTCCCCCATATAGTAACCATGCAAATTCTATTTTCCCAATTCCAATTCGCACCAGCACATCCCTTTTCTCTCCCATGTTATGTTTTAGAAGACACCCTGGCCTTATGCATCAAACCCGCAACGTCTCCTTCCCACTTTAAACAACACTCTCTAGCTAGTAAACGCTAGTTCAAAGTTACATACCCCCATCACCACTGACCGTACTCGATCCATTACCAGAACCTTGACCCAAGCCTTCCCCAAAGTCCTGTTGCAAACTTTTCGAGCCTCTGAAATATTTTTGGTCCCAAAACTATCTCTACCGGTGACAAGTGCAGGGCTCATGATCACATTCACTCGTTTTCTGTTTTGGTTTCAATTATAAAATGATTTTTGAAGTGTCACAAGCTTTTTGCTTAACACAGCATGAATGAATAGCAAATGAACGGCGCGCGCGTTATAAATAGGAAACCATACTTGTAGATAATAATGATGTCAAATCTATCAGTACGCGTAGGCATGAGGTAGCTGTGTATAAGGTGGATAGAAATAGATAGTTGATGTATGTTGATGGTGATAGAACAAGAGCAGATGGTGATAAAACGAGAGCAGTGTCTTGCGTCCTACTCGAAGGCTAGTCGTGTGCCTTTTATAAGAAAAGAAGAAGTTACTGCCAAGGGAAATGGGGATAGAATGGTGATGTGAAAGGACAACGAATGTGATGAGGTAGAGATATTTTCGAGATTGAGGTTTCACAATATGGCATGCAGAAATATTTCAGCGATGTTGCAGAGAGTAATGTCGCAGGATTTTGAAAAAAGAAAAAAAAAACTTTGCAAAGATTGAATAAGGATTTTATTTGTTTCATTTTATTATATATGAACAGCCGAAATAATTGACTCTATATACAAGCATTCTCCAAAGACCGAGTGCAAGGTGTTTACAAAGGATAGGCTTCAGCTGATATTTTGACTTAAGAATGCAGAAAGTAACATGCTTTTGAAAAATGTTTGTGGATTTCCAAATTCGATATAGCTTTTGAAAATGACTGGAATGTACAGAAGTAAGATTTCACATGGTTTGTAATATGTCAGCAATTTTTCCTTTACTGTTTTTGATTTGTACAGACATTTCTTCTCAAAGATATGCAGCACTGTTATGTAAAGATCGCTACGATAAGATTGGCTAAGACTTTTTTTCTGTGCTGCATTTTAAATTTTTTTGGTTTCGAATTGGGCTGAACAAAAGAAAAATCAATTTCATTGTCATCTATCAGCACACAGATTTGGTCGAAAATTCCTTTTAAATTCAGACTTGTTAGATTTGGAAACGTTGCTTAAAACAAATACGATGTTGATTAAATTATTCAATACGCAATTAATGTCCAACATTTTAAAATAAATTACTTCGTGTTGCGTTTGGAGCCAAATCAATATTCATAAATTATAAATATTTTATATTTAATATAAACAAAATCATTAATATAATTTCAATTTAAACAATATTAAACCATTTTAAATTGTCCGTTCACATTATATTGCAAATCAACATTTTCCAAATATTTTAAAAATAAAATATTACTATATTATTTATATTAATAACCTAATCAAAAAAATATGGTTAAATTCAATAATTTAAATTCAAATTAACATTTTTAAATAATAAAAAAATTTAAACAATCGGCCAGAAGTACGAGACGTTACATTCCTGTAGTGACCCGCATTTTTAGCTGTTGAATAATTAATTGATTTAATTATTAAATATCGTTATAGCGATATCGAGAACCATAATTAAATAATATTGAATATTTAATTAATATTTTTAATGAATAATAAATTATAAATATCGAAATAGTCAGAAATAGTAGAATTCACTATAGAGTGTGAATTGAATAGTATACGAGATGTGGTTGAGTTTCGATTCGAAATATAATAACGAATATATTCAATCGACGACGGTTTGAACGTATAATTATAATATAATTAAAATCGAGCTTGAAATGGCGCTGTAGTTCGCTATTTGGCGATTCGAACTTCAACTGAATATACAGGATTCGTTTTAAGCCGGATTTCTGTGAAACAAGAAACGTGTGGAGCTGGTGGAGTATATCTTTCTAGTGGAAGAGAAAGATCGGGATTTCGTCGTGTATATTTTGATTTACGTCCAAATCAAATTTCAGAAAAGTCGCTGTAGAATTCCTTTATAATTTGCGACGCTTTATATACGTTATAAAAGGATTTTCGATATGAACTTAATACCGAGATAATCTGAAATCTGAAATATCAAACTGTATATTCTGATATGATATTCTGGAGCTGTACGATATCATATGTGAAGATATACGATAATATTAAATTATTAATATTTAAATTTATTTAAATATATTTATATATTTAAATGGACTATTCAAAGCGTTAAAAATAGCCACTTTTGCAAACGAAGCCGGAATTCGACGAAACCAGTTTTGTTGGATCCGCAATGTCAAATAGTTGTTATATTTCCAGTTTCGTGATTTTTAGAGTCACTGTGTGGCCGTACGGATTTTTAGAGTGAGAAACAGTCAGTATTTTGACAGTTAAAAATACGCTGTTGGAGCATACGGAGTCGGAATTCGACGAAACCAGTTTCGTTGGGACCGTAATGTCGAACTGTAGCTATATGTCCAGTTTCATGATTTTTAGATGTTATGTGTGATCACAGAAATTTTAGAGGATGAATAAAATTAGCGATTGGTTAAATTTGAATAAAATAATCAATTTAAAATAAAATAAATTATTTAAATTTCCTATAAATACCCATACTTACTTCCTTAAACCCTAGTTTTCACTTTTCTGTGGTCAAAGCAAATTAGCGCCGTATGTTTCTTCTTCCAGTAAAATGTATTCAACTTCAATAATCAAAAGAAACTAAAATGAAATCCCTTAAATCAAACGAGTGATACATTTGGGATCAGCAACGGAAGTGCTTCATTTCTGTGTATATCTTTCTCAGCTCGACGCAAATTCTGGAATCCAGTTTTTAACGCGGAAAGATAGGGTTGAGATTCATAGCAAAATGGAGAATTTGTTTGAGATTTAAAGGTCATAATCGGATTCAGAGTTCCAATCCGAACCGATTGTAGAAGTTTTGAAGGATTTGAGAACCAAAAGGTTCGGTGGTTTGTGCTGGGTGCGTTACGGTGGTTCATCGCGATTCCCACGGGGTAGCTCGAGTTCAATGACTTTGGGCTTGAGGTGATGAGGATTCCAAGGGATGAATTGTTGCGATTTTAGTTGGATTTTTAAGTAATCGGAGAAGGAGATTTGTGGAGCTGAACAAATCGGAAATGGCTTGATACTGGAGCGTGTTTTGTTCGGGTAGAGGAAGAAGAAGTGGGCGGGTGTGGGCTTCAATGCGTAGGGGTATGGGCCTGATTTGAAAAGTGAGCCCAAATAAAGTAAAGTCCAAGTTTTTAATTATTTAAAATAGTGTGCTAACTTCGAATTATCATAACTATTTCATATGAGGTCAAAATGGCGAACCGTAAGTTGCGTTGGGATCGTATGGACGTGAGCAACACAATGAGACTGACTGGGAGTGAATCCGAGCTCCCTACAATTTATTGCAAAATAAATTGTCCGTCTGAATCAAATCAAAGACAGTTAATCGTTTTAACGATAACAGTCCAATGTGAGTAAATCTCACTAAACTCTGTTCAGTTTATATTTGTATAAACTGTACTTTATTTTTTATGATTAATTGCTGTGTATTGATTGTTAAATTGGACTGTTAAATAGATTTGATTGAAAACGTAGATATAGTTATATATAGAAAACCGTAAATCAAATATGGATTCTGATTATCAGTATATTTCATGTTGGGATGAAATTGATGTTATCTATATTGTCTAACATCTGTGATGCAGGGAAACAGGTTGGAGGAATCCGACTGGATTCCTCAACAGTTATTTTATTGTTTTTCATATATTTTGATATATGATGTGAATTATAACCTGTTGTTGATTGTGTGTGTATGGACGATATTGAACATCGTGATTTGATATGATTGAATACCATGACATATCGGAATGTAGATAAAGGAGATTTTTCAAAGTGATATTGAAAAATAGAATATTTATAAAGTGGAATATTTATAAATAAGGAATATTTATAAATAGGAGGTATTTTAAAAAGGAAATAAATTCAAAACATTTCTTTTTGAATGGAAAGGCCTGTGTGGCGGGTTTGGGGATTTTCCCGATGCTCCCGATGCAAAGGAGGTTATGGCGAATTTTCCCGGGAATTTAAGGAGTTAGAATATTTCAAGTATAAATTTGAAAAGGAAATATTTGTAAACCATTTACAAATAGAATTGGAAAGGAAACATTATAAAAAGGGAAATCATTTTTAAAGGGTAGAACCGTTATTTAAAAGTAAATCTTTTCCAATGAATAAAACGTTGTTAAAAAGGAGAAATCGAATATGGTATTCGAAGTTAGTTAATCGAATATAGATATTCGAAAAGAGAAATCGAATATGGTATTCGAAATAGTTAATCGAGTATAGACATTCGAAAGGAGAAATCGAATATGGTATTCGAAGTTAGTTAATCGAATATAGACATTCGAAAAGAGAAATCGAATATGGTATTCAAAGTAGTTAATCGAGTATAGACATTCGAAAGGAGAAATCGAATATGGTATTCGAAGTTAGTTAATCGAATATGTTATTCGAAAGGGGTTAGTTTGTCGAGTTAGTCAAATAGAGTTAACCAGTTAGAGTTAATCAGTTAGAGTTAACCAGTTAGAGTTAATCAGTTAGAGTTAATCAGTTAGAGTTAACCAGTTAGAGTTAATCAGTTAGAGTTAATCAGTTAGAATTAACCAGTTGGAGTTAATTAGTTAGAGTTAATCGATTAGAGTTAAAACGAACTAGAATTAATCAAATATAGTTATTTGAGACAGAGTTAGTCAAACATAGCATTTAGGGTAAGTTGCCATCTTGTACGACTGCTAGCGTAATTCGCAGGGCTGTAAATAGCCTACGGCGGTCGGATGTTTCCTGAGGGAATCAGGCGTAACCATTGTGATCGCTGCGATCTAGAGTCAAGCGAATGGAGTTTAATCGAATATTAGTTATTCAATAGGAGTTAATCGAGTGGATCGAGTTGAGAAATAAGTTAAGTTAAATAAGTTGAGTTGATCGGGTGGTTCGACCAAGTTAGTCGAGCCTAGTTAATCGAATCGAATTGGTGAAACCAAGTAAGTCGAGTCAAGTTAAGTTAGTCGAGTTAAGTTCGTCGAGTTAAATAAATCGATGTTAGTTTCATCGAAAGGAATTATCGATGTTAGTTTCATCGAAAGGAGTTATCGATGTTAGTTTCATCGAAGGGAGTTATCGATTATAGTTTAATCGAAGTGAGATTTTAAAATATGAGATATTTGAAAAGGAAGAGTTATCGAATATTAGTTATTCGAAGAGAGATTATCGAATATCGTTTATTCGAGAAGGAATTAATCGAATATAGCTTATTCGAAGAAGAGTTAATCAAATAGAGATTTCTCGAAGAGAGTTAATCGGCAAATTCGATTATATCGAATTCAGGAAAGTACTTATACTTTCCAGTGTTTAAATAGAGATTTATTTATTTATAAATAAATAAGTGTTAGGTAAATTATTCACTAATAAGAATAGAAGTTATATTAAAGTTAGATAATTCGAAAGTAGGGGTTATAACGTTATCGTTATAACCAATGGTTTAAATATAGAAGTGGATTAGTAAAATTGAATCCGAGAAAGGCGTAAAGAAGTTGTTAAAGATTAAAAGATAAACTTTGACCATTTCGAAGTTATAACGTTGTTCAGTTAAGGTCGGAGAGGTAATTATACCCCAACTTAAGTGACTTCCTTCTTAACTGAGAAATGGTAAGGTTTGATCGTAAAGGAGTTTTGGAAATGTTTTCCAAACGAGAATCAAAAATGTTTTCTGATAAAAGAAAATAAGAATTTAGAACATAGGGAAATAGGAGATAAGTAAATAAATGAACTAAAGGGATTTATGTTAAATGATGTTTGTTCGATATAATTTCCATTTGGAAATAATATCGTTGTTTGCACATTTGTTTTTCTTTGATAGTTAACTCACAGACTATCGAAGTTTTGGCCATTTTAACGTTGTTAATATGGAGAGACCGGTTGGATTATTATCCAAAGAACCACTCTGTATTGGCATAAGCGTCGCGAATCATATATGCCAAAGATAATTGAAGACGGAGTAAAATGCAAGGGCTATCCTGTTTACAGAATAGTGCCTTCGGTTTGTCCAGTCCTAGGACAACTTGTATGGACGAAGGTCTGACAGAGTATATCCAATGGATCGCGTAAGTTGATTTGTTCAAACGTATTCACGTTTGGTGGCGGAGGAATTCGTTTCTCTTAGCTGTATACCCGTGTTATTTTTGGATAAGTCAATTTGTGATTTGGCGGGTATGACGATGTGACATTTCTAAGTGAATGAAGATGGATGTCTGACATAGTATTTCCAGAAAGGTCACGTACATTGATTTCTTCAACCGTACCAAGAGTGGAAGCGGAGAAGGAAACTTCTTTTAGATGACACGTAATGTATGGTTGTAGACGTCAATTAGTGATTTTCGATGGATCTGACAATGTGGCATTCGAAGTGAATCTGATGTGATGATAAAGCGTAGCTTCTAGCCTCATCAACCGGTAAATGACAGAAATCGGGCAGGCAGCATGGCTAAGTCGGTCGCACCGAAGTAGGGTGTATAATCACCTATCTAGTGAATATTCATTTGTTTCTTAAACCTATCAATGCTGTCCCATATATATATACGGGAACGGTTGCTGATCCCAACCGTTGGTGATGTACATTCGATACACTCAAGCAAAATGAGTGGTCGGTCATGTGTGGCTGAGTTGCAAGATGTTCTTGTTGAACTCCAGTGTATCGTTCCTAGAGTACACTGATCGGAAGGTGATTCCATACCTTGTCATAGTTGGAAATCCATTACCCAATACGTGCTTGCGGTTTTGATTGTATACTATATATGTAGTAACGTGAGATGAAAGCGTTTCTGCTAGTTGATATCTATTTGTACATAGACATTATTATAATATCAAAAGATTTTTGATATAAAGATATTTTGGATTCTCATAAGGGAAAAACCCATTCCGTTCTGCGGCGTGGTCTTATGAGATATCGTTTACTTGTTCATATACCTGTTTAAACTGTTTTACTCATACCAGTCCCATGACTGACCCGGAGTTTATTTGTTTTGTTTTCCCTAAACTCTTGGGTGCCTAATTTTGTACGGGCAGTCAAGTAGTCAGGAATTTACAGATATACTGGAAGAGCGTGGAGCAGGAGGCTTCAAAATCATATAGCTATAGTTATTTCCGCTGTGTTGTAAGTGTTGTACTCTGATAAGTGCTATTGTATACATTACTGTTATATTTCAAAGTTATGTTATCTATTATATGTTATTCGTTCCGCTGCGAGGTTCGTGTTACTCTGATGTTGTGTTCTTCTTCTTCTTCTATTCTAAGTTTCTATCTTATCTATTCTCACCTTCTAATTTCTTTCATAAATTACCGGGATTTTTCGATGTTTTGGTTATCGACGTCGAGCTTACGTCGATAACCAAAGCCGCCGAAAATCCGGGTCACTACAGTTGGTATCAGAGCTTAAGTTAAGAATTACTTGGCTCTGTGGCGTAACTCGGTAGAGATAGGGTTAGTAATACCCTAGATTGAGTTCGAGTGTATATATACGAGTGCGTATTTGTATTTGATATAAAATGATTTTATATTGTGGAGATTCATTGGCTGAGTTGTTTATGAGTTCTGGTCGATCAGTTTGATCCACTGTATCGGTAGGAGTAAATAAATACTTGAATACGATGGACCGACACAGTATGGAGATGTGATATATTATCATATATAGGTTGAGATTATAATCGAATGAGATTATAAAGTGAAATGGTTATATATAACCAATCAGAATCATATAAGTTAAGTATATGAAATAAGATGAATTAAATATGAATTTAAATCAGATTTGGAATTAAAATAAGGAAATTTTAAGTTCCTGGGAGATTTTGAAATGTTTTCAAAATGGAAGTATTTAATAATGATTTTGAAAATGATATAGTATTGAAATCACTTATGTCGCTGGAAAATAATTCCGATGATGACTGCGCAGTATCATCGGTGTGATTTTCGAGTTTCTAAGTGGTGGATTACTACCAAAGGTTTTGATTTGAATTGTTTTGAGAAAACAAGTCGTTTGGAAATTCAAAGGTTTTGAATTGGTATTATGATTTCAAATTGATTTGAAATTTACCCAGGAATTTAAGTTTTTGGAATTTAAATTTAACTAATAAAGTTAAATAAATTGAGATGGTAAAAATAAGTTGAAATTTAACTTGAACTAAGTTAAATATAATTGAATTGGATTAGAGATAATCTAGAATGGAACCAAATTGATAAGTCAATAATTGGGAATTTGATATTGGTGTTAGAATGAAATTCGATTTGGATTTGAGGATATGAATTGATTGGAATTTGATTGAGATAACACTGGTATATGCTGAGTTGATAGCATATGGAAGTGATAGAGTTGATATGCTCGACAAAAAGGTACCAGTTTATATTATATATGGATTTGAGATTTTGATGAGCCGAATCGGCAAGCCGCTTGGCTGTTTGATTTTCTTTTGGGTTAAAGAAGGCCCAGAGAGGCGAGTTGGAGTTTGAGATATTGACCAGTACAAAGGAGGTGTTGGCAAAAAAATTTGAAAAGTTAAGGCGTTAGAAAATTTTCAAAATTTAGTTAGTCAGAATAAATTAATATTTTAGTCAATATTAATTGGTTCAGTTGAAACCGGAGATAAGAGGTAAACAGATAAATTTTTACCCAGTAGATAGGGTCGTCCCCTAGCTTAGCAATTTCGAGGACGAAATTATTTTAAGTGGGGAAGAATGTAGTGACCCGCATTTTTAGCTGTTGAATAATTAATTGATTTAATTATTAAATATCGTTATAGCGATATCGAGAACCATAATTAAATAATATTGAATATTTAATTAATATTTTTAATGAATAATAAATTATAAATATCGAAATAGTCAGAAATAGTAGAATTCACTATAGAGTGTGAATTGAATAGTATACGAGATGTGGTTGAGTTTCGATTCGAAATATAATAACGAATATATTCAATCGACGACGGTTTGAACGTATAATTATAATATAATTAAAATCGAGCTTGAAATGGCGCTGTAGTTCGCTATTTGGCGATTCGAACTTCAACTGAATATACAGGATTCGTTTTAAGCCGGATTTCTGTGAAACAAGAAACGTGTGGAGCTGGTGGAGTATATCTTTCTAGTGGAAGAGAAAGATCGGGATTTCGTCGTGTATATTTTGATTTACGTCCAAATCAAATTTCAGAAAAGTCGCTGTAGAATTCCTTTATAATTTGCGACGCTTTATATACGTTATAAAAGGATTTTCGATATGAACTTAATACCGAGATAATCTGAAATCTGAAATATCAAACTGTATATTCTGATATGATATTCTGGAGCTGTACGATATCATATGTGAAGATATACGATAATATTAAATTATTAATATTTAAATTTATTTAAATATATTTATATATTTAAATGGACTATTCAAAGCGTTAAAAATAGCCACTTTTGCAAACGAAGCCGGAATTCGACGAAACCAGTTTTGTTGGATCCGCAATGTCAAATAGTTGTTATATTTCCAGTTTCGTGATTTTTAGAGTCACTGTGTGGCCGTACGGATTTTTAGAGTGAGAAACAGTCAGTATTTTGACAGTTAAAAATACGCTGTTGGAGCATACGGAGTCGGAATTCGACGAAACCAGTTTCGTTGGGACCGTAATGTCGAACTGTAGCTATATGTCCAGTTTCATGATATTTAGATGTTATGTGTGATCACAGAAATTTTAGAGGATGAATAAAATTAGCGATTGGTTAAATTTGAATAAAATAATCAATTTAAAATAAAATAAATTATTTAAATTTCCTATAAATACCCATACTTACTTCCTTAAACCCTAGTTTTCACTTTTCTGTGGTCAAAGCAAATTAGCGCCGTATGTTTCTTCTTCCAGTAAAATGTATTCAACTTCAATAATCAAAAGAAACTAAAATGAAATCCCTTAAATCAAACGAGTGATACATTTGGGATCAGCAACGGAAGTGCTTCATTTCTGTGTATATCTTTCTCAGCTCGACGCAAATTCTGGAATCCAGTTTTTAACGCGGAAAGATAGGGTTGAGATTCATAGCAAAATGGAGAATTTGTTTGAGATTTAAAGGTCATAATCGGATTCAGAGTTCCAATCCGAACCGATTGTAGAAGTTTTGAAGGATTTGAGAACCAAAAGGTTCGGTGGTTTGTGCTGGGTGCGTTACGGTGGTTCATCGCGATTCCCACGGGGTAGCTCGAGTTCAATGACTTTGGGCTTGAGGTGATGAGGATTCCAAGGGATGAATTGTTGCGATTTTAGTTGGATTTTTAAGTAATCGGAGAAGGAGATTTGTGGAGCTGAACAAATCGGAAATGGCTTGATACTGGAGCGTGTTTTGTTCGGGTAGAGGAAGAAGAAGTGGGCGGGTGTGGGCTTCAATGCGTAGGGGTATGGGCCTGATTTGAAAAGTGAGCCCAAATAAAGTAAAGTCCAAGTTTTTAATTATTTAAAATAGTGTGCTAACTTCGAATTATCATAACTATTTCATATGAGGTCAAAATGGCGAACCGTAAGTTGCGTTGGGATCGTATGGACGTGAGCAACACAATGAGACTGACTGGGAGTGAATCCGAGCTCCCTACAATTTATTGCAAAATAAATTGTCCGTCTGAATCAAATCAAAGACAGTTAATCGTTTTAACGATAACAGTCCAATGTGAGTAAATCTCACTAAACTCTGTTCAGTTTATATTTGTATAAACTGTACTTTATTTTTTATGATTAATTGCTGTGTATTGATTGTTAAATTGGACTGTTAAATAGATTTGATTGAAAACGTAGATATAGTTATATATAGAAAACCGTAAATCAAATATGGATTCTGATTATCAGTATATTTCATGTTGGGATGAAATTGATGTTATCTATATTGTCTAACATCTGTGATGCAGGGAAACAGGTTGGAGGAATCCGACTGGATTCCTCAACAGTTATTTTATTGTTTTTCATATATTTTGATATATGATGTGAATTATAACCTGTTGTTGATTGTGTGTGTATGGACGATATTGAACATCGTGATTTGATATGATTGAATACCATGACATATCGGAATGTAGATAAAGGAGATTTTTCAAAGTGATATTGAAAAATAGAATATTTATAAAGTGGAATATTTATAAATAAGGAATATTTATAAATAGGAGGTATTTTAAAAAGGAAATAAATTCAAAACATTTCTTTTTGAATGGAAAGGCCTGTGTGGCGGGTTTGGGGATTTTCCCGATGCTCCCGATGCAAAGGAGGTTATGGCGAATTTTCCCGGGAATTTAAGGAGTTAGAATATTTCAAGTATAAATTTGAAAAGGAAATATTTGTAAACCATTTACAAATAGAATTGGAAAGGAAACATTATAAAAAGGGAAATCATTTTTAAAGGGTAGAACCGTTATTTAAAAGTAAATCTTTTCCAATGAATAAAACGTTGTTAAAAAGGAGAAATCGAATATGGTATTCGAAGTTAGTTAATCGAATATAGATATTCGAAAAGAGAAATCGAATATGGTATTCGAAATAGTTAATCGAGTATAGACATTCGAAAGGAGAAATCGAATATGGTATTCGAAGTTAGTTAATCGAATATAGACATTCGAAAAGAGAAATCGAATATGGTATTCAAAGTAGTTAATCGAGTATAGACATTCGAAAGGAGAAATCGAATATGGTATTCGAAGTTAGTTAATCGAATATGTTATTCGAAAGGGGTTAGTTTGTCGAGTTAGTCAAATAGAGTTAACCAGTTAGAGTTAATCAGTTAGAGTTAACCAGTTAGAGTTAATCAGTTAGAGTTAATCAGTTAGAGTTAACCAGTTAGAGTTAATCAGTTAGAGTTAATCAGTTAGAATTAACCAGTTGGAGTTAATTAGTTAGAGTTAATCGATTAGAGTTAAAACGAACTAGAATTAATCAAATATAGTTATTTGAGACAGAGTTAGTCAAACATAGCATTTAGGGTAAGTTGCCATCTTGTACGACTGCTAGCGTAATTCGCAGGGCTGTAAATAGCCTACGGCGGTCGGATGTTTCCTGAGGGAATCAGGCGTAACCATTGTGATCGCTGCGATCTAGAGTCAAGCGAATGGAGTTTAATCGAATATTAGTTATTCAATAGGAGTTAATCGAGTGGATCGAGTTGAGAAATAAGTTAAGTTAAATAAGTTGAGTTGATCGGGTGGTTCGACCAAGTTAGTCGAGCCTAGTTAATCGAATCGAATTGGTGAAACCAAGTAAGTCGAGTCAAGTTAAGTTAGTCGAGTTAAGTTCGTCGAGTTAAATAAATCGATGTTAGTTTCATCGAAAGGAATTATCGATGTTAGTTTCATCGAAAGGAGTTATCGATGTTAGTTTCATCGAAGGGAGTTATCGATTATAGTTTAATCGAAGTGAGATTTTAAAATATGAGATATTTGAAAAGGAAGAGTTATCGAATATTAGTTATTCGAAGAGAGATTATCGAATATCGTTTATTCGAGAAGGAATTAATCGAATATAGCTTATTCGAAGAAGAGTTAATCAAATAGAGATTTCTCGAAGAGAGTTAATCGGCAAATTCGATTATATCGAATTCAGGAAAGTACTTATACTTTCCAGTGTTTAAATAGAGATTTATTTATTTATAAATAAATAAGTGTTAGGTAAATTATTCACTAATAAGAATAGAAGTTATATTAAAGTTAGATAATTCGAAAGTAGGGGTTATAACGTTATCGTTATAACCAATGGTTTAAATATAGAAGTGGATTAGTAAAATTGAATCCGAGAAAGGCGTAAAGAAGTTGTTAAAGATTAAAAGATAAACTTTGACCATTTCGAAGTTATAACGTTGTTCAGTTAAGGTCGGAGAGGTAATTATACCCCAACTTAAGTGACTTCCTTCTTAACTGAGAAATGGTAAGGTTTGATCGTAAAGGAGTTTTGGAAATGTTTTCCAAACGAGAATCAAAAATGTTTTCTGATAAAAGAAAATAAGAATTTAGAACATAGGGAAATAGGAGATAAGTAAATAAATGAACTAAAGGGATTTATGTTAAATGATGTTTGTTCGATATAATTTCCATTTGGAAATAATATCGTTGTTTGCACATTTGTTTTTCTTTGATAGTTAACTCACAGACTATCGAAGTTTTGGCCATTTTAACGTTGTTAATATGGAGAGACCGGTTGGATTATTATCCAAAGAACCACTCTGTATTGGCATAAGCGTCGCGAATCATATATGCCAAAGATAATTGAAGACGGAGTAAAATGCAAGGGCTATCCTGTTTACAGAATAGTGCCTTCGGTTTGTCCAGTCCTAGGACAACTTGTATGGACGAAGGTCTGACAGAGTATATCCAATGGATCGCGTAAGTTGATCTGTTCAAACGTATTCACGTTTGGTGGCGGAGGAATTCGTTTCTCTTAGCTGTATACCCGTGTTATTTTTGGATAAGTCAATTTGTGATTTGGCGGGTATGACGATGTGACATTTCTAAGTGAATGAAGATGGATGTCTGACATAGTATTTCCAGAAAGGTCACGTACATTGATTTCTTCAACCATACCAAGAGTGGAAGCGGAGAAGGAAACTTCTTTTAGCTGACACGTAATGTATGGTTGTAGACTTCAATTAGTGATTTTCGATGGATCTGACAATGTGGCATTCGAAGTGAATCTGATGTGATGATAAAGCGTAGCTTCTAGCCTCATCAACCGGTAAATGACAGAAATCGGGCAGGCAGCATGGCTAAGTCGGTCGCACCGAAGTAGGGTGTATAATCACCTATCTAGTGAATATTCATTTGTTTCTTAAACCTATCAATGCTGTCCCATATATATATACGGGAACGGTTGCTGATCCCAACCGTTGGTGATGTACATTCGATACACTCAAGCAAAATGAGTGGTCGGTCATGTGTGGCTGAGTTGCAAGATGTTCTTGTTGAACTCCAGTGTATCGTTCCTAGAGTACACTGATCGGAAGGTGATTCCATACCTTGTCATAGTTGGAAATCCATTACCCAATACGTGCTTGCGGTTTTGATTGTATACTATATATGTAGTAACGTGAGATGAAAGCGTTTCTGCTAGTTGATATCTATTTGTACATAGACATTATTATAATATCAAAAGATTTTTGATATAAAGATATTTTGGATTCTCATAAGGGAAAAACCCATTCCGTTCTGCGGCGTGGTCTTATGAGATATCGTTTACTTGTTCATATACCTGTTTAAACTGTTTTACTCATACCAGTCCCATGACTGACCCGGAGTTTATTTGTTTTGTTTTCCCTAAACTCTTGGGTGCCTAATTTTGTACGGGCAGTCAAGTAGTCAGGAATTTACAGATATACTGGAAGAGCGTGGAGCAGGAGGCTTCAAAATCATATAGCTATAGTTATTTCCGCTGTGTTGTAAGTGTTGTACTCTGATAAGTGCTATTGTATACATAACTGTTATATTTCAAAGTTATGTTATCTATTATATGTTATTCGTTCCGCTGCGAGGTTCGTGTTACTCTGATGTTGTGTTCTTCTTCTTCTTCTATTCTAAGTTTCTATCTTATCTATTCTCACCTTCTAATTTCTTTCATAAATTACCGGGATTTTTCGATGTTTTGGTTATCGACGTCGAGCTTACGTCGATAACCAAAGCCGCCGAAAATCCGGGTCACTACAATTCCTTTCCCCTTAAAAGAATTTCGTCCCTGAAATTGCTAAGGTAGAAAAAATGTTGCAACCCATTATCTTTACCAAAAATATTTGATTAAAACTCAGTTTTATTTTCAAAATTAATCCTATCAGTTTTAAAACCAGTTTATTTAAAATAATAAAATTTTATGAAAATTTTCAAAAATATTTTAACATCTTAAATTTTGGAAAATTTTTGGCAGAGTCTCCCCTGTATAGGGGGGAATCTGTAATATTGCAGGTTCAATAAATAATTATACCTCGACCAACACGGTCGGAAAAATTCAAAGTCCAAATTCAAAATCCAAATAAAACCCAAAATGTTATATTTTGCGTAGGCGTACCTTTTACGAGCATTATTATGCGATAAGCGATAAATTATACTCAAGCTTGCTTAATTAGCATGCCAAACTAGATTTAATTAACTCCAGAACTCTCTCGGACATGTTTTCAAAGTTGAACTATCCTTTCTGCACCTGTTCTCAACTCCAGTAAACTTCTTTAGTTTTCAAAACAAGATCACTAAAGTTTAAATATATATATCATCTATATCATTCATATCATCCAATTTCTACACACAATTCAATCAATTCTAACAATCCAATTATTTTTATAAATGTTTCACTTGAATTTATTATGTTTGAATTCATTTTCCATAAGCTCGACTCATTCATACCAGATGGGATTCAAATCAAGTTTATTCACCTTCAAATCTATATTTATGCAACCATCCATCCAAACAATCCAAACATTTCATTCAAATCAATATTGGCACATATTTCTGCCCCCAACTCAAGTCAAATACCCATTGACTTAAGCAAAATTTCATTTTGACATTCCAATTCAAATCATATTTTATATAATTCATTGTAGCTCAACTTAAGCTAATGTTTCATATTTTCTCATTTCAAATATGAAATGTCTTCTGATTGGTTCAATCCAACCTCATAATCAACCCATTCCAATCAACACTGGTAAATCTAATTGCCCATATTATAATAATTATTACCTTTACTAATTTATAAAATATATTGGGCAAAAATAAATTTCAAAATAATTTATATCAAATACGCGCTCTCACATATACATACTCAACTCAATCTAGGGTATTGCTAACCCCATCTCTATTCAGTTACGCCACATAGCCAAGGTTATTACTAAACCAATAGCTCTGAAACCACTGTAATGACCAAGCGGGAAATTCGATGCTCGAATTTCGACAATAATATATATAACTCATATTACTTGCCAAAACACAAGTATCGAACAACACCAGATTGTTAATAGAAAGAATTTAGAGGATGAGAAAAGAAAGAAAGAAATATTAGAATAGAAGAAAAGAAGGACACATCAGAATCTCACAGCGGAACGAATAAATATAATATATCAAATTTCTTTATACAAAAGGAAACTGTATATACATTCCAATCATCAGAATACAACATACATCTGTCACAGCGGAAATACGCTTTATACATATCTAACGGCGAAGCCTTTTGCTTCTAGCTCATGAACTCCAGCGAAAACATAGCCTGTAAATATACTCGATCTGACCTGAGCACAATTGAAGCAAAGCAAAATTCACCCGGATCAGTCTGGAATACTTTCAATGGTAAATTCACAGCACAAACAATTTGTTTAACTCCGAAAAATCCTTTTTGAAATAAACGAATAATAGTAAGACCAACCCCTACATAAACACAGATGTTTTTTAGCTTACTATAACCCAAAACAGTTTTGAAATCAATATCTTTTCTGATATTATAATAATGTCTATCAAACCACAAATAAATATTAATCTAGCAGAACGCTTGCATCTCACGCTCTACATAAATATTATACAATCAAAATCGCGGGGTCGTATTAGAGAATGGATTCCAACAATGGCAAGGTATGGGACCACCTTCCTACAATGTACCTCCGGAGATGAATACATTGGGGTTCACTGAGAATTTCTTGCAACCCGGCTCACACATGACCGGTCCCTTATTTCTCTTGAGAGTACCAAATATATCATTACCATGGTTGGGGGACAGCCCACCGAACCGATAGCATAACATATAAAAATAAAAAGGGACAACCGATGGTGTTTGATTTCTCCAGATCAGGTAATGGTATACCCTTTTAATGGGTGCGACCCACATAGCCATGTTGCCTACCCGATTTTGTGCCATTTCCCCGTTGATGAGGCTAAAGGTTACGCTTGTCCTTCAGAACAGTATATCTCCATCCACTTTGAATGCCACATTGTCAGATCCTCCAGAAATCACTAATTAATCTCCACAAAAATACTCTAGTTGTTAGGCTAAAGAAGTTTCCCTTCTATGCCACCAACTTGGTGCGTTTGAAGAAATCAACGTACACGATCCATTTGGAAAAACTCTGTCAGACATTTGTCCATATAAGTCATCCAGAATAGGATGAACCGAAGGCACTCTCCTACCACATCCTAGGAATCACCCTATAGATTAGTAGCGAGTAGTCCTTGCAAATCCGTAGATTTAACCATGACGGAATCACAGTATATCTCTTATTGCAAGTCAGAGATTATAAGTAATCCTTCAGTTTTATAAATATCTATGGCCTTCAGTTTACTCCATCTCTATCTCGCTTCAAGTTAGTCGTGTTTGCACAGTTGATTCAAAGTGGTTTTGGGTCTAGTTCCCAACCCGGTCTCTTCGAAACAACACATCAAAAGGTCCAAGAAAAATGTTCATTTGATAGTCAGTTATTTAACTATCAAACCATAACAATACTGTTAAGTACGTTGGCAGCTCAGGTCATTTACTTTAAAACATTTCATTAAACTATTTTATCTATTTTTATAAATCGAGTTTAGATTCTTATCTTACAAATATTCTTTCGTTACTCGAAAGTATTAATTGACAGTCTCGTATTGACCAAAATCCCCTTTCCATTTCCTTTGTCAGGAAATATTTCTTTATTTCCACAAAAAAACATCCCTTATTTTCCTAATTAGGGAAATTTTATTATTTCCATAATCCTTTCACATTTCCTTATATTTTGAATATCACTATAGTTTTATATTATACTTTCCTTTTCCTTTACTATTGGAGATGTGGTTTATATTCTGTTTAATCAAACGGCATAGGTTTGAGTTCCGAAATCCTTCTTTTATTTCAATTACCCCATTTCACTTAATTCATTCCCTAGGTGCACGCTTATTTTTATAAAATCACCGACTTGGGTAAAACCCGCTTTTTTACTAACTTTATTTATATAATTTGAATTAAACTTCAATCCTTTCCATCATCCTCTATTTCGTTTTAGATAAAAGAAATTCCAATTTTTAACCACTCGCTTTAGTTATTATTAATCAAAAGTAGTTATATTTCCAATTAACTAAAACTAGCATAGTTAAATCGTTTCAAAGGTTATTTAAATAAATGATAAATTTTATTAATCATAAATAACTTGATAATCACTTTTCTACCATTTCAACTAATACTATCTCTCGATAATAACAAAACCGTTCAAGTTGGGGTATTCTAATTACCTCTCAGACCTTGACCGACGACGCTCTTATCTTAAGATAATAGTAGTTTGCCACTCAAACATCAGTTATTCTATTTCCATTTCACTTATTATGGTTTTATAAACCATTTTCTTCTATTTGAAAACCCACTTTACAAGTTAATTCTTTTCACTTCATCGAGTAAACTTTCGAATCTTATTTACCATTCCATTCTAATATGATTTTTCCATATCATATATTTGCAATTCCTTACAATCTCTTCACTTACGCTACTAACCAATATTCCTTTGCACAAATCCATCTAACCTTCCTATTATAATCACCTCCCTTTCGACTAAATAAACTTTGTCGCAATGCCCGCATTTATCTTATAAATCACTTTTACAAGCTTCGTTCGTAAACTTGGATTATAATCCCTTGTATAAACTCCAATTTGGTTTTGATAAAACTCCATTGCCATTTAGTTACTTCTCAATTTAATTCCAATTTAACAAGCATCGCTTTAATTATGTTCAAAGCTTGTTTTCAATATTACTTAGCTCGAGAGGCTTTTATAAACTTATGTTTATAAAATTCTAGAATTTACACAAGAACCTTTTATAAAACTCGTACTAGGCCCTAATCAATACTTATCGCCACTTGGTCACTTCCTAATTGAATTCCAATTAAAAGTAATCGCTTTAATTATTATTAATTAAAATAATAATTAAATCTAATATTTGCTATATAAAAATAGTTAACTTTGATATAAGCTAAAAATAGAATAATTATCCTCTATAAAACCTCATTAAATAATAAATAACTTAATTTAACATCAAACAGTTCGATGATTACTTAAAACCATAGTTAATCGAAGATTAACATTTAACACTATTTGTTAAATTTTAACAAATCTTCAACAAATTTATCGATTTGATTACTTTAGATCAAACTATTTAAAATGTCAATTTTCAATTAAAACGGTTAATTTCTGCCAAACGTACATATTAGTTACTTTTAAATGATTTCCCGTTTCCATTTCCCTCTTAAATTAATTAATTAACTTAGTTAATTTTAAACATTGGTTAATTGTTTTGTAAAAACAATTATCCAATTCCACTAACCCGTAGGTTAGTTTCTAACTGCAGTTCACAAATCTCGTTAATGACATTAAAATTCTTATTACAAAATATTTAATAATTTTTATCAACCCTTGATTATAAAAGTATAAATATATTTATAAACTTCTTTTTATTTAAATGAAATAAACTCGAAACCTTTAATTCAGTTATAAAATAAATTTATAACTTTAAACTACTCCAATTCGCCTGACGGAAGAACGACATCTTAAAATAGTACATTTTAGGCCCTCACTGCCAACAACTTAATCAATACTGTCGATTGACTAAAATCACAACAATGATTAATATCCATTCAACCATCACTATCTGAACAGGGTTTAATGTCAATTTGGGGTTCAATCAGTTCATGGATAAACTACATAAAGATAAATAATATACAAAAAAATTGAGGAATCCGGTCGGATCCCTCCAACATGTTCTTCTCTGCACCATGGGTTATTAAAACATTTCATGACAGTATATAATTTTAAATAAATTAATTAATGACGGTAATATAATTAACAACAACCATTAAATCAACCAATAGCAATCAAGGCAGCCAATCAACCAATAATATTAATGATATTTTAATTCTATGGATTTATCACATCCTAGTAGTCCAGAAAAGTGTGAGAGTTAACTCACTGATTTATCCGATTGACAGCTCGCACGTTGTTTTATATAATTCCAAATATACATTTGAAATTATATGAAATCTCGGTCGCCTCCTACTCCTTCCGAATCAGCTCAGCAGCATAGCCTCCGTCGCCATGATTTTAAGAATTCAACTTCGTGTGATTCTGATGACGAATGAAATAAATTTGTCCATTATAATTATAATTTGAATATATAATTATTTTAACTATATTACTCACTACTCAATACTATACCGTCATTTGTCATTTTCGTGAATCCATCCGTGTAACACCCCGTATTTTCTGTGAACATAAGAGTAACAAAATGAAGTATAATTAATTTTAAATGTGAGAATTAAGGAAAACGGTTTACTCCATTGCGTTCGACTTGGAATTCTACTTGAGATAGAGTCCGAATTTGCGTAAATCGGACTCCGTATGAAGAAGTTATGGCCTTCGGAAGTTTTTGAAAATATAAAACAGCTCGAAAATAAATTCAAAATTCAAAATCAGAACCCAGAAGCAGGCGGGGCTGGAAATTACCCACCTAGGACCCGGGTCGACACTAGGGTTGACCTAGGGGTTGACATGGGTAAGCAGGTCGACCATAGGGTCAACCTGGGTAGGCAGGTCGACCATAGGGTCAACCTGGGGATCGACCTTATTGTCGACCTCCCCCCCTACAAGTCGACCTGTTTTGGCCCAGATCCGATTTTCTTTGGCATGTGACGTGGTTTTGGCTGTTCTGATGGTCTGGATTGGCTCTAGGTTAATATCGAAGACACTGGACACTTCTATTCTCCTATAAGTACATCCCTAAGCCAAAGCTTAAATCTCCTACACTATTCTCTAGCCTCCATAGCTCTCTCCTTCTTAGAAAATAAAACAATGGCGTCGCTACTCTGCTGAAACCTAGCATAAAACTAGTGCATCTTCTTCCAATCTGAATAGGATTAAAAGAACAACTAGTCTACATCAAGGGAGAGCCATTCAGTTTCAGAATACAGATCCCAGAAATCAAGATTTTCCTTCTTGATAGTGAATAAATTTATTTTCAGATATGAACTTTAATTATGATCTTGACATGGCTATAAATCTAAATCTGAGGTTATGCATATTCTTATCTGTTAGATCTGTTTTTCTATGACTATTCTCTTTCTTTTTTCTTTTCTATAGCCAGGCTACTACGAGCCTGCGCCAAATCTCATAAGAGATTAACGCATTAATGCTAAATTTTGGAGTAAATAATGAATAATGCATAATTAGACATGACTGATCTGTGACTGATTTGAGAAAAGGACATATGTTGTAAATTTGATCTAGATCTGTGCATACTCTGTGATTTGGAAGTAGAGGAATCATTGAATGATACCATATGACTTGAAACTTGGGGACATAATGCATATAAAAATTAAGATCTGATTTTGAGAGGATATAATTTAAAGATCTAGATTTTTGGGTATATTTTATATAATGATTCATGACTTGAAAAAGGAATATGAAACTTAGGCGTTAGTACTTATATTAAAATAGGATAACTATTAATGTGAATGCGCCTAAATATGAATTTTTGGATACTGGCATTAAAGGCTATAATTTGGCATAATTCATATCATGATTTGGGGGCTATTAGAGAGTGTTCAGTATTGTGCAAAGTTTAACGAAAATTTGGGGGCATATATTATATTATGAATTATGACCATGATTTGAGCATGTAAGTTTAGGCTTAATTTATGATTAGGCAAGATATGTAAATAGAATTTTTAAGAAATGTTAAATCTGCTAATCTGCTAAATTGCCTAATCTGCTAAATCTGTTGAATTATCTGTTCTGCTAATCTGCTAAATTTCTTAATCTGCTAGATCTGTTATCTGCTAAATCTGTTGAATTGCTTAATCTGTTGAAAGCTGAATAATTGTAATTTTGAGGCTCGATCTAAAATTTAGCAAAACATGTTAATAGAGCTTTGGATAATCTGCCGTAACTTGTAAAGAAGTTAAATCTGCTAAATGGACGTAATTAGTCTGATATCTGTATAATCTGTATTGGAATAAATTGGCTATGACACGAGGTTAGACTCCTTTTGCGGTAGAAGCCTGCCCAGAACCAACCGGCTTAACTAGCAACCGCAAACTGTCAGTCTAATGTGAGAGGTCGTAGGCATAACTAAAATATGCTTAGACACGAGGTTAGGTCTGGCTTGTGATAGAAGTCTACCCGGAACCGCCCGGAATATCCAGCGGCCACAAGCGACCGACCTAATGTGAGAGGTTTATGCATTAATATTTAATTAATGCAAATCTGAGATAAATATGATGTCTAAAACGTTTTGGGTGGATAGGGTTAAACCAACTGGACTGATGAATTTACCAAACCCGTTTCGTGAATCTATAGGCCCAATACAAAGTTAGACAATGTGTAAGTCTATTAAATCCGTACATCTGATCTGTTAATGTAACAACCCGTATGTTGAATAACTTGTTATAATATAAATCGGGGCAGAATTAAATTTTAAGATCTGAATCAGGGGAAACGGGCTATGCCATTGCGTTCGTCTCGGAAAAATACGCGAAATAGAGTCCGAGTTTTCGAAAATCGGAGTCCGTATGACCCAGTTAAGGCCCGAAGAAGTTTTCAAAAAATTCAAATTTCGAAAACAGATTTCAAATGCAGAAATGGAGCTAGGCGGGAAAATTCCCGCCAGCCACCCCAAGTCGACTGGGGAGTCGACTTGGGAGTCGACACAGCTAGACCCAAGTCGACTGCCCTGTCGACTTGGGAGTCGACACAGATGGCCGGGCAGTTTTGCCTGGTGCACCATTTGAGTGAGTTGGTCAGGTTTTGGGCTGTGTTTGGTGGCTTGTGACGAGATCTGATGGCTTTAAACTATCCTAGGGTTAATCCTATGTCCTAAAACACTTAACTAATCTATAAATACACCCTAAGACTACCCTAATCCATACTAAAAATAGATACAATGCCATCATGCCGTCAAAATGCAACTTAGAAGGAGCCTCCACAAATTAAAGAGGAAGATAGCTTCTCAAATCAACTTCTAATCAACTCTAGCAACTTAATCTTCTTCATAGTTGTGCTAATCAACAAGTTGTGAGTTTCTATGCCTTTAGCAAGCAATTGCTAAACTAATTATGATAGGATATAATGAGGTTATGGTTATGTATGTGGATCAATGCAAGTTATGTTATCATATGCTATGCGTTCATGATGCTAGTTATGCAAGTTTTATGCTATATGTTCATGATGCTAGTTATGCAAGTTTTATGCTATGTGTTCATGATGCTAGTTAGGCAAATCACTATGATAAACATTGATCCATTATGACACCATGTTATGCAAGTTCATATATGACATGTTATGCAAGTTTGGCGTTTGATTATATGCAAGTTCATACATGACATGGTATGCAAGTTTGGTGTTTGATTATATGCAAGTTCATATATGACATGTTATGCAAGTTTGGTGTTTGATTATATGCAAGTAACATGTGCAAGTTTACACCTTTGTATGATATGCATACATATGCAAGCTTACCCCTTTGTATGTCATGCATATATATGCATGTTTATCCCTTTTTATGATGTGAGTAACATATGCAAGTTCATCCCTTTTTAGACCTATGACATGTATGCAAGTTTATCCCTTTATGATGGGTCTATGACATGAACATCTATGCAAGTTACCCTCTTTATGACATATGTGATTCATGCAAGTTTGGGTTGGTTATTTATGCTAGTTGGGTTTGATGCTATGGTCATATATGCAAGTTGACACCTTTTAAACCCATGTTGATGCTAATGTTATGCTAAGTTGAACCCATTGTATTTGTGATGAATCTTCCCTTTTAAGTATGTCATGTTAGCGTATTACGTGGGGAACGATAGGGTTAATATTCATGTTAACAAAATTGTGGTGAAATTGGTATGATGTGGCATACCATAAGTGGATGGACATAATTGAGTCAATTATGTACATCATTAAATTAGAATTAATTAGGGAAAATTAATTCAAAATATGGGGGTGATTAATTAGGTGTAATTAATCGACTAAGACACGAGGTTGGACCCTTTTGTAGCATAAGACTGCCCGGACCCGACCGGCAAATCCAGCGGCTACAAATGATTGGCCCAATGTGAGAGGTCTTAGACATAAACTAAATACGTGACAAGTGTAAAGACATGAGGTTAGACTCTGTTATGGCGTAAGGCTGCCCGGACCCGACCGGCAAATCCAGCTGCCATAAAAGACAGTCTAATGTGAGAGGTCTTTACAAAGGTTACGTTCTTAATCAATTAAGAAACACTTAACCAGATAAGCATGTAGTAGGGCATGAGAGGTTAAGCGGGTGCCTTGGGTGGCATGTGGAAATCAAGTAAGTGCCTTGGGTGGCATGTGGAAATCTAGTGGGTTGCCTTGGGTGGCAATAGAAAATACGATTAGAATACTTAACCAAGTGGAAACATGTAATTAAACATGATTAAAGGGTTAAGTGGGATGCACTAGAAAGGGACAAGCTTAGGTGGGTAGCTTGTGGGGGGCCATTTTAACCAGTAACCCAAAAACGTATCTTTGTGGGCTCGACCCATGTCGAGGACGGGACACGCGTACTGGGCTTGACTATAAGAGGCCAAAACGGGTTAGCGGTGGCAACGCAAGTCCAACGGGTTTCATATGCGTGTGTGGGCCCAGGCTGGTAGGTAAGACATTGTTGCATCGTGTAGGTATAAGCCGTGCACCGTTGGTTGTATCGGGTTGCCACTTTGGGGAGTGATACACCCCACTGTGGGGACAGCACGGGTATCTACGTTAGGGAGCCGATCACTTGGGGAGTAGTGGGTACACCTAGTGGAGATAGGGGCAGACGACACCTATGTGGTCAGCTAGGGGTACATGAAACTACTAGTTATATTTTCTAAGTCCATGGGTGGGATCAACCTTTAAGTGGGAATGACTGGTGTGGTGCAGTGTAGTAATTACCCTTGGGTGGGTAGATGCGTCTTTACCGATATCTTAGTTCATCCTATGTCTAGTTGGCTGCTTAGTGTAGTCATTTATCCCCAGTCATTACCGTACCAAGTTTATATCATACCCTAATTACTTTAATGATTGTATTGTTAAAGTTATAGGACTCGCTCAGACTTATGTCTGACCCCATTGTTTTTATCTTTTTCCCAACCCTCAGGTTCTCAGAGTGGGCCTAGCACTAGTGGGCTTTGATCAGATTGCTTTATCTATCTTTTGGAGCTTGGACCGTTGATGTAAAACTCAGCTTATCTTTTCTATTATGGCTATTAGTTTATGTAGTGGGATTACGTACTTATGTTTTTATCAGGATGGATATTTAGTACTTGACTCTTGTTTTAGTGGGTTTTGGTATTGTAACCAAACATGTTTATCTTCTGCTGCAATGAAATGATGATTTAGATTTTCAAGTGTTATTTATATCTGTCTTGTTGTAATTTTTCTGTTCTATATTCACTTAAAATACTCCTCCGAAGATAAGGCATTCCCTTAGTGAGTGATCTTAGCGGGTGTGGGGTGTTACAGTTAATCTGAAAACTTGTTAACTTGATTGTCTGATCTGTGAACTAGTAATCTGAACTCTGTCTGAAATCTGTAAACAACTTAATCTGAAATCTGTTATTCTGGGGACACAATGTTAGTGGGGTTAATTACTTGTGTCATCTGTTGTTTGGGACCCATATTAGTCAGTAACCCTTTCTGGTATAAAAACTATGACCCAACACTAAGAGGGGTCCGGGCACGCTTACTGAACTAATTATAAGTGGTTCATTCTGATAATGGCGAGGGGTGTTGGTGGTGCGTTCCAACCGGGTCCTATGCGTGCATGGATCCAGTCTGCTCTGAGGATGTAAGACACCGTGACATCTGTAAATAGGTCTGTGCCAATAGGTTGCCACTTTAGGGAGTGATATAACCTACTGTGGGGCCGACACAGGGTATTTATGTATTAGGGAGCCGATCGCTTGGGGTAGAATTTAGGGTACACCTAGTTCTATCTGTTCTGTGGGTACCATCTGTTTCCGTTGGGTGGTAACACCTGTCTGTTTCTGCGTGGTACCGTCTGTTCGGGTGGTAAAGGCCCATTACTAGTGTACACCTAATTCTAACATTCTGTTTCCATAGGGATTATTCTGTTTTCGTCTCGGATTCCGTTTCTGATTCTGTTTCCGTACCTTCTGTCTGTTGGGGTGGTAAAAGCCCATTAGTTGGGTGGTAAAGGCCCATTATTAATATTCTGCTTCTGTACCTTCTGTCTGTTATGGTGGTGAAGGCCCATTACTAGTATTCTGGTTCTGTACCTTCTGTCTGTTACGGTGGTGAAGGCCCATTATTAGCATTCTGTTTCTGTACCATCTGTCTCTGTTCGGGTGGTAATGGCTTATTACTAGCATTCTGTTTCTGTAGAGAGTACTCTGTTTCTATTTCAGTTTAGGCATTAGGGTAACATATAATCCTGTTATACTAGTATTAGTGCAGAGAAGTGAAAACTAAGTAAGGAGCTTAGCTTAGCCTATATCATTCTGTTTCTTCTGTTAACCTGCTATTCCTGTTACGGTTATCTCTCATCCAGTTTTATTTACATGTCATGATACTATTATCTGTTTATATGCTGAAAGTCATTGGACTCACTAGACTTATGTCTGACCTAGTTTGTTTCGCCTCTTTTCTTTATGTTCCCCCCCCCCCAAGGTTCTCAGGGTGGAAACATAGGAGCTTGATTCAGATTCTCTCTGCTTGAAGTGTTCGAAGTATTGCTTGGCTTTGACTCTATCTTTCCATGGTAGTTTATGTTGGGGATTATGGCTTTAAAAACTATGCATTCTGAATGCTTTTGCACATGACCGATAATTATGTACTTGAATTCCGATATTTTTGTTTTGAATGATGTAACAAACTTATTTCTGTTTCTATTGTAATAAAGTTATAAAATTTTCAAGTACTACCTTATATGTCTTGTAAATTTCTGTTCTGTTTACTTATAACGTTCCACCGAAGTTAAGGCATTCCCTTTGTGAGCAACCTTAACGGAGTTGGGGTGTTACACTTGGTATCAGAGCTGAAGGTTACCAGATTTGATACAAAAAATTTGAAAAACTATTTTCGAAAAGGGTTTGAAAAGGAAGTATTTTCAAAAGTAAAGTTTATTTTGAAAAACATAGTCCCCAAAGCCATATACCTATCTTTTGATTTTCTGTTTAATCCTTGTTACCTTCTTTTCTGAGTCTTCGGGGCTCCTGGCTTTCTGGAAGGTAACCTCATCGCGACATGGTTCCGTAGGCATGATGAGACTATGGCGCTTGTCGAAGGGAGAAAGAAGTACCTAACTTCCATCTATAGCCACAGTAATTTCACCTACGGCTAATCCTCTTTCGAGCTTCGTAGGGTTTTCCACGCGGTGGGGGCAGCTTTGGAGGAAGATTTGTTAACATGTAAGAAGACTGGTTGTTTTCAGTACGATGAGACAGGACATCTGATCAAGGATTACCCCAGAAGGCAAGGGCAAAGGGCAAAATCTTCTGGAGGGCGGGCGAATGCTCTCGTAATAGACGGATAGGATAAAGATAGGAAAATTTCTTTAGTAGGATTAATTTCCTTATCTGATTATTGAGTTAAAACTCTCTTTGATTCTGCCATTTTGATTCTGTAATTGAGACTCTGTACTTTAATACTAGTCTTGTTTCTGATCCCGTTATAGTCTCAAACCCCATAAGGGTTATGACTCATCTGTTTGTGATAGTTTCGGGTTTGAGGGTATCTGTGTTAAGCGTTAAGTTGACTGTGACGCATACATTCTGGTTTTTGTGGGATATGGTAGGGTTTTATCATGCTTAGTTTCCTAAGAATCATTTGATAATCTGATTTGTACCAGTAGTCTGTAAGTATCTGAACATTTCTAAAAAAGATAGGGGTTTTTACTCAAAGCGTGAAGTATATTTCCAGTTGGACATTTGTTTAATGGGAGTAATTCTCTGAGTGTCAATCTAATGTTGATTTCGGTCTTCAGGGTTGATACTTAGGGGGTTATTCTCTTAAACCGATGTCTAATAGGAACAGAGCTCTTGTTTTAATTGTACTTGCTTCTGTCACTCAGCTGTATCATATCGATCAAATCTTCAACCTTTAGGTAGAAACTAACAGGTGTAAACATGTGTTTGAGACATGTTATGTTTGATGATTGCAAGTGGATGCAAGTGGTTGCTAGTGGTTGCTCATGGATGCATATACACACACTAGGCACTAGATCGGCTCAAAAACACTCTCATACTGCATATGGATGTGTGTGCATTTTCAAATTTCTATGGATGCAAAATGGTTGACTCAGCACATGGATGTTGCATTTGGATGAATGGTTGTACACTCATATAGAAATGTTGTGTATCAAATGGGATTTCTTGCATACATAATTGGACTCATGACACTAACATAATTTGCATTAAGGAGGTCAACTGAATCAGTAGACCGCCTGATCTTTGCATTATATAAGAGACATATACACACACTTTTGCATATGTTCATAAAACATTAGAATTTTTTTCTAAGGACAATGGATGCTGGTGGATGATGGTTGAGTAGATGGGTGATTGGATGGTAGGACGCATTCTTCTTAACTGGAAGATTTCGGGGATGAAATCCTTTAAGGAGGGGAGAATGTAACACCTCGTATTTTCTACGAACATAAGAGTAACAATATGAAATATAATTAATTTTAAATGTGAGAATTAAGCAAAACGGGTTACTCCATTGCGTTCGTCTCAGAATTCTGCTTGAGATAGAGTTCGAATTTGCATAAATCGGACTCCATATGAAGAAGTTATGGCCTTCGAAAGTTTCTGAAAATATAAAACAACTCGAAAATAAATTCAAAATTCGAAATTCAAAATTAGAACCCAGAAGCAGGCTGGGCGGGAAATTTCCCTCCCAGGACCCAGGTCGACACTAGGGTCGACCTGGGTAGGCAGGTTGACCGTAGTGTCGACCTCCCCCCTACAGGTCGACCTGTTTTGGCCCAAATCCGATTTTCTTTGGCATGTGACATGGTTTTGGCTGTTCTGATGGTCTGGATTGGTTCTAGGTTAATATCCAAGGCCCTGGACACTTCTGTTCTCCTATAAATACATCCTTAAGCCAAAACCTAAATCTCCTACACTATTCTCTAGCCTCCATAGCTCTCTCCTTCTTAGAAAATAAAACAACGGCGTCGCTACTCTGCTGAAACCTAGGATAATACTAGTGCATCTTCTTCCAATCTGAATAGGATTAAAAGAACAACTAGTCTACATCAATGGAGCGCTATTCAGTTTCAGAATACAGATCCTAGAAATCAAGATTTTCCTTTTTGATTGTGAGTAAAGTTATTTTCAGATATGAACTTTAATTATGATCTTGACATGGCTATAAATCTAATTATGAGGTTATGCATATTCTTATCTATCAGATCTGTTTCTCTATGACTATTCTCTTTCTTTTTTTCTGTTCTATAGCCAGGCTACTACGAGCCTACGCCAAATCTCATAAGAGACTAACACACGAACGCTAAATTTTTGAGTAAATAATGAATAATGCATAAGTGGACATGACTGATCTGTGACTGATTTGAGAAAAGGACATATGTTGTAAATTAGATCTAGATCTGTGCATACTCTGTGATTTGGAAGAAGAGGAATCATTGAATGATAACATATGACTTGAAACTTGGGGACATAATGCATATAAAAATTAAGATCTGATTTTGAGAGGATATAATTTAAAGATCTAGATTTTTGGGTATATTTTATATAACGATTCATGACTTGAAAAAGGAATATGAAACTTAGGCGTAAGGACCTATATTAAAATAGGATAACTATTAATGTGAATGCGCCTAAATATGGATTTTTGGATATTGGCATTAAAGGCTATAAATTGGCATAATTCATATCATGATTTGGGGCTTTTAGAGAGTGTTCTGTACTGTGCAAAGTTTAACGAAATTTTGGGGGCATATGTTGTATTATGAATTATGACCATGATTTGATCATGTAGGTTTAGGCTTAATTTATGATTAGGCAAGATATGTAAATAGAATTTTTAAGAAATGTTAAATCTGCTGAATTGCCTAATCTGCTGAATTTGTTG